>JBBEEQ010000018.1:2059034-2741534 GCA_037950945.1 Hypolimnas misippus | reverse complement strand
TTTCGTGATTTAATTCCGTATATGTTTACTTGTTAACGGCGATCTCATTCATAATATAGAAAAAACTTCGTATTTTTTTCAGTTCCAACTAAATTAAATTTCTAATACTGTTTTATATCCGACTTCAAAACAGGAAGATGTTGTCAGTTTGTCGGAGACTTTTTTATGTATTGTTCGATTCACCTGATTACTTAAACACTTGCTTGAAAATGGTTATTTTTTTAAAAAGTTCGATTAATCTCATCATCATCTTTATCAAAATCTGTTCAGTGGTTTGATTTTAAGATTCAATTCAATTCAATTCTTTGTTTTATGGCTTTGATTTTAAAATGAAAATAACTGAAATGAGTATGTCAGCCCAATAAACGTAACATATTTAAGGTGTGTGTACTTAAAATACTCTATCGAATATCGACTGCCGTAATCATCTAGTGTAGTGTGACCAGGAGTTTTGCTTACGCTGGTATCCAGGATTTTGAATTTGAGTTTATATTTGTGGCGGATAATAATTCAAAGGCGAACACGCGGCTTAAGTATTGTATTGCGTTGTTAGGTAAGCAGGCGTCGAGTGGACGCGCGTTTTGTTGTACTATATCTTAATATCGACATTATAATGTTGTTATTCATAAGTGCTTTATTAATGAATATAACAAGAACAAATAAATAATATAATTTTAGTTTTTACTTAAAAATAATATCCATTCAGATATTTTTAAGGTTTATACCACTCTCAAATTAATAACAATAAAATCATTTCAAAATAAGCAAAGACGAAAGAAAACATGAAAAAGAAATCAGCTAAATGGAGAATATCATCCATTTTTAAATCGTTTAAAAACTAACGATATTCGAAAGTTAAAACTTATTAAATAAAAACCAGAAGTCATATTTTCGGATTAAACAACGTTTAGTAATCCTTCGGCACCTGGATCTTTTCGAACATCATTAAAACCTTCGCGTTGTAAATTGTGATGCATTTAATTTTCACTGGCGTCGAGGTCTGACGTGGCTTCGTAAAAACTCCGCGGCTTGCGCTTCATTATAAACGCTCTGAGATCTCTTAAGCGACATCATCATGGGATGCGGTATTATAATCAATAGAAGAAAATAATGGCTGTATTCACGGGAGCTATAGCTATAGCTTAAATATGGGAGTGGTCCGTCTGAAGTAAGCGTCCAAAAGAGGTTGTAAGTTCAAAATAGTAGGGTATGATTCTAAACGCTAATCTCAGTTATTTAGAAACTATGTAAACCATTGTCATTGCCATACGTTCAACGTTAACTATAAGTAAGTCGTATACTAAGAGGGGGTCCGGCCTCCCTAAACCTCGCCCCTTATGTGTCCATGGCTTTTTTCGTTCTTCTGGAAAGATAACTCTTTATCGGCTCGACTGGATTCAAAGATTATTGGAGTTGTTACGTCTTAATTATTTTGTGTTTAAAAGGGTATTACCATATTGTTCCTATAAATTTTTTATCAAAACCGGTTCAGCAAATTGGTTTTCATATCAAAATAGATAGAGTAAGTAAGTCATACATGTAAACAAAATTACCTAATTACCTATATTGCTATTGAATTGCTATTGAAGCCCTTTTATATGGACGCTGATAAGCAATACTGTGTCAAGCCACACGAACTTCATTTTGAGAAAATAGCGTCTAAAGATGTCTAACCTATTCTTAATTAGTTTGGTTGAATAAGTATTTATCCATATTTTCTTTTCTTTTTTCTAATAAAAGCTGTAATGAATTTAAAGCAGGTTGATATATTTAATATATTATATAATAAAAAGTTTTTAAAAATATAAATTATTGTATAGATTACAAAATAACGAACGACCCTGAAATTCGAAACAATTAATTAAGAAAAAATTTTCCGTAGTTATTTAGTTTATATGACTTTATTTTTTATTGAATAATGTTAAATAGGGGACGTAGTATCAAAATACATCAATATCTCCGAATTTCACTTTTTGTGGGTTGAAACATTATTGCTTACCAGCATCCATATAAGAAAATGTTTAATTTTCTCTTTTATTTTGCTTTTATATACTTTTTATTTTATTTTATTATATTATGGAAACATACAATACAATAATACTGAATACAATCAAATACATGCTAAAATAAGCCAATCAAGTTTCCACAGACAATGTTTTTTTTTCTAAAAAGTGGTTACTAAGCAAGCACACGATTCGCAACTCCACGTCCCGAGTATGGACCGAGCTCTTTAATCCGCGAAACCGCCGAGATGAATTTAATATTAATATTAATTTCACGGTCTATATCAAAGTAAGTTAAAATGAAATTCGACAAATATTTCACAAAATTCCGTAGTTTGAAACTTTCGATTGTAACTCGCCTTTTGATGTTGGAAATGTAATTGAATTTATAATACGGTGCTATGAGATGATGTGACCCAGCGGATAAAATATTCCACGAGTTCCGTGATCAAAAAATCCAAATATAAGGTATAAGCCTAGAGGATAGACCACGTAAATAATTGCTGATAAGCAATAAAGTGTCAACCCACATGAAGTCCAATTCGTAGATATTTATGTATTTTGATAATGCGTCACTATTATGCACTATTTTAAAAAATTCAAGTCATCTAAACTATATGAGCACGAAAAAAAATTTTAATTCAATATTTCGAATTTCGAATGCGTTTGTTTTTTTTTTAATATATGTTACCTTAAAACTCCGTCATTTTTAACCGATTTTAAAAATTATTTTTATTTGCCCTGAGGCCCTTTCTGATTAGTCAGTCTTTCGTTTTTAAAGTCCGTTTTTTATCTCAGTTGTTAATGGTCAAAACATAAAATAAAAAATATATTGATAAATAAAAAGCTTCGGAATTTAGAATCCACTGAAAGAAAAATACCAACAAGATACTGGATGATTATTTTATAGCCGTAGTTTTAAATAATACTGAGTTCGAATTGCTAACTTTGATTTTCATTTTAACCCCGACATGGTCCTTCGAGCCGGATTTCATTGTGATCGCAGTACAATGACGGATTGGCGAGTCTTTATTTACACTTCGCCGCTTCAAAGTTTTTAATTTAGATGTCTGTATATTATGTACTGGCTGATATGATACTTTTTTAAATATAAGCGGAGTATATAAGGTCAGCTGGGCACGTGTTGGATTTTTTACCAGCATAAGCATAATCGATATTTTAAAGTAAAAAAAACCAAACAAATTTTTTTTTACTCGACACAAAGAATATTAATTTGTTTATTCTTTATTTCTTTCTTTCTATTAGTCTATGTATTTATATACATATATATACGTATGTGCGTATGTGGGTTGGTATCTTTGTGGCACTATTTAGACCAAACGCGTAGACTCAATAAAATAAATGATACGTTGTTTGATTCGTCGTGACAGTGCGAATCCCATAGAAAACGCAAAAAAATTGAGAAATAAATATAGCCGATTTTGGATGACATAATGTGAAAAAGAAAAAAATTAAAATTGACGACCTTCTTAAAGAAGGGTTTCATTGAATAGGTATTTAAAAATTAGGTTTCTCATATCGTTTTTCAATCAGAATTACCGTTTAGGATTTATAACGATTTAAAGTTGGTTGGTAACGATTATCACTTTTAGGCTTTTAGACGGAACTGTTACATTGTTACATACGGTACTGACTGCACATGGTCTTGTTACGCAGTCGGGTTTTTGATTTTCAAAAATTAATTTCTTGCTCAATTTGTAATTATTATTTAATATTTAATACTTTTATCTTAGTCACTTAGACATGTATAGCGTTTTTAGGTAACAAGTACATTTTTTCTCTCTCAGCTATCAAATTAAATTAGGAGCTACGACATTTAGTAAATTCAATATAAAATTAAACATTGTTTAATTATTTTTTATAAATATACGAAAATTCAAGATTCAACGTTTCACCAGTAGCTAGGGCTCCAGGATGAGAAACCTCGTCACGATGCGCGCCGTCTTAAGCAACACTGTCTTCTGTATTCGACCCTTGATTCAACTACCTAGTGAGAGTTTCTCGAGATGTTTATCGAAACTCTTCGCTAAGAGGCCATTGACCGATACGACGACAGGAACAATTATTGTTGAGGGTTTAGACTCCACATGACTTTCATCTCGTGTGCAAGATCTAAATATTTATTATATAAAAGTACCGTTTTCACTGAGAAATTCAATTTCTAGCAAAATCGTTAGTTACGAAGTATCACATATGGATAAGCAATAATGTGTCAACCCACTAAAAGTAAAATTCGGATGTATTGGTGAATTCCGATAATAAGTAGGGAAAGAAGTGTCGTAACATTTTTTAAATATTGAAGTGTGTTACAATTTTATGTGATATCCGATGATCTCGTATATCTGAAAAACTTATTCTTAGATAAAACTTTTTAAAATAGCTATCTGCATTTATTAATTATACCTATTATCAAAATAGAAAAGAAAAGATGGATACATACTTCTTCAAACTAATTTTTAAGAATAGGTTTGTCATATTTAGATACCATTTTCTCAAAATGAAGTCCATGCAGGTTGACATAGTATTGCTTATCAGCATTCATATTTTTATTTTTAGAAATGATTAATCATGTCGTGACAACAACAAAAGAAGACGCGTGTCGTATGTCACATGAGATCTGTATAAAAATTAATGGCCGGCACGAAAAATGTACGCAAGAAAAATATTAGGTATATTTTTCTTAAAAAAATTACTTTACAAACCCAAGGGTCTAACGTGTAACTAATTGTGGAAATCGTAAACTGTTTCCGTCATTGTTTTAACCGTCGACACAAAAAGGTGTGATATGAGGTTGATGTGTGTATCTGTGTGTGGCATCGTAACTTCCTAACGAATGGACCAATTTTGATGCGATTTTTTTCATTGGAAAGCTTTAATCGAGATGGTTATAAGCTATGGTGATTTGTTCTGGTGTTTCAAGATTATCAGCTATTTTATGGTTGTTGAAAGGATTTGAGTTAATTCTACTGGTCTGATCAATTCGATATTTACTATATTGCTACTTTAATTAAAATTATGCGCGAATTAAGTATAACTGGATTTCATATATTGACTGACTGGATATTTAATATACATATTTGTAACTAGCTGGTGCTCGCGACTTCGTCTGCGATGTGTGTAATGCCTAAGTCATAGTAGCTTTATGCATGCAAAGTCTCAGCCCGATCGGTTTAAAATTGACAAAGTTTCATACAAACTTTCATCCCCTATTTTATCCCCTTGGGGGTAGAATTAATCAAAATCCTTTCCGAGTCTATGCCTACGTTATAATATTTACCTGCTTACAAAATTTCAACCTGATCCGACCAGTGCTTTGGGCTGTGCGTTGATAGATCACTATGTCAGTCAGTCACTTTTGATTTGTATATGTAAAGATGTTTAAATGTATGTACTTATTAAGAGAATTTTAAAAGAGCATCTATCGAGTTTCTTGCCAATTCTTCTCGAAAGAAAATAAATTCCGAACCGGTTTTCATTAATTTAATTATTTTTTGTTTGTTTTGACTATTCAAAAGTGCTTTTAAAATCCTACTTGAATAATGTATATTTTTGTTTTTTTAATTTTTTGGACTATTATAATACAGTGGCGTAACCTTGGCCTAATGCCGAATCAGCAAGATTAACAAGTCCGCACCGACTTAGAGCAGAAGTATCGTATTGGGGTTCATTGAAATGGTCTCAGAGATTATCTTGTGTGTTTTTAAATTTTATCAATTATTATTATAAAATGACGCCTTTAACTAACGAATGTTTTAATTAAACTGTATGTTTAGATAGAGATAGCATTAGACGATGGACAATGATATTAGAACTACTGATATGTTATAAGCTTAAGGATTTCGGCATCTACAATGCCGATCACTTTGGACGACGTTGCCTAGCAACTAACAGACGTTTGACAAGCGAGAATGTCTTTGGGCATTGAGTCAATTGACGAGCTTGTCAAAATTGAAAATAAGTATTTAACGTTAAATAGTATAAACGTGACACATCGTCGCTCCATATGTAATACCTCGTAACTAACAATTTGATGAAAACGGTATTAAAATAATTTACTTCTATAATGATAATATTAATAGTAAAATATTTTAAACCTAAATCTACGACATTTCTACACTCCTCATAACCCACTCGTCTGACGCAAACCGGAATCGGTTCTGACGCGACACATCAGAAGCCATCACGGCATGTCACAACACACCAATGTAAACGTTGTCATTCAAAATGTATGATTCCTATCAATGTAGACTGTTTATTAATGTTTGTGTTTAGTCCAATGTGTCCGTTTTTGTGTAAATTTATGAAAAGTAACAAAATTAAGTTGTAAATAAAGTGTGTGATTGTCTTAATTAAATTATAAATATTTATATAATGACGTGTATTTAATTTATTTAATTATATTCGTGTTGTTTTAGGTTGAGGACTAATAATAAAATTCACACTATTTTAAGGTGTTTTCCAAATTTAATTAAGGTTGGATACTCGACCCCCCCCGAACAATCTCCATCGTGTTTTCTCCACTCCACGTGACATTGGCGAAATAATATGTGCACAATTGGCACAACTCAAAGCCACAAAACAAAATAAAGAAGAAGAAGTAAAATATATGATATCTATTCTGTTCTGATTCGCCACGATACGAGACATCAGTCGAATTTAAATTCACCTTAAGTCCAAGTATTAATGATAATAAAAAATTAGCTATAATTATTAATAACAGTAGTCGGAACCCATAAAATAACAGTCTATACAGACTAGAATACTAAAATTATAAAGAGGTAAAATTGTTTGTATGTAGGAGTAATCTCTGAAAGTACTCATCGGATTGGAAAAATTATTTTTGCATTAGATAGACAATTATTCAGGAAGGTTATAGGCTATATAACATCACGCTACGACTCATAGGAGCGAAGTAGTAATCATAAACGCGACTGAAACCGCAATGGGCAGCTAGTGTACCTAAAATCGGGGGAAAATACATATTCATACGAAATTCTTCAATAAAGAATATAAAATTGGGAATATTTCGTGAATATTCATACAGAGTTCAAGTTCGGACTCACCTTTAGCCGTTTTTGATCAAAGTACTTAACGTTACGTTCGAGAGAAACCTTTTAGAAGAGAAACGTTAGGTAAAAAAGGTTCTTAGCTTAAAATCGGTCTAAATTACTTCGATTTTTTATACTTATCGAGGAAATTATCAATTTTCCATGTTAAGAGAGGATTGTGTAAAATTTAACAGCATACTACATTTTATTCTGTTTTACCCGCCTTTTATAGTGTAATTTATCGTAAATGTTTCATCCATAATATTATAAAGCTGAAGGATTTGTTTGTTTGAACGCACTAATCTCAGGAATTACTGGTTCGAATTGAAAAAATAATTTTGTCTTAGATAGTTTATTTATTGAGGAAGGCTATAGGCTATATTATACCACCCTACGACTCAAAGGAACAAAGCAGTATCCGCAAACTTAACGTATACATACTATTATTTTAAAGATGTAAAAAATAAATTAATTAAAAGTAGATTTATATAATGAAAAGATTTATCTAAAAATACGTTTTTTAAACATATTATATCTCTAAATTTGACTTTCTGTGGGTTAACACATTATTGCTTATCAGCTTTCATTTAAATCCAATAACCCTTAAAAGGGTGTATAGTTTTTACACAAACAAAATATTAGAGCAAAACTTTTAACGTTTCTCAAAATATATTCTCTCGATTTGCAGTCGTCTCGACCGCGACAGCCTTGGACCGCATCGCATGAAAAGCCTTAAACATTCCTTCATTTCGGGCATAAACCTCGTGGGAAATATGAAATCACTATTTATTCACGCGAAATAATACTGCATATTGAGTCTATGTTATAGAGCGAGACTTACATGGACTTTCGTAAAGATTTACATGAATTATTGCGTTTACGCTTGAAGGAATTTACTTACAGTTATTATTGCTAACTTATAGTAACCTAAGTAACTTACCTAGTTACCAACTTACTAAGTTACTTTCATAATGATTTACATAACTTATCTCGTATTGCTTTACACTTGAATTTACTGACAGTGCCTTATTCTTGATTGCCACAGCATTCGTAATTACGACGTACTTTTTACTATTTTAGGTGCAGTGTTGTTTTATATCGCTTTCGAGGGTAAATCTTACATTAAGTCGTTTAAAAAAAGATGAACCGATTTCAAAAGAAAAATACGTATATATTATATTTAATTAACGGGTCTTAATAATATTTTTTATTGCCTGACTCAATCAGTCAGCTCGTGACCACGACGGATGCAACTTCGTCGAAACGTCGAGCAATATAAATGGTATTATTACGTCTAGTTACCGCGATCCCGTTGCTTAAAATAAGAATAATATAAATCGCGAAAATTTAAAATATTTAAAAATACGTTATTTCATTTACTTTATTATAATAGAGAAACCAAACTACTGAACCGATTTTGATAAAAATTCAGTGGGACCAATCTGAAAGTGTACTCTTTTAAAATAAAAAAACACATTTAAATTTGATTCGTCTAGAAATAATTAAAATATATTATCTATTACATTATAAAGCTGAAGAGTTATTTGTTTGAATGCGTTAATCTCTGGAACTACTGTTTCGAATTGAAAAATTACTTTGTGTTAGATATTTTATTTATTGAGGAAGGCTATAGGCTATATTACATCGCCATACGACTCATAGAAACGAAGCAGTAACCATAAACGAGTGAAATAGCAAGGGACAGCTAGTAATATCATAAATAGGTTTTAAGAGATATTAAGGAATTGTTACAAAATGTGTTTTACAGTATTTCTAAAGTACCTATTTTTACGATAGCAAAATCCACATTGACATTATTGGCGGTAATCGGCGACAGTCGCGGAGTTAATAGAAAACTTAATACTTTCTTTTCTTACTTTGTTTCAGAACGTAGGGTGACCATTGAAACCTATGACCTATACTTATATTATAAATGCGGATGTAACTCAGTCTGTGTGTTAAACAATCACGCCTAAACTACTAAATTGATTTCAATTCAGACCCCTCTTTCCTACTGGTTACTCTGGGTACTTGTCCAGGGCCCCGCGATCGATGGAGGCCCCATATTTATGGAGAAGTAATTGATGATATTGCCCCTCTTAAAATTTGAAAGCCTCTTTCATCAATATAGATTTTCAGTGAATATTATACGTCTATTCATGGAATGTGTCAGATGAATACCTATGCTAACAGTTAAAAAAATCGAAAATTTTGACTATTTACTCTTAATATCTATTTTAACAAATAAAGAACTTTGTCAAAGTCATAAGGACCCATTCCTAATGTCCCCAGAGCCTCCAATAGCTTAAAGACGCTCGTGTTTAAATGAAAAGATAGATAGTCTAGAGCCTGAGGTAAGACATACGCTTCTTTTTAATTCGAAAAAAGGGTTGTAAAGGGTTGAAATGAGGGTAAAATAATATTAATAAAAAATAAGGGCAAATAACCCTGCGAAGACGAAGGCGGGTACCGTCTAGTAAAAATGATATGATGACTAAAAAGATAGTACTAGTGCGATTCGGCGTCGATTCAAGCAGAATTTAAACTACGAAATTAGTGATCTGAAAAATACTCCATAAGGTGAGAACTACACTTGTAAGTTTTACATTCATCATTGACATAATACAACTCTTTAATAGGTATTCATATTTAATATAACGGGTCTTATCGCGATAACTAATGGTAAATAAGGTATTACTAACCTTTTTTATGACGTTTCGACGAAGTTGCATCCGTCGTGGTCACGAGCTGACAGAATCATTCCATTAGTTATCGGGATAAGACCCGTTATATTAAATATAAATAGTGTAAATCGCGAAAGTTTAAAATATATAGGTAATAGGTAACATTACGGAAGCTATAACTGTAAAAATAGAGGCACTAACAATAAATTCTTTTAGGGGTAAATCTTTATGAAAGTCTAAGAGCCTTCGTTAATTTCAAGATAATAAAGCTTCGATTTTGACGTCCATAAATTGATTTCCAGAAACTATTGTTTTACAAAATAGTAATACGTGACGAAAGGGCCGTGCCTACTTGTGTCACTTGTATAAAAAATGCAGATTTATCATACCATTCTGTTTTGATTTTTTTATAAAGATTAAAATAAGTTGTTTGTCATTGCTTTATGCATAAAAAAATTAATGTCAGCGCCTTATTTTTACGGTAATATGGTAACAGATTACAAAGTTGTTTTATATCAATTACGAAAGTAAAATTTTTAAATATAGTTCTAGTCCAATACTCTTATTTACTTTTATAAATGATTCTAAATTCGAAAAATTATTTAAAATACGCTACAGACTACAATTTCATTACAGATTTAATATTTGGACAAAATGTAAACTGTAACTATATCCGATAGCGAGAGACGCAGTCAAACGCCCGGATTTAATTTAATTCGACATTTATATAATGAATAACAAATCAAATTGGATATCACTTAAAAAAATAATTATATATTTTTAATCAGGAAGATTATTTTAAAGACTAAAAAATAAAAGCGAATTAAAAAATACAGTATGCGTACAACGCTATCTATATTTTACAAGCAGTACTACGTTATACGTACAATTGTTGTCATTATTAATGAAATATAGTTGAGCGTTAACAACAGATGGCGCTATAAAATAAAATTAAAAACGTACACTATAAATACGTATGTGTTTATTAATGTTTTATGAAAGAATAACGTCTTAACTACCCAAATGATAATTAGGAAACTTGTATAAGTTGTCAAAAGTACAGAAAAAGACAGAGTAGTACTTATTTTAAAAAAGTACTGATATCGAGGAGTAGACTAAAAAACTTTTAAAGTATATAACTCTGTACAACAAAACCTACATTTACACGAATTAAGCCAGCCAAAAGCTAGTCTATTCAAATATTATAAAGCCGAACCCGACCTAATTGCCGACCCGATTTAAAAAAAAATTATGGGTTGGACAGCCTGTTTATTGGTGAAGATTATAGGCTATTTTACATCATGGTACAACTAATAGAAATTAAGCAGTGACCACAAACTCTACGCTAAGAGCTAGTAGCTAATAATTAAGACAATCCATGGTTTCGTCTCATCATGGTCACACCACACCAGCGTGCTAAAACGCCCAGCATAGGGCTTAGAACGTAGGCACGAGATAAACCTATACCGCTTATATTAGCACTGTGGGAACTATATTACGAAGATTATAAGTTTCCCGCAACTTGTAACTTTGTTGAGTGTTTCTACTTTAACTGGTCTTGTTTAAAATGTTGTTTATATCGTGTTTAGTATTCTGGTTATGTAAATAACGTATGAGTCAAGTTAAAGGTTGAAAATAAAAAATTATATTTTCCAAAATGGCGTCTATGTCGTGACTCTTTTTTGTAAAATTAATAATCATAAATGGATGCTGATAAGCAATAATGTGTCAACCCACAAAATGTCAAGTTTGGAGATATTGATGTATTTTGATACTGCGTCACCTACTTAACATTGGTCCCTTATTATTTAACGTCTTTATCAACGACTTAACATGCTGCTTCTTAAACTCACAGTTTTTACTCTATGCCGATGATACAATAATTTTCAAAGTTATAAGAGATAAACAGGATTGTATCGAACTCCAAAGTGATCTAAATAGGTTAGGACAGTATTGCAAATCTAATGGTTTACAACTAAATTTGGATAAATGTTGTATTATAACATTTTCTAGAAAAAAAATGCAACATTTTTTCAAATATTCAATGTTTGATGTTGAATTGCGAAGGGTAACTGAGGTACGGGATCTTGGTGTACACCTTGATAGCCAACTCGTGTTCGATAAGCATATAGAAAAAATTACTTTAAAATCTTACCAAATGTTGGGCTTCATCTCAAGGCAAGGTACTGACTTTAAGAACCCTAATACACACATTATACTTTATAATGCTTACGTTCGGTCACACTTAGAATATGCATCGACTGTATGGAATCCATGTTATGCTAAGTATACTCAAGCAATCGAAATAATTCAAAATAAATTTCTTAAAAAATTAAAATTAAAATTTGGTCACGATTTGCCTACTCTACTGTCCTTGAAAACTAGACGAGAACATAGAGACCAACTGTTTCTGTTTAAAATTATTAACAACCTTATAGATTCGCCTTATCTCCTAAATAAAATATTATTTAACTGTCCTCGCTTAAGTGCTCGGTGCAAAGCCACTTTCGCACCTCCGAATCATAGAACAAATTATTACAAAAATAGTTTTATAATAAGATCGTGTAGCAACTATAACGATAAATATAACCACATAGACTTGTTCAGTAGCAGTTTCGGTGAGTTTATCTCGATACTTAAAAATAATTAGGTTAAAATTTGTTATTAACTTTTTTTTTTTTCTCCTTTTTTTTTGTCAAACCTGGGACTTCACATGGTTTAAGTTTGGTTTATATACGTTTTTAAACTTGTTACTCTTAGTTTATTTCTCTTTTTTTTTTTAATTTACCATACATTTAATTTTACTGTTTTATCTCTTTTTTATTTATGTTCACTTCCAGATTAATTATTTGTGGAAACTTTACTGGCATGTGTGTTATTTAAGGTTTATAAGTTTTTATGTAATATAAAATATGCTGTTTGTTTCACTAACTTACAAATAAATAAATAAATAAATAAATAAACATTATTCCAAAAAATACCAAGTCATATAAACTAAATAAGTACGGAAAAAAGTTACTTAATTTAATATTTCGAAGTTCAAGTGCGTTCCATTTTTTGCAATTTATACAATACTATCAAACATTTGAAATTTTTTTATTAGATAACACATTAAATATATCAATCTGCTTTCAAATCATAATACATTTTATCAAAATAGAAAAGAAAAGATGGATATATACGTCTTCAAACAAATTTGTTAAAAATGGGTTTGATATCTTTAGACGCCATTTTCTCAAAATTAAGTCCGTGTGGCTTGACACAGTACTAAGCAGTATTAATCAGCGTCCAAATATAGTGATGTAACTTTTTAAGATCCTTAATCTAGATGTGTCTAGATATATTCTAAATAATAAATTAATAATAGACAGGCTTATCTTTAAAAATATAAAAGACGAACAATACTGACACAGTTTTATAACATGTGAGATAAATATATCTTAACAATTAAAAGCCGTACAAATCATCGATATGTATGATAAGTTGTTTATAGATAACGTTGAAAATAGTCAAATTTAAAAACTTAATAAATTATATGTTTTGGTCTGTTTTTTTTTTATAATTGAGGGCAAAAATGAAACGAGTTTGATAATCACTCAATACCAAGTGAGCTGCTCACCTGATATTAAGTGATCACCGTCGCCATTCATCATCAGAGAAGCCACAAATGCGTTACCAGCTATTAAGAACAATAATGACAAAAAATATACCGATTTCAAAAGCGTAATATGCAAATTCATTTGTTTTTATGACCTACTAATATTCGAACATATTGTAATCAAATCAAATCAAATCATCCAATCCGGAAGTATACCATTTCGAAAAAAAAATCCGTTAAGAAATGACGGCGCTCTGAGGTGAATAACATTAAAAAAACCATACGCGACAAATTGAGAACCCCGTCCTTATTAAAATCAGTTGAAAAAAGGAATAAATGTGAAAAATAATAAGAGAAAGATTAGAGAAGGGAGTTCGGCTTCCTCCAATCATCGAGGCAGTTCACCAAAACTTTCTCCATCCTTCGCTAGACGGAGAAGATAAACTTCACTCGCAATTCCAGTCCATTCTGTCATGTCACGTAACCATGACTCTTCAAACAACCGAACAGCGACTTTATCCAGCATGATCGTTTGGAGATGTTAAGTTTTTTCATACACATGAGCACGTGAGCTATTCGAGTTGTGTTACCACTGAACTAGAACTATCTAGTTTCTAGTTGACTTGCAATTATGAATATATTAGAGCGAGGAATTTATCCTAAAGAAAGGGAGGGTGAGTACTGACAATATTCAGTCCACTGGACATGTGTTGGACATTTTATCAGAGTTACCAGAATCGATATTTAAAATTTAAAAACTGAATTATTTTTTAAAATTCCTTTTCATAAATCATGTCTAGTCTGCACGAGCCTACAAGATCCAAAGATTCAATTAAAATAAAAGATTCAAAATTTATAAGTGTTATGTGTGTAATTCTCACCTTACATTCGTCACTGAATTGTCAAACGGGTTAATTTTGGTCACTGCACGGTCAATTTAAACCTTGATATTTTACAAATAATCATTCTTTATAAAAAAGTATATATGCTTTTTCACACATAAAAAGTATGAATATAGACATTTTTTGTGTGAAAAAGCATAATCGCCTAAAAACAATAATTTATGTGCGAAAAATCTACTTATATAATTGACAATAACCTTGAAAATTTTAGCATTCTTGCAATTTTTTCTAACGATGAAAATTCCCAATTTTCAGCTCTAAACGCATTAATTTAATGTTTCAATTTTTGTATAAAACAGTCAACTTAACTTTATAGATATATAACAAGTGATCTTTTCGTTTTTTCTGTTGAAATTTATTTAACGATTATAGTAATGATTTAGATATGTAATGCTATCTATAATCCCTTTACGCTGGAAAATGCATTAATGCATCTCGCCCAAGTTAAATTCAGGTAAGTATGTAGGACTTCTGATGACGACTGCCCCAGACTATCCTACTACTATAGAACACTACGAGATCGCATACGCATACTATTGTAACGTCTTGACGATTGGCCCGCCTCTACAACCCTCATTCACCTAGAAGTACTCAAGGACACCGAAAGCACTCTCCCGCCCTGGTAGCATGAGGGACTGTTGTTACCTTCCACATGCTATCTAATTATCTATATTCCCTGATTCTACTTAAAAATAATAACATGTATACCTCGTTCACGTAATTGTGTCGGTCTGAAAACGAGGCGAGTCCGAACTCGCGCATGACACAGTCGAGTAAATAAGACTTAAAACGTTAAATGTATGTATATTGTTATAGTCTTATTGAATATTTTCAAATCGTTATATGATATTTATAATCTATTTGTCTTTACTTGATTTAATTGGTAAATACGAAACAAAAATGACGACTTTTCTGATAATTACACTGATTCAGTACTAATGTTTTCAACTATTTTGAGTTCACTCATTCGGTATTAATTTAACTAAAAACTACTAAAAACAAATAAATAATGACTTCAACACATTGATTTGACATATATGATTGGATAAGAAGTATTCACTAATTAAAATGAAAGAAATGTCTATACGATTGTCCTCGTGCCTAATTAGTCTTCTGCGCAGCGTCATGCGCATAGTTCAGACCGACACACTTACGTGAAACGAGGTATACAATGATATTTTGTAACTATATATTTGTTATAAGCGCAAGTATTTTGGCAGCTGAAGTGGCATTTTTGGAAGACCGAGCATATCACACGTTTAGTATTTAAGTACCTAACCGAATTCGATAATTAACATTTTTGTCCATGATCAAATAAACGGTCGGTTCGGCATTTAAAACTGTTAGGAATATATCATAAATGTTAAATACTGTATTTTGTCTATGGTAGCTCGTTTTTAGTTTGTTATTATTATGTATCGGCAGCACGCACCCCCCTCACTCTAGGATAGATCGCTCATCTTCTCTCTCACAAATATATTCGTAATTACAAGTAAACTAGTAACTAGAACTCCAAAGATAACATTACAAAAACGTTTTGTGTCCAAAATGTATTTTTTTTATTTCGGTCACTTTAATATGAGTTTGCGATATAGTTAATACATTTATTCTCTATCTCCAAAAATATGCACACTAAAACGCATAGTAGCTCGTGCCATAAAGATTATCGAAAAAATGTACAATATCAGTGAGTAATAATTGGATACTGATAAGTTAAATTTGTCAATCCACAAAAAGTCAAATTCGGAGATATTTATGTATTCTGATAGTGCGTCACGTATTTAATATTATTCAAAAGTTTTTCAAGTAGTTTAAACGGAATGAGTACGGAAAAAAGTTACTTAATTTAATGTTTCGAATATTGAAGTGTGTTCAATATTTTGCAATATAAAATAATCTCATAAATTTGAAAACTTATGATTAGATAAAATCTTTTATCATACCAATCTGCTATTAATTCGTTATACCCTTCATAAAAAAAATTGAAAAGAAATATGGATAATATACTTCTTAAAACAAACTTATTAAGAATAGGTTTGACATCTTTCGACACCATTTTCTCAAAGTTAAGTCCGTGTGGCTTGACATAGTTTTGCTTATCAGCGTCCAATTGAACAATGATTAACTGAGTTTACGAAATATCTTATCACGACCTTTTCAACTCGACCTCCGTAACCCGGAGATGCGCTATTTGATAAGTCACCTGTAAGTGTTTTTAATGAATTTTATGCAAAACAAAAACCAGTTAAATGTGAGGCGGTCTCGTAGACGAAAGGTTCCGTATATTTCCACAAGATATAACATGACGTTAACTTATTACCCGACTGCGCCACAGAGGTGAGGGTACTGTGTAATCAGCCTACGTATGTATGTAATTAGATACCTTATGTGTGTACCTTTGTATTAATACATTTCTAAATATTGTAATATAAGTGCCTATTTAGAAAAATCACTTATCGTTTGATTCGTCCTGACGGCGCAAATTGGAAAAATCAAAATGGACGATTCTGGATGCCATAAATGTGAAAAAGTGAAAAAATGGATGTAAATGAACTGTATCAAATGAGATATCATTGATTAGGTTTTTTTTTTTTTATTTAATATTTAAAGTCATCTTTAGGTTTCCGTTTAGCATCTAGAACGATTCAAATTTAGTTAGTGACGATTCTTACTTATAGGCATTTTGACAGAACTGATATGGATACGTACTACGCAGTCGGGTTTTTAATTTTTTAAATTAATTTATTTCGTTTATCTATTGAAAGGTTGCGTAAATATTTTTTAAAAGAATATCTAATATTATGTCAAAAACTATTTTTATATATAGATTTGTAAAAACAATACTGGAACTTTAGTTATCAACTCGATGGGGTTTTAAAAAAAAGAGGAATTCATAGAAACATGACAGATAGACAAAAGAGTGGACAGTGAGTAAAGAAAAAATAAAGGAAAATTTTAAAAGTAGCAGTGATAATGTAAAAGAAGTTAATGGAAAATATACAGAAGTGTTGTATTAAAAGAGTCTGACTATTTATTCATGGTGTTGATGTCGTTTTTTTAATACTATTATTTATTTAATCTTTTAGAAATAAACAGATCCAGCGAAGTTTCCACCATCAAGAAAAATCTTCATCATTAATAGGTACATACTCGTAATACGATTATTCATATTATTACATATATTATTCGTCATATTATGACGCATTTTCAAAATAAATAAATGTCATTTTCTCATACATGATTGGAAATTTTAGCATTATTTCGACAACGTTCATCGAGATAAATAGAACTTGTCAACTAAGCTAATAAAAACAATAAAAAATCCACTAACAAACTAAAGCTAGAAAAAAAAAACATATGCACTTACAGACTTTCGCATTTATAATATTAATGTTTATTATTAAACCGTGCAAGAAATCAAGAATTACAGGGAAAAAATGGTGAATTGCAATCCGATTTTCGCAATCAAATTAATACAATGCATTTATGTAGATAATACCCGTCCATTCAAATAATATTCATATCTAAATCATGCAGACGAAATCTTTAGCAAATCGCTTTAATATTATATACCCAGTTAAGGTGACTGACGTACATATCGCTGCTTTTCAAGAATACCGATGCAACTAAAAATGATGAATTTTAGGGAATGGGTTTTTTTTAATTTCTTTATTAATTTGTTGGTGCATAGCTGCAAAATTCAAACGATCCCTTGATGTTATAACTTTATTGATTTAAAGAAAACTCATCATCGCAACTCTCTTCATGATAAAACATCAAATATTTATGGTCTTTTGTCATACTTAGTTCTATTTGTTAGAATTTTGAATTAGTACGATATTCTTGCAAACCAGCGTTATTAGTAAATGAAGATACGGTATCAATTTAATTGGCTTGAATATTTTAATGCACTTTATGACTTACCATTAAAATGTCACAAGGAAAATTTGACATAGAATTAGGAATGTCTTTACATAAAAATTAGCTGGCAAAGGAGCAGGCAAGACACCTGATGTAAAATAATCACTGTCACTCATCATTGCAGCACCAGAGGAACCAGCCAAATGTGTTGCCAGCTTAAAAAGTAATAAAGGAATGAAAGCGAATAGGAAGTAAGGAAAGGAATGAGAGAGATTAGGCTTCCTGCTCTCTCACTCACCGTAGAAAACTATTTTAGGTAATTTACAACGCACTTGAATTTTGAAACATTGAATTAAGAAACTTTTTTTCGTACATATTTAGTTAAGATGACTTTAAATTTTATTAAATAATGTTAAATAGGTGACGCAGTATCAAATTACATCATTATCTCCAAATTAGTCTTTTTGTGGGTTGACACATTATTGCTTATCAGCGTCCATATATTGTATACGAGCTAAAGTCATTGAGCTACAGCAAGACTTTACCTCATTTAAAAATATATACATATTAGCTAAAGCATATAGATCAGTTTGGCCATTGAACGGGGTAATGCCAGTATTTTGGGAACTTTACCTAGATTCAGTGGCTTGGATGAGGTCTACAAACTCTTGTAATGTATTTTCCTTTTTAATTTTTTTTTTTGATATTTTTATATAATTGATATTCATTGACTTTAATTTATTGCTCAATTTGTAATTATTGTAAATAATATAAAAGATCAATCATATTTACATCGTACGAAGTAAGGAAAGGAATGTGGGTGCCCCCACCCACATTTCGTCGTTCGTTCAGTACTTTTCGTTCGTTTACGTTAGGCTTTCGGCTCTCTCACTCACCGCACAAAACTTCGACATATATACATCTAAACAAAAAATTTACAATATATGCGTGTGTGTGTGTGTGTGTGTGTGTAAGTTCAATTATATTTACGTAATACGTATTTGTTGCGTGTGTGTACGCACTAATGTTCACATAATGAGTCCTAAATGATAATAATTTAACATAGAATTAATTTTCAAGCCATAAAAACATAAAACATAATATACAAATATTATATTTACGTAATTGTGATCACAAATGTGTTCTAATTGATACCTTAACATGAAATTAATTAATTAATTCTCATGAATAATACTTATAAGATAATACGTAATTATTATTGCAAAAAATAGAAACAGTTTTAAACTAGTTAAAATAATATTTAACTTAAATAATGAGCATTTTAGCATTTTTTAAATATTTAAAAAAAAAAATTATAATTTCTATTTTATAATTCTGTTTTACTAGACTATTTGATTGTACTACGATTAATTATTTAAAACATTAAACCTATATTTAATACTAGCGGCTCGGTATCATTCGCGCTTAACATGGGACTTTCATATAAGCTTATTATAACTTATTATACCAATGTAGTTTTAATTCATTATACCATTTATCAAAATACCAAAGAAAATATGATAATATTCAAACTAATTTATTAAGTATACGTTTGACTCTTTTTTGACATCTTTAGATCGATTTTCTCAGAAAGAAATTCGTGTCGCTTGACATTCTCGTTTCGTGTTGCTTATCGGCGTGCAGTTATCTCACATCACAGAAAACTATAACCATTATATTTTATCATGTATATGACATATATAATGATATAAATATAATGACATAATAAATATTGCAATACAAAGACTTATCGTTAAGAAGTAGACCTTGGGTGGCCATTTAAACGCGGGACTTGAACGCGAATAGACGTATTAATTTTTAATTAATTTTTCTCACATAAAAAAAATGCTACGCACGATATTTCATATCATCGTTGTAACGATTAATTCGCTCACGTTATGGTATGATTATAAATATATAGTCATTCCGATGCCGGTCAAGGAAATGGAAAATTTACCGTTCAAATCCAGGAGTATGTTTCTGACGTTTTGGTGCTTAGTGAGTACATTTTTTTTATATATATTTATATGTATTTCAACACTCTGTTCAAAGAGAAGACGACAAAACTTCAAAATATGTGTATGTGTTTATTTGTGTGCAATGGACCAATTTTTTTGAATTTTTTTTGTTCGAAAGACGATATTATTAAGGTAATGATAATATATAATATCGAAGGTCATTAGCATAAATTGGTTATAGGGTTATTTTTTAATATTTCAATATTACCTAATAAGCAATACAGTGTCATGCCTCACGGATTTCATTTTGAGAAAATGGCGTCTAAAGATGTCAAACATATTCTTAATAAATTTGTTTATGTATTATAAAAGTAGATTAGTATTAAAAATTTTAAAAAGTTTTTGAATTATTGCTTGTGGGAAAATATGGATAACTCTACAATATTCTAAACATTAAATTAAGACACTTTTTCCGTACTTAGTTCAAATGACTTAAAAAAATTTTGAATAATAATTAGTGCGTGATGCATTATCAAAATACATCAATATCTCAGAATTTGACTTTTTGAGGGTTGACACATTATTGCTTATCAGCATCCATATATAAGTAATACTATCCCGTATATTGGTTAAAGAAGTGTGGAGAGAGCTTAAATAGACAGGTTAAGAACTCTCGCTTAAGTATATGCTTGACCACGACCACTAGCTTCTGCTCACGGCATTGTTCACGTCTAAGTAGATTTTGCTATACTAACAGACTGTTTAAAACTTTTTTGTACCGGACTGCACGACCTTATTAGCCTATGTATGTGTAATTATCTATATAGATTTGTACCTTTGCGGCAATTTAGACCAAACGCGCAAGCCGATTTTGATAAATGAATACGAATATCATATCATGAAAATTTTGGAAAAATTGTTATGATCGATTTGGGACACGATAATGCAAAAAAGAAAAAAATTAAAATCGACTATCTATGTCATGTTTGTCGTTGAATAGCTATTTAAATCCTTTTCAGGTTTCCCATATCGTGTTTCCAATTAGAATTATCGTTTAGGATTTATAACGATTTAAAGTTGATTCAACTAGACTATAAGTGAGACATCTCTTATAGTCTAGTTTACTTGTTTTTATTTGGTAATAATACCCCAAACGGAAATCACGAATTTTCAAACATTTTTTTTACGATTCAGTTCAATTATTCAATCGATAATTTCTTATCTAAGTCTTATGTGTGGCTAAATAAGTCATATAGTCTGTTAAATAAGACAAGCAAAGAAAAATAGACTTTATATACTTTTAGGCAGAACTGATATGTATACGGTGTTACTAACGGCAGATGATCTCGTTACGCAGTCGGGATTTTTGATATTTTAAATTAAATACTTGTATTTTAATCTAACAAATAAAAATCTTTAACCTAACGCTGTAACGTCATCTAAGCTCAACAGGATACACCACTCCTCAATAACTTTTGGGGGTCAATTAGATTGTCGTGTTTTTTTTATTTTAAATTTTATATTATTTCTTTTTATATGAATGTACCACGAACGCCGACGGTAGCGGGTTCGATCCCCGCTCAGGGCAAATATTTATAGTTGCACCTATATTCCTAGGTCTGGGTGTTTGTCCTTGTGGGTCTCCCCACCGTGCCTCGGAGAGCACGTAAAGCTGTCGGTCCCGGTTGTTATCACAATCACCTTATAATGATCGTTACTCGTAGTAGGGAAATTATTCTAGTCTAAGTGGTTACTGGCTTGCCCTCAGGGGTTGCGGAGGTCAGATGGCAGTCGCTCTATGTAAAAATCAGTAACTCGTCAATATCTGGACTAGAATAGAAAGCAGACCCTGGTATAACCGGGAAAAATGCTAGGTAGATGATGATGAGTTACAGTAGTGTAATTGCAAGGAGTGTTAGCACTATTCAATTCACGCAAATTAGATCTAATTTATACTTGTACATAGAATAAATTTCCAAGCCGAATACAAAGAGTGAATATTAATTGTTATCGCAAAAAAACACTTGATATCAATTTTAATTGTTTGAATTACCTAATACTTAATAGCATTTAATAAAACCAGTTCAAGTTATCACTTTGAAAGTTACGTAGTTATGTAAAAACATTTATTGATTCCTTAAACACGTCTCTAGCTGCGTCGTGCTAACACTGTTTGTGTTTAAAAATTAAACATTATTTAAAATGATGTCTAACTGCCTCACTACAAAAGATTTTAACAGACGTTAAACGTTTAAAAAATCCGTACTACAAATACGCGTCTAAGCGCAGTTTTGAGTTAAACAAGCTTTAGATATAGATTAACATAGGTTTAAGAGAGTTTAATAGATGTCTAAAACCTATTTCAGCTGTGGAATTTAACGTATAACATTTTATCAATAAATTTCTTTATGAGTTTATTCGCTGTTAAGCAATTTAGATAATATTTTAAGCAATGTTTAATGTTTAAACACTATTTAGCTAGACACGTGTTGAACATGGTTTTAATGCGTCTTTTTACAAAGTGTAAAGTTATAAAGAAACTTATTAATAAAATATCACGTTATAATTTACAGCTAAAATAGGTTTTAAGCATATATTAAAAACACCGAAACTTTATACTTAATTAAACTACGTTTAACTCAAAACTATTTTTAGACGCGGATTTTAAGTACAGGATTTTATAGACACGCGTTTAACGTATGTCTATTTTTTTTGTAGTAAGGCAGCTACAGTTTGTCCAAGGCAATTATGCGTCTTAGCACATATAACGAATTTAAAATGAAAACTACCACAGCTAATAAGGCTCTACAAATTAACGAGAAATATTGACCGACTCATAAAATATACGTAAAGAAGTATCAAGGAAAATTTAGTGCAGTGAATTATTTAGATAAAGTTGTTAGTCGTGTAAAACTGATAAAAGTTAAATTTATTATAATCTTTATTCTTTTTACACGCTTAAAATTATGTATTGTTAGAACACTTGATTGTCATTCGATTATTTCAAACATTATGTTTAATAAATATTTTGTTTAATTAATTAATTTTTTGTAAAAAATCAGGACGCGATGGTGTATTGAGCAACGAAGATAGGAATTTTTATTTCAAATCAAATAAAAAATTCACAAAACGATATCGCGTCGTGATATTTTACGAAGCATTCTTGCACTTCGTACATTACCCGACGTGACGTGGTAACGCTTCAAGGCGTTATAACAGTAAAAACAAGCACGTTAAAAAATCGTGCTGCGCCGCGTTACGACGTTATGAAACATTACTATGTGTATCGTAAAAAATACAACACGACTTTCTTATCTTTGTAATGTTTTTCATCTATATAAATATATAAAATTGAAGTGTCTGTTTGAAATTTCAAATTAACAGCTCTTCACTAAATGCATGTAAATGTATATACGGTACTTACATCAAAAACCAATTTTTAAATTTTTTATCGGCCTATCTGTTTGTTCCGGCTAATCTTTGAAACGGCTGAACCGATTTTGATGGGATTCCCAGATAACTTATGTTATTAAAAGTAACTTAGGCTACATTACATTTACAAATTTATTTTAGAAATTTTATTTATTTTAATTTATAGCATACGAAGTCATAGACACCAGCGTTTTAAATAATCAATCACATTATCGTACCACGATCAGACGTCACGTCGTGGTTTTTACGATGCACGTCGTAGAGTGCACGTGTCGTGCACGTCGCACATTTTTGTCGTCGTAGATTTTCACGACGAGACATCGTTACGATCGTAGTTATTTGTTTTTGCCGCTGTCATTATTATTATTGTACCTAAAATCGAACTGTGTAAACTTACTATTACAGCGAGCGAAAATTATTTATGTTTTATCAAATTTTTGACATATATGTATAATACAGTACTTAAATATAATGACATAATACATGTAATCGTATAAAAAGTTATTTTTAAATTATAGAATTAGAATTTACCATTTTTGCGCGGGACTTGATCGCGAATAGACGCATTATTATTTTATAAAATACACACTTTTTAAATAAAAAAATATGTTGCGGCCGATATTTCATATCACCGTTGTAATAGTTAATATTATCACGATGTGGTATGATCAAAAATATATAGCTCTACCGATACCGGCCAAAGAAATGAAAATTTTTCCATTGGAGTCAAGGAGTATGTTTCTGACTTATTGGGCCTTAGTGAGTACCTACATTTTTATTTTTTATTATTTGAATTTCATCTTTTTGACAGACACGTTGGCGCAGTGATCACTGCAACTGACTGAAGCGCTAACGGTCGCGGGTTCGATCCCTGCTCACGGCAAACGTCTGTATTGGCCATACGGATGTTTGTCGTGGTCTGGATAGTTGTGTTAGTGTTGTGTGTGTTTCCGGACCCCCGACACAAGACCACGAGGTCATAATGGGGGCCGTTGAGTGTGATGCGTTTATTATTATTATTTTTATCTATATAATACTAGCTGACCCGGCAAACCTTGTTTTGCTATAGTTATCGAGCGAAAGAAAAATTATTAAATTACTGAAAGGCTATTAAAAAATAGGAGCTGGTGATAGAAAAGTAAACATTAAGGGTTATATGTATTTTTGTTATATGTATTTATGTCACATTATAAAACAAAAAAAAAAAAAACAAAAAAATTGTCCAAAAATTAAAAAAAAAATATATGGGGAAAAAAGATTCTCAGACCTACTGAACATACATATAAAATTTGGTAAAAATCAGTAAGCCCGTTTCGGAAGAGTAAGATAACTAAAATTGTGAGACGAGTATTTTATATATAAGACTACATTTTGTCCGCGGCTGCACTCGCGTTTTGTAGGCTTTGTTATGTCGAACGAATGTCTTAAAGTTATTTTTATATATCAAAGGAATTTAATTTTTGTCTGGATGGAGGGTAGAGGCTCCCTTTTTGTGCTTCTGCCTGCTTGTGTTCAAACTAGAGATAAAATGGATAATGGTTTAGATCGTGAAAATGCGTCTACGTCATCAGACGCATTTCAACGTCGTTATTAAATTTTAGAATCTAAGTTATAAGCAGTGAATTTCAATATTATTAATATTTACAAATTTCATTTTTATGTTATACTAGCTGTGCCCCGCGGTATTTTCCGCGTTAATTTGAGAAATAATTATATTTATATAATGTTTACCTTCTTTATTTGAATCGGATATAGTTCACTATTTCATTGTCATGTCTATTTCGTTTTTGCGTAACCCCCTTTTTATTTATAAATCGTTCCAGCCGTTTCAGAGATTACTCGGTACAAACAGACAGACAGACAAAAATATTTAAAATTGTGTTTTTAATGTAAGTATCAAGTATATTTTCATATGTTAAAAGCTGTTTATTTGAAATTAGTCACAGACTCAACAATTTCATTTATTTGTATAGATTATATTGCTTTTTTAATATTCAGAAATAAAAAAATTTTTGAATATCACAGCACCAATTCGATTGTTTTGTACTCGACTTATCCGTTGGTCATGATCGCTAACATTATTTATGATAATATTTAATGGTAATTTAATAAAAATAGTGAATTAATTATGTCAAAAATAATTAATTCACTCTTTTTGAAGATTAGATGTGTTTGACCTCTTTTTGCGATGGCTAACTGCAAAGTTTGGCATTTTTTACGGAGCTCTGTACATTGAAACGATTTTGATATTATTGAAAATCGATTCCTGAGTATTTTGATAAACACATAAGATCATTTTATTATAAGATTTGCTGAGGAAAACTGTCGTGTAAGGCGCGCCTCAATGCTTAAGTGCTGGTTGGAAGCTTGTATGAAAATCCTATGTTGAAACTGCAGGACCCTTAGCTTTACCGTAGTCTGGCAAAAACTAGATTTACAGGAACAAAATAGACAAGAGGCATTAAACGCCAATAAAGGCTCAAAGCGCAAATATTTTTTACATATAAAAATAATTGCCTTGCGTTAGTCTCGCAAAAACTCAACGGCTTCTTAGATTTGAATAATCATTTTTTTATGTAGTAGTCGCTACGATTTTAACGTAATTTAGTAAAAAAAAAGAAAATTAGGGAAAAACCAAACCAAGCGAATAAATTTTTTAAAAAACCTCCGACATAAAACCTTTAAAAAGTAGAGAAAAGAGCTCATAATCTTGAAAAGGCTGGACCGATTGTGGTATAATTTGTTGAGACATATACGAACCATCGCTAGAAAACCTTCAAATAAAAAAAAGCCGAATCCAAATCAGTTCAGAGCTACAGACACACATAGCGGTCACACTTATAACATCCCTCTTTTTGCGTCGGGGGATAAAGAATGAAAGAAATTAGTAATTTTAAGTAGTGCGAAGTTCACTAAAGACATCTGATTGTTTATATTTTATTAACATTATGTACTCAGTGCTTATTAATTGCGTCTTAACAATTAAATCGCGAGAATAACAACGTAATTGCTTCATGTGACCCATTGTATCTTTTTCTTACCATTGTGAGATGATACTTAGTATAAACTTCGATAATCATGATTATACCTTGTCCAGCCATAAATTCATAGCCATTAGTTATAATTTGATAATGAACACGAATAAATATGTGAAATGGCGTAAAATCGAAAGAAGTATTTAAAATAATGTACGTATTCTAAATTCATTCATAAAAATCTTTTAAATTCTAAGTCACAGGTTCTCAAACGCTTTTGAAGGACCTCCACTTTCCAAGATAATTGCCCCTGTTATTAAAAAATGCGTAACACTTACAGTATACCAACAGAGACAACACAAAAATTCATTATGTAAAAATTGTAAAATTTCTGACTTGTGTGAATAATGTTAACAGAGACAGACACGTTGGCGCAGTGGTCGCTGTAACTTGCCGATTAAAGAGCTAACGGTCATGAGTTCGATCCCAGCTCACGTCAAACATCTGTCGATTATTAGTTAGTAGTATTAGTGTTGTGTGTGTTTCCGAACGCGCGACACAAGGCCACGAGATCTTAATTGGGGCCGTTGAGTGTGATGCGGTATGTGGCGGCCACTCGACTGATTTTAAATACAATATATTCAGCGAAAATTATATATCTAATTTATTCATTTATTAGATCACCAACAAAACACACACTAAAACATTGTAAGGACATAAAAAAAATCATTGAAACTACTAGTATCTTAATAAAACGCGATAAAAGCATGACAAACTAATAAAATATATTTAAAAAAATATATTAAGTATTACATACACAAAAATATAACATAATTTAATTATGAGTACTTAAAAGACACAATAATAAAATTATTATATATACATACGCCATTTTTTCTCGTCCAATCTTTAAATATTATGAAACAGAGTCGCTTGGGGCGTCTGTCTGTGTAGTGGCTTCATACTTCCGAACTACTT
The DNA here is from genome assembly GCA_037950945.1 of Hypolimnas misippus. Taxonomy (NCBI): domain Eukaryota; kingdom Metazoa; phylum Arthropoda; class Insecta; order Lepidoptera; family Nymphalidae; genus Hypolimnas; species Hypolimnas misippus. The sequence goes on along the minus strand of JBBEEQ010000018.1, from coordinate 2,714,074 downwards.
ACGCAATAGATTTTGATGTGTTTTTCCAATCATAAAGATAATTCTTCTTGAAGGTTAACGCAGTAATAAATTTAAAAAAAATTGTAAAGAAATCTCGATGCGTTACAACGAAAAATTACGTTGACTAAAATTCATGTATTAAATTATATAAAATATTCCCAAAATAGTCTACAAAAAATTGCGAGTTATTTTATAAACATAGTAAAATTAAGATTCGATTAAATTTTCCGATTAATTCACTTATTTTGTGGTAGATGGGTATTGGTTTTAACATTTGTTTTAAGGAAAAACTTAACCATAATGTTTATTTAACCCGTACAAAGACCCGAATCTGGTTATTAAATAGCTATTTACCTACGTAAAATAATTTCCAGTATCGAAAAAGTTGCTAGGGTTTTAATTTATATTAAACTTATTAAGTTATTATTAATTATTATTTAATAACGACGATGAAACGACTCTTGTTCCGTGGAATTTCGGGAGGTCGGTTGTATGGGATGCTACCTGTGCCGATACATTGGCTGCATCACATACGAGGGATTTCTCTAAAAACGACGAGTAGCAGCATCCAATGCTGAAAATGTCAAGCAGCGCTAATATGAAAATATAGAAAAGAGTTTCGTATTTGTACCGTTACGTACGTCAAAACTACAGGTGACCGAAGGGCTAGCGGTTACATTGGCCAGCATATCAGTCTAGCCATTCGAAAAGGTAATGCCGCCAGTGTTTTGGGCACCTTGCCTCACTGTGACATCGATAGTTACTTAGACTTAATGTAGTCATTTTTAAATTATCTCTTTGGGTTTAATGTTTATTTAATTACAAATATATCTTTTTGCATTTCAGATGCTGCAAACAGTATATCACTTCATCGCATTGCTGAACGATTTTTTCGGGACGAACGCGCGAACGCCAAAGAAATCACCTATTATACGCCGAATTAGAGACACCCTCTTCACTATATCATTCACGGCAGCGATCTACGTGTCTCTCGCATTTTGGGGCATTTACGCCGTAGACAAGGACCTTATTTTCCCGGATCGCATCGCAAAATTGTACCATCCTAGTATTAACCATGTTATGCACACCACCGTTTCCCTATTTATTGTAATCGAATTATTGTCATCTTACATAACATATCCGTCACGAAAAACCGGCTTTACTGTGATGACGAGTTTCTATATCAGTTATATAACTTGGTTTTTTTACATTTACGCAAAAACAGGAGCGTGGGTCTATCCCGTTTTCAACCCTTTAAGTTGGCCTTTAAGAATTGTATTTGTAATCTTTAGTATAGCATTGGCTGCCGTGTTTTATTTAGCTGGGGAAAAATTGAATAATTTAATTTGTAAGAATCGTAAAGATATTTATGCTAATGGAATCAAAAATGGCATTGGTAAAAGTAAAAAAAGCGCATAGAAATATATTAATAAAAAAAAAAATGTTGTTTTTTTCTGCTATCAAACCTTTAGAAATATGAAGTAAAATAGTCATATAATTATCGTTCAATATTTTTAACAGTAATTTTACGTTGTATAAATTCCCTTTTATCATCAAAGATAAAGATAAAAATATTTAATGACATGATTTCTTTATTTCATCTTTCCATATTTAATAAAAAAAGTTCTTGGCATAATTATAATTGTATATAAAATTCTACATGTATAATAATAATAAAACAGTATAATTCTCCGCACTCCTAAAATAGGATGAATTAAAATAAATCCAGCCTTTTATGATCAATAAAACACTACATATTTTTGTTATTTATTAATTAACAAACGACTACAATGTGAAAATATGATGAAAGAGAAAAATTAACAATTGCGACATAAATTCATTTTAATTTTTAAGTATAATAAATATATGTAAAATAATACAATCTAAAATTTAAACAGTTTCGTTAAAGTAAATCGTGTCTCAGGCATTTGTTTCTTATCGTGAATTAAAAGGTTCGCTGGCGCGTTCGTTGTCCTATAAAATGCGACCCTTCGTTGAACTAAAGTCATTATGTGCAAAATATCCCACTCATCATGGTACTCCTTGATTACGTCACAGAGCTCTTGTATCATAAATGATCCTTCCCTATCCCTAAATGATAAATAATCTGTAAAAGAAAATTGTCATTAAAATAATTTTGCAAAATCCAAAGTACATGTCTCTCACTCTTACTTTATACGCAGAATAGAATAAAATTAATAAAAAGCTCAATGGAAAAATGTTACTCTTAAAAGTCAAATTACATAATATATTACAGCAGAATGGTTTAACGTCGAACTATATGATATTTATTTCTTATGGTTAAATGGCATGTTTATTGAGGACGGTTATAGACAAGTTTTTTATAGTTATTTTTTATAATAAAATGTTTTTTCATTCAGCTTAAACGAACTCGTACATTTATGAATAGAAATAGAATAATAGACAGACAAAAAAAGATATTAAGAGCTAGGGCGAGCTTTCCAAGAAACATAGAGAATGACTTATTTTTTACTTGATAGGTGAGGCCTAGCTGTAGCCTTCTGACTATAGCTCGCATATGGCCTTGACCACGGCAGAACCTCACTCTCACAGAAAACCTTCGTAAAGAGTGAACCGTGAGAGAGCTCGAAAGCCTAACCCCTCCTCCATTCCTTTCCTCACTTCCTATTCCCTTTGATTCCTTATTCCTTTTATAGCTGAGACCGTATTTGTAACTCCTCTAGTGTTACAAATGACCATAGGCGGCGGTGGTCAGTTGATCACTTAACATCAGGTATCCCGCCTGGTCGTTTCCATTACTATTTTTATATAAAACAAATTACTTTCTTGAAAATTTCCAGAGTCCTACTGCACGTTATATCCTAAGATTAGTAAAATACCTGTGAAACGAGAGTTCGACTTGAGCGCGAAGAAACTATTGAAGTTAATTAAGAAACCTTACCTTCAACACTAGAATACAGTACTAGGAAATCTGCGTGGGTTGGTATGACGAAGGACGCCTCACTACCATCTATTTCTACCCTCCTCCCACTGTCGATTTGGTCTCCTCTACAAGCCTAGAAGGATTACATTGAACAAATAAAAATTTTATGTAAGTCACAGGTTCTCAAAGCTGACGGTACCATACCCCTGTAAGAATAGCAATTTGTACGAACTATTATGCTCACCACTATTCTCTTCAATAAATTAAATTAATAATTATTGCTTTTTTTATTCGCTTGCTTCTTTAATAAAATAATTTATATAAAAGATTTAAACGTCTCGAATGCAATAATATATGTAAATAGTCATGGGATTTCATTTATTTTATATGTTTTGCAAGTTGGCGATAGCTCGAAAAGTTTGGAAGCCCATGAAAGCGACAGTGGATTTAAAAATATATAAATTCGGCCATATAAACCAAACCGGCTAGTTAAAATTGATTAAATGATAATTGATATTCCTTACAAAACACTTCAATTATTCTGTATATTAAAACTTCTCCTGAAAATATGCTTACAAGTATCGACAATCTTATACAAATCACATTAATAGTTTTTGAAACCACAAACATACAAACATACATATCGATACTGATGCAATAATGTGTTGACCCAAAAAAAAAGTCAAATTAGGCTCCATTTTCTCAAAAGAAGTCCCTGTGGCTTGACACGGTATTGTTTATAACATATTAAAAACATATTCTTTTTGAAGTCGTTCAAAAACTTACCTGCACAAAGAATATCTTCGGTTTCCCAACAAGGGTAGGGTGGCCATTCTCCACCGTCACCGTTATATCTCGGAACTGATAGGGCCTGTCTGCAGCGAAGAGGTCACCTCCCTTCTCCCCGTGCGTCAGAAAAGCGAAACACACACACGAGGTCCCTCTGTGATCTTTTTGACAAACTGAAATTATATAGAACTTAATAGAATAGAAATTACATAAATGTTTGTAATAAGATTAAAAATTATGTTCTCAGCGTCCGTACTGTGTCAAGCCAAACGGACTTCATATTAAGAAAATCTTGTCTGAAAATATAAAATCTATCTATATAAATACGTAATATTGAAGTTTTTCTTTGAAATTTAAAATTAACAGCTTTTCGCTAAATACATATGAAACTATATACGGGACTTAGGTAAAAAATATCAATCGTGGTATGTTGATAATAGCCTATGTGTTATTCTATTACGTAAACTATATTCGTGTAAAATTTCATCAAAATCAAGTTAGTAGCTTTTGCGTGAAAGAGTAACAACATCCATACATATAAATTTTCGCGTTTATAAGCATATTATATGAGCTGCCCCATTTCACTTCACTCGTGTTTATGATTATTGGCTTTCTAACCCAATAAAAACTTTTTAAATCAGATTAGTAGTTTCAGAGATTACCCCTTGCGTACAAACTTACAAACAAATTTCACCTCTTTATAACATTAGTATAGATTAGCCATCGCTCCATGTAGTTTTATCTATATTAAAAATAATCTATACTAAAATTGTTAGTTTGTATATAAGGGGTTTTCATTGAAACTACTTATTCGATTAAAAAAATCTTTTTGCATTAAATAGTGTAAGGATTCAGGACGCTTGTATGTAAGATTACATCACGCTATGACTCGCGGGAGCGCAGCAGAAACCATAAACTCGAGTGAATCCTCGAAGGCCGACTAGTTTTAAAATACATACGTATAAAATTTTATCTCTTTATAATATTAGATAATGTTATATTTCGTCTTTTTAATAAATGTTTATTGTCAAAGCTTTAACGTTTACAAATTATAGTTAACGTTTTATGTTTATTAAATAATTTATAATAATATTATAAATGTAAATATAATATATTGAAATGTGTCCGTCTGTGTCTGTTCGTTACTTTTAACGACCAAACCATTGAACCAATTTCGATGAAGTTTAGCTACTCTGTGTCGCGAAAATAAGACACGTAAGGGCAGAAAAAAAGTTTTTACGCAGACGAAGTCGCGTAGACAATTACGCAGCTTAATTTTTTAATTTTCTGAAACTACAGATCCGATTAAAAAAATTCGTTTTCCATTAGATAGCCCGTTTATTAAGGTTATTCTTTGATTTGTAGCGTGATGTAATATGGCTTAAAACCAAGCCATATTACATCACGCTACAAATCAAAGAATTAAGGCCGTAACCTATGGACGTATGTAACGTGTTGGGGGCTTTGAACCACCGCTTCTGTTAGTATACGACTTACTCATACTTAATACGTGAAACCAATGGCAATGTCAATAATGTTTATAATTTCTAAATAACTGAGATTTAGCATTTAGAATCATACCATCTTAATGCGTAATTTCCGGATAAAAACTACTTTACCTTTATATATTATGGATTTACAACTTTCCTTGGACGGACCCGTCCCATATAAAAGCTATAGTTACGCCCGTACACGTCATGAGCGCAAGTATAGCCGCGAGCTTGTATTACCATCAAACATTATTAAGCGCTTTTGTTTTTAAATTAAGATAAATTACAAAAAACTTAACTAATGTTTTACGTCTCAGTTAAAGAATGATACGAGTTATTATTAAAATAAGTATAATATTAATCAAATACTTAATATTTATTCCAACTTAAGTTAGCCATATGTAAAAAGTAACCTTGTCGGATAGACGGCGCGTGCGCATGTTATTAACCGCCTTCAAAAGAAAGGTTTTCAGATTGTAGAGTACTTTTAAATATTTTTTATCATAACTCCGTCATTTATTTACCGATTTTGAAAATTTCATTTTTTATTTAAAAGAATGTGCTTTTAATTCGCGTCAACAGAAATTGTATCAAAATTGTTTCAGTGATATCGTTTTAAAATCGACATAACTACCATACCTAAGTATATCGTCCAAGTACAAGGAATTGTGTATTTTGAAGTTGGTTTCTCTTTTTAAGGCTTGATTATTAATCTTTTGTCCATAACATTAAATATAAAATTCGTTTATTTTATTATAACTTTGCAAAGTTATTTACTCACATTCTCTGACTTTTCCTAGGATTTCTACGTGCTCCAAATCTTGATGGGTGGTTACTTTATAGCCTAAGGAACCAAATACGTTATTTAGTTTAATCACATCTTCCATTGTGCCTGTTCTAGACGATGGGCGTTTGTAACTAAAACATTTTTTTTTATAATATTATAATCGCATAGTAATTTTCCAATAATTTTGAACTGAGAAATATGGGGTATATCGTGTCCGGAACACCATATACCCCATATTTCTCAGTTCAAAATTGACGAAATTGTGTATTTATTTTTATTGTAGTAGAGCCTAGCTCTAGTCTACAGACTTTAGCTCATTTAAGGTCTGGTCGACCATGGAAGAAGTTTTCTAGTACTTTAACTTCCTCCAACCCCTTATCTTATTTTACTTTGTCCTTTATACCTTTTTAAACTAACAACACCTTTTCGGCTCCTCTGATGTTCATGTGCGATAATAAACTTATCCTTAAGGTGAACTACCTGCTACTCACAATAAAAAAAGTCATAATCTTCTCCATTTAGTCAAAATCCTATCCTAAAGAACTTCGATCTGAAAATTCAAGCTACCAGAATCGAATTAACTTCACTTTTTTCATACACAAAATAGTAACTTATAGCTGTTAGAAATAAGTAATAAATGTACGTAAGTAAGTTTTATTACTAATATCTATCAGCTACAAGAAGACGTAGTCTACAATACAATACCACTGTTCCAAAATAAGAGCCACTGATACAGTAAGTACTAATGATGACGTCAAATGGTACACATAATCATGTCTATCGTTCTGGATCCCATCTTTTGTATGCTGCCAGAAAATGCAATAATGTAATTTATAAAGAGCCAACTGCCTCTCACGGTGTCACTCGCGTTACTATGTCACAAGTATTAGTGGCAACGTGATATAATATAGCCTATAACCTTCTTCAATTATCAAAATATCCAATTCAAAAATAATTTTTCAAATCGGATTATTAGTTTTGAAGATTACCCGGGAGTCCTGATTCTTCTGTCGTTTTTGTACATGTAATATAAGATTAAACTTGCACGAATCATCTTGTACATGTGGTTTTGTGCTAAATAGAATATTCACTTTTACGCACAATGAAAACACGGATATACTTCGGATTATCGATCGGCGAATCTGTATCACGTGACAACGGTCTTGTGTTTAAAGGAAAATATTTATTTCCGTATAAAGTACAACGGGATTTTAGGCAAGTTTATTTGATATAGTGTCAGGACTTAACGCGGGTGTCCATTTAGCTCTTTCATAAGACATAGGAGGCTATTCTATTCTAGAATCTAGATACATTCGCACTACCTTGTATGAAGGATTGCATTGCAGAATATCACTTTTCTTTTGGCTAAGTTATTCAAAAGGTGGCACTATTTTAGTCTCTTACCCAAAATATACAGTATTCTTGTATTTGAAATGGTTGAATATAATCAAATGTTTTTCTCCCGTCATATTGTAATACATAATTTCGGGCTCTAATTTTGCCATGGCGTCTTGCTCCGTTTTTGGCATGGGCGTGCTTCTACAACAAAATAACTATTGTGTTAAATATGAAAACAATTAAAAGCTATTAATTCATTCAACTAACTATAGTTTCATAAATGATGGTCAAGTGTGAGACAGGTTCACACACAAGATATAACAATATGTATTGTATACATACAACAAACAACAAATTAATTCTATATATATTTAAATACGTACGTTGAATTGGAAGGGTTCATGTTGAAAGGTGCGTCTGCCCCAGTTTCCTCCATTTCTTAAATAATTAATATAAAATTGTTTGTTTATATTATACAAAAACTAGAACCGTGTCTTTGTTTAAAAAAAGAGAAAATAACTGATATGACTAACAAATGTAATCGTCAGATAAGAAATATATCGAAGATATAATTCGATAACCATGTTTGCGTTTATCAAGGACTTACAATGCACTTTAAACAGAATATTTTAGCATGATTTTGTTGTAAATGCAAACTTTGTAAAAAAAACTGTAAGTGTTTTCAAAAACCAAGAATTTGAACTCATTCTGTTTACTTGCAACTAATTTTTTAATCATTATGAAGATCATATCGGAATTCAATCAAATTATTTTGTAAAATCGCTGACACACGTGCTTCTTTTTTCTCTCTCACTCAAGTCAAATGTAATATTATTTAGAATGGTGTCGGCTAAGAAAGCACCAAAGGAGTGAATGAAAAAGTATTGAAGGGTAAGATGAATATGTAAATGGCGATCAGACTTCCGGCTCTCTCGCTCACCAAACGTAAGACAGCTATGCTCTAGTAGATCTTTGTTCGAAAAACATTTATACTGTTCAAACGCCAACTAGCACTGCGAAGTTCCCCAGTGCTAAATTTGTGCTTAAATTCAACTCGAGCTCGGTGGTAAAGAAAAATATCGTAAAGAAACTGTTGAGTTATCTCTGTGGTTAACTCTCACTAGTTTAATTTTAATTATGTATATATTTATGAGAGTGAAGACAAGCGATCTATCCTAGAGAGAGGGAGGGTGCATACTGACGATATATAGTTACTAACTGATCAAAGAATTTTCATAGACAAAATACGGTCTATATTTATTAATGATATATTCCTAACAGAAACTTGCATGTGTCGAAAGAAATTCTGACAAATGTGTAATATGATGAAGGTGGATTAAGCTCGTAACCTTATCCCTAATACGAGAAACCTTTGCCAAGCAATGAGATATTTAGTCTGTTTTCAAGCTATGCTATAGAACAATCCACACGGCAGCTACTCTCGTGACTAAACCGCGACATTCGCGTCTTAAACAACTTTTAATGAAGTCGCGATCTACTGTTAAAAAAAAAATGATGTACAATCGGTATTTTTGAACATAAAATGGCTAACGCTTCACCTTGTTAATCCCAAGCGTGGATTGCTCCGTTCCTGCAAGATCAGTTATAATGATGATTTTACAAATACTTCAATTTTTTTAGATTTATAAAGGTACTAACAGTATGAAAATTCCACTTGAATAAAATTTAGGGTTTCCTTCCTCCTTGAACAAATTAATACAATGTCAAATGTCTATCCCAACCAAAAACATATTAATGTATTATATTAAATCTATAAAAAAATGTTTTGTTTTTATCTGTTTATAGTTTTATACTATAAGACTATTCACCTTAGTCACAGATAAAATTCAAGAAAAGTGTAAATAAAACAATAAATACCTAAAATTCATATAATAACATCTGATTCAAAACCTTTAACAATAAAAGAAACATCATCATTCAATTCTTTTTTACCTCTGCCCCGTCTTTTCTTTTTTGACCATTGAACAGTTGATAAATTCATTTTTTCTAGAAGTTTCTTATAAATAGAATGTATACTCTTATAAAACAATAAAACAGTAGTAGCACCTTTTATATAATCTTCAAAAAATTTTACAGGTTCTGCCTGTTTTTCTAATTTCAAGGCAATATTATATATCAATACTCCGTTGTAACTTCTTGAATATTTCGTAGTTTGAAATGGTGAAGAACATAATATATTCAAAGAATTTATTTGGTGTAAGATACACTGAAATTGGGCAAATGAATGTACTTTTTTTATATCATAACTTTTCGGTCTTTTACGTATACTGTCATCTACCTCAAAATGCTTTAACAGTACACTTGCAGCGACAAGACAATCTTCATATTTAACTTTGTTTTTATTAAGAAATAGTTCATCATCTGCAGGTGTATATGTAGAGGGTGTTTTCTTAAATTCCTCAAGTTTTTTAGCATTTCTGTTATTAAAATGGTAATGACCACGAGCCATTCCAGTTCTTTCATCAATGACCTCCAAAGTTATGTACGACATAATCAAAGAATGAACATGAGCATCTGGAACGCTGCAGGTAGATATCCACCACAGTATTGATATCATGAAGAGTTGGAAATTCGATGGTAATAATTCTACAAGTGTTAAGTCTAAATTTGGAAGTTTCAAGTCAAGAAACTTTTGAAAACATAATTTCAATTGATCATCATTCATTTTACTAAATGGTACGTCCAATGGTCTTGGCACAGCATATTCCTTACCAACAAGTAATTTCTTATAACTACAATTTTCTCTACTAACATATGAACAATTGTCATGAGAAAAATCTGTGAGAATGTCGAATGCATATCTTAATATAGGTAACGTACAAAGGAATGAATCTTTGTCAGTGAAATCTTCAGGCTGTGGATTACAAAAATGTAAATGATGAGTATATAGATTCAAATAGACTGTAGGTATTTTGTTTTGACGAATTTTCTCAGCAAACCAATCAGGAATTAGGTTTGATTGTTCATCAGAAACAGCATCCTCCTCCTCCTCCTCCTCCTCTTGTGAACCTTCGTCCTCATCAGAGTTTTCTAAATCACCACTACTATCATTATCAGAATTATCTATTTCTTCTTCTACATTTGGCATTTGAAGATTCGATTTTTGAGTAGAATTATCTTCAGAAATGTTGAAATACTTTAAGGATCGGCAGGTTTTGCTGTGGTATCCTTCAACACTTTTTTTTATTATAGCAAAAACTTTATCTTTTTGTCGTTTTTTGAGTCTACCTAAGATCTTTGCAATGGCTGTTTCTAGAGTCTCATTTTGAAGCCAATTAAATAATGTATGTATGGTTCTTTGCTGTTCATTTTTCTTCTTTTTACTTTTATGCAATTTAAGCTGGGAAAAGAATTTTCGGAAAACTCTTTTTTCCACATAGTCATTACCAAGTAGAGTTGCAAGCAGAGGTAAAAGTTCTTCATTAAGACCTCCAAAGTGTTTACATAAATATTGGACATTGTAAATTTTGCACTCCATCGCATTTACTTTGACACCATTCTCTTCTATGGGCTTCGGCTTCAACTCTAATGTATTAAAAGATATATATAGTACATTGTATATAAAGAAATCAGAGTCATAACTTAACACCGGACAGTTCAAATGCCTTGCCAATGATGCTATGTCTTCATCGGCTTCAAATTCACAAATTGTATAGTTTACTTTCATATCAATCAACACTTCTCTGAATATATCTCTGAGTAGAAATGGGAAAATTTTTAGGCTATCCTGTGTGACGGGATCCAGTCGTGAAGTACTGCTTAACTTAGATTTCAAACGATTAAAAATAGTCTTTAATTTTTTCGTTTCATGACAACCATCGAATATAACATACGGTATGATGTTACATTTGCGTAAATTTTTAAAAAATGCATTTATAGACGAAGCGAATTTGTCATAATCACCACCAAATGCTGAGAAACAGTTTAACAATCTGTACAATTGGGCGCATAAACTGTGACCATCTATTACTAGATTTGTATCGTGTAAGTAGTATTTTTTCATAAACATATCTTGATTGTTGTTTACATATGTAGTTAAACCACGGACACCCATTTTTTCACTTTTTAATGTTTATCAAATCAGTTTTATTCATGAATAAATGAACTCCATGGAGTTAAGAGGTTATGGCAAATAACTAAAATTGACAGCTGATATTGTCGATAATCGATATTGTCATCGCACTAAAATGTCATATAATTGATTTCACATAAATTTTACGCAATGGTCGAACTTCTTAAGAAGCATATTGAATAATTCTAAAAAGAACATTTTTATGTGTTATTTAATTAAATTATTTATATGTTTGATATTTTGTTTAACGATAATTTAAAAATACTTATTTTTAAAACTTGGATCGATTCGATTCGAAGGCTTTGTGAATCGACTCAATGTGTAAGTCCAACTCGCAGATGACTAGTTTTTATTAATTGTTGTGATAGCGGCACTAGAAAGACATACATATATTTATTACAGTTCGTGATATACAATCTACTAACATATGAACGGAGAGCTTCAGCTGTGTTTATAAATATAAATTCTAATGTTAATTAATACTATATTGACAGTGCTAGCTGTGCCTCGCGGTTTTACCCACGTTGCACAGCAAATTATTGAGGAAAAATTATATTGAATGAAAGTCACCGTGTGACAAGTGAACCGTGAGACAAGCGACTTTATTCAATATTCAAATTTATGATTTTATAAACAAATTAAATTATGGAATTAGTATACCTACTGAAAAGTTTTGTTTGAAGAGTACATCCAACAAACAGAAACTCACATATGACTCGCCCTAAACCGATGAACAGTTAAAATAAGATTTAACGGATTTAAAAAAAAAAAACATATTATTTTTTCATATCTAGAGGATGGCAACATTGCTACCAGGTTGCCAAAATTCCAACTTCACTCTAATCAAGCACGCCGGTGATTGCATGCGGTTTTCAAATTCAATAAAACACGTGTTTTCATTTCTATAATTATAAATAATAGTGCATACTTAGTTTGAAGTCTAATATTTAGCATACTACATTATCTAGTAATATTCGACGCATAAATATTAAATTGCGTTACATTACACAAGAAACAGTGCAGTATTTTACAATTTATCCAATATGACTGATGAAAACGTGGTACCTGATAGCAATGGGAAAGAGACGAATGATACTGAAAATGGTACAGAGGAAGAAACCGATTTGGATAAGGCGATCATCCGACAAGTTGAATATTACTTTGGTATGTCGTTGCGCTACTACCATATTTGTCAATATTTGTTTATATAGCTGCCCGGCCCGGACTTGCGCGGATGAGACTCTGAAGTTTCTCTTTACAATACATACACGTAATTTAATATTTTTTTTACATTTCAATATTTCTGTTCTGACAATTACAAATACAACAAAACAAGAAAAAAGCAAAATAGGTGCACCCATTCTAAAGTGATTTGTGTACATACTTTAATATGTATTTGTATAGATTTTATTTATAGTTGAATTAGCAATAAACAGATTTAAGTAGTATAATTCCTCTGGCCATGACAGTATGTTTAAGTAAATTCAAATACAAGAGGTTCTCAATTATGATATAAATAGAGTTAGAATTATTAGAGTTTATTGCTGGAGTCTGTAGATTATTCAATCCAAATTTTTAGATTTTAATTATTTAGTAACTATCTATTCTAGGAATTCAAAATTGTCATAATTTCGAAGTATGGATAGATAGTCTCTCTGTCACAAATTTAAGCCATTTTAAATGCTATTGGAATAAAATTATATATTAGTATTATATTCGAATGACATTTTATAAAAATTAATAATTTTGATTATAGGTGATCTCAATCTCCCGCGAGACAAATTCTTACGAGAGCAAGTGAAACTTGACGATGGCTGGATACCACTTGAAGTTCTCCTAAGATTCAACCGTCTTGCCAAACTTTCCTCCGATAGTGACGTTGTTGCAAAGGCTCTTAACAAATCTACATCTGGACTGCTTGAGGTTATTAATCTTAGATAACTATAAATTTTTAGAAAGTTGAGCCAAGTTGGCCTAGCTAAATATGTTTTTAAGTTCATCTTCAGTAGTATCAGTAGAGCAGTGTCATGAATTAAACTCTTGACTTTCTCAGATGAATGTGCCCAGCAACGGGACATTTACAGGCTATCACTTGCCTTTTCCTTTTAAAAAAGAAATATTCGCTTTTGAGTCTATGTGAATGAGTCACTTGATCATAGGTTTTAAACTCCTTAACCAATTTAACTGTATGGTATCACTATGTTATCCCAGGTTATATATGCTAGGTAAAATCTTAGTAACATGGATGCTGATAAGCAATAATGTGTCAACGCACAAAAAAACAAATTAGGAGGTATAGATGTATTCTTATAATACATCGCACATTTAACATTATTCAAAAATGTTTCAAGTAATCCAAAGTAAATAAGTTTGAAAAAAGTTTCTTAAATTAATGTTTTAGTATAATATTGAAGTTCTATATTTTCGAAAAACTTATCAACATGCAAACCCTGAGTATATTATTTTTAAGCTTATAACAAAACATTCTATTATATGATATTGTGATTTAGAATATTTAAACCAAAGCTTTTTTTAAGATAATCTAAAGAAATCAACTTCTTTTCAGGTATCTGAAGACAACAAAAAAGTTCGACGAAATCCCGAGATACCAATACCGGAAATGAATGAAGAAAGACGTAAAGAACTGACAGGGAGGACAATTTACGCTAAAGGCTTCCCTAAAGATTCATCGCTCGATGATATATTGAAGTACTTCAAACAGTTTGACGAGGTTGAAAATGTCATTATGAGGAGGTATCAAGATCGGCAAACAAAGAAACGCCTTTTTAAAGGTTCTGTATTTGCTACATTCAAGACTAAGGAACAGGTATATTAAAAATTAAACTTTTATATGTAATTTAATTACATATTTTTTAAATATTATTATTAATTATTATTTGGCTTGCAATAAATTTCCAACCACTAATCGGTATTTAGCCTATTCAACCATTTTTGTAGCATTTCACTGAATAGCGAATACTTAAGATTTATTATTCTGGTCACATAATGATAAATCATAAGTATTTAGCAAAAAAAGCTTAATTTATTTCATAATTTTGTATTTATTTATGTATTTACTTTGTAATAAATAAAATGATCATGCATGTCAAATATCAAAAAAAAATAATTATTGTATATTAAGAGTGAAATATTGTGATGCAGGAATAAAAAAATAAAATAATATTATTTTCAATGCATTTTCTCACTTCACTCAACGCAAGCGAAACCCGAGGTGCGGCTAGTATCTTTTAATAAACAATCTTTCTAGGCTGAAAAATTTATAAACACCAAGGATTTGAAATATAATGAGACTGAACTGCTAATTCTGTGGCAAGAGAATTATTTACAGCAGAAACAAGAGGAATATGCGAATAAGAAGGACAAGAAAGACAAGAAAAACAAAGGGAAAGAGGTAAGAGTTATCTTTAAAAATATATATTTACTATTGTAATATTTTTCCAGGTTCATTATTATTTATTATATAAAATATTAAACTCTACAAATCTCTAAGATACTAAAAAATTATAATGACACTGGGCAATAGTTTGTGAGGTATATGTAGGTGTTTTTTACAGGAAACCAAATAAAATTTATAAAATTAAAATATTTTATACAATTACTAAAGGTACTTTATAAATGAAATAAATGTGAAGATTGAACCCTTCATTTGAAATTTTCCTTTAATTTAATTGGGATAACATAACATTATTTTATGTTATTATTTAAAATATATTTTTATTTTAAAGGCGAAAGAAGAAAAAGATGACTTCAAGTTACCAACAGGAACAGTTCTCCACTTTAGCCAAGGACATGACAAAATGACTAGAGAAGATGTCAAAGAAGCTCTTTCTCCTCTAGGTAATCTATACTATAATAATATTATAAAGAGGTAAAATTTATTTGTTAAGTTTGTATGTAGGGGGTAATCTCTGAGACTACTTCAATTTGAAAAATTATTTTTTGTGCTAGTTTATTGGGGAAGGTCATAACTGTTATATATGTGTAGGCTATATTATAAAACGCTACGTCTCATCACACAAGTGAAACCGCAAGATGCAACTAGTATAACACGAAGAGAGTGAATTTTATATGTGCAAAGTAAACTTCAGAACCCCTGAAGCTATTTTTAAAATAATGTTATCATTTAATAAGTGTACCTTACACTATTTTGAACAATCATAGGCATATTATCTATATATGTCACTGTCAAAACTAGAGGTCGACAGTTTGTCTGTACACAAACTCGCGTATATTTGGTTTTATTAATTGTTGGTTAAATATATCTAATAATTAATTTCATAAAATCTATATTCCAGGTGAGGAGATTGCGTACATAGATTTCAAAGTCGGTGACGCCGAAGGATGGGTGCGATTGTCCAAAGAGAATACCGCAAAGGAATTGGCGGGAAAACTGACAGACGGTAAAGTCAAAATTGGCGATTCGGAAGTCGTATTCCGTGTTCTGGAAGACGAGGAAGAGAAGACTTACCTCGATAAAACTATTGAAGAAATGTCGAAACGTCGCAAGAACATGAAAAACTTTAAACAAAACAAGGGCAAGAACTTTAAAGGAAAACAGGGAAGAAAGAGAAGGCAAGATCAAAGCGACGATGGCCCACCGGCCAAAGTAAAAGCTAGCGACAGTTAGTGCTAAAAGTTTCAGAATTACATAAAAAAAATTCTTTGTAACCTTTTGTATAAGCGTACAAATATAAAAAAAAAAAACAGACTTAGTGAGTCGTTATATTTCAATCTTATAATCTTCCTAACTTGTTAGTTAATAAGTGATGTTTAGTGATATTTAAGATATTGTTAAAATCCGATTACATGAAACAATTTCGCTTTTGTTTATATAATACTATATGACTACGTGATTAAAAGTTATATTTTAATGAAAGGAATTTTTATTTTTTTTATGACCTTAAGGTAATAGTTATCATGTCTGAAGTACAAAGGGAACCTGTCCATGCAAGCAAAATGGGTGACTAGGGATTGAGTTTCAAATTAATATTTATATGTTTGTCCTCTGCGTTCTGGAATCACAAATCAGATCGTAATTAAACTATGATAAAGTTTCCACTGTCACTGGCCTAAAAAATTTATATATTTAAGGTAGCATTGGAACGCATGTCGGTTACAGCTAGTTATTTTTAAGTCATTTTAATGTTTCTATATTATCTATATGTATAAAATCACTGGTCCTGACTGATTCTTAGAGCCTAAACCGCTGGGGCTACGAACTTGAAATTTTGGCAGTAGGTGGCTTTTAGGTTGTAGGCATTCACTGAAGAAGGGGTTTTTGATTATTTACCCCTAAGAGGGTGAAAAGGGGTAAAAACGTTTGTATGTAAAATCTTATTCCGTGGTCGTATTAACTTAAAACTTACACTTTACTTAACTTGCTACTTACTTTTGGGTGATAGTAATGAAATGTAAAATAGAAAACGGGGTACTATTATTTCACACTAGGGTGCAAGGGGATTGTAAATTTTGTATCGAGAAAATGTATTTTTTGGTTGATTATCCTAAAATTCAGCCCAAATTTGCAAAATCATCCTTTATAATGATGCTAGGAGGTATTAAATCGTGGAACGGTAACATTTTCGCTGGTAGATTTATTTAGCTGAAATTCCGAAATATACGCGGGCAAAGCCGCGAGCAACTGCTAGTAATATAATAAAGACAATAATAAATACGTTTTTAAATAAAATACATGACCCATGATCAAGCATGATGTTAGAATACATAATCCATTAATCCGGATTAAGTCATCTGAATCTGGACCGAGCACATTCGTCTGCACAGTGTACATTTATATTATTCATTTACGATGGATAAATAAAAAGTACTTTGCCCTGCCGTCCCTTGAACTATGTGTGCACCTGAATAAGTCTACAAAAGTCGTCTATTCTTCAAGCTTTTTGCGTTATTCTATTGGCGATACTGACGACGCTGAGGGCGTTTTCATACGGCCAACCAGAATCATGGAAAAAGATAGTTGTTTATATTTAGAGAATTCCGATTGATTTCCTAAAGTCGAGTTTCAAATAGTCTAACGAACATTCTTGACCAATTAATTGAAAATTCAATTCAAATTCATTGTTTTACAGTTAAAATATCAAAAAAACATGTGTATATGATTAAAAGTTTAAAAAAAAAAAGTTTTCTATTTCCAATAATGGAAGTAGTCGAGTGGTTAAATTTCATTTTTGAATATTTCACTTTTACAAAATCGATATATTTATCTGGAGTTAATTTACTGGTTTATTACATCACTAAAACGTCAAATGTCAAAATTCAAAACTACAAGCTCAACTTAAATAGTAAACATCGCACTTAATCATTAAATTAAAATACAATTGAATACCAAATATTATTCGAATATCAATATTATCATCTATGAAAAACAAACATGAAACCAGATCAAGACGTTGGTAAAGACGAAAAAGAAGACGTTGTTTCCGGAGACGGTATAGGCGACACTGTTTATAGTGAACGCTTTGTTTTGAAATTATTATTAAAATTTGCAAATTTAGACACGTTAAAAGATGAACTACAAGAAAAAACGTTTGAAGAAGATCTTTGCACACTATGGGATATGACAGCCGAACGAGACGTAGTCTTGTTTCTCCAAAAGCATGACGTGCTAAACTTGTTCAACTTCGCTTGGCCTATCATCGAATCGCCTCGTATTGTTGAAATTCTAATAGGTATTATTGGTAATATGTGTTGCCAAAAAGAAGCAGCACAGGCACTACTTAAAATGGATTCCTTTCTCACGTTATTACTTGAATACACAAAATCTGAAGACAGTTTAATTATCATCCAGTTATTGCGACTTGTGAACTCTAGCATGTTTTTAGCTGATAATAGTCTTATATCAATATGGATTGAGATTTTTATAAAAATTGGATATTCAAGTGCCTTATATTTTATACTTAAAAACTCTTCTAATAAAGACTTGTTATTAACAAGCTTGGAAAATTTCAACACTATTTGTTCTTATTGTAACACTGGATCACTCCAAACCCGTTTTTTTGGTCACTTCGTGACATCTGAGGCAATTGAAGCACTATCTACAGCATTTACAGAAATCACTGTTAACCAAAAAGATTCTTGTGATAGGGACGAGTTAGAACGGATATTTATAATTAGTTTACAGATCGTACTGAATTTAGTCGGTTTTGATAAATCCTATGAAGTGTACATAGATAATAAAATTGATGCACTAAAAATAATTTCAGTTGTTTTCACATATTATGAAAATAAATTTGTCAATCAGAAAGAAATAGACATGGATTTAGTAGATATTATAGATTCAACCATTACAATTGTCAAAGTCCTTGAAACTAGCAGTGTTTGTGATCATGAAAAATATTTCATCCAGAGTTATAACATGTGGATAACTTTAAGTTCAATTGACAAGACTGATAAAAAAAATGGAGGCTCCAGTTTTGAAAATGACGATAAAGATGAATTGCAAGAATTTTCAAAAAAAATGAAAGCATCTTTGAGTACACTCATTTTTAATTACATTGAGAAATGTTCAGATGAAAACTTGTTAAAGGCACTTGATAAGATTGGTGAAGACTATGATGATATTTTAAGTTTAGTAGAAGACGAGTCGCTATTGAGGGCAGTGTCTGACAGAGCTAGCAATTATAGGAATAGATTAAGAGACACTGAAAATTGTTAATGTAATTATTGTGACTAATTGACATTTCTAGTGCAAGTGTTTTCTTTTACAAATATTTCGTAAAATGTCTGATGTTAAAAATGCACATTACTAATAAATATTTTATTTATTTGACACATTTTTATTATTTATTTTAATCATTCGCTATTTGTACTATTCATATTTTATTTAAGGGGTTATCGCGATAACTAATGGTAGCGATACCTTTTTATTGCCCGACGTTTCGACGAAGTTGCATCGTCGTGTCAGCTCGTGACCCGTTATATAAAATATGAACATTTTTAATATTCGTGTAATCTACAAAAAAGTTTTTAGAGATTTTTTTTCAGCACTTATAAATAATGTAAATATATATATATATATATATATAAAGAATTCTTGTGTAAATAATTGTTGGTTAAATAGCTATAAATATATTTTTTGATATGACAATGTTTCATTGAAAGTCCTACGTATCTGAAAATACTAAACAATTTATACATTATACTCAACATCCAAAGTAGACACAAGTTAATTTGAGAATTTTTAAACCTTATCATAAGTCTCGTAAACAAAAATTATAACTATTCTTGTATCAAAAATTCATTTTATATCTTTATTATATAACTCTCTACCAAATTTTATCCTTAGAAATAGCTACATATATTTTTTTCTTAAAGATTTCCTTACAGTAAAATATGAAATTATTTTTTATAGAGCAATGGACTGGGCATTAAATACCTATTTCTCAAAAATATTCGGTTGAGGGACACAAAGTTGAATGTATAGTTAGGACACAGATTGGATTATTTTTTTTAGTAAGATTTGAGAGATTATTCTGTATAATGACATACAACTATAATTTATAAAAAGGAAAATGATTTGGGAAACTTTGTTTTTGTATTGTCAAAATTTTTATCAATTCCATTACTTTTTAAGATTAGCAAAATGGTAGGTACAAGACAGCAGATAATAATAGACAGCAGATAAAATAGGGTGGGTGTAGTCCTACAATGAAATTACTTCTCAATCATTCTTTATAACTTTTATTTAGAACATTGATGCACTTTAAAGAAATGACAGCTGACTTTGATATTTTATCTGTATTTCGATGCCGATAAACAATAATGTGTCACGAAAAGTCAAATTCGGAGATATTGATGTATTTTGATACTGCATCACCTATTTAACATTATTAAAAAAATTGAATGCATGTAAATTAAATATGTATGGAAAATAGTTTCTTAAATAATTAGTTCGAATTTCAAGTGCGTTCAATATTTTGTAATTTATAAAATAATCTCAATTTGAAAAGTTTTTATTAGATAATACATTAAATAAATCAGTCTGATTTGATTCTATTATACCTTTTAATAGAAAATAAAAGAAAAGAAAGATATATCCTTCTTCAAACATATTTGTTAATAGGTTACCATTTTTAGACGCCATTTCCTCTAAATGAAGTCGGTGTGGCTTGACACAGTATTGCTCATTAGCGTACATTTAATATTGAGATAGGATTTGTTGTCGCACAGAATAAATAAAACAACAACCTGTATATGGGATTATATATTTTTGTAGACATTATAAAGCAACATTTACATTACCATAAACGAGTTCATACCGTCGCTCGGGCGGCGGCGAATATCTATTCGAATGTAACAGTACATTAACAAAACAAAGCATCCGGCATTCACTCACGACCACACAAGCATGCGAGCCGTCACACTTGTCATATCGCATATGATCCTCATTAAAAAAAACTTACACCACAAATACTGAAAGGAGAACAGAGATTAATAACTGTATATTCTTTACATTAAATGTACTTATACACTAACTAACCACGAGCCTACGAGCCCCGGAGGGCGAAATCGCACGTATTTAAATATCAATTCGTAAATATATAGATATTATAATCGATAAAGAATAAAAAAAAAAAACAGAATAAAGACTAGACTTTACACTGATCAACGATAAATTGCTAACAGCAACAACGCGAGTGCGCCTCGTGCGGTCAGCGGATACTGGCAACACAGACACCTTTCAGCGCGTATATAATCTGTGGCGTGCGACGTTCCGTTCAGAAAGATACGTGTGTTGCCAGCGCTACTCAAACAACTGAGCGAACAAATAATATTATAGTTTCCCTAAAACTTAACATGTGACCGTTTCGGACCACCGTCCACAGAGGCAAATCAATAATATACATTATAAACGTTATTTTTTTACCTAATTAATAAATTATATAAATAATCTGAATTTAAAACAAGTCTTAGGCTTCAGAAAACATGTCGTATCTAGTACCGTGGCAATTCCCAGTTTCACTACGCTCGAACATCTCTACACATTACATTTCATTATAATACACAAAAAAATAACATAAAAAAATAAACAGAATCTTACTTATTTTAATGTTTCTATGTAAATAAGACTTAAGGAAAAAAACAT
The DNA here is from genome assembly GCA_037950945.1 of Hypolimnas misippus. Lineage (NCBI taxonomy): Eukaryota > Metazoa > Arthropoda > Insecta > Lepidoptera > Nymphalidae > Hypolimnas > Hypolimnas misippus. The sequence goes on along the minus strand of JBBEEQ010000018.1, from coordinate 2,692,546 downwards.
AGACAACTTAAATGTGCAGAGACAATAAAATAAATATTTACAGGCACGTAGCAAAACGGAAGGCGAAATGAACGCAAGCGGCCGTGTGACACTGCGAGAGAACATTGTTGTATGAACAAAATAATTAAATTTCGCTTTTGAACTTCATTCGACAAAAAAAAAATAATCACGTAGACCTCGCCCTAAACCATTCTCAATATACACTCATCAAAATATGAAATCTAACAACTACACACCGATTGTGTAAATACTCAATTTCTCATACATTGAAGCGAACGTCCATAGACAATACCATTCCAGCCACATTTGATTCCGAATGGTCCATTTTTGGCACATTTCCTTCAAAATTCTTGTAAATAATACTATATTACGCATGGAGTGGCAGTGTCTACTGGTGTTGTGAGGGGTCGTCGCGTAAATTCATTTATTTGACAACCCAAGAACTGACGCCATATTTATAATAAGCATAAATTTATTTAACAGTGTATGATAAACTTCATGTCTATTTTCGAAGATATTTAAACATTATAAAACTTCATATTATTATTACTTTTTTTTTTAATTCTAAAACTTCGACTTTGTAGGCAAATGTTTGTAACGCTAATCGACATGTGAGTACACGAATTCTTTAAAACACTGTACGCGAATGTGGACCTATTTCTTAAGTGCTAGATTCCAAAATTGCTTACAGTTTGACATACCTATTTTAAGACGATATGTATCACTGATGCGATATGCTTCGAACGATCCAATCTTTTCCGAATATCTGAATATTATTTAACCGACAAATAATCATACATTTCAACTACCAGCCAAAATTGTTTACACGAAGCGATATAGTTAATAAATAGTGTCATAGACAATTTCGCTAGACAGTATGTAATGTAGATATTGTGTATCAAACATTTGTCTACAAAATAACTACGACAAACATCTTTGGTACATTTTGTGAGCAAAGACAAGTGATAACGGTTAGAGTACATTAAAGACAAGCCTAAAGCGATAATGTAACCACTATACGATACCGAATACTGTCGTTGCCAATCGAATTGCAAACCTTGCGTTCATTGCATTAAGATCCAGTTTCCTCCTGACTTCACGGTTAACGTAACGGACCCTTAACGCTTCACTGGAATGTTCACCTCGACAGAAACAACCCCACAATCCACGGCTATGCCCCACGAATATTGCTTTACGTAAGCGTTTACCGATTAGATACATACGACATATGCATTTGTACTCGCACACATACAACTATATATAGATTAAATATATTCAATACGAAACAACCTAAATTCCCCAAATCGTTGTCTTGATCGGACAGCTGTGTTAACTTTAACTACGGGGTCACACGTAGAATAAATATAGGAATATAAATACACAGTCCGTTGAGACGGCGAGGGTTTACCTATAGTTAAACTCACATTTCTCACGATGACATGAAATATAATCGAATACAATTCACGAATATCTAGTAGATACAAAATTTTATTAAACATCGTAATTATATACGAGGATGGTTAAGATTTTCGCGGATTCGAAAAAAAAAATCCGTTTTAAAAATCGCTACATTCATGATAGATGATCTCGACCGGCAAGCTCATACACCAGCAACACTTCAGTCGAAACGGTGCGTGCGATAATATATTTTAATACGTAAGCGTAAAATCGAATCTCGCATGCACTATTCCGAAAGCGACGAAAAGTTTCGCTAAGCGTACATTTAGTGAATCCGCCCGACTGCCTAGTGCAGTTCATTTAATACAGATTAAATAATATACTCGTTGCAATCGATGACGGCGAATTTGTTCGATACTCGAGCGAATTCACTCGAGCGGGGCGAGACATCGATAATCGGAAGCGATCATGGACATCACACATCGAGATTACACCACTCCGTATCGTCCGGCGGGAGTATCGATGTCGATATCGATATATCAACATCGACCTAGGCTCCGGAGAAGCCGTAAACCTCCAACACGCGTATCTCGAAATCTCCACTCGGGCAGAGGGGAGGGTTGTTGAAGGTGGAACAGCGGTCAGTTTTACCGAACCGGATGTTCTCATCCATCCATATGGCTTGTCCATCGCTGTAAGAGAAAATTAGACATTGAATATTGTAAAGTAAATAATTTATTGGTAATCAATAAAAATAAATATTGATGATAGTTTTACTAGAAAATCGAACACATTTCACTAAGTAACATATTGACGTTTTCTTCACTTTATTTAACGTGTATTCCCGTCGCGTTTGTGGTAATTTGCAGTTTTCTACCATAGTTGTTTTTATGTGTAAGTTAACCTACCTTCTTGACAAATAATTCTTTGGCTTAACGTAAAATGGTAAAAATCAAGACTGTAATTACTTACATGAACAATATTTTTCCTGTTACTTACAAGATCCATACTCATCGTCTTCACTACTACTTTGAAACAGCATCCAAGCACCGAAATATCAAATTTTCGACAAAAAACTGGTAATATCTAAAAAATAACCATTTACCTGTCTCCACGGTGACTCGGTGAAGGCTAAAGGGCTTAGGCCGTGTTAGTGTCGTCGCGTCGTCCTGATTTCCGTCTTTCTTCACATAACCAATGGACATTTGGCACGGGCTTAATCCTTGTTCTAGCCTTAATGCCAGAGGACTTACAGAGAGAGATAGAGAGAATTGAGTGGACTGACCCTCCTCCGATGGTGATCATCGTGTTATCAGCGGCCATGAAGAGCGAATTCGCGTGCACGGTCTTTGTATCGCCATCCTGCTTCCCATCCTCCTTCGCACAACCCACCCATGGATACTTGGCCCGGACTGGGTGGAGGCTGAAAGTATGTGGTAAAAAAAAAGAGTTGGGCGGACTGACCCTCCTCCGATGGTGATCATCTTGGAGTCAGCGGCCATGAAGAGTTCGGAGGCATGGGAAACTCTCTCCTCGCCCTTGCCGTCGGCGCCAATGGAACAGCCCACCCATGGATACTTGGCGCGCTCCGGGTAAAGGCTGCAAGTGAAGGTGCGACTTCTGACACGGTGTATGGGGTTTGTGGTTGATTTGTGTACACATAGATTCCATTTCGATCAAATCTGTACTAGTTATTTAATATTTTACTATTTATTATATAATAAAATTAGTTTTGTTGTTATTATCAGGTTTTTTTTTTTAATATTCAGGTCGATGGTGACCCATCGACAATTAAATTAAAACTTTACTTAATTCAAATAGGCACTTTCGAATCAATTCAAAATATGTATATATGATTTGAATTACATATGTTAATATTACATTTCTTTCGACTTTTTAGCAATTTTGTTCACAATAAAATTAAAATATTGTTGATTTATAAAATTATTCTACGAAAAAGTGCCATTTTAATCGACATGTTTTGTTAATATTGTACAAATTAAATTGAAATGGACCATTCATAATCACTTTTTCTCCAAAAGGATAGACAGAGACAGAATATTCAGCCTTCCTCTCGATCTTTTCTCATTCGCACTCACATCAGACAATGTATTAAATCGACGTCTAATTTGATAAATACTGTGCTGTATGTATGCTAAGCGGTATAGTAAACTTCTAGTGTTAATATTAGTTTCCCAAAGCGGTGATATTATGCTGTTTACAATAAACTAAGCTTTAATACGAAAAAAAAACTAAGAAACCTGATTTTTATATGCTTTTAAAAGTGTCTACGATATTTTTGTGTCTGTATATTAATTGGGTGTAACTGCTTTAGGCATAGCAATGGGTGTATTTTAAAGAAACTTATTTTATATCGTAATTTTACTTTAAAAATTTTGAAAAGAATTTACATATGTAAAAGGTTTAGGACCTATGGTAACACCATATATGAACTAAATTTTTGATCAAGCCTTGTTGACAATTAGGCCATAGTTTAATGTGTTACATATTTTGGTGCATTATTTGGAGTATAGTATATTTACGAGAATTTTAGTGTTTCATAATGGAAGTTTTTTATAATCTGTGTCAGAATGTGTTTAGTTTTGTGTTAATATGTTTATGATGTCTAAATTGAAAAATACAAAATATTTAAACATACAGTACAAAATATTGAAACCACAAAACTTATAGAAAGCGTAAAAGCTATAACATTTTTGCAATAAATTATTAAATATAAAATAAAATAAGGATATAAGGACCGTTATAAATAAATCTAAATTAAATAGATATTTTGTAGTAAAAGAATAAATTAAAAAAAAAACTATATTCAAATTTATTCATTTCTATTTTCTACTACTTTTCTAATTATATCAACAATATTAAAGAGTTTCGAAAGAATGTTAATAAAAACAAAAGAAGTGAAAAGGAGAATGATTTTATCCAGTTAAATCTTAAGTTCATCTGATAAGAAAAGAAAATTGAATGAATCAAAATAAAATATTAGTTATAATGATATCAAATAAAGAATTTGAAAATTCGCATCTAGAACCTTAATTCACATAAGAATTTTTTGAATTCTTTAATTTAAGAAATCAGATTTACCTCACTTATGAAGTCAGGTTGGTATAATATCAAGTGAAAAGAAAGAAGTGTACATAAATGTAAGAAAGAGGTGTACGGATGTGTCGGACACGTCTCATAGTGTCGACTGTGAGATGGTCAGAAGAAGCAACGAAACAGAAACCTTTACCCAAAGAACCCAAGTATAGTCGGAGTCAGAATACTAGTCACTTCCTGAGATAACGGGGAGCAGATTAAAATTCGTTCAGGTCGAACGAATTTTAAAGTTAGTTCAAGTTCTATGGAAGCTTAGATTGCTTGCTCGCTCACCTCCTCGATACCTCATGAAGTAATTAACATTTGACATAGACTATAGTTGAAATAACCAATTGATATATTTTTATTAGAAAATTTAACAAAAAATCCAAATTAGGAATAAATTCACAAATATATAAATTGGTTAAATAAAAATGAAGAAGAAAAAAATAAAAAAGCAAAGAACGTTTTAATGTAACAGAAGATTAACAAAATAATCTAAACAGAATATGATTTAGAGTACATAAGATATAAATAGTAATGAATACATATCGATACCTCCCACGTAAGTTGTTGTAACCCCAAAAGTACAATTTTACAGTAGAGCACTTTTAATCCATTTTAGTTTGAAAGTTACAACAAAATACGCCTTTTTTCAGGCGTATTTTGTTGTAACTTTCCTTGAAAAAAAAAAATTTTTGGTATTTTTTCACTTTGAATGCAGCAATGCAAATTCGTGTAGTATTCAGTAAAAACGTTAACGGCAATTTTATGGCTTACAAGAACTTACGTGGGAGGTATCGATATATTGCTATGTTATCTACCACCAGTGATGCAGCGTAAGCGATCTAAAATACTAAAAAAGCACTCAAATTTATTAACAAATAATAATCAATATTGACGCAATAAATAACTTAAATAAGTAAAGCATAAATAATTATCAGTAACTTAAACACTATGTTCTATTTCAAAGACACTTAAATAGCAAGTATTTTCATTGATTTTATATGAAGTATTTCGAAATATGATGAAATTTTCACTGAACGCTAAAAATCCTCATTTCCTATCCACAACAATAGCTAAAAAATCTAAAACACTACTAAATTTTAGGCTTCCATTAAATCTTTTAAATCATTTACACATAGAACTTGATATGAATATAAGTGATCTTGTCCGATAGACCATTTTCCGTTAAAGATGATAAAAATGACTTACCTAAAGAGGAATGTCTCTCCAGTACCGAAGTAGGCTTGTCTGTTGCCGCGTTCGTCCTTCTGATTGCGTTCGAACCACCTCGTTGAGCAATACGCACCGAATACCTAAAAATAACGAATTTTATTTTATTTATCAAATTTACAAAATTTAAAAATTTACCAATTTAGGTTTTACTAAGCGTGGACATAATATGTGTTGATTTTCTAGCAAGATATTAAAATATCATAATAAACTGTAATTGAAATATCAAATGTCTCAAATCTATCAAATTTCTTGCCGGTTGTTCTCTGTAGTATACTTTCCGAACCGGTGATAGCTTTATACTTAAAAGATTAATTTGTAACTTGACGGTTTATAAGCGCTTTAAAAGCTTACTTGAATAAAGTATATTTTAAATTAGAATTGGAATAATCATAATTCGATAACATTGATGATCGATTAAAGTTATTGTAAATTTTATTGCAGTTAACTTTTTAGGTTTAATTTTAATACATTTTGTTTTCACGAATGAAAATTTAACTTTACAGACAATTTTGTATTATGTTGTCTGTTGCGGAAAGTCGATTCAAAATTTATTTTAATCTGTAGCGGAAATTGTATATCTAAATAATATGGATTATAAGACCGAAATCGCATACCATACCAAGAAAACCTTTTAACATCTACATCTACTTATTCTACATATTTTCAATTTAACTACAATCATATATTTCATGGAACCAAAATTAATGTAAAAAAATCGCTCACAAAATCAAGTGAAACTTTTTAACATTTACTCTTTCTTCTACTACTAGCTATAACTTTTCAACAATAAACTACATTCTATCAATTTCACCTACTTCTACCGACTCACCTCGTTGTTACAAGTCTTTATCATCAGCAACGTCGGTTCGTGGTGTTCGACCCTCACGTAGAAGGTTGTCAACGAACACCCATGCTCCTCCGTTGTATACAGCAGTACCGGTTGGTACATCGTGATGCGAACCGGCAACCATGACCATAGCGTGAACAGCTGTAATACGTTGTAACGCTGTGAGTTTACGCTCATCTAGATTGTTATCATCAATTATGTCATGTTTTATGTCAATACTCTCTAGTGTATTCTACTTCTAAATTCTATCGATCCTTTCGAATGATTCGAAAATTAATACTTCAAGTTTCATGTTAATCATGCCAATAATGTTATTGGATTAATTATCAAAAACGATTATTTTACAGGATTAATGTATGATTGAAATCATTGTTCGTTGTGTATAATGATCTCGCTTTGTACATTTGTATGCGTGATATAAAACCAAGCGACGGTAGTGTAGCTACTAATGAAGTTAATTTGTCTATGTCAAAATGATTGTCTATACTAGAAACAACTATTGAAAAAGATCCTACAACCCTAACTGAACTAAATATAATTATAGATCAATTACAATTGCTATAAATTAAAGACTTATAAACACATAACTATACTAAATTGCAATCAAATACACATTAAAATTAAACAAATTACCACATACTCTTGGATACTAAGACATACGAAATTGAAATAATCACTAAAATACTTATAAAACACATAAATAGTAACGGCACGGAATTAGTCGTGTCATATTAGTGACGGCTACAAGTGCCAAGTGCTTGTGAACATCTAAACATTTATACAACATGTAGACAATATATAGTAAATTTTAGATAAATCGACAGACAAACGACATCACATGCAATTTAGATTAACAAATTATTATTAAATAAACGTCATAACAGACTGAGATTAAAATGGAGACATTTCGACCGTTTCCTAAGCTGATTTCTAAATTGATATGAACATGTTACGAATAGAAACAGAACATTCGCCGAAAAAACGGTGAAAGTGACTCCAATTACATTATTACTATAATTACTGACAAAATTAATGAATATTTTATATATCTACAATCTAAATCGAAGAAGCTAGCAATAGAATAAAAAAGAATAACACAACATGATAGAAATTATCGTGAACTGATTCGGTGATAATGTGTCATTTAGTCCTCTTCCTTTGCAACCAGAAATATGAGCGGTGACGTTAAAATTGGTTCGTTTATATCTCTCCTTAGCCTTATTTGGATTTTTATAAATGAAGTTGCAAATCTTGATAGTATAAAAAGAAAAAAAAAGACAACAGAACACTATTTAATTAAAGCTTCTAAATTAAATTTGATAATGATAAAATAATATTTTGAATTCTAAAAGATTATAACCACGATCAACGAGAAACTAAAACAAGAGAGATATAAACGTATATTTCGTATAATTTTATCAAGCCACCAAAATATACCCCACAAGAGTAGTACTGATACATGAATCCCTATCGAACCTTCTGACGGAGGTCTGATGAATGCTGTCGTTGATCGCTGAACACCGCGTTAGGAAATGGGAACCACAGGGCCAGGTGAGAGGATCTTGGACTCTGTGAACACTCCTGGATGATGATGAACGTGAACTGATCGGTGATCGAGTAGGCGATATGTGTTCGGTATTTACTTTCTGGTGTGATGTTTTAACTATTGATGTTGAATCGAGTACTATCGACTCTACGTTCGTGATAGTATGGATCAGTCTTATTTTCTTGGCCTAATGTTACCACGCCAATACGTTTTAGTTCAAGGAAGATGACGTCACTAGCATAACTGAACTGAGAAATCATGCAAAACTTTAGCAAGAGTTGATCAGATTTTATTTTAACATAAACCGTACTATACATAATCGTGTCCGCATTTATTCGTTTAAAATTAATTATCCTGTACAAATTTCGATGTACTGATAAATATTATTTAAATGATACATATTTAAAAACGCAAACAACAAAACAAAATCTGAATCAACCGCCGCGCACACTTACAACAACAAATGCAAAAAAAAATCATATAAACAAAAAAAAAATCGAAGCGACCTTTTCTCGACGACTTTAGAAAGCGGAGTTTTGCTTCAATAATAATAATAAAAAAATACAAAATAAATTAAACACCTAATAGAGGCAAGCGGTGCATCTAAACATCGATATTGGTCGCAAGCTCATAATGGGCGACACTTAAGTTGGGTTGGTGACAACACTACGTAATCTTACTTCGCTCTGGTCTAGAATCTGCGACTTGATCGCTTGGATTGGATAAACGCCCATCGAAAGGGCGCGCGGGCCCGGCGAATGTGAGCCCTAACAGGAAAATCGACACAAAGTTAGCACTCACACAAAACAATCGTTTACATGCCGTCACAGCACTATCATCTATTACCTATTCACATGTGTTAATCATTTCAAGCTATTTCGAATTGCTCGTTCCAATAAACTTACATTTTTTCTCGACATCTCCGTCTCAGATCGTCTCACACGCATGCTATATTATTTTTATATTCAACTTAAATACGTAATAGTTATCACAGTTTGATTAAAATTTTGAACAATTTACAAAAGAAAACAACACATCAAAACATTTATAAATAAAACGCATATAGTAACAAAACCATTCAAAGCCGGCGAAATGAACTTCGAACTGTTTGTCTGAGTAGTTTTTTCTGTCTGATGAGAATCGTGTCGAGTAAAATGAATACATCGATAGAACATAACATGATAAGTATTCACAAAATCTCTCGCTACACGGATCGAAACATAACAAAAAACGTGGATTCGAAAACAAAAGGAAAGGAGACATAGGATCTATTTTACAAGAAATTAAGACTCATGATATTGTATCATCGAATTTGTATAGGAATTCGATGTAACTGAAGTTAGTTGTGTTAGAATTTCAACCGAATGATTGAATGAGAAACAAAAGCGAAAGCCACGCCTAATGTTGTCGTGTACGATACCATCTGTTTGCACGTTTCCTCAGACATTCTCTGCAAATCAAGTAAAATAATTTCTAATACACAGTCATAACATTTATATAATTCAAATCATAAACATTATCAAGACTTCTTTTACTGCGCGGAGGTGCAACTGGTGTCGTTAGAACGTTCCCTTCATCGGTTAGAACAATAACCATAAATATTAACAATGATTACTTAATAAGCATACCATTTACCAATGACTTAATGAATTGAGAAACATTTTCTCTTGACCATTATTGTCAACGTTATATATGCTGTAATTTTGTTGTTCATTTGCTGTTTTTGTGACCTCATTAAAAACATTTTCTTCTGCACCTGTTTGATATAAATCTAATTTTTGATTATGTCGGTATGTATCAACGTCATCAAGAAACCTACCTCGCGTATTGTTAGGGTGTGAGACATCATCTGAATGTTGACTTGAGACTGGCTGGTGGGAAGATTGTCGGATGACCGGGACCTCACGAGACGTGACCCTGTTATCACTTGTTTCGACTTGAGCGTCATTTCTGTCTTTATGAACACTCGGGATATGTACTGTGAGCTGTGGAAAGATGGATAATATTGATACAAAACTATACACATTAAATGATATCTATTGTAAATTTTATTATTTCATAAACTGACCTTAATGCCCTTATACTAAAAGCAGTTCTTAAGAGTTTGGTGGGAGACGCAGGCATATTCCTGCAGAATTTGTCGATTGCGTGATCGACTCCATTCTTGGTGGCTTCAGCGTACCATTCTGAATTCTGGTTGGTCGAGTGTTTGTGAAACAGTATCAGGATCGCGAGAGCTACCCTGTAGAATACCTGAAGATTGAAGAATAAGTCAAAAAAGAATTCTACATTTATAAAACTAAACTTACGATAATCTCAAAATATTACACGTACATTTTAAAACTTCTTTCGTCAGTGTTAAACAGTTCAAGAATTAACTTGTAAAATGCCTTATTCCCCTATTCCTTTCCTAGCCTTCTATTCCTCATTCCTCTTTAAGCAACGCATTTGTGGCTCTATTGGTACTGCAAATACTCGCGTGACGGTGATCACTTAACATTAAACAACTCGGCCACACGTTCTCTTCCGTATTTACATAAAAAATATTTAAAAAATACATTTTCAAGGTACGTACTTTGATTCCTTCATGGAAGAAGCAGTCGAGCACTCGTACGAGATGGGGGAAGGGCAGCGCGGCGAGGATCCACCACTGCCAATCGGCATAGATGCGTTCAGGACCGATCGCGCCGGATAGTCGCGACAGGTGCTGCGCGGCCGACTTCTGCAAACAAGATGCGATGCTGTACGGAAACTTAGAAACGGTTTTTTCTAACCACATACTGATGTCTGCTGTCTTCAGTCTGCCTTTGTTTTAAAAATACTTAATCAATTTTTGCTATTATAAGACGATATTATTTATTTTAGTAAATGACATAAAACTTTATAACCCGGTAACAGTGGCCTAGGTAGAGCTACGAAAGTTCTAGCTGTCAAAAATATAGGCGCTGATAGTAAAAACAATTAGGTATAAAGCAATGACAAAACCAATTATGTAAATTTTTATGAAAGTTTCAGAGCAGAATTTATTAAACAAAAGTGTAATTCTCGTCTAGTATTAAAAAAAATGTCAATTTATCTTTTTAAATAGTCGTACAACAGAAAAAATAAAACATTGAACTATAAAAATTTTCAACTATTTAATTCATTCATTGCTATTCAAATGAGCGAATAACAAATTGTACATTTTCTATTAAGTTATGTCATTTATGAATAAATTTTAAATAAAAACAATGCATTAAAATAAATACTTTACCAGCAAGTAAGGTGAGTTAAACAAATGCGTCAACGTGACCCAAATGAAAACAAACATATTACCATAGACGGAAAGTTTACAATCAATAAATTGGTTAACAAATAGTCTAGTTTCGATCGCAACGATGTCGTTCACCCTAACGCATTAAGAATTTATAGATTCGATAGTGCCGACCGGTTCCTGACCTCTGGTCCTTGGCTGCCAGATATTGCTATCTGCAATTAATAATAGCAAAACATAACTCGTGACATCATATTGACGGCTCTCGACTGAAATATAAACCTAGGTTAGGATTTAATGTTTGAACACGAATTATTCGAATTTATATGTATTATATGTATGTGTTTTAATTGAAACACCTTGCACATCGAATCAGTTTCGTCATGGGTAATAACCTATTATAGCATTATCAACGAAAACTCTGAGTGAAAGTATTTTTATCTACAATATTTTGAATTCTTAGACATCATAATATGGTCCTTCGAGCTGGATTGATAACATTGTTTTATTATTTTGAATATTTATGAAGGTAATGTGGAGAATAAAACTTTATTTGTAAACATAACTCAACAAAAAAAAGTGTTGCGTGCATCGTATATCGTTTAAATGTGCCCGATAACGTTGTTTTATGGCGGATGGCGTCACGCAATTCCCTTTTGTAAGGGTTTCGATACACAGGCCTATTGAATAATAAAATTGAGTATACTTATTTGTGTGTATACGTTTCGTGTTTTCGATTGTGTTAGTAAATATTTAATGGTGTAACAAAAGATTATCGTATTGACCTATTAAAAAAGGGACGAATCAATATGTACGGCTTTTTATTTCAACTCGACCGCGACAATGTTTAAAGAGTTATTGTTTAAAATAACTACGCATAATGTATATTATTAAAAACTAATAATTAAAATGGATTAAAACACAAAGGATAGAATAGAGAAAGATATCAATTTATCTATTATTTATATACACTCTACATTTGTGTAAATATTTCAACGTTTATCTTTAAGGTAAGTCGTTTTGACTTCAAAGTTTCTTTTGAAACCTAACGCTAACCGATAACATAATCGGGCGTGGTGTTTTATTGCCACTACTTAGTCAAAGATCACCGGTTTATATAGAGATGATATGATAAGTGTTACGTGAGGGTATGCTGTCGAGGGTTCAATTTTATGTAACTTTGTTTAACTTTAAGTATTTACTTTTATTGTCTCACGTAACTTTATAGCGTGTAGAATTTTGTATATGATAATATCATATTATCATATACAAAATTCTACATAATATATTATATAAATGGTGTTTGGACAGAAGGCTTAAGTTTTTTTTTTATCAACCAAGTTCAAGAAGGGTTCGCAATTCATTATGATTTTTTTTATTATTTTTTTATCAGAGCTCAATCAATAAACCCGTGAAAATTTCTTTTTTCTTTATTCGATAGAATATACTTTCAGATTTTAAATATTTAATTTAATTAATTTTTAGTCAGATTATAGTCAAGTAGTATTGCGTTAATATAGTGTAAAGAGCCTTAGACCACGTCTTGTTTGGTTATGAAATACCTACTCTTGCTTTGAGCTCATATATTAAAGAAAGACGAAAGCATTTAAGTCGTAACAAACCCTTGCAGTTCAGTCTAAAAGTGATGATTATAATGATATGTGCAGTTACAGTTATTAATATATTTGAGCTTTTATCTATACTAATATTAATATTGACAGACGCGTTGACGCAATGGTCACTGCAACTGACTAAAGCGCTAACGGTCGCGGGTTCGATCCCCACTCACGGCAAACGTGTGTATAATATCTGAAACCGCAAGTTACAGCTAGTACACAAATAAATTTATTTTACTAAATATATGTATATATATGTAGGTACCTTAGAAGCCAATATTAGGACGTATAGAAGAGAACGATTATAGTTTAAGGTAGCAAAACCATGCTATTAAAAGTTAAAGCATTGTTTACCTCATACACATATGGATGCTGATAAACAATTGGATGCTGATAAGCAATAATATGTCAACCCACATAAAATCAAATTCGGAGATATTGATGTATTTTGATAATTGGTTAACTGTTTAACATTATTAAAAAAAAAATAAGTCATCTAAACTACATAAGTATGAAAAAAGTTTCTTCATTTATAGATGAGAGTTTCGAGTGCGTTCCAATATTTTGCAATTTATACAATAATCTCATATGTTTGAAAAACTTATTTTTAGATAAAATTTTTCATGACACCCATTAGCATCAATTAATTATACATTTTTCCAAAAAAGAATTGAAAAAGTGGATATATACATCTTCAAACAGATTTATTAAGAATAGCTTTGACATCTTTAGACGCCATTTTCTCAAAATGAAGTCTGTGTGGGTTGACACAGTATTGCTTATCAGCGTCCAATTATGTGTGTGAGATATTGATACTGCATAACCTAATTAACATTATTAAAAAAATAAGTCAAATAAACTAAATAAGTACGGAAAAAAGTTTCTTAATTGTTTCGAATTTCAAGTGCGTTCTATATTTTGCAATTCGTACAATAATCTCGAATATTTGAAAAACTTTTTATTAGATAATATAATACATATATAAATTTGCTTATAATACACTATAACTTTTATCAAAGAAAAGAATAGATTGATGTATACTTCTTCAAACACATTTATTAAGAATACGTTGGACATCTTTAGACGCCATTTTCTGAAAATTAAGTCCGTGTGGGTTGACACAGTATTGCTTATCAGCGTCCATATCATATACATAATACAAAATTCCACACGCTATAAAGTTACGTGAGCCAATAAAAGTAAATACTAAGTTAAAAGTTACTTAAAATTAAAAAAAAAGCGTCCATATGTACGTACATACATACATGAAAGTAAGTTTTAATCATATTTGCATCGTAAATGTAATTGAAGTGGGGACCTGACAGAGCCAGACGACCGTTTCTTACTCAAGGGTCTATTTCAACCAATTCTGCGTATGTTTATTGGATAATTACGCTATTGTCTATACATATATTTAGGTTGTCTGTAAGAGATTGCTTACAGCAATAAGACCGCCTTTGCATGCTCTCTGTGTATTTTCTTATGTTGTTTATATTTTTCATTTGTGTGCAATAAAGTTTAAATAAATAAAAAAAATAAATTTATTATATACTGATTTTTTTTACTGGGCGTAAAAGTAGAAAAGTAAAAGGCATAGCGAAAAATATGTAAAGGAGTTTCGTAGCTCATCTTTATGGAAACTAAAACTGCTTCATTAGTTTAAAAAAATAGTTTCTATAGCTAGTAATCGAAGCAGCTGAATTTTTTTTTGGAATTTGACCATTCACGCCTAGTTAAAAAATGTACCCGTATACTATTTCGCAAAAGCGTTTTAAATATAAAATATCTATCTTAATTCAAAATCAAAATTAATATTTTATACGCCATTTTGAAGATTATTTTTCGCACATAAAAAAAGCTTTAAAAAGACAAATTGATTTCGAAAACGAAGTGTTTTCTAAGTTAATTATTATTATATCATAATAATTATTAGTCACAAAATGTTTAAATTTTTTATTTAGGATTGTTGTTACGCTTACTAATGAACAGTCTCGACTTCACTCAAAGGCTCTTATTAATTTATATAATTATGTACAAATTAATCATGTGATACTTTAGAATCTTTCAACTTTTAACGATTCTATGGCCGGTAACACACTTGTAAGTTTTACTCGTAACTAATAAAAAATAGCTCTGGAACCTGGTAACAAATACCTAGGTAACCATACGTAAGCTGTGAGGATCAAAATAAATTCACAGACAGTATATTCTTTCAGTTTTTACAACATAAAAAATTTATATAGCAATGACACAATTTATTAAAATCTTAGGGGAGAATTACATTCACAACTTTTACTCTCGAGAGCGATATAAAACAACTCTGTAACCTAGTAACAGGCACGTCGTAATTAATTACGAAAGCTGTGAATGTCATAAACAAGTCACTGACAGTAAATTCAGGTTTAAAAGCAACGATAAACAATTATGTAAATCTTTATGAAAGTCTGTGAGCAAAACTTACAAGTGTAATTCTCGCCTTACTATCAAAAGTGCAAAAGTCAAACTTACGGCATGCTTTTTAGCTATCTGCATAACGGTTTTCCAGGTGACTTCGTTCAGGAGTTTAGTTTGTGTGATGAACATCTTCTCTTTCGACGCGACCAGGCTCGCCATGCAGTGATAGCATTCCTCTTCTGCAATGATAACAAAACATTATTAAACATTATCTATTGCTTCGTCAATCAGTACAGTATCTGGCATCCCGCAGTGGAGCGTGGAAAATTAACTGCCTTACTACAAAAAAATTTAAACACACGTTAAACGCGTGTCTATAAAATCCTGTACTAGAAATCCGCATCTAACGATAGGTTGAGTTAAACATAGTTTAGAACTAGTTTAAGCTTAGGTATTTATAATATATGCTTAAAACTTATTTTGGCTGTCCAATATAACGTGAGAAATTTTATGAATAAGTTTCTTTATAATTTTACACGCAGTGTAGCAATTTCGACAAAATTTTAAACATCGTCTAATTTTTAAACATTGTTTAGCCTAGACATGTGTTAAACATAGTTTTATTTCATCTTTTGTAGTAAAGCAGTAAGAGTCTAAATCTTCTTCGTAGTAGGAGAGTAGGCCCTTGTCCAGCAGTGGGTTATTTACAGGCTGTTACTTTTATAGCTTTTGTCAAGAAGTAAAAGATGAGTTTAAATTTCCGCCAATAGTTTCTGAGATTCGTTATGATAATTAAATAACTTAACAGACGAGTGAGTTTGAGTCTATACGATCGATGTAAAGTGTTGACAGCATCGGGATGATAAAAATAAATTATATACGTGATTTCAATTTATTATTTATTTATAAAGCTATGTTACTTATTTACACTCCGATTTTGAGTGTGCTACTACCCCTGTCGAGCAGTATACGATTCATATTTAAAATGAGGGATCTAATCGCGATAACTAATGGTAGTAATACCTTTTTTATTGCCCGACGTTTCGACGAAGTTGCATTTCGACGTTTGCACGAGCTGAGTCAGCTCTTGACCACGGCGGATAAAAGGAAAGACCCGTTATATTAAATATGAATAGTATAAATCGCGAAAGTTTAAAATATACCCGTATACGAATTGTAATCAGTGTACTACAGCTAGTCTATATGACAGTTCTTGTTCTTTTTACTGTTTCTTTTGCGTGGTTTAATTATTTTTAGTTTTTTATTAATATTTTATTAGGCTACGATTTATACATATAAAGTAGTATAGTATAGTTAGTAAACATCTACCGTTTCTCGTTAAATAATAATAATTCTTTAGCTCGACATTTCCGTTTTCTTTGACGGCGTCTGTTCTTTATCCGAATTCCAATCTCAGAAGATTTATTAATATTTATATGAAGAATATGATATTACGTTCCGTAAATATATAAAAGCAATAAAAATTAACGTCCTTTCTGACGGACATTCAAAAACACAATTTTACAAAACAATTTTTAAATTGAATTTTATGGTTAAATCGATATACATACATATATCAATAATACCATTTTCTAAACAATATATTTTATAAATATAACTATAGTATTTATTATCTATTTATCTTTCAGAATTCAAAATAGATAAACTCTAAGTAACTTAGGTAAAGTTAAAGAAGAAAGAAAGTCCGCCTTTATCCATTCCAGTCAAAATAAGGCGCAGCTAAAAAAGAAAAACTAAAAAACTTTTTTAATTAAAGGTTTCATTTTCTCAAACGACACGACGCCAAATGAAATACCAAATAAACCTGGAGACTTTCAGGGCTATCCGTAATGGAATATCGAATTTCTCTCAAGCAATCCCGGGAGAATGAACGCAATTACCGCCCGAACACTTCCAATAGTCTGATCGTAATTGGAAAAAACGCTGACAAGTCTTAATGGCTCTGCAGTCGACCTTAAAACTCAAATGATTTAACCATTTGAGGAATTGTGAATATTATGCAATGAATGAATAAATGCGTACACATATGGGTTTTGATTGTCTAGCAGGATATTAAAATAAGGTGTAATTGAAAAATACACTCTGTATAAATTGATTATGCAAGAGTACCAAGTCTCGTGCCTTTATTCGATTATTGTTTTCTATATGATTTGTTTTACGCGCGACACTCTGTCTAGACTTAGATAAATAATCATATATAATCATTAATAATAAAAAAAATAAATAGATACTTTAAATTTGAAATCTTTTAAGAATTTCATTTTATTTGTTAGGTGAGAATTACACTTGTAACGTAAGGTTAGGTTACAGAATAGTATTATATTAGTTACGAGAGTAACTCTATAACTTACTTTCCTGAGGTGTTTAAAATTTAGAAATAATTTTTGACATTTATATAGAGCTAAATACAGGTAAAGTGACCGTTAGTAGTAGACTTTACAGAAACTTTTAAATTATTGTTATAGTCTGTGCGGAATGATGATTAAAGTCATGATAGTGTTTAAAGCCTATTTGCCTATAAAATATTTTATATTACGAAAAAAAGCTACTTAAATGTATATTAAAATTTTAATATACCGTTACGGTATCAAAGATCGTTGAATAATTAAATTACACGATACATTTAACGAGAAAAAATATAATCATTCTATTTATAATCTATATAAAATATTCATTCTTATTAAAAGATAAATTAAAAGCTTAGCTTACTTTGTTGTAATTAATAAAGTGTTATATAAATACAGAATGTTTTTTTTAACTGGGCCTGGTTGACCAATCCGAAATCCGAACCCCAAAATCTCTTAGACTCTGTAGACTCTTTTAAGTAATTTTCGCTATTTCTAAATTTCGGATTTTAAAAAATTCACCCCTTATATCTTAAGCACATTATAGAATGATAATAATGTTAACCTATATTTCAGCCACTGTAAAGCAAAGACACTACTATTATTAACACGAGTACTATTGATGTTGATCTCAAAGAAAAAAACGTAATTGGGAAAACATTTATGTATTCACTTATGTACACTATAAAAAGCAGACGACATACACAGATACAAGAATTTATTTTACCACTTTTCGGCGTGTAGTACTAAGATTATACTAAGAATATAGAAGCTAATACGCAAACAGAACTTGTGCGGATCTCTATAACCTTTAGTACATTTCTAAACCCGATTATTTCGCTAATAAAATCAAAGCACACGTAACGATACCTTTTAAAGATTTTATTGTGGCTTTTAATATCCCCTGGCGTATAATAAATAATATTACGGCGCCCGCTGCTGCGAGATGGCCGAGCTAAGTGCTTGGAGGGCGAGCGTAATATGAAAACCATGTTAGACAAAAAGGTTAGACTAATGGACGTATAATATAATTATTCTAAAATTCTTGTCGTATTAATAGTGAATAATGTAGAATTAAAAGCACGGGAATTTAGTAATATCGAAATTGCGAAGAAATGAAGCATGTATTTTTTTAAGTTAAATTCCTTTAATACCAATCAGTTTACAAGTATAAATTTATATTTTGGTTATATTTAAAACTTTATTGTGTGGAAAAGAAACTTTACTCTTGTATGACTAAAGTGTTAAAGTAATGAGTTTAAAAATATTTGCAAAAAAAATATTCTAACAATAATCAAGGCATAACAAAAATGCGTATGTTGCTTTTCTTTATGCTCTTTGTAAGTAACTAGCTTCACTCCTGTGAGTCGTATTAATTACCCTCTACATACAAACTTACGAACATACATGTTTACAAATAAATTTTACTAATTTATAATATACCTATATATATAATGCCTATTCTATAGCGGAGAAAGTACAACCATCAGTTACCAAATCGGTGCCAGTAAATAACACGTAAAAGGTTTTACTTCCCATCGACTTCAAAATGTTGTAGATAATGTTTATTTTAGCTATTAAATTCGTTTTGAAAGTCATTTCATTTTCATTTAAAAAATAAATTAATTCTAACGATATATCATTTGTCCATACAAACATAATTTATGTTAAAATGTGAACTATTAAGCAGTCACGCGCAGGAACAGAACATCAATATCTTATCATTTTATCGTGTAAAGTTATTTAAAACATGCGTACTATTGATTTTAGTCTCAGACCAAAAAAAACGTCATTGGAAAAACCTTTATTTAGGGCCGCCTATCTTATCATGGAGAAGATTCAGAGCTTAATCTACAACACTGCTTGTTGGCCATTGCAGGTTGGCGGATACATATATATCAGATATTCTCCCGACAGATGCAGGTTTCCTCGCATTTTCCATCACCGCTGAACACGAGATGAATTAAAACACAACATTTGAAACTCAATGATGTAAGTGAAATCAGCGATCATTTGTTGAGGTCATGTTATAGGCCACTTCGGTTCTATGACGTATACACCCTACATTGAATATGAAGGAATGAATAAAACTGCAGGTAAATGCGAGAGGTCACAGCTTGGCTGGTTGTGCTTATGAATAAATGAAACTCAGAAGTGGAACGACTCGCGATCGTCGAGCGTTCACCCGAAGCGCTGAAAAATGTATGAAGGTTCCTGTAAGACCATTTCGAGATATGTTATCGGTACTTATGTGATTCTATCTATCATCTAATATCTATATAAATAAAAATCACTGTTTGTGTGTTCGTCCTGTATGCATTCCAAAACCATTGATCGGATTGTGATGAATTTTGGTAGGGTGTTCTCAGATTCTACGAAGGTTCCTGGTCTAAATATAATGTAGTTGGCATTGCAACTCATGCCGGGTATAGTATTATATAAAAATCAATATTTATTTGTTACATACATACCGTGCATCTGATTGTGATCAATCTTTGTTAACCTATTGTTTACACTTGCGAGAAAGTTATAAGTATAGTGGAATTGACGTATAGGACTCCTTGAAGGCTTGCATAGTGGTTGAAAATCATGACTTGTGTAAAACTTCGTACAAATGTATTTGGCCTGTTTCAAACATTAAGTTTTATCTAAAATTTTAAGTTCTACAAGAATTAAAAGGAGATATCCTTTAAATCCTAAGCCTAAATTAAATATCCTTTACATTTTTTGTGAAATGAATCAATTATTTACGATTATAGCAGTAAATAAGTCAGGTCAAGTGACACAATGATTAGTTTTGTAAATTTAGCATTTTTCTAGTTTCTTCAGTCAATGTGATTGATTTAATTGTTTACTCTTTAATCAAAATAAAACTGAAACTTAGACACAATGTCTGTTTATCTAAAAATAGGCATTGTAACTCTGTCGAAGTTTCTATTACTTTTACGGTAATATTTCTGTCCAACAGCACCAGTCTTTTCAGAAGAGAAATATTGAAGTACTATTACTGTTATATTATATCCTTATGTAGGACGTTTGATCTTTCCGTAATATAGTATTCAGAAAATTATCCACACAAACATCGTATCCTACAATAACTGTATTCCTCCGTACCTTTCCTACAATAAATTTTAAAATGACGTCATTTAAATCTGGCATCGATGTTAAATCAAATTGTTGTCTAACATTTGATCCCTATCCAACTTTCTGATCAATTAGACTAGAAACTTTGAATAACAGATAAACTCGAGCGGAAACATTGTATCAATAAACATCTTTAGATATTTACAGTACACTCCCGATGTTTACGAGTAGAGTGTTTCTGCAGATGATCCGATATTTCCGAATAATAGCCAAATTAAATGCCAATCATTTTACAAGTGAAAGTTAGATCTTAGATACGTATACTTTTTTTTAACAATGTCTAGATTAAGTACAATGTTTGAGATTAATTAAATCAGTGTATTTTGAGGACTGATAATAAATTTTAAGACCATTTTATTTTTTCTCCACAAGTTTTACCTAAATTTTAAAAGCGTAGGCTGTTGATATTATAATATAATCAGTTTTAAGGATAACGATGAGTTGAGTCAAAGGACGTGGTTTTGCACTTTAAACGTCTTTATTTTAGCTTCTCTCTGATTAATATTCCAACTCTGTCAGCAAAATTCAAAAACTAGATTTGGAAATCGCTCACCGAAAAGTGACAAACAAAATAAAATCGAAAAAACTTGACATTATAAGAAAACTGTACATATTTAAACCCATAAAACTAACGCAATCCACTCACATATATGCGCATCATAATATCGAATCAACAACAAACAACGAATGAGAAATGATACACGAGAACATAAATTCCAAAATATATAAACCATTAATGTTACATTACGACACAAATTTATGGCACCTTATCAGATAAGGAGCCGGTCACGTGTAGGAGACGAGACAAAGCAATAAATGATCGATTGGCCTATAAAACCTATCTTATTGCTTTTATGGTGGCACGTATGATCTTTCTTTTATTATCATTACTACTTCGCGCTGTTTTCGACACATTTCTTTAAGTATATTCCGAATGATAGTACTGGCTTAGGTAATTATATCTTAAGTTGACGTTTATTTTTTCTTATAATATGGCATGCATCCGCGCTACTAATGCACAAAATATTCTGCCAATGTCGTTGATACTTTATCTAACGAGTTCAATTCGGCGTCGATGCAAGATGTCATTTAGACTGATGTTGGGTTTTGGCGTTGTTATGTGGCGATGGTACTTGTATGTATTTTTATTATGTATATGTATGTACTATCTGTGATTTACAGTTTACGTATAAAATAAAAATAAAACTAAATGTTAATCCAGGATATAAGCTATCATAATTTCAAATTTCACTGAAATCACTTAGTGTTACAGCGCAAATACCTACTCACTCAAAAACCATCGCATTTATATTACTCCTTTTAAGACACTAATCTTATCTTATCTACTTCTTTCTCATCACATTTCCATATTTTTACATTTAATTTTTTTGTCATCATCAGCTGATAGCATATTTTCGTTATAAATATCAATTCGTTAAACGGTACAATTCATGGAAGTTTCCCTAAAGCAACATATCGGCATTAATGTTACTCCTACATAAAGACTACTCCCACAAACAAAACCGATCGCACAACCGTTATGCATCGTTTGATGTACAGCAAATTACCATATTTAGAGGAGAAAGTAATGAAAAGCAGACATGAAATATGTACATTCGATTTTTACATTGCCTCGTCATTTTATTTAGCTCTTATTCAATTTCCGAATCAAATACATTTAAATAAAGCTAAGAAAGTCCTTCATTCATTTCTCATTCCATTTCATCTTTATCTTATTCGTTCAAGTTAAATAATGAATTTAGGTTAAATGAAATTTTGGGGTCGACGACACTGATAATTTAATGATTCTTCGTAAGATCTCGGTAATAATATAGAAAATCTTCTAAGAACACAGTATCTTGGCAAAATATCAGTATCAAACAAAACAATAGGTGAAACAAAACTTGGCAAAGAAACGGTACACGTCATTCGATGTTCGGTAGAGATCGATAAATCATTGAAACCGGGAGGAGCTGCAATGTAATTACTAGTTGAGAAACAAATACCTAATCTTGAAAGTGTTGATACTAAATGACCTGATAAACTTCGTATCGCACAAAATTACCAATTCAGATTTTCGACTCTTCCTTAGAATTTTAGCTTTTTCCTATTTTCATATACTACGCCAGTATTAAGGCAAACGAAACGAATAAAAAAATAGTCAAATCAGTCCAGCCATTACCGAGACTACCGCACGGCAATTGATTTTTATATACAATGATATATGAACGGTGTGTGTCCCACGACAGGTCAAAGGCCGATTATTGAAGTTATTTTCGACCAGAGGTAATTGGAATGGTGACCTCGAAACGTAGCAAGCCAGTGATTTATCACCTCGACTATTATACAAATACGTCTCCACGTTTAAAAGCAGCGGTTATCGCAATTGTAAACATTTAAGATATTATTACTTCAATTGATAAAGAATTCGAGTCACCTTTATTGCTTTAAACATTTTTAGATAGTCTTATAAATTATATAACAATATTATTTCTTTTATTACGAAGCATTTTATTTAATTTTGTTGCAAAATTGATGATTATTGGTTTAAGTTGTTATTTAAGTCTTTCGTGAGACTATCCATAAACATTTATTGAACAAAACATCTACTTTTGGGAATATTTTTAAATGCTTCTAATATGTTATATTGCATCTCATTTATCAATGTTCAAGGATGATGATGATTCATTAGTGGCAACAAAACCACGTAAGCTTAATAAAGTAAAAAATTAAAATGCTAAATCCAGAAAAGTCTAGACTTTAAGAATAGCATGTTGCGTATAATCATCAAAATTTTATCACTCCCATCGCATTCATGAGATGATTGAAATAAATCAAAACCAAAACCAACTAATGTCACACATTCGCTGTTCAAATAGTAGATATTTTTCAGCTTTATTTATGTATTTAGTTTACAGCGGCAATAAAAACAATTTTGCTACGAAAAGACGACTTCTAACATTATTTTCTTCTTCATAAATCCGTAACGTCTGCGGTTTGGGCCTTTTGTATTTTATAGGAGAGCCATCGTCAATTTAACGACGCCACTCGTCATGTCAGGAACAAGCTATTGACAGCTTTAGGAGAAAGCAACAATGTCGATATCTGCGTAATCATTTATATCAGGTATTTTACGTGAATGACAATCGTAAACAGTGAACAATGAAAAATTCTACGTGAAATGGCGAATTCGTGGTTTTAATGTCAAAGTAGCCAGTTTTATTTTTATATTCACGACTAATTCGGTAAAATGATTTTACGGTCGAGAGGACTTTTAACACTAGATAAATGAAGGTTCTTTTTTATCAACAGCATTTTTTAGAAAAAATTGGGCAAACGAACAAGCGGTTCACCTGATGTTAACTGATCATCGACGTCCATGCACACTTACACTAAAGAAGAGCCACTAATAAAACCATGTTGCCAGTTTAAAAAGGAATAAGGGATGCTGAGAGGATGGAGGGGAGTAAGGAAATGAGTGGAGGAGATGGTTAGGCGTCAGACTGTCTCATTCACTATACGAAACTTTCTCTGAGAGTGTAGTACTGCCCCAATCAAGCCCGCGCCTGATTTGTCATTGGACTATAGCTATGCTGTACCACAGACAAAAAAACTCAATATTCGAAATATTGTTACAAATGTTTGAAATATTATAAGATTTCCATTAACAAGCAAAAGCCCACGCGGACGAATCAGTGGACACAACAGCTACCTCGTTAAAAATAACCAATCACATTCGTTAAAAAAATGCTTGATAGGCTTAAAAAAATCTAGTTAATCGGATAACGTTTATTTAAATAACGCTCTAGTTTTTAATACATATAGAATATTAATTAACGAACCGTTGCCAAATGATGATATATTAACAATGCAAAATTAGCCGGTTTAATTCGTTCAAATTCATTGACTTACTTAATTATGTTATCAATTAATTCGTTAAGTCATTCGTGATGCGCATAAAGATATAAGTAGTACTAATAGGCAAAACGTAAATTTTTGTTGGATGATTAAACGAATTTATAATTCACGAGACGGTCTCCCTACTTCGTCTGCATATAAACAATCATCCCCTATTTCAACCCCTCCAATAATGTTGTGTTCGCTATATGAATTTTTCATCGGTTTTTTCATCCCGTTCGAAATTATTTTTGCATTAAAAAGTTTATATTATTATTCTTCTCGAATGTTCAATCTATTTCCATAACAAACTTTATCAAAATTAGATTAGTGATTCCGGCATTAACAAGTAGCAACCTGAATTTATAATAGTAGAGTGGGTTTATGAGCTGTTAAAATTTCTAAGTTAAATTGTATTTCTAGAAGTTGATCTGTTTTACTTTGAATACAATTTCATACATAATATTAATAAAGCATAAGTAACGTTTCTTGCCGAGTAAGCTAAAATTATGGCCGCAAGTATTTTAACAGTCTCTATCAGCAGCTGTTTTCATCCGGTACTCATTAATAATGTCTAATTAAAAAACGTCAGGTACACGGGTCGAGCAAAGTGGTTCTTCCCGAATGACCTATTTAGTTTTTCACCAGTTACAATGACACCTTGAAAAAATGTAACAGCCTGTAAGAGTCCCACTGTTGGACAAAGGCCTCCACCCGGATTAATTTTTTTTCTTTCTGTATTGATGATTCAAAAGTGCTTGTAAAAGCCTACTTGAACCAAGTTTGATTTCGATTTATAAATCATGTCTTCGCGGAACGGTGGCAAGAGCGCTAGCAGTGTTTTCCCTTTGAATCGCAATTACGATTCTCTAGGCGAAAAATGCAGCCCTCCTGTCACCAGTGAAGGCAATAAGACGAGGAATATAATATCTTTTAGATTTTTTTTACACTCCAAGGGTCCAAGTGTTCCACTGCTAACGGCACCAAGATGTAATTTGAAATAAAATGTCATATTATATAAAAAAATATTAATAGTTTTCAGATCGAAGAGCGTAGACTATTTTAAGAATGTACCACGTGCAAATTCGAGACGATAATTTTATAAACGTGATAAAAACGTCACGATTATATCATACGTGTGTCATTGATGCGTTTGACGTCGGTTGGCGTATGATAATAAATAATTCTACAATATCGACTAAGCGACACATTGTAGATTTATAATATCGGTATCGGTGAGTGTATTAATACTGTAAAACCATATCGAAAGTTTAACTTTTCCTCTATTTAAGTAGCTGTCCATTAATCACATGATGTTTTTAGCAACTTTTTAGAATCTACTCCCTTTGGTGATACGTGGTGAGGTTTTGCACTTCGCCTCCCTTCACCTAAGATAACGTGTTTTTTTTTGTCTATATTACCTAAGTAAGAATATTAAAAAAATACTTATCTTTAAAAACTGGTATAATCTCAATGAATTCTGAAAAATGATTCAACTGTATGTAAATATAGCTTACAAAAGTTTCGAAAATAAATATATGAGATATCTTAGAAAACACCCGTATTCCCTTGTAATATTTGGTGATTTTTACACAGATGCCTCCTCCCCTCTTTGGGCCTTACGTGATTAACGAACAACCTCTAACTCTTTATCAGTCTTAACATTCTTATCAAAATGTTACAGATTATTGATATGTGCAAAGGAAATGGCATCTAAATATCTAATCTTCGTTATATATGAAACAAGGAAACAATATTTAAAATTCGAAACCTTCCCTTAATGAGTAAGAATGGTTATTACTTATGGGATTTTTTGTGGTATCAACTGGGACCGACAATTTTGTAGTTTCTTTAGAGGTATGATAGCGAAATAAATAAAAAAAAAAACAAAATTTCGTCATATAAAATTGAATAGGTAATGTAACAAAATGATGTGATTGAATTATTCCTAAAAGTAAATTTGTAAATTTTCCACTCGAGAGCAAATAAAACTACTGCATAACCCAGTAACAGCTACGTCGTAAGTAGTTACGAAATCTGTGAACATCAAAAATAAGGCACTGACAATAAATTCTTTCAAATATAAACAAATAAGAAATGACTTATGTAAGACTGAAATTCTGAGTTCAAAACTTATAACTGGCTAAATCAAGGCTTATAATGACAACTCTCAAATGCTAAACCTTCAATGAGCTCTCAGTCAGCCGCGTCACCGCGTACTACTCATGCTCGTAGTTGTAACAAGTTATTATTTTATGGCATAATAAATTCTAGTTAATTTACACATTTTCCACAAACTTATCTTTCCCACACACTCATAGCAGACCGCAAACTAATTAAGTTACGAAAACACAGCTATTGTTTTTACTACATACATACAGCTGTTGTAATCTTTTCTTATTTATAAATTTAGATTAGCATAACCTTCTTTACTAATAGTTAAAGCATATTACTCTATACAAGATTACGTTGACGATAAAGATGCGTGGGCTTAGTATATGCTGAATTTCGTATAGGATAAATAATTCATTTGTAATCATAAACTGTGTTGTATTTACAATATTTTAAAAGAGTAACTATCGAGTTTCTTGCCGGTTCTTCTCGGTAGAATCTGCGTTCCGAACCGGTGGTAGCTTCATTATTTATGTTTTTTTTTTGTTATTTTCATGTATGACGATTTAAAAGTGCTCGTAAGAGCCTACTTGAACAAAGTATTTTTTTTGATTATTTGATTTAATAGTAAGGTGACGTCCTACTAAGACGATGAGGGCACCGCTGGGGTTTAGTGGGTAGTCTGGTGTACTCGGTTCCAGGAGTCCCACATACCCGCTTGATTTTAGGAGGGATGCATAAGAGCATTCCACAGCGACAAATAAAAATATATCATACTCAATCACTAACTGGTTGATAGGCAACGTCGTCCAAACTATGTGTTCTGGGTGCCTAAATCCATATGCTTATAACATATCTATTGTTATATAATTATATCATTGTGATAACGTAATTATTGTATTTGAATAAATTACGTCTAATTATTACTATTATAATATATAAAAAAAAAAAAAACAACATTATAATTTTTAATTCCCCTGTTCACTCTACAATAAAGCAACGCTATAATTAAATCGTTTTTATTGAGGATGATAATCACGATAAACCAAAGCAGCCGAACATTTTTATTAATAAAATTTTCTAAAAAAATATTTATTTTTATTTATATATCTATATATATATATTTAATATTTATGAATTCAGATTAACCCTACGGATGATCCTGTGAAGTTTGGTAGTGATCAGAAGAAAATATTTTTTGAACATTTTGGCAATCGGATGATAATTTTTAATTAAATCTTCAATGTTGCAATACCAATTATCCACAGCAAGGATATTTTTAATAAAATAAAATTTTGTGCAGAAAACCGACGTTCAAGTACTGTTTGTATTCCGTACCGAAGAGCCGTACCGAAGATTTTTTTTTGTATTACCAGGCCTATGTATCACAGGGCAAGTATAATCAGATAATACTTAAGAATTATAATGAAATAAAAAATCAGACACAAAGTACACGAACGCTGAAAACAAACTTCTTTTTTAAGAAGTAGTTTTTACAGTAAACAGCCATCAATGACTACGTGATCGGGCACACGACGCCAATTTCGTTTACAACAAACAATCAATTCATATAAATAAAACTACGATATAACATACGTAATAACATTTACGAGTGCTAATTTATACGTTCAATATTTTTATAAATTCCTGGACTCGAAGCAATTCGTTTAAAAATTAAAATGCGACTGCAATTATATTTAATAGAAAGAAAGTAAACGGATGATATTTTTTACTGAAGAATTACAAACCGCAAAAAAATCCTACATTTGTTGTTTTATTCTACATCCTGAATCACCATATACTGTTTATTAAAAAAAAAGTATTTATCAATATCTTTAGTTATATGGCGAGAATCACATTACAACGTAAAACAGCCCTGTAGGCTAATAGAAGAAACGTCGTAAGTTACGAAAGCTGTGTATGTCAAAAATAAAGCACATACACTAAATTCTTTCCTAAAGCAGTAACAAAAAATTTATGTAAGTCTTCATGAAAGCCTGAGAGAGAAACTCATAAGTAATTCTCGTCTTAGAAACGAAATAATATTTGCACAAATCTTCGGCATAGCAACGTATTGTCTTTTTACAGTTTTAAAAAATCGAAATGGTTACTACATGATTTCCGCTACGAAACGCAGGTAAATACCTCAAGGGTTTTCTAGTGTTTATATTTTCAATAATAAATGTAAACAATGTATAGACACTTGAGTTTCGAAAAGACTACTTATCGAATAGTCCTTCGTGATAACAGTTGACCATAGTCAAAAGTGTTTAATAGTTTTTTCCGGCAAGTAACAATATTTAACTTTATATAAAGTGAAGGAAAAACTTTATACACCTCTGTAAAAAAATTGCGAGTTGAAGTATGAATATTCGCTCACTTAAAGTTTATTGTATATATATATATATATATATATATATATATATATATATATATATATATATATATATATATATATATATATATATATATGTATATATGAAATTAAAATACTGTGAGTCATAATAATTGGAGAGATATAGTATTTGACCGTAAAATTTTAATAAGGTTCAGATTTATAATTCAAATAATTATGGTCTATATATATTTAATTATGGTCTAAATATATTTCTGAAAAGGGTATTTGTCGGTAAGAAATAACACTGTTAATAACACTGTATTAAAATGAAAACGTCATTTTAAAAATCATATTTCACTGTAATAACAAAAATTGAGTTAATATCTCAAATTAATTGTTTTCATTTAAAAAATCACAGTAAAAACGGGTCACTTAGTTATTCTTATTATACGCCATTATGATCTCCTTATATGATGCTTTCTTTTGTTCGTTTGACTTAAATCAAAGAGAATTTATTTTCCCATCATTGCTTCTAATTCCAACAGATTGTTGGAACTGCGAGAATAAAAACACATTTTTTCATAAAGTCTTAACTTAAGAGGTATTAGATTTATAAGATGAAGCTTTGTTGAAATTATCACAATCGATAAAAAATTTCAAAGACCTTCGCTATTCTTAGAAGACACCTATAAGAGTCACGTAAATTCAACACCGCGATACATGTATATATGAAATTACGAAAGGAAATCCATGTGAAATTTTCCCAATAATATAACAATGAAATTGATTAATTATTTTATTTACACAAACAACTCTAATATCACATCAGAGAGACCAAGAAAATCTTTAGAGATTACTATTCGGACATCCGGTACTGTGAATCATGTATAAGCTGTTGACGTTTTATTGCCAAGTATTATTGCATTCAATTATTTTTATTCTAGCGTGAATTGCCTGAGTCAGTATGTAAAGACAAAGATACACGAGAAGTAATCACAAGGAGGAAAATACGAGACGCAAGAAGAACATGTAATTAAACATCGAAATAAAAATTCGCACAACAATATAATCTTTTTAGACGTCATTTTATATGCACAGATAACGTGACCACGTAATCTACAGATCATAAATGATAAATAAACAGTATACGTGACGTCTACCGATAACAGCCCACAGTCCTACTAATGCCATGACTTTGAATGACCATTAAATCACCGATCACAATCTACTCCCGTATCTTCCCCGTGGCAGAATCGTATCAGCACTATTACAAGTGTAAGCAATTAACCAAAATGTATATAGCTTAATCTCGGAGAACTTATGTCCAATTACATTAAGACATCAAATTGTCCTTATGTTTAAGCACATAATTTTCGGATTATTTCGTTATCTTCTAGGATAAACAAAATACCTACGTCGGTAAAGCCCCCGACAGAAGCCAATATCCAATATACTTCGTTCGTTTCTCTTTCTTCGATCAATACAGCTGATGCAATTTTGATATCGTCAATATTGTGACAATACAGGCGCGGCTGAGTGTGCACTGCGGGCGGTGCTGGTGTCACTACCTATAACTGGATGTGACACCATCTAATCCACTTAGGTCATTAATCATAAACTTGGCCTGATTAAAAACTCCGTTATAGGTGTGCCAAGGTTAACCATTATGTTTGTTGCAGTTTAAAGTTTCATTATGATATTTATGACTGTTTCATTTCTTAGAAAGATGTTTTATGATATCATTAAAGATTTGTCTATCTTCTACTGTTCTCTGCCCTTAATACTTTTTTATTATCTTATGATATTTTGCAACTATAGATATGTTACCAACATTAACATTTCGGAACCCAAAACATCTTTCACTTTTGGAACAGAGCAAATAGTCTTTACCTAGCTAGTAGTCAAAAGTTTAGTCATCAAAGTTTGAGCAAAATTTTATGAGCAAAATTTTTAATAATTTAAGTTATAAACGATGATTGCCTTAAGTATATTTTTTTTTTCGTTTAAATTTTTAATGGTTAGATATCTATACCACATAGATTTATTGGCCTACGAAAAGAGATTCTAATCTATTACTTTTTTTTGCTTAGTTCCGGGGCGCTAGATTCCGGCATGATGTAAGACACGCACAAACACGCACACGCGCTTACGTGCGTAAATAGTTAGCCGTAGAACGTCAAAAATTACGATTTAGGACTATCGTACTACCTTATTTATGTAGCACTTGATTGAGAATATTTTTTATTTATGCTAAAAGTTTGTGATGTCTAGACTAGATATTTTTATAAATTTAAAATTCTAATTGTAGTTAGCACGTTAGCTACATCATTCTTCGCATACGTTATCTCATTGCATCGCGGTCCATGTGTTTATCGCCGTTAATTGTATGATTTACGACATTGCTTGCATGTTTTAGATCGTGTTTCACATTTTCATGTACTCATGTGAATAAAACGGTACCTTTATTTATATTCACAACTTTGTGACCTTCAATGTGAGCACTGTTAAGCTGTTTTTAACAAAGGAAATTTTATTTTATACCGGACGATACTAATACATGACACCCTGCCCTCGGGCCGTGGGTGCGTGAGATGGGGGTCCCACGCAACCGTTTTCACCCGGCCCCGAGGAGGACGGCAGCCGGGATGGCCTCGAACTGCCGCACGCACCAGCGAGGGGTGCGGGGAGGGCAAGACCAGACTTTGCCCTCCTGAGACGAGCTCCGCCAGCCGCGAGCGGAGCGTCGCACGGGAGGGGCAGCGGATGCGCATGCGCAAGCGATCCCGAGGCCTGTCCATTTCCGTGCTGAGAAAGGCCATCGCAGGGGTTTTAGTGGGTATAAATCGCCACATGACCCGATCTCCCCCCCAGGAATCGGGTATCTTTTCGAAGATTTCTCCTGCGTGAACAAAAAAAAAAGAAAAAAAAATACATGACACCCTACGGTATCATGAGACGTATAAACTTATTTGTAGTTAGTTTTAGATTTGTTTAGACATATAATAGCACAGAACAACGGTTAAATACTTAAATATTAGAAAGATGAATCATTTCTTTGAGAGATTTTTGCAACTTCAATATTTCAATTGATTTGGTTGCCACGAGTTTAACAACATTTTATATTTATTCAAAGTTTTTAGCAATTACATGAGATATTTTTCTACACATTCTAGTTTAGTTTAGTTTAGAATACAAAAATAATAAAAAACATAACGCACGTTATAATGACACATTTTGTTTATATAAAAGTTGGTGCGCTGAAATTACAGCAATAAATAAAGACATAAAACTCGTAACGAGTTCAGATATTAAAAGAAACTATTTATAGCAACTTTCAGTTTTTATCTTTAATAGAACGGTAAACTATGAATTACTGAATTTATCGAGAAATCTTTAAAAAAATACGATACTAGAATTATGTGATAACTCAGTGAGTTTTTGCATTTCCTTGTAATTTTGATAAATAAGGTTTAAGTTGTCACATAAGATTTAAAAAATGACTTGAATAAATGGATGCTGATAAGCAATAATATGTCAACCCACAAAAAGTGAAATTCGGAAATATTGATGTATTTTGACACTGCATCATCTATTTAACATTATTCAATAATAAATGAAGTTATATCAACTAAATAACTGCGGAAATTTTTTCTTAAATAATTGTTTCGAATTTCAGGGTCGTTTCATATTTTGTAATTTATACAATAATCTCATATATTAAAAAAAAAAAAACTTTTTATTAGATAATATATTGGATATATCAACCTGCTTTTAATCCATTACACCTTTTATCAAAAAAGAAAAGAATATATAGATAAATACTTATTCAAAGAAATTTATTTAGAATAAATTTGGCATTTTTAGACGCCAATTTCTCAAAATGAAGTTTGTGGCTTGACACATTATTGCTTATCAGCGTCTAAATGTAATACTTACATAATTATAATAGAATAATGTGCAAAGTCCAGAAATCTTAGTAATTTATGAGAAAATACGGAAAAAAAATTTACGTTAAGTAATTTATTATTTTAGAAATCACAAACCGAAGCTCCGCCATGATGCCATTGTCAATGATGGGGCAACGACCTCGAATATTTAATGACAGGCATAAAAATTACAAAAAAAAAACATAGCAACAACACCGGGCCTAACACGATCAGTTATGTAAACATTAAAGTAGAACTAGCAAACATAGAAAAACTTACAAACGAGATAAAAAACGATAGTGAAAAACCTGAAATTAATGGTGATAATTTTGATGTAACTAATGGAGTATTAAAAGATGACCCGATTCGACTTAAAAGGGAACAGAGTTATAACTATGTAAAAGAAAATAGACGTGACTGTCCTTGCGTTGTTGCAAGTTTGAGGCCAACAACCCACATTCATAACAAATTAGAAATATCTCATTCGCATCAATGAATCATAGACGACTATTTTCAGACAATCTGTGACATGATTGTTTAAATTTTATTCTACTTTTAGAATGCAGATGATTGCACTCAAGTGAAATAAATAATTCGGGTCATTAAAATGTAATTGTAGAACTTGGTTAGTTTTTTAAAGAATATTTTTTGCAAAAGCCACTACTACAACAATTGGATACTGATAAGCAATAATGTGTCAACGTGGGTTGTCAAAAGTCAAAGTCGGGGATATTGATGTATTCGGATGATGCGTTACGTATTTAACTTTATTATTATTATTGTTTTAATAATTTAAACTAAATAAACAGCAAAAAAGTTTAATGTTTCGAAATTTGAAATGTATTTTGCTATCTACAATAATCTCATATATTTAAATAACACACACAATAATCTCAAATATTTTGTACTTTGATAAATATATATTTTTTTTCTTTTTAAAAAAAGATTGATATATATTTTATCGAAGAAATTCATTGAGAATATGTTTGACATCTTTAGATGCCATTTTTTCAAAATAAAGTTGTGACTTGACACAGTATTATTTCAGTATCAGCGTTCAATTACGATCGCCCTTTATATCAGAGAAATAATAATAAATCATATTAATATTAAATTTCCTACTACAAAATCAAACCACCAATATGATTTTAATGGCCCGAATGAACGTAATCGATCATAACGTAATCTATAATTAATCCCTCACTGAAACAATTTATACGAAAGGATCAAGCGGCGCAGGCGCATTGTAAACAGAGCCGACGCTCGCGGTCCGAGAGCCGTTAAATCCGACCGAAGCTTTGATGTATTGAGCGACTCTGGCGTCGTTCGTTTAAACATGAACGAGTGGAATTCTCTTTCGATTCGGTATCCGTTCAAGGTCACGATTATTTTCTATAGTCTCTCACGTGACTATTAGCCAATGGATGGCCAATTTTTGTTTGTAGGATTTACGCTTCGGAAATTTTATAAAATTGAAGTATAGAATTGCATAATTCGAGATTAATTTGTCTATACTGATATTATACAGCGTTAAAATTAGTTTGTTTTAAGTTTGTATGTAGAGGGTAATCTCTGAAACTACTGATTCAATTTGATAGCACGTTTATTAAAGAAGGCTATATTACATCACGCTACGAGTCAAAGGCGAGTGAAACCGCGAGGGCCAGCTCGTAATATATATTATGAATTAATTGATAATAAATATGTTTGGCTAACATTATAAAATCCCTGAAAATTAGGATGCGATAATTGTTACAACATTATTTGGTGTCTTAAAAGAAATGTATTGCAAAGGGTTCACATCGCTGCTTAATCAGAATTTAACTTCTGATTATTATTATAGATATATTATTATTTAAAATTAACCGTATATGTTAAACTAATATGTACCTTAGTAATGACTATTAATAAAATTTTCCTTTAATTCTTTCCTTAATATCGCAGTAACGTCCTATATAGAATCCATTGCTGCAACGTTAACGTTTACCTAAGATTAAACATTATGAACTATTTAAACATTATGGAAATATAATAGTAAATAGTACTATTTCATTAGTCAACATGGCGTATCAAGTTTAATATATCTCAAACTCAGCTCGAGGCGTATAATCAAAGTGAGAGGTTAAGGGGGCGTGGAGGACGTCATGACCTATATACCGGTAATGACGCCCGTAGGGACCGAATACGATGCAAAACGATGTTAAAAAAAAATTCATCCGAATACTGCACCGAGAGTTAGGTAAACTAGTGCTTTATTAAAACCTAAAAGAACTTTTGAAACTGTGGAGTATTCGACGACCTCTTTTAGATTTTTACCGAAAATGTTTTTAAATTTCTTCTGAAATAAAAACTCGCCTATTCAGGATTACGGTTCACATCTCATTAGCCAAAAATAATTTAAGTTAGACGATTCTCGGGGATTGAAACAATTTAGGTCAAACTCTTCTAGTGCCTCTTAAGTAGACATGGACGCTATTCGTTATAGCTTTAATAGGATGCTTTATTTTTAAGAGTGTCGTTTTGCATATTATTATGACTGAATTTTGTTTATCTTGAATGCCATAATTAAAGACATTGAAACTGTCCAATGTTGGAACTGAAATCGAATTCGATACTTCATCCCATCTTATCCTGAGTAACGATCAACCGCTCCACTTCAGAAGCTTAGAAGCTTATCTGAAAGTACGAAAAAATCGACGGAAAAAAAGTTAATTACAATTTATCTTCCATCTAAAATAAGATTATAAGAGTCAAAAGAAAATTTAATGATACTACAACCAAGATAATTGGTAATTCATTTTCTAGTTGTAATATAGACTGTGCTTGACATTCATTTGATATTGAAGGTTTTAAACGATTTTGATTATTTGGAATTAAAATGTTTGAGAATTCTATACAGGCAAGCCTGTGCGAATCAGTTAGCGCTCGTACATAGAAGAGAGTTTCAGTAAAATCCCACCATAAATTCACTTCAGCTGACGCGCCTAAAGAAAATATGCACCTATGAATCCAGTACACGTAGGTGGAATATTGGAAGATATTATCTGTAAATTGAATCTGTATTGAGATCAAGACGTATCTTGTTCTATTAAAGCGATGTTAGTTTTCTTTAACCAAAAATCATCTGTTACTGGTTCCTTAATAAAAGATACATCTGAAATTAACTACGGTATTCAATTTTTTTTATATGAAATACCTTTATCAAGGAGATCTTATTAAAAATTGAAGCGGTGTCAAGAGCGGTCAATTATCTTAATCTAAAACTCATTAAGCTCATTCACAGCGAAATCTTGAACATAATCAGCGACTCTACTGAGACTTAACAGTGTCTGACAGTTTAATATTCTTTTCGTAATGAGAAGAGATTCCCGATAGTAAGGAAATTATAAATTAATTATCGTTATAATTTTTGTTACGGAAAAAAAATTCAGTTCATCTTAAATAATGATGTCACCGTTCCCCGAGATGATTAAGTAGATTTACATGAACGACATTAATTAATGTGAAAATGTATCGTTTATTTGAAGCAATATTTCAGAGCTAGGTATAAAAGAGCTGTGTGCGATTAAAGCAAATATTAATTTAAATTATGGACAAAGGATCACATACAAAAAAAAACAACCACTGAAAATCTTATTGATTACAAAACCCAATGTAGTTAAATAAAAATCAGGTATATTTTAAAATACTCAGCTAAACTAGTACCGCAAATCAATGGAATCTGGAAATCGAGCAACGAACACAATGCGGATATAGAGATATTCGTGAAAGAGCTGACAATGCGCGTCCTTGAGATGGTATTAGTTTCGAAACTGTACAATGAAAAAGAACCGACTGAACGACATGCTACAAAAAGTATTAAGCGCGTGCTTCGCCAAAACTTTTTTCATTTGACTCGTAGTTGACACGAACAGTACTTTTTTTGTACTGAAAGAAGTTTCACAAACAATTTTTTCACTTTAGTAATCTTAAATTGCGTGCGTCTGTAATTCCCAAAAACATTTAAGTATTTTTTGATAAAAAATGGTTATACTTATAGTCGAAAATTATATTTCTTTTTATGTCTTGTAGAAATTTTATTCCATTCATAAACCACACAAATATTACAGGCTTGAATTATATTGTAATAAGAGGCGTCGCCTCTAGGCCTCCAGCGACTAATACGAGTTTATTAAAGCTAGAAATGAGAAATAATATGGGAGTGTGTGTCGCACATTACCATTTATCCTTGTTGAGTTCACGTTATAAAAAAAACTAGGTCAAGACAAAATAAAGGACGTAAGTTGTTAAGAACGTCAAAAAACCTCACGAGTTAAGAAGAATGCTAATTTTTAGATAAAAAAGAAAAATATAAAACAATCTTAATGGATCAGTAAGTCTACGTCAAATTATGAATTTTTTAGGCTGGTAAAACTTATGTTAAGTTTTATCACGCGATATTACACTATAAGAAATAAATAAAAATGTTAAGTAGTTTTATGTAACATGGAAATAAAATACCTTAGGTATCGAAACACGCAACAGCCGATCTACCTTCTACAACATTATTTTACAATTTTTTACATTTTTATAGGTACATTAAAAACTAAACCTCGCGATTAAAAACGTTTCACCTTTTTTATTACAATAACATAGTTATTCAATTAGCTAAAGTACTAAAACCTTATCATGGATTTCTTTATCTAAACGATATTTTTACGGTCTATAGCATTATTCAGAATTTTGGTCAAACATAAGTTTATACCAAGCAAAAATTCATCATCTAACAACAAATCAAGACAAAATAACACACTTAAAACAATGACCAACAAGGATGAAAAGGTGAATAAAAAAAAATGAAGTGTCACCGTCAGAAAAGAAACGCAAGGATATAAATGAAGCAGGAGAACGTGACACGGGTATAATAATGCGTTTGCTGCGCGCAAAAAGTACAGGAAGAGCTACGGTGACGCCCGAACGCGCACCGATCGAACATGTAATGGAGAACTTTAAGCTTTTTTTTAGCCCCTTGACCTTAAAGTGGAACTGTATTTCGATTATTTGAGTAATACTGCTTCGAAAGTGGAATGACCAGATAAGACGAGTTAAATGTTAAAAAAACAATTCAAAATCAATATTAATGTAAATTATTACTAAGAAACATTAGAATACAAGTGTCAAAAGTATTATCGATATACTTAAAAATCAATTTAAAGAGAGAAACCACACTATTGAAACAAAAAAATCTAAAACGATGACGATGACATGTCAGAGTTTCTCTTGTAATCGAATTCGCGGGTCTTGGCGACAAGCCAAGAGCATTGGTTAAGACACATGAGGCCCCACTTATATAGTTCGACCACAAGAAAGTAAAGTTCGTATAATAAGGTTTACAGATAATACAACGCCGAGAGATGAACTCTTGACAGCGATCCAGTTAAAACTGGCAGATAACGATAATTAACGAAATTCAGTGTCACGGACGTACACGAAAATAAAAAAAAA
Organism: Hypolimnas misippus; assembly: GCA_037950945.1. Classification (NCBI taxonomy): domain Eukaryota; kingdom Metazoa; phylum Arthropoda; class Insecta; order Lepidoptera; family Nymphalidae; genus Hypolimnas; species Hypolimnas misippus. The sequence goes on along the minus strand of JBBEEQ010000018.1, from coordinate 2,653,890 downwards.
TAACGCTATTGAAACACGAACAGCTGTTAGCAATAAACTCAGCTTTGGACATGATATTGAATTTTAGGAACGTAACAAACAATCGTCACCAATATTTTTTTCGTAATAAATTTGAGTCTATTTTTCAGAAACAGAAGACAGAGTCTACAAGAAAAAGATTCTATTCTGGTGTTCAATTCTCTTAATGATGAAACTAAAAACACTTTTTTAGTTGAAACAAGTGTTGCTGTATCGTTACAATTAAATTGGTTAAAGAAACTAAAGAGGAAATACTCACTTCTACGATCATCCGGTACAGTTTGAATTGACGCTGTCTATTACCGCTTCTCCGAGATAAACTGTTTACCTCTAACAGGTGTCTTAATCTAAATATCGTTCCAATAGAGTATAAAATTGTCACTTTGATGTTTAATATCAAAATGTTACAAGTTGTTATATAATTGTGTTACACTGACGCATTCCAACCTAAAATAGACCAGATAATTGAGAGATAGGAAATTGACAACACCGTAGACACAGTAAATCTGTGGTATGTTGGAGAAGACTATTAATCGTGTATACGTCAACAAGTGGTATAGCATTACCGACTCTGTATCGGAGCATGAGAGCTTAATTCACGTTTTGATATGATAGGTCAACACATAATACCGATCCAAGCGACACTAGACCCTATAATAATTGGACTAGAGTTGAGAATAGATGAAAATGTCTATGACGCAGATTCAGCCAGGACAGACTCGAGCAATTTGCCTATTGCCGAGTTCAATTATCACCCCCCGCACTCATTACTGAATTAAGGCGAGAGCGACTGTAAATTTTGTGTCGCCTCTGCAATTCTACTGAATTGGGAGGATGTTTTTATAACCAGTTGTTACCTGATTTAACTAAAATACATAAGATGACGAATAATATATGACTCAAATTAAATACTACGAAAAAAATTACGTTTGTAACTTTTTTTTCTGTAATTATCTGTATTAGATGCACACTCAGTAAAACCAAACAATTACGTTGACTGATAAAGTTCAATAGATATTAACAATTAAACGTTCACGAAAACGAATCCAACACTCAATGACAAATTACATGATAACCTAATCATGTTTTAAGACTAAAATAAAACTCGTTTTAGGCGATAACTTGTTTATGACACTCGTTGCTAAAAATATGTTGACTGTTATCATTGCAAATATTGTTTAACGATAAGACTGCTACGGTCAAAGAGTTTAAACCATGCCGCGTAAATATTAGCACAAAATATTTCATTGCTTGAGCTTCTTAAAAACTATTTGAAGTTTCTCACACTTGAAAGATAGTATACATTGTTCTGATGTATTATTTCCTCGTATTTAATGTCATTATTAGTTAATAATTATAATAAGAAATGTACAAAACCATTCTGAATTTTTATTTTAGCAATTTACTAGGTATTATTTCATTGTCGAAGGATCTCACACTAGAAGATCTGTACCGTGTGATTGCAAATTGTAAGGTTTCGTAAAACTTACCAGGCATAAAATGTAGTAAGGCGGCGGTGATGGGGTAGAGGCTGGGGCTGTACGTGATGTCGGGACAGGCGTAGCCGAGCACGGAGACGACCCTGTCGGCGACCGCCCGGCCCTTCCGAGTCAGGTGGTAACCGAGACAGTGGGTCGCCTCCACGAACGGCGGGAGCATGATTGGCTTGTCCGGTAGCTCAACTGTACCGAAAACCTGGAACAATATTTGAAAAAATATTAAATTAAGTTAAATGTGATAATGGCGATGACGAGAACACGTGGTACCCTAAACTGACTAACAAAACCGTAATTTTAATCACTCAAAAAATGTTTTATCAATTTCCTGATATTTCATAAACTATATAATTTCGTAATTTACGATATATCTAGCTACCAAAATTAGTGAAGTAGAAGTAGGAAATATATGACGAGTTACCGGTCTTAGAAACTGCGGATAGTTTATAGAATCTGCACAAGTTACATTTTTTTCCAAAAGTATTTATGTTTACGTCATCACGTATCCGTACATCAGATGTTGTGAAGGGACATTAAATAGACATGTAATTTCCTTTCATCCTAAATTGTGAAAGACTGATTAATCATCGACTGGTGCTAAACGGTTTAAGTAAGACCGAGTAGTTTTTAACATTTACGAACATGGAAGAATCTTAATGGCGCGGCTGTGCCAAATAACTTCTTTAATGATACTTAATGTTGGAACAATTTGTCAAGAATATTTGCGAGAAATTAAGGATATGTATTTAAAGCAAATTTGGTAACTTTAAAGGGAACAGAGCGTATGAAATTAAATATTATTACTTTCATTAATGTAAGCACATATTTCTCTGTTTGATACAAACATTAAAACAATTTTCAATTTAAAATATGACTTCATAAATCTAAATTCGAATTTACCCTTGTCAAAATTGGCTTAAAACATTACGTTCTACAGAAGGTTACATGATAAGAAAATGCAAAGTATTCAACAATTCGTCTTAATAACAAAACAAAATGTTATAAGCGTCAAACAAATATTTGTTCTGATCACCGATTTAAATAAACACACTCAAAGCAAATATTAAAAACTTTACGAAATTATTACTCGGTGGTCGTTTAAGAAAAACAACGGTATTTTTTAGTTCGTACCTTGTATCAATCTCGTGAATGGTTTTAGTAAACATATTTAAATCTTTTATCCAATCTGTCGCCAACATATTTGCCAGCCGACTCGTGATTATCCACTTTACTGACAAGGCCAGCCGCGTTGGTACGCTCGTATAAATTATACATTTTGTCTAGTAGCCGTACCTCCATATCATCATCTACATAGCATTTTTCCCGGTTATACCGGGGTCTGCTTATTATTCTAGTCCAGATATTGACAAGTTACTGAATTTTACACAGACTGCAATTACTATTTTACCATTTAGACTTTCTCTATTAAGAAATAACAATAATAACCTCTCAACTAAGAGCCATTATAAGGTGATTGTGATAACAACCGGGACCGAAAGCTTTACGTGCTATTGCGTTAGGAAGACCCACAAGAACAAACACAAAATATTTATACAAATATAAATGTCTGTACCGAGCGGAGATCGAACTCGCAACCTATGGTGTTAGAGGTACATTTAGTACCACTACACCAGAACAGTCGTACCTATAGTAAATTTTTCTTAACTTGTCTAACTTAGGAAACAAAAATGGCGTATTTGTAACCACTCATAATACTTAGATGATAATCGTTCCGGGTATTGTTACCAAATAGGACAATTAAAGAAAAATACTCTATAAATATGAATGTTAAAAATTATTAAGTAAAGTACATAACTATAGATTTAGCTGAAGTTATCTAGCTCTAATATTGCAACATGCCGAATAGGATTTGATAAATCATCATAATCATCATAACTAATATATTACAGCTGTATACATTGTATTTCTTATTCTTATATATATAATATAATATAATATAACATAATATAATATAATATAATTAAAAGTTAGCAATTTATTAATTTTACGTTTCTTCATTTCTATTTATAAAATGTTAATAATTTATATGAGCAAGCTGTGGTGTCTCCTATAATTGAAGGAGCACACATATTATGTTAAAGTAACATTGTTCTTTTTTTTATTTCTTTGGTGTGCATCTTTTGTTGGAGATCCTAAAATAAAGCTATATCAATATTTTCTTTTATTGTTTTAAACTAATACATAGGTACATTTGATCAGACACGTTTTATTTCAATTTAACTGCACCCGAACATATCTGTTCTCGACGATTATTTTCGCTCAACAGAGTTGTTCAAACAGATGCCTGAGTCAATATTTTCGTAAGCGGTAACGAAAATCCATTTCGTGGAGATATTTTGTTAACGAGTGTAGTGTTTTTTTTTTTTTTTTTAATTTAAAATCATTCGCACCTTCGCTTGTAACTTTTTAGGAATATACACAAACAGAAAATAGCCTGTAGATACTAAACACTGGAAACGATAAATATAAAAGTCTAGACAATCAATTTGCAGACGGGATGTAAATCAATTAGTATGACTGGATAACTTATAGACATACAATTTTCATATACGTGTTCAAGTTGCAATTTCCTCTTGATAACAAGACTAATAAATATAGACGACGAAGATGATACTAGTATTAGCAATAAGTAACTTAGATGAACCGATCTAGAAAACATCAGAAAAATAGAAGGAAAAATGAATTGCAATATTCGGTAAATCGTAATCGTTCCGCTGTCCATTGCATAATGGGTTCGACGAACGTTAATCTCTGGACAGATAAAGAAATCGATGTCCCTTAAAACGGTCACGTGTTGCGTAAATTCGAAGGAGCAACGACCGAAACTGTGTTTATGAATGCGGGGAACGATATATAACGTAAATGCGACCAATAATACGTTCGTCACAGAGCCTGAACCAGTTACGCGATGAACCGGCTAAATATAGCAGTCAAATGATTTTGAGAATTTGCAAAGATAGTAACGGGATCAAGTCTATAGAGTTATCTAATTCGGCACTTGTAAATTTTAGCGTGATGAAAACTACGTGTGTGAATGTAAAGCGGCGAAAGAACGGTCTTTACTTTTTCATTGGTTTCTGTTTATAGTTTGCTAATATTTCTCTATAATAATGTTCTCTTTGCCGACATCGATAAATATTTTAAGGAATGTGAAATGATTTAAATATACATTTTTCTTTAATATCAAAACTTATATTTAGAAACAATATGTATTTTAATGTTTCGCCGTATTAATATGCAATAGTATTATTATCTACCTAGCATTTTTCCCGGTTATACCAGGGTGTGCTTTCTATTCTTGTCCAGATATTGACGAGTTACTGATTTTTACACAGAGCGACTGCCATCTCACCTCCGCAACCCCAGAGGGCAAACCAGTAACCATTTAGACTAGAATAATTTCCCTACTACGAGTAACGATCATTATCAGGTGATTGTGATAACAACCGGGACCGACAGCTTTACGTGGTCTCCGAAGCACGGTGGGGAGACCCACAAGGACAAACACCCAGACCTAGGAACAAATATTTATACAACTATAAATATGTGGCCCGAGCGGGGATCGAACCCGCAGCCGCCGGCGTTAGTGGTACATTCATCACCTCTACACTAGAGCAGTCGTCTGCAATATGCAATAGTAATTTGAGTAAATGTTTTTTTGCGAAATATTGTAACTAAAGATACAGCACTCAAAGTTTTAATATTATTTTGCTATGTTACGAGATCACCACGCCCCCTGCGTGCGCGCATCGTCCTTCATTTTCAAGGCCGATTACACACGATTCAGAATTAGGGCTGTCGCATAATTATGCAATTATGTAAATTACGTTATGATAATTTCACATATCATTAACATATCAAAATATTATATTAACAAAAAAGTTGATAATTATTCTTTCTTGTATATAGAATGTTCTATGTATGTAAACAAAATAACCTTTAGTGCAATAATTTGAACATAAAAAATACATACATCTAACTATATATATATAGTATCTACTATTTAAGTTATTTACCAATCAATATTTTTATTAATTAGTTAATGGGAAGGATTAAGGCACATTCGGTCTTCATTCTGCAAAACCCTACCCTGTTATCGAAGAACATTTACTTTAACATGAAACCAAAAACCAGTTTAGGAACATAATTGACACTTTTAACCTTGAGTTAAAAATAAATCATCTGAACGGAAGAATATAAGCGTTAAATCCTACTAGTGTAAATGTACAAACACCATTTATTAATGTTAAGACAAATGTTACTAATTAAACACCAGATTATATTGTTTCATACTTATACTGAATAAGAAGAGTACAAACAATTTTAAACGGATCATATACATCAACCGATTCTTGGCAATTGTTCGGACATTGTTACGATAGAGGAACAGACGTAAACATAAACATTGTATTAGTACACATTATATGTAATGTATATAACAAAGTAAAACGTTTATAGTGAGGTCAATGTTAAGAAAACCCGGCCGTTAATACGATCTTTCTAGAAGGGATGATGCATTAGTTATCGTTAATAAAACTTCATGATAGTAGATGAAGATTAAATGACTTAAAAGTAATCGTTTTCATCATTGCAATTGACTGAAGCGCTAACGGTCGCGGGTTCGATTACCGCTTACGGCAAACGTCTCTATTGGCGGACGTTTGTCGTGGTCTGGGTTTGTGTCGACACAAGGCCACGAGATCTTAATGCGAGCCGTTGAATGTGATGCGTTTATTTATATTTATTTATTGTAAACAAGAAAGTTGATCTTTCTGTTTAATAAACTCGTTTAGAGATGTTTAAAAAAATAACTTCTGATGAGATGACGATAGAGGAATCTTTTTAGATTAAAACTCAAAACTGTTATGTCTAAACATTTAATTAAGTACATAATACACACACTATCTCCTTGAAATAGATAAACAGATACCCACGCGGAGTTACGGTCAGAGACTGAATAACATATTTAATGAATAAGCGAATCAAGTAAAAGAAGAAAACATTTTACACCACAGATTATTTCTACATTCTGATTGTTATATCTCTAATAAATCCCGTTAAGAGGTTACATAATAAACGCTAAAAGCTAGAAGAGTGATTCAGTCGAATTGATCTTGCAATAATACATATATCAGCTTTCAGTAATACCACAGTTGCAAATACATTCAGCCTTGATGGTGGATAAGAACGAGCGATATTGAGTGGCTCTCAACGCACGTTCGCTGATAATGACTTTGATCTGGATGAACATACATTACACCTACGTTATTCCAGTCGATCATAACAATACATTACGAATAGATACACTCGATTTAAAATCTTTAAGAGAGCTTAGAGATGAATTAAACAAAAATTGCAAGTCACCATGACAAACGCGAAAAGATGGTAATTTTATACATACAAACCTAACTGATCTTGTAAGTAATATATCAATAATGAACGTTTAGTAAATATAATAGAAAGGAAAATAATTCAAAAGAAAAAGTTTAAAATGGTATGGTATATTTCATTGAATTGTATTCGACGTAGGGACAATTTATAGAGAGTCGTTGACAATGAGCACGTGGGCGAAGCGCTAAGGCTCTAATTAGTGCGGACACAACCTCGACGCGACCTCTTGGCACGGGCAATCAGCGACTAATTGAATAAAGTGGACCGACTATACCGAATTGCAATTTTGATGTGCTCTTTATTTAAAAGTACCATGCGGTACTTACCTCTCATAATTATAGAGATAATTTTGCAATTAAAATGAAACTTGTATTTTATATTATTTAAATTTAACAGTGTAACAATCTCGACTACCATTTTAAATAGCAAGTGCATGTCCACTATTAATAATCGTAATCTTTTAATAATACTACTAAAGAGGTCAATGATATAACGGAGCGATATAATATAAATATTGTCTAAAAATACGATGTTTTTTGCTATGTACCATTGGATAAATAAATACATTGCCAACGTTATTCTCTCGCGGATAAGATCGATGATACTATTTTCGGCAGAGCAAATACACAAGGCGGATTCCATCTGAAATAACTTTGCGTTTTACCATCGCAATGTGTACAGTAAAATGCGGTCGTAGCTCGATTGTGAAAAACACTTGTGTTATCAGCGATATTTATTACAACATTTGATTATTGAACGACTCGAGACAACAAGCGCAGAAATAAATTAAACAGGTTACCTAACAACGTTATATTTAACGAAAACTCTACAGACGAAACGGTTAAAGCTTAACGTAAAGATACGTTTTGAATTTAAAAGCGTAGGTTTTCTACGCGTAAACACGTGAATGACAGTTGAATAAGCAGTTGAACAAGTTACAGTAGCAAAAACAAGGTCTTAGCGTGATTTACATAAACATAAAGAGCATGAAATGATAGTCAGTCTTGACTTGCGCATGTTTCTTGACACTATGATATAAAAAACATAAATATAGAATAAGTTCTTATGTATTTTATTGTTTACTTGATATAAAATATTAAGTTAACTGAAAATTTATATACCGTTCACATTATCTTTGTTTGAGAATTGAGCTAAAAAACTCAAAAATTAAAATAAACCGATTTCAAAAACGAATTTAATACATGTAAAGTAATAAATATTTTCTACAACATTTTGATGTCGGTGCCAAGTAAAACATTCAAAATCTATGCTAAGTAAAACATTTTAAGTCGGTGTCCAAGTAAAACTTTTTTCGTGTATTACTTGCACCGACTTCAAAATGTTTAAAAATAACCTCACTTTTAAAAGAAGCTTTGAAATATTTTATTATAAATGAATAGGTAGGAAGAAAAGAGTCACATCTGTCTTAACCGATGTACGATGACAGCTGAAAATAGTCAGCGTTGCTAACCGCTGCTTTATAAAGTGGCTTTGTGTTTCAGATAATTTCGTGCTTGACGGTTAAGGAAAACATTGTGTGGAATCATGCAAAAGAAATTTTCAAAAAAGCATATATTAGATATTTACAATTGACGGTACAATCTCCAATTCGCAGTAGAACCACGCTATTCCACTGAATTAAGCTCTCAAGCTTCTCCTTTATAAGAGAGAAGGCCTTTGCCAAAGACGAAGAGCAATTTTAGGAAATTGCATCGTTCCATTTCAATAACGTGCAATCAAAGAACCATTGGTAGTTATGAGAAAGGACTATTTCCGTATCAATCTAACATGCAGTGTAAACAGTTCTGACCCGATAACCTCAGTAGTCGCGCTTGTTTACCGCACTAGTTTGATTGATAATGTGATCAACCGCGATGTAATGCGACACAGAGGTTATCTTACATTATACTAAGCGCATAATTGCATAATTCTAAAGTTTTTGCATATTCTTGTTACTCTACAAAACAATTTTTTATTTAACTTAAAAACTCTAGCTTGATGCTTTGGATAAAATTTTACAGTAGTATTTAAAAAATGGAATCCGAGACTATTTAAATCATACATAACAAAAACATTGCATATATGTAAAAATATTTACCGCGTCGAAAGTATGATGAATGAATTATTAACGTAATTATGCTTAACTAATTTGTAACGGGTACATTTTTTTTGCTTATATAAAAACATTCAACGATAACTCACAGGAGTTTTAACAAGAGGTTTTCCGTCGTAACCTAAGTTAGTTAAATGAAATGTAAAACTCAAATGGAGCGAAATGAAATTGTATTCATTAAAGAAGAATTTAAACCTATCTAAAAGTATTCAAAACTAAGTATAGGAGATGGAAAACAGCTACCCAGTCACTAATTATTTCAAAACAACATCTAACATTACTTAGAAAAGTATCGGTTTATTCGTGCATCAAGTTTTGTGAGATATTTTTACTTTGCACCTTAAAATACTTTGTTAATATAAATAATGTTATTGACGATAATAAGTTTCTGAAACTGAAAGGGACAACAGTCGATAATTGCGATGTAAAGTGAAATAGCAAATATAATGGTCACAAAACCAGACGACTCCACCAGAATCACTTCAGCGTTAACATTCGCAAAGATAACTAACGAGAATAGATCGACCCAATAAACGAATGGACTATGGGCCGATGGATCCACATTGCGCAAGTCGAACACTCGAACACGGATGTGAATGCTAGACAAGGGATCGTTGCACAATGCGCATACATTTAAATAAATTGTCTCTAGAGAGCCGTATGATCATTGACAGCTTCCTCGATATGATGTGCCGTTTATAAAAGAAATTTCAATGCTATGATGCGCATTTTAGTGACTTCTTTAAATATTTGTCGATATAAAACGAACAATGTAAAATCTATAAATATTATGAAACTAAATGTGTCATTTCTCAATCTTGATGATCGAAAAGAATGAACTGTTTTTAGATAGTGATATTATTTATTTTATTATAATTATCGTAAGTGTAGTTGATATGTGGAAATTCAATCAACTCATAATAGTTTTATCTAGTGATGATCCGTATGAACCCTGCAACGTTTTACGTATGATCGAATGAAGGTAGAATTAATAGGAAGAAGGCATAATAATCTTGTTCTAGTGGTTGGCAGCGTAGTCGAATTAACAAATATGTTATGCATCATACATGACATACCAGATACCTATTGCCAATATTTATTGACCATCATTTCATCTTGTATAGCTATTTTCATTATTCATTTTAATCAAAATAATTTCGATAATTTCGAATGATAATATTAAGTCAGTATAATTAGTAGAATCATAAAAGTAGGTAGTACCTTAACGATATGACAAGTGTATGAGACAAGGTATGAACCCCATGACATTTAGACGAAAGTTTTATTTCATGGTCAGATAAGTCGACGAACAGATGCCGATTAATCTCATGTTGGTACATGGTGCTACAAGTTAAAACTTGCACTTGTTATATGAAAATGAAAATGAAAATATATTTATTTGTCTGAAAACTTATCACTATTACAATAATTGTTGGAACCTTCTTTTAAGCATGACAATACCTGTGCCAGAAGGTTCCGCTCTTCCATACCATTGTTTCAACGTGATTAGTTTGGACTTTTACAAAACAGTTTAACAATATTTACTTTATTTCATATTTCTAAATTTTAATGCATGCATAATGTGTGTGTGTATATATATCCAATCAAAAACATAAATGTGAAATGAGAGCCAAGTTCAATATAATGATAAATGGTTGTTGACTTCAACGACAAAAGAAGTGAGATCTAAATGGATGCCAAGTTCAATGGTCAGTCCTGAAATTATTTATAAGTAACAGTATAACATATCATATCTTCTTATAACATAATGTATTGTAGTCAAAGGTCTGTCTTGGCATGTTTTTATAAACCTACGAACGAATTATTATGTTCAATCCCCAGTTTCTACCAACAATTCCAATTTTCGGAATTATAAAATAAGAACCGACAAATACTTGTAGGTTTAGAACTTGCGAAGGCTATTATTCATAGCGCGGTAGCGTGTTTAGATAAAAGTATATGTTGTACGTGTATTTGAGCCTCTGTCAAATTCTACAATATGTTTATATATATTTATTGATTGAAGATTCTGAAGATATGCATGTTTTATATATTTTGTAAGAACAACTTTGTTAAATAGCTCATATTGACATGACCGTGCGTGGTTTGAAATATATAAATAAATAATGTATATATATATATATATATATATATATATATATATATATATATATATATATAAAATACAATATAAACTAATGTAGTGTATGTAGTAGTAACATAATTGTCTGTGAAAAGAGAATGTATTTTTTGATTTTACAGTGATTTTGTAACGGGAGCGAATAACAGGTAAGTATAAGTTTTATGCTTATACACAACAATTTTTCAAAAAGAGTCCAATAAAATGTACTAATTACAGCACAACGGATAATAAGAAAAAGAAATAGGGTAGTTATAATAAGGGAAACCCAAGAAAGATAATTTAATATTCAATATACTTAATAAAAGTCAGTTTTTTCTTACACATAATCGCAAATAATAATATAAACGATAATAAAATCAGAGAGTATGACATCATACGCAATGCTTTCATTCTTATCTTTCAGTTATTTCAAGTAAACAAACCAAACGATTATGAATATAAACCATAAACACGAAATAATCGTTTCTACAATATTTAATGCAAATGTCGATATTAAAATGACAAAAAAGGATAAAAATAATATTCAAGTATACTTATAGGTATAAATAAATGATAACACTTATGCAATGTCAATTGATAAAAATTGGTAAACAAGTCTCAAAGTGGCATAAAATTCACATTTATGTTGCATGTGAAAGGAATGTCTTTGAAAATTATTAGGTAAGGTTCTTTTAATCGGTTTTTCAAGGTTAGAAAAATATAATCGATTCACGTAATTTCATGTCAAGTTCCGTTCTCGGTGGAACATAATAAGTAGGGAGCGTCCCATATTCATGCAATTTCTTTTTACCATTATTATCTACACAAATGTAGGATAACTTCTAAATTTAATTATAGTAGTATATCCAAATTTATACTTTGTACAAACATTTTTAGAACATAGCGGTATATATACAACCTGAAATATTACAAGTAGGAAGTCTTAATGTAATAGTAAGATATATTATTTTTAGAAACAAACATACATATACCAAAATAAACAAAATTTGTTTTTATGTACTTGATATCAAGTTTTAAAAATAAAAATTCTATAAAATATATCGACAAAAGCGTATTTGCTGGTGCATACGTTGAGAGATAGAAAAACAAGCCAAACGACTAATGCGTTAAAGGACATGAATCCAATTGACACTGAATTCGCAACGAACCGTAGAGAAATAGAAAAAGATTATGATCGGAATCAATTATAACGCATTATATCATACAAAAAATATATATAAGGAATGTTTAGTAACAGATACGGTACTTGTTACATGCAAGCAAAATACAATCGTGACAACGGAAAATTAAACAATTCTAAAATAGACTTTTTTATCTTGAAAGTAATTACTACGAGTCGTTTAACCAAAACATGAATGCATTCGAACACTATTTATTAAACCGTGAAATGCTACAAACATAGCTAATTGGTCAGAATGTCATTGCACAAACTAGATTAGATCGTGCAAAAGTTGCTACACGAGTTGCCATTAAAACAGATTACGTCCCGAACACTACGCCTACCAGCTACAAACAATACGATATCGTTACATTTATCTAAAAACGATTTCCTGATAACAATAGGTACACAATAGAAAGACGGAAATACAAAATAATGACAAGTTACATCACAAAGAAAACTAATTATTTTTTTTATGTAATTTGAATATCTAATGTCCTATCACAAATAAGTAGTTAATAAAAATGTAAAAGTCACTTAAATTCGTATTAATTATGGAGAGCAACGAAATGACAAATTCTATTTTCCCAATAGAATCAATCGATCCTGATTATTTAAGGACACACGGAAATCGATTTTGTTACCGTACACAATTGTCAAGGGCAATGTATTTATGTTAATTCAAGTAGGCTTTTAAAAGTTTTGAATCGTCGAAACAAATAAAAAACTACTTGAATTAAGGAAAAGCTACCACCGGTTCGGAAAGTTGATTCTACCGAGAAGAACCGGCAAGAAACTCGATAGGTACTCTTTTAAAATTGTGTAACATTTTGAAAACCTATTTTGAAATAATATTATATAGATGACCTAGTGTCGAAAGAAATAATAAAAATCTATTTGCAAATACACTTATTTCAATATAATGTTGCAACATTATCTGTAATAAAAAAGGCCCTTTTGTAATGCAAATCAGTCCAGCGAGCTATTCATGAGTTCACTATCCAGAACAATGTTTATTACAATGAATGAGTTATCGTGTTCGTACAAAGACTGTTTGTTTACTTGTCTCGTTCGCAGCTCCTTGTGTAGTACATGCAGGTGCTGATATACCTCCTCTTATAACATAAAACGCAGTTTTACACGTTATGCGGATATTATAATAATGCGAATATTCTCGTCCAATGTAAAAATAGAACATTTCGTGTTTGTTCTCTTTGTAGGAATTAAAGAATTAACTTCGGTTAGGGGACGTCAAGGTCAGTTCGGCTACATGTGAAACCTAGCGAGTGCAGGAAATAGACGTCGTCTGTTCCTTCGACTTCCTGTCATCGATTTAACGCTTAGTCACAGCCGGTTATAATTTCAAAGTCAAGGTCCTGATCGCGATCAGCTGACTTGATAAAATGACAAGTTTAATCGATAATAGAACTTTTATTATTTGCATTGTATACAAAATTCTTTTTTCTTCTTCCATACCTCATTTTTCGTTCACTAGCGTTGTTCAATTCAAAAAAGAATGTTGTAATAATCTTAGAGGAAAATTACAAAATATACTTGAATAAAATTGAGTACATGAATTGCAATTCGGAATGTTAAATAAAAGTAAAGCTCACAACGCACGTGACCACAATGTAGGTGAGAAAAGCGAAGTGTACGTCTATTTTTGGATTTGGCTCGTGGCCACTGCGCGCGCGCAATGCTATGTTAGTCAATAATCCGGCTGTCAAGAATTTTATATAACATAAAAGTTTGGCTATAAGCGATAATCCCGTTATAATCAAAGACACGGTTCACAAAGACGACCATTCACAAAACGGTCTCAAAAAAGTGTCTATTTCATGTCCTTATTTAAAACTAAAAAAACATATACACAATATTATTGTAGGTCATGATTAGTTGCACAATCGATAAATCACAACGCCATGCGAGGCTAATACACGATGTGTTGATTGATGACAAAAAGCTAATTGTAGCAACCAATGCCAATATTGTCTTAAAGCCAATTTATTATATCGCACTTAAATAATCAGCAAAACTCAAACAATACGATAAAATCCCATTCATCGTGTATGAAGAGGAACCAACGTATTACAATTCTAAAACTGATAAAATTACTGCATACTTATCAGCTGATTGATGTCGATACAGTATTATATTATATAGTAATTACCTAATTAGGGCAGATTTAAATGTGTGTGAAACAATTGATCTAAATAATTTATAATGTCAATGATAACGAACATTTATAACAAAGAAATTTCTACACTAACAAGAGAAAAATGTGATAAATAAGAACAATAGGAAATTGCTATATGAAATTAATTATGTATTAAATTATTGCAAACGGGAAAATAAATTTACATCATTGTAGAATAAAAATAGAAGAAAAAATCGCAGTAAATCTGTTATTAGTCATTACAATCTCACTCAAACTAAACGGTATACGTCGTCGGTCCGTGTAATTGGATTCTATATAATGACATTACAGAATGGAAGGCCGCAAGACTCCCTTGTAAAGTCAGCTTATAAAATCGAGTGAGGGCTGATCTCATGGATTAGCACACTTGCAATAATAAAATCGAATAAAATAAAATTGTCTCAATAAATGATTAATGGCATAAGCTGACTTCTATAGGTTTTATAAACAATAAAAGTAACCATACTCAAAGACTAGTTAAAAGTTAAATTACTATTCATCGAGCTTTATAAACAAGTTACTCACCAGATACAAGTACCGTTGCTAAATATGCAATGAACATTTTATATTAAAAAAAAAAATTACTAAGTGATTTGTACAAAAATAATCCACTATCATTCAAACGTTTTTATTGACAAGCAAAAACCTTGAATAGACCACTATCATTAAATGACAGTTCGATACATGGCTAGGTCAAGGCGCGTAAGTCGTTGGCACCGCACCAGTTCAGTGCGACTGACAAGTGATGCGAATCCGATACACATTTCAAAACTATGACCACTACAATCGACATTGACTTCTGCAATTATTTTCTTTGTCCTATTTGCCACTTTAAAATTGGAACAAGGCTGATCAGGACGCTTGAACATAAAATGATATCATCATCAGATAATAGCGAAAAATAGATTCCCTAAGTCATGATCTAGAACTAACATTCTAATAGAGACATCACGAGTTGGACGCAAAGGCATTTAGCATAACATCGATTATTGGCTAAATTTATGAGCGTGCAAAACTAAATGACAGCACTATGATATTTTGGCAGTAACCTTCAATCGGATACGATCGGAAGTTCAAGAAATAATTTTACATTTACAAAACAAGAACGGGAAGCCAAGCAAATAGCATGATGTCATCGATTCCTGTTAATGGAAATGATATTTCGAGAGTTACATTCCTTCAGAGAAAACCGGAATCTTGGCGAGCTTCTCCCTCGCCTCAATGCCGCCACGTGGCCGGAGTCCTGCCGTTTGACTCACTCGGTATTTGTTTACAGCAATGAAAACATTTGTCACTTGAACATCATCCGTTTATATCCGTTTAGGAGGAAAACGTGAAAATTTTCCCTTCCAACTTTATTTCCACTACTCAGAAATTATCATAATGCCAAAGTATAATTTATTTGATAACATTAAATCCTAAATCGAATACAAAACAAAATACAAAAGTACAAATGAAAAAATCGTATCCTTGGATAGTATTAATCCATATTTTGTTAACTAAAGTAATCAAGCAAAATATTAAATTTTCATCGACTAGTACCGCGCTTAATTAGCTGCAATTTTGATCGAGTCGATTGAAAATGAAGTTTAATATACGTTAAGGATTTTAAAAACTACTTTCATAAATATGACTCTCCAAAACCTTCTCCTTAACTTATTATAGAATATTCATAAATAAAACATTATTTGATAAACCAACTCCATGCCGTCGTCGTCGAGAAAGGATTTATTCTAATTGAATAAAATTCAAAAATAAATAATTGCTGTATATTAAAAACTGTTACAAATACTATACCTACAGTAACATACGGTGCGCAATATGAAGGTGAACCGGCTCGCACTGGACACACTGCCAACTTTATATTTTTACTTATATTGTCCTATCTATAATATTATTTTCTATTTCAGGATGTCCACATATTTGTAAAATGACAAGCATCCAAATTGTCGAAGAAGAGAAACTTCATTACTAATTTCAATGTTATTTACATACAATTGTTAGTAAACAACTAGTTTGTCATGGATATAAGCAATAACAGATTAAAAAATAAATTGGAATATGTATAATTTAATGTATAAGGTGATCTAGTTTATTGATAAAGTGTATCAAAAACGGAAGGAAATGACTTTATAGATTTAGACAGTATATAAAGACCACCTGCTAAAGTGTGCGTTTGCGCACAAAACCGAAGGTGAACCGGGTTGGTTGACGCCGTGCCAACCGCGTGCGCCGAAATAATAACAAGAACATTTTGCATTCAAACGCTGGGAACATGCTTGCCCAATGTTTATCTGCTTTTTATGAACGAAAATTTAAAATTACGATTTCTCACTAGAATTAAAATTGTTCTGGATTTTGTCTTTATTTTGTTTTTAATTAAATAATAATGGTTACTTTAAATTGTCACCATATGCAGTGAAATTTGACACTTAAAATGATGAACAATCGATCGATATATGTGCATGTACATTTATCCAAAAGTCATTCCGTTTATCCACAATAAAGTAGATACCTTAAGGTGGATACTCGGAATTCACGTTAGGTCTATGTAAACTAGAAGAGTTTCATTAATTACAACTTGTTTGGATTATATTTAGCAAGTTCTAAAGTATATAAAATATATTTAATGCCTCTATATACCTGGGATGGAAAATTGAAATATCAATTCCGTTTATCCACCCAGCAAGGAAACACGATTCCGAATATCCAGCGTCATTACTTAAGGGTGGTGAATCGGAATCATCCGATAAGTTCGTAACTGAGAGGATCAATTTTAATAACTCACTTTTAAGAATTAAAATGAATAGAAAACTATAAAAGACTACTTTCATTGTTTGCCATTATGATAAAATGTCCTCTTATGTGTCTAATTGGCACAACTAAAAGCCATAAACCAAAGAATTGAATTGAATTGAATTGAAAATGTCCTCTTTGAAAATGCAAATGAATAACAAACAACCATAAATCATTTAATTACTGGCGCGTCAATTAAGCGCTAATTAATTAGTAGAGAACATCGTAATTTCATAGTAAATCTTAATATGACTTACATGAATTAATCAAGAATGTACATAAATATATCTAATAATCATTGCATCTCACCATAGATAATTTAACTATTTATATAGACTTGTTTACAACAGCAGGTATAGAAAATGTCGCAACATTGAAAAAAGACAATAACTCTATAGAAGTGGTAATTTTCATTACCAGCTGCTGTATAATCGCCGGTCCATTGTTATCCGGAGCTAATTGAGATGCGAGAGACGCCCCGATTGATGCGCGCGCGCACGTTGATGTCGAACGCAAGGACTCGCCGACTTGCTTGCCCAAACGTATCCTAACAGTGATTTTTGCTACTATGAATCATACGATACTAACTAGATTTCACTTATTAATAAGTGATAAAGATATTTAAATTTTTAAAACGAAGGTATTGTATAATATAACTGTATGCTTCTATTGTTTCTCAGACATTTTGTTCATTTTTAAATATAATAAAATCACGTGCTTTTTCTGACTAATTATTCTTAAAATAATTTTGTCCCCTATTATAAAAATATTTGTAAACAGAAAAACTGATACTTATTTTTCGGTCTCTGTTTTCGTTCGATGTCTATTTAAGGCGTAATTTCTTTTTAAATTGGCAGTCACGTAGTCACATTTGTCAAGGATTTAACGTACAGAATTTAAACAAAAACCCTGGACTATTGGTAGTCGACTAACGAGTTATACAATTTCCACTGAAATGCTAATTGGTAATACGAGATTGAACATTTTGCCAAAACACGTTTGCGGGCTCGATGTTTTTGCACAATTTCTTATCACCAGAGCACCTTAATGTAAAAGTGACCTTCGTAAGACTACGCCATGTACGTCACTTTCTTATCAGGGGGGGCGAAGACGTAAACATTTGGACGACACCGAACAAAGTAAATTTATGTGACCTTCAACGCTAATTCTAATTATGTTTCATTCAAGTAAATTTAATGAGGACTTTTGAATTATTCAAGTCACTTCTACGTGAATTTACTACTGATTCAGAACGTGAATTCTGCTACACTGTTATCAAACTTTAAGTAAATGATTCGGCAAGATAAAACATTTTCGAGTAGAAAAATTTCATATCAGTCGAGCGAAAGTACTTAACCTTGTTATTGCGAATGTTAATATTATTGCATAATGGAAGATCACTGACCTGCGTAACCATGTCCCAGTAGAATCCGTCGAGCATGGATTTGCCATGTTGATGTTGTCGGCAGAGGGCCGGCCAGAGGGAGGCGCGGATCGGGCTGTTGATCGGCCAGGAGTTCTCTCTGATGAGGAGCTTGAGTTCGCGCTTGCGGGCCTGCTGGAGGAGTGGTTGGAGTTCCTCGAAGGTCTTGAGCGGTGCTTTCTTGCCTGCGAATAACGGGGAGGGTAAGCACTGCGTCCAGATAGCTGTGGGTTCGGTCGGGGCGAGAGATTCGGCGCTCTGCGCGCGAAACGCGGCCGGTTCTATATACATCGCGGAGGCGCGGGGCACATGCTTTCGGTGCGCGCGCGCCTGCGGCACTGCCGGCCGCAAGCTCCGTCAGCCTCCGGAAAATACGATAGCGCGCCCCGACGGTGTTACACTTCGAGTGTTTATCTGACCGTGCGACTGCTGCCGCGGTCGATTAGACCACTATGGAAAATTATATTTCAATGTAAACAAATAATTATGTCCCGTTAATCCGTATATTGACACAAAACCGTGACACTATTACTTCACAACTTTTGTTATTAAGTTTTAAAAAAATTAATGTCATAAATGTTTTTTAAACTTGTAGTTTATATTTATAATAATAATAAACCACAAAATAATATAAATGAATCCTTTATTACACATTTACAAAGTATTTTGAAATAAACTGTATACAAACTAAAAAAGTAGAAGATTATAAATTATATACGTAAGATTGGTAGAAAAAGTAAATAAAATAAAGAACCATGTGCATTTATAAAAATAGA
Source organism: Hypolimnas misippus (assembly GCA_037950945.1). Classification (NCBI taxonomy): domain Eukaryota; kingdom Metazoa; phylum Arthropoda; class Insecta; order Lepidoptera; family Nymphalidae; genus Hypolimnas; species Hypolimnas misippus. The sequence continues at coordinate 2,634,357 of JBBEEQ010000018.1, read as the reverse complement.
GATCAGAATATAGCAAAGCGAACAACAAGTTTTGGAGAAAAGCCAAAGTACGGGTAGCGAGTCATGCAGATTTATTCAAGAAACAATTATAACAATAGTTCTGTAGTTCCAGAATGCAATTTATTTTATAAATAACAGTCCATCATTTACTACCTACGTCGAAAACGTAACTACTGACATATTTTAATAACCATTCGCCACGTCGCTAAAAGCTTTATTTGTACAAAACGTGGATAACCACGTTCTCAATACGAATTGAAATAAATGAGATGTGAGAACGAAGAGTAAATTTGTTTAATTCTGGATTGTATAGCGAAAAAAAAACAATAAATATATATAAGGAACGTGGTGTGTTTAAAAATAAATATAATAAATAAAGAGTAGTACTTTTAATTTAAATCGCCTTCTTGAATGAAACCTTTATCCACTATTGTGTTATACAAAATTAGATTAATAATTATCGACATTTCTATTAATAAATAATCCGTTGGTAATTGTATAAATATGGTAGTTAAAATAATAATGGAGTCCGCGAGCGTAAGAACTCAACTCAAGGCCTTAACTTTATACAATAAAGAGTTATTGGTGTCAATAAATTTATATATTTTAAACTTTCGCGATATATACTATTTATATTTAATATAACGGGTCTTATCGCGATAACTAATGGTAGTAATACCTTCTTATTGCCCGACGACGACGATTCTCTGAGTCAGCTCTTGACCACGACGAATGTAACTTCGTCGAAACGTCGGGCAATAAAAAGGTATCACTACCATTAGTTATCGCGATAAGACCCGTTATATTAAATGTCAATAATTTGTCAAATGTTTTCTTTGCATTTAAAATGATCTTACATTTCTTGCCCTACTCTCTCTGTCACTCTCACTCTCACGTCCCTGAATTATTATTATGATAAAAAAAAATTAATAATATTAACGTCATTACAGCCGATAAGATAAGGTTTAAACTTGAGGATAATGCTTACTACGAAATCGCATCACTTTACTTCTAAGAAAATTGTAGTAAGTACCTAATATGTATATATTATAGAATAGATGAGTTTTCCCACACAACCCACTTTCCAGTTTCCAAACCGAGTATAAATTTATAGAAAAATTGGAAATCATCATTGAAATTAAAAAAAAAAAAAACATTAATAATAATATAACAGTTGCGATGTAGTTAACATATCTACCTACAGGTACTACTTTTGCAGTAAGAACATAATAAAAGTACCTTGTACATTTTGACATTACCAGCCAAACAGTTAAACCGATTTAAATGACATATAGAACGATGAAACTGAACGCTAAATATCTGTAAAATCAACCCGTTACGGAAAGGAATTGGAATTCAATTGTATTGAAAGCTGGTAGTATTAAAACGTTTGATTTTTACAATACACTTTCTTTATTATTAATTTATTTTTTTACTTTATTGCACAACTATTTAAAATATGTACATAGAGCAACAGGCGAGCTTAAGGCGATAGCGTTTAGTAGATGCATAAAGCAACCTATATAAACGTTGATAAGCAATACTATGTCAAGCTACACGGACTTCCTTTTGAGAAAATGTCGTCTAAACATATCAAACCTATTCTTAATAAATGCGTTTGAAGAAGTATATATTCACATGTTCTTTTCTATTTTGATAAAAGGTAAATTTAATTAAATATAGATTGATAAAATTAAAATTTTATCTAATAATAAGTTTTTCACATTTAAAATTCTAATCATTAAATTAAGAAACTTTTTTGAATAATGTAAAATAAATGCCGCAGTATCAAAATGCATCAATATCTCCGACTTTGTGGGTTGACACATTATTGTTTTACAGCATCCGTATAAAAATAGTAAAATATTAATTAATAAAAATCAACAAACTCGGTATTTTAGACTGCACGGCGTTATTCCAGTGTTAAGTGGCACCGCAACTGATAACACGGGGTTATCACGCTGCAGTCTCGGTGCGATTAGTTTAAATTTAAACCTCTCTTTGTTTATTTATCATTGTATTGAAGATTTATTTGGACACGTTATTATCAATATTTTTTAATAAGAATAACAATTTATTTTAAGCATTTATTTATATTAGTTGTTGTTTTTTGTTATAAAATTACATGTTTAATAACAAGTAAATTACCTATACATAGTTAAGTTAAGACTTATCTTATTCTTATTGCTATATTGTTTATATGTGTTTTTTTAATAACATAATAACAAAACATTTTTTTTTATTTCAATTCAATGCATGTTCCGTTTGAATCTTGAACAGTTTGTCGTTAATTTATAAGAAAAAAAAATTTACCAAGCAATTTATGCATCCCCTGAAAATTTCATTGTGTGATTCACGTATAATTTAAATTATCGTATCAATAGGAATTATCGAAATCAGAATAATCACCATGAATAAAATTTTAATTGTATAATTAAATATATATAGTTTATCGTATAGCGAGTGAAATCTAAAAGAAAGAGCAACTCATTATCTTTTACGTAGTTTAACCTAAAATTAACAACACTCAAATATACACGGTACTTAAGACATTATGATTACGTTAATTACGTTGTTAAGTCATAACTTTAATATATTTACATGATAGGATAACAAACATCTAATAACATTACAGAGATTTCGTATATTGTAAAAAAATTATGAACTACGAAATTCATATAATTTAATTACTTTTTCTTTTGTTTTCATATTCGTCTGTATCTTTGATTATCTCTTTTACATATTTTCTTATGTAATCCGTGTGTCGTTAATAAACGTTTCTTTTTTACTGTTAATATTGAAATATAATTCGTTTATACATATTTAATTGCAATTGTGTGTAAATTTTACGGTACACGAGATAAGATTTTTTTGTAAGTCATGCTTCAATAAATATTCAACAGTCTGTGAGTCACGTGTCGCAATCCGAGACGAAAAAGTGTTAGGTAATAATGGTTACTATGTGCCTTATTCCTGCTCGCTTTATATAATTAGGGGAGTATCAATCACCTGATGTTAGGTGATCACTGTCGCCCATGGACATTTGTAGCAAGGGAGAAACACAAAACGTTGCCAGCTCGTATAGACATGAGACGGAAGCCCAACACGTACTGTATAACACCTGATATAGGGGATTGGGCTTCCGGTTATCTCACTCACCGAACGAATTCAAGCTATATTAGGTACTTCACGCTGACCTTTTGTGTAAATGAGATACTACCCCGATCGAGCCAGCCAGTATACGAGCTGTAGTCAATGGGTTACCGCTAGGCTTCTACCTCAGTAAGTTACCTACAGGTTGATTCATGAAGATGAGTCAGTAGGGAAGAGTCTTAAGCCATGAGAGGTAGAGAATTTTTTTGAAAGAAACCATGTCACTGAATTTATATTAGCTCACATTCTCGTAGCAAGTATAATATAAATCCACTTTTTTAAGTCAAAAATAAGGTCAGCTTTTACAGGCATGAGACGGAAGCCCAACTCGTACTATATGATAACTCATATAGGGGATCGGGCTTCCGGTTTTCTTATTCATCGAACGAGACGCTAACTGCGTACTATTAGGTACTTCAAGTCGATTTTCCGTAAAGGTACGGAGCCGGCTGAGTCAGCCATTTTTATTTTTATTGAATACTAGCTTTCAATTGCGGTTTCACTCGCGTTTATGGTTACTGCTTCGCTTCTGTGAGTCGCAGCGTGATGTAATATAGCCTATAGCCTCGATAAATGAACTATCTAACACAAAAATAATTTTTCAATTCGAACCATTTCGTTGTATACAAATTATGTTTAAGTAAGAAACAGTGACTAAAGTAAACAATAATATAGAAGGAGGATCTTTAATAAAGCCTTTTTTAATAATATAATAAATGGTACTACAATTTTTTTCTCGAAACAATATAAAAAAATCAAAAAAGTCAGCTGTGAAATTTCTTTAACTCTTTTTTCATAAACAGCTCGCAATAATCTAGAAGAAATATTACTTGTACTACTTACTACTTTAAATGGTATTTCGTTGCAGGTGTAAGTATTTTTTATATATTTACACTTTCTGCAGCAAACTCTAGCAAAAAACCTGTTCACTTCTATATACATATGAAGATAAATCAAAGTATGACATAGCAATATTTTCCTGTATATCGATGAAAGTCAGTGTCGTGCCGGTAGTGAATATTCGAAAATCCTATAAATGACCACGAACTTCGATTTCCGTCGTTCACAATTTGAAATTACGTTCCTGAAACCGCAAAGCTTCAACGTCGTCATACCTTTGAATAACTCAAACGTGCTTCTATCGTGTGGTGCCATTTCATGTATTATTAGTTACCCGCCCAGACATCGTTCTGGTTAAATATGAAGGTCATATCCGAAGTATTGTATAAATACATAAATTCTTAGCATAATAGATACCCCTAGCGAGTTAACTCAATAGCAAGTCAATGCTTCGCTTCTATCCGTCATAAAGTGATGTAATATAGACTATTCTTTAATAAATGGTTTACTTAACGCAAATAAAATTCAATTCAAATCTGAATGAAAAATATTAACGGTCCCGTACCACCTTCGCACGGGGGACAAAGAACTTGAAATCTTTTTAATTTTCATTTGTTTTTTTTTTGTAGTATTATTTTTATACTTTAGTAATTCCCTCCCTAATTTTTCTAGCATTAAATATAGCCTGTTACTCAGCGTGAATGTAGCTGCGTGAATGTGTTCAATGGTGAAAGAATTCTTGAAATCGGCCCAGTACAACATACATAAATACAAATCTTTCCTCTTTATAATATTAGTGCAGATTAGTGAAGAATTGTATACAGAAGTATATATCCCTTAGTAAACTGTTTTTTTTTTTTTTTGGAATCGAACTTATAACTTCTAGTATCATATTTGCACAAACAGATGCACTGTTAGCTTTTTAGTATTACTATATTTTTTTATTTATTAGATTATATTATATAGATTATTAGACCAACCAACATTTGTTTACAGCAATACAAAATCAAACATTTACAATTCTTTGTTTTTAACCAATTGTAACAAATACTTAAAGGTTAGCTCCGCATGCAATTTAAATGTACAATTTAAATGTACATAACGACGCAATAAAAAATAATAATTTCAGTTAATACACCTAGAAAAAGTATCTATTAATGTTGCAATACTTAAATAGACCAGTCATAATTTGATAACAATAAAACTAGTGTACTAACCACAACTCCCTTAAGATATAGAAATAATATATCTATCAGTTAATCGTCACGATGATTTTTCATTTAGCAAGTTATAATTAATAAGAGTTGACTCATTTATATTGCATTTTATTGTGCAAATGTCTTTGACACATATAATAAAAATCTAATTACCCCGATGGAGATAATTATTTAACGATGTAATTTTAAATATTTGTATTGATGAATCAAAAGTGCTCGTGAGACCGTATTTGAAAAAGTATATTTTGAATAAAAAAAATAACAAATGATCATCACCGCTCATAAACATTCGTTGTGCCAAAGGAACCAATAAGGCGACGCAGGCTTAAATTCCCTATATGAAAGAGAATAGAAAGCTAAGGTATCTCTTTCTCACTCGCCGTAAAAAACGATAGAAGAGAGGACAGTGAAGTATTTCCTCAAGCGAGCCCGTATACGAAAATATAGTTAGTAGGCAATAGCTAGGTTCTAACCAAGTTAAATATAGTTAATACAAATCTAGTGAGTTAACCCGCTAGGGGTAACTATTATGCTATGTAATTATGTATTTATACTTCGGATATGACCTAAATATATATAAGTCCATAATGTCTTTAGTTTTATAGTTAAACCTCATATTCTTTATTAAACAATAATTTGTTATATAGATACTATAAATAATATCGTAATCAAAACAGCATAAAAGCTGGCCAACATCACTTTGACATCTAACGAGGTCGATCGTAAACGTTTCGAATGCGATGCAATTAAAATTACAAGATTATTGCGCTTGCGCACTAAATATTGTAACTATAGAGATCTGTAAGTCACTGTCACTACTGTAAGTTTAATCGTAAGACATATTTTTGTTTTGATTTGTTATTTCACTAATAATTAATCCGCAGTTGCGTTCGTTTCATCGTAGTAATGTAATGACAGATTATATTGCTAATTCTAACGGCGAAGGCGCCACAGTCATTTAATATTAAAGCGAAAACAAAAGCACCTTAACCTTTGGAAAATAAATCCACGTGATACCATGGACAATCTCCCTTTTTCTTGTGATATTTTGTGATTTTTTTCCAGACCTTCCATTTTCCCCCTTTGGGGCTCACGTGATTAATAAACAGGCCTTATTAGAGGGCTTGCTCGATCGCAAAGTATCACTAACACGAAAAATCGCCGCTTAGTTGTTAATATAGCTACATTTCGTACGATACCTAAGAGTGCCGAAAGCATTTGAAGCCGTCGGGGCATTTGATGCACGTTTTGATGCTGCAAACGCTCATGGGCAACTGTGGTCACATAACATCAGACGATCAGTCTGTTAGTTCGTTGGCTATTATATTAAATAAATAAATAATAAATAACGCATCACACTCAACGGCTCCCATTAAGATCTCATGACCTTGTGTCGGGGGTACGGAAACACTAACAACACTAACACAAACACCCACACCACGACCAACATCCGTATGGCCAATACACACGTTTGCCGTGAGCGGGGATCGAACCCGCGACCGTTAGCGTCCCAGTCAGTTGCAGTGACCATTGCGCCAACGCGTCTCTCAAATATTAATTTACTTTATATAATTGAAAGGATCTGAACAACTTTTAGTGGCCATATCGAAATTTATTATATACTTTGAATGATAATAAAATAACATAGTTTCGCAACCTTGACCGGATGTTGCATCATATGAAATCAGAAGAATACACGATCACCAAATTACAGCAGAAGAATCGTGTCTGCGCTCGTTGAAATGTTCTCAATGAGTAAATTGTCGGGGTTTAATCCCCCACGCTTTTCCACTGGGGATTAGCACAGATATTTCGGAACTTCTCCCAATAAATGTATGCCAATTTCTTTGAACCACAAAGTGATGAGTAAAAATTGTGTGGAAGAAACACAAAAGAAATTTTCTTTACATTTAAATGCCGACATGACGAAATGATATGATGTCAACAAAATTTCATCTTAATACAATATTTCATCAGCAACCAGGACTACGTTGAAATTTATTATACCTATAATAAACTGAGACGTCCGCCACGAGTCACGCAGAGTGTGATAACTTAATCTATGTAAAAATTTTGTATGCAAAATTAATTTATTACAGACTAATTTTTATAGCATACATAGTCACAAACACTGAGAATTTATCAAATCAAATTATCAAATAGGTATCCCAATAATCTTTTATAACTCTAGACTGTTACGTTCATAATATGTGACGTTAAAAATCTATGCCCATTTCCAACTTTGACAAGTGAACTTCTTTAAAGTGGTGGCTAAGAAAAACTATATACCCACTCTTTCAAAAATGGAAAACAAATTGGGTGCCAAGATATTCTAATAATGGATGCTCTAATAACATATACGCAAAAGTATTTTATTAAATCCAGGACGTATTCAAATTCAAACGGACTTAAGGGGATGATTATCGTATTTTCACCACATTGTTATAAATTTACCAAATAGGATTTAGCTCGTATTTAGCCGTAATGCGTAAAAGATTAATCAGGCATGACTCACTTTAATAAGCCTCAATTACTTCAAGAATTCGTTGAAACAATGGAGGAAAATCAATGCGTCCAAATATAATTTTCTTCGGAAAAACTGTTCGCACTGCGATAAATTAAAATATAACCGATAAACTCAAGGGAAAATGTTTTGAAGAAATATATATGTATATATAAATGGATTATACGTCAACTTGATCAGAATCATGATAACCGTCTTAGGAGTTTTTATGGCAGTTTTGTCAATATTCTTTTTGTATGCATTGTGTTTAAAAAAATAAAGAAAAAATATACGTATGTAAATATTGTAAACTAGCGTCCGCCTCGCGGTTTCATTCGCGTTTATTGTTACTACTTCGCTCCTATGAGTCGTAACGTGATGTAATATAAAACAAACAAAATAAATTTTACCTTATTATAATATTAATATAGTATACATGAGGATTAATGTTTTGAAGACATGTTTACACGCCAACTTGCCTAGAATCCAGATAATCGTCTTAGCGGTTTCGGTGACACTTTATTTTGTCAATCCCCGTATTGTATTCTTTGTGTTTTAAACGATAAAAAATGTACATAGGTAATGCGTGTAAGCGTATGTGCAAAATAATATTTTCACGAGAATTTTAAAACCTCTCTTAATATTACCAGTTAAAATATGCTCAACGTGATAATAATCTTAAAAATTGATAATTTTAAAACATGTAGGAAGTCTACTGCACTTGAGTAAGTTACGCTTCTGGTAAACAAAGATTGGTTCTAGGGTTCCGCAGAGAATAATTTTTCAACGTCAGTCTGTGTCACACATTCTATTTCCAATTATTTTGCATTATTGCATCTTTGTTTTATTCTGTTCCTCAATTACCTTTGTTGATGAATATTTGCATTTACCTTTTTATGTCCTTATTAGTTTTCTTTTGAAATACAAATCAATGTTTGCATATATGTTCGAATATTATGCGCTAATATGATTAATTGATTGCGATAAAGTTTTGTCAAGTTAAAGTTTTCATTTGCGAGTTACTAGGGGCAAAAGATAATAAAATCCATGATAAGCACTCTAAATAATATTTATTAATGACACGGCAACTGAAAATCTCTAAATGGATTTTTTTTTTGTTTTAAGGGTTTACGTACATATGAACGTTGGAAAATTTTCTCTATTCTATTATAAGATTTAAATGTCCCAAATATTTAGATGTATCTTAAAAATTCTTACATATTTAAGGACATAAGCCTAGGCGTATTATTTTACTAATTTTGTTGCATTGGTATACGAAATTTCTTGTTGTTTTTTTACCAAATATAATAGTTTTTACTAAATATATATTTAAGTTGAAGTTGATTTTAAATAAAATGAGACCGTTTTTGTCACAAACTATTTGTAATAGAGTTGTTTAAATGAGTAAAAATCCCAAAGTTAATACGGGTTTTTATATTATATATCGTAAACGGATCCCTAAACTTCTAGAACCTTATTAGCATGAGCGTGTAAACACGATACTCATTCAATGTTTACAATGATAAGATTACAGATACGCTAAAGTAAGGGAATTCAAATATTACCACATACACGTACATATGTATCGATAAAACGTGAAAATATTCAAATACTTATGCCTTTTTATTAATTCCACGTGTAATTAACTATGTACAGTCAACCTCAAGAACATACTATACATTATTCAGAGATCATTGTGCAAAAGCCCGATTTTATTTGTATGTATAGTCTTATTTTCTCTACTTTTCTTGTTTAGCAGACAAATATATCGTATTTCTAGCCACACATAGTAGTTAGATAAGAGATTATCGATAGAATAATTGAACTGAATCATTTTTTATAATGTAAAAATTATGACGAAAAAAAAAAATCGAAATTTCGAGATTTTTGTTCGGGTTATTGTTACCAAATAAAGACAGGTAAAGAAAAATGGACTATAAGTATGTTTCAACAATTTTCTTAAGCTCTCGTAGCTTCAAACTTCTCCTACAGACCCATCTTCATGAATCAATCTGTAAATCATTTACTGAGAAAAAGCTTAGCTATAGCCCACTACAGCTCGTATACGAGCTGATTTGACCGAGGCAGTACCTCACTCTCACTGAAAATCGACGTGAAGTAGCTAAAATATTACTCTCATTCACCGATTTGAAGCCTAAACTCCTTCCCCACTGCTTTCCTTACTTCCTATTCCCTTTTATCCCTTATTATTTTTTAAGCTGGCAACACATTTTTAATTCCTCTAGTGCTGAAAATGTCTATGGTCAGCATTAATCACTTGACATCAGGAGGTCACGCCTGCTCGTTTGCTAGCTACTTTTTATAAAAAAAAAAGTATGACATACAAATTATATTGTTATGTACGAGCGGCGCGTGAAATTATTATCTGTGGGTGCTTCACTTTTGCTACAATAAATATCGTACTTTACATTGAATGACAATATTGTAAAGTGGTCTTCATGTTTCAGAAGACATCCTAACGTAGACTCGTGAATTAATACCTCGTGTAATACAAATTAGATCTGTGCGAATTATTCCATTTCTTGAATATCGAATCCAGTATTCCGAATAGTTCGAAAGAAAACGAATAATAAAATATTCGCAGTTTATAAAAAAGTTAAACCGATATTTTTGAAAATCGAATATTTGAAACGAGTAGTGATGTCATTAGAATGAGACTCAAGCGATTCATATGCTAACGCATCTAATTTAATTTAAAAAAGGATTTTATCTTAACTGCAATCATAAATTTGCAATATCAATGAGATTGTTTAATAAATTAAAAAAAATGGTCTGTTTTTTAGCAAATTACCAATTCATTGTTTATTTTAACATTTTTGCGGTATGATCCTATTTCCTATACAAAGATTAAGACACACACACGTTAAGATAACGATATATATAAGATAAATGGACGGACAGACGATATCAATTCACTTGCGATTGGTACTATCGTAGGAAGATATAGTAACATTTCTACAGATACTAACAACACAAATTTTATCTTAAAAAAATTCCCATCGTAACTGCGGTGACAACATAGATTATACATTATCAAAGATTTTTAGGGTTCCGTCCCTTAAAAGGAAAAACGGAACCCTTATAGGATCACTTTGTTGTCCGTCTGTCTGTCTGTCTGTCTGTCTGTCTGTCTGTCTGTCGGGATGTCAACCCTTTTTTCTCAGAAATGCATAGACGTATCATGTTGAAATTAATATCATATACTCAAGTCTACGATGACATGCGGCCGTGAAAATATTAAAGTTCTAAGTCAACGCAATCAAAAGATAATGGAAAATATGTCGTATATTTTGACCATTTTAGCGTTTTCGCAAGGGAATCAAAACCTATAGGGTACTTCCCATTGACCAAGTATTATGAAATTTGGCCAGGAGCAAGGTCCTTTAGTATACATAAAGGAAAAAATCCGAAAACTGTAAATTTCTGTTCGTGTGTCTGTCAATCTGTACGTCTGTCTTTCAACCTTTTTCTCAGGAACGCGTAAATGTATCAAGTTGTAAATTGATCAAGCGGAAAATATATTAATCTTAGAATTAAAATTATATGTACTTGTAACAAATTAACATAGAAGTTGACCATGGTCAAAATAACAATTTTACAAACACTGAAAAGAAATTTGTATCAATACGAAAACATTAAAAAGCAGCAAACCTTTATAAACAACGCAATGCAATCTATATATCGCAGCTAACAAAATGATAGCGCGATGCAGCGTACAGCTAATGCCATCTATTACAACATTATGACATTAACTGTGATATAATTCTACTCGATTAATATTTTTTTTTTATTTTAATTATTATTTAAACGCGCTAAAAATTATAAAATAAACTTTTCATTTAAAAGTTTTATCGTCGATTTATAACGTCATTACGTAATTAACATTCAATATAAGAGCTTCACGCGATTTGATTTAAGTACTCGTATTGACTTAGTACGAAAATTTTAAAATTAAATTCAAACAGATCGAGTTATTTAATTTACTTATTTATCTACACATATAAGTCTTCTGGTTATTAGTAATATAATTAGTTATTTATAAATAAACAATTAGTTTTGTTCGAATTAAGGACTAATTATTTTCGTCTTGGCGACACTAATATATATTTCGATATTTTGATTGATAATGTAAATCTAAATATTTTACGAACGTAGTGCAGGAGTAGTGGAGTGTAGTAGAATATAAATAAAAATAAAACGAGAATAAAATATAATATAATTATGTTGTTAATGTCAAAGTCAACAAGTTAGTTCATTGAAATTTTCAAGAGATGGCGCTAGGTGTATCCTGAATCGCGCTATAACTTTTTTTTTTGAAAGTATAAGGTGTATTAGTTACTTAAAATAAAATTTTGTGTTTCCATGGATTGCATCCATGATCGTGTTTTAAATTAAAGTGCTCCTAAGTAGTTTCAAAATAGTTTTTGGGACGTGATCCATATTTACATTATATTTGATTATATTTAAGCGACTTCTAAAAAGGAGTGTTTTCAATTCGACCTTGTATTTAATTTTTTTTTATGTTTGTTCGCCGATTACGCCGCCATTTGGGTACCGATTTTCAAAATTTTTTTTTTTGTTTGAAAAGGTATACTTCCAAGGTGGTCCCATTGTCTTCAGGTCAGGATCAGATGATAGGATCCTGGAGAAATTGAGGGAACTCCTCAAATATTATAGGCAAGCGTATACCGATTTAGGTATTTTTGATAGTAACTTATGTTGGAACTGATGATAAAGACCACAAATGGCGTAGATGGGTTAGTCTTATATAGATTTCTATAAGTTTGTACGGAACCCTCGGTGCGCGAGTCCTACTCGCACTTGACCAGTTTTTTTTATTATCATCATGTATTGATAGAAAAGAGACAATAATAATATTACTATTGTAACACCAAGACAAGATTAATACAAAGAGAGGTTATATATATAGGCTCTCTTGACAGTACTTGACAGACTTTTTCCCAAAACAAATACTGCACTTATGAATCAAAGTATATATCGCATGACAATTAAAATTTATAATAAATACCACCAGATATAAAAAATCTCAACATTTTAAAATTTAAGGAGCTGTTTAAGCTATTGGTTAATAAATGTTATTATGCTGTAACTGATTTTTTAAATGATAAAATATTGTAATTATTACTATTATTATAATTATTGTATAATTAATATTTTATTTGATTACTATTTATGATAGAATAATTAATCACAGAATAATTATTTTTAACAAATTAAATAACTTAAATAAATAATATAATTGTATGATTATGTAATATATAATTGTGTTTGCCGATTTAGGTAAAATAGGGCGAAGCTCTAATTGTAACTTTCTATCTAATGTACCTACCCCTATTTACACAAAATAAATTAATTTGAATTTGAATTTAAGCGATTATCATAAAGAGGATTCTAGTGTACGTCAATACTAGCCATATGATGAAAGTAAAAACCCCTTGGTTTCGGATATAGGAGCTTGTGTATAACATACATAATACAAATTATTGAAAAACGAAACAAATTACACTTTAAGAAAGGTTACATTTCCAGAAAATTTTTCTTGTCAGATTTTTTTATTGTAATATTTAATAGAAACATCAACCGTTAAGCGTACCATAAGTATTCGACATTTTTCTAACAGAAAATTTAAGTAGTAACGTATTAAAAAAATATTTGAAAAAAAAAACAAGTTTTCATCGGTTTTCAATTAACATCAGCTCCCGCTTGTTCATTTACCCGCTACTTTTATTGAAAAAAATCGAAATAATTATCATATTAAACTTTAGAACAACAGATGCATAATTGACAACGATGAAAAACATAAAAAATGCCGCACGTTGCCTGCGCGAGATGCGTAAGATCCCGCTTTTATCGTCAATAAATAATTTATCGCCCACAATACAATATTAACTGCTCTTTGTTCGCTAATCTTCATAATTTTACGACGATAATACATCTCGTTTAATATCTTGTCGAGAATGTTGTCTTCGATGTAAAATCAGACTATCGAAATATTATAGACTAGTTTCCCCTTGCGGTTTCACTCGCGTTTATGGTTACTGTTTCGCTCCTATGGGTCAAAGCGTGATGTGATATAGCCTATAAGCTTCTTCATCCTCAGGCACGCAAAAATTTTTTTCAAATCGGATCAGTATTATCTGAGAATATCCATACAAATATATAAACATTTTTTTTTTCCTTTATAATATTAATATAGACTATGTTTAGCGCGCGGCTTTGTTTAATAATTGGTGTAAATTTAGTTGACGTATGACCGTCAAAAACATATTTTTTCTGTATGGCAGGGACACGCGCGCCACCTACTGGAAGTTAATCGTACTGTCTATAAGATTCGTAACAAAGAAACATTCATTTCTATATTTTATCCTTTGTTTTCGAAGTGGATTAATCATTGTATTCCCTTTTTAACTATAGTCAGTTTTAATAGATAATTTTTATTCCGATAGCGGGAACTACCTGTAAATTGTGAGTAAAATCGACGCTCTGTTCGTGATTCAGGCAACAAAATAAACAAACTTTAAATGTTTAAATACATAAAGTTCTCGGGAAAAAACATAGAATATATTAGTACTTACTGGAAAGGATCAATATATGAATATATGTATAACATTATTAATTCACATCGACATGAATGAAGGAAAATATGTACCAAAACTACTTTAAAAATTTCAAAGAAAAAACTTTTAGGTATATAATAAAAACTCTTAGAATAAATAGATTCGCGATAATTTATAATCTATTTTATCAACCCCCATTAATCTAGACGATTATATTATATAAAAAAAAAAAAAAAAACAAAACTCTGGTTTCTATGACTTTCAACTGTCGCAACATATATCTTAGTTCTGTTTTGTAAAAAAACTATTTAAATTACCAATTTAGAACATGATTCTATACATTACTTAGGTATTAATCAAAAACATTTAAATATTACAATTACAAAACGAAATTTTAATAAAATAAAATCATTTCATTACTCTATAATTATTTATTTATATAGGCGTACGATTATAATCACGATGCGATTCAGCCTTTCGCCTTGCGCCAGGTGGCATGTTCCCTCCATCTTACACGCTATTGGCCAAAAGCATCGCACCATGCGCGCGCGCTGATTTTGCAAGAAAACTTTTATTATTATTAAAAAAAGGGTTAACTGCGTAATTTAATATTTGCATTTCTTTTATGCGTCTATAACTATGCTATTCCATCGATATGTAAAGAAATGTATACTAATATAACCAAATGAGACCGAATGTATATTCGAAATAAACTTCGGAACCACTGTTTTTTTTTTTAAATTATGATACCATTTGGAAAGTACATTATTCTAGATGGTGATAGACTATTTTTGTGTATATACGTCTATTATTTTAAAACAAATTCTACATTAAAGCAGACAAAGTCACGAACGAAAACTACTAAACCCGAATATTTGTTTGTTTCAACGAAAGTATTTGAAAAATTTTTCTTGCATTATATAGTCCATTTAAGAGGAAAATAACAGGTTATAGGCTAAATAAGATCACGCTACGACCCATAGGAACGGAGCAATAATTATAAACACGAGAAAAACCGCAAGGGACAGCTAGAATCTTATAAATACGTTATTTGTGCTTGTAAAAATAAGCTGATAAGCCACAGATTGAGAAATACGATTTTTTTATTGTTTTACTAGATACGCGTCACGTTTCATACATATAAATTCGGGTACTTCCCAAATTGAATGCTCACCGGTAATTCCAGAGCTTCCTGATTAACAGGTTCAAGCAAATAAGCTCTTCTGTTACATACATAAGTATACATATATAATATAGAAGTAATATTAATAACTTGTATACAAGGTACACAAATGGATCCTTAGCAGGGTGATCCTTAGGGTGAGTTCCGAAACACGATCCAGCATACTGTCCAGAACTAGTAACATCTCGAATCGACTTTTGAATTGATTTTTCTACGTCTAACGCGACGTTTATTAGTGCAATTCGACGTCGATGCAGCAGTGTCTGTAGGCGAGGATTAGGTTAGAGAAGTTTTACTTTTGCAATTTATACGAAAGTACTCTGTAAACCGGTAACAGTTACCTAGGTCTCTAAAGTTGTGGCTGGCAAATGGACGCTGATAAGCAATACTGTGTCAAGAACTTATTTAGTTTATATGACTTGATTTTTTTTATAATATTAAATAGGTGATGCAGTATCAGAATACATCAATACATCCAAATTTGATTTTTTGTCGGTTGACACTGAAAGTAAATTCTTTCGGGTGTAAAGCAACGCCAAACAACCTATGTAAATCCTTATGAAAGTCTGAAAGTAAAACGTTTAATTGTAATTCTCGCTTAAGACTGTTATTACAAATATTACAAAGTAGCTGTAACTTTTAATATAATATAATATAATCTATATAATATAATCTAGCTAAAATTGTATTAAGAGTGTGAATTTTATTGTATCTTTGATTGTATTCTGTTTGTGTGCTTAAATCAATAAATAAATAAACTTACGGTTTCACTCGCGTTTATGGTTACTGCTTCGCTCCTATAAGTCGTAGCGTCATGCAATATAGCCTATAGCCTTCCTAAGTAAATAAACTATCTAACACAAAAAGATTTTTTTCAATTTGAACCAATAGTTCCTGAGATTAGCGTACAAACAAACAAACAAAATCTTCGGCTTTATAATATTAGTATAATTAGGAACAATGAGGCGTGCAGGTGTGTCGGTATTGGACCGTAGTTCATTCAAATTTCAGCCGATTTTAATAAAGACCACAAATAATCTATTCTCAATTTGACCACAGACTAACAACAAAGGAAAGAGTACATATACGCGTGTGTGTCAAATACATGGAAGTAGTAGTGTGTAATGTTACTTTTTATTGATTTAATGAACATAAACATTTCTCTCTCCTTCTCTATATTAACTATAAGTGTGCGAAATTTTGTAACCCTCCGTACGCTCAATTTTCGTAAAAATAGTTACAAAGATTTTTTTTTCACGTATTAATTTATAAATATTGTCCATTTTGAATTCTGCAACCGGAGGTAAATCATAATCAAAGCATGCAATTCTGTCATACATCGACTACAGCTACGCAATCAACGTGAACTGGGCTACGAGATTGTTATCACGACAAATACATCTCATCTCGAATAATGGCCTTTATCAGGGAATCTCAGCAAACACATACATCAAGCCCGAGTCGCGTCGAGTGGCAATAAAAAATAATTATTACATGTTTTGCTAGCAGAATTTATTAATCGCAGACTGTATGTCTCTTTCAATCCTGTTATATAAACGTGAAAAGAAATATATTAAAGTAATTGGGGATTTTAAGCCTTTACCCATTCTTTCCTTTCAAGGGTTGATCCACCCGTATATTATAAGTAATATATAATTGACACGAAAGTTTGTGAATTGTTTGTTACCTCGTCACAAATAATACTAATACTAATATTAAAAGACGGGAATTTTATTTGTAAGTTTGTATGTCCTCTATTAGGGGTAGCCTTTGAAAAAAATACAAGGGTTGAATGTCACATTTGATTTTTTTTGTTACTATTTCTAGACGTTACTAGAGGGAGTTTCGGTAAGTTGTAACTACTTCTATTGGCCAGGAGCCGTGATAAGGAAATTTTAAGACATATTTTTTCTACTTTTTGCTAGATTAAATTTAAAATAAAATAAAAGGGGTTGAACATCCCCGTTGATTTTTTTTGTACAATTAGAAGCCACAATGAAGATAATTTGTGCGAAGTAACAACTAATTCTGTTGCGTAGAAGAAGAGATATGAAGCGTGGCTGCTAGTTTCAGCTTCATCCTCTACATAGGGCCTATACATAAAGGGCATTACTAGTTAACTTCATTTATATAAATCAGATTAATTTATTAAACAGGGATGTTTATTTTAACAACAATGTAAACGTCTTACTCTAGTCACTTGAGTAATCTTATTGAAGTTAAATAACATGCATATTATATATCACAATGTATATTACATATTTACATTTTCAGCCTCACGATATACATTACATAGTGGAAAATTAGCGAAGATTCTCGGATAGGTTATGTTATGGCATTGTTCATGGTGTTTAGACAACGCAAAACACAACACGTTTTGTTCCACAAACAAAACAGCCACTTTTATGATCCATGAGAATTCGGAGAAACTGACGATGAATAACAATTAACTCATTCCGTGGTTTAGACGCTAAGTTGATTAAATAATTAAGATAATTAAAAATTATTGAAGTAAAACATAAAGAATTATTCTGATAATTTTCATACTTACAGAGAAGTATGAAAATTACTCAAAGAGAGACAAAAAAGTTTCACAAACGTTTTACAATTAGCCTGTGATAAATTTTAATAAGTTTTGTCAATAAAATGTATGCAGTATGCAATATACATTTACCGAGATGATAATGTTTTGATAAAATATATGATTTATGAGTAGTGCAATTTTGTCCATGCGGACTATGAACGCAAAAACTTATTTTTATCTGATAAAATCATTTTACTATTCAAGATAAAATGTAACCCATGTACAAGCTGAAGATAATATATAAGACACGAATATAATAATAAGACAAGTGTCCTGAAGAGAAATTCACAAGTGTAAGTTTTGGCCACAGATTGCTGGAATAATTCACTTTCAGTGCCTTATTTTTGTCACAGCTTATATAGGTACAGGTTTACGTTACCAGGTTAAACTTATTTCATGTCAATTATGAGAGTTAAACGCACACGTATAATCCTGGTTTATAGACAGAACGTCGATCTCAATAGATGGATCAAATCCTCTTCTGTCAATCTTGATGGTACAAATGTTTCGAAAGAAATTCAGTGACATGATTATACGCGAATTTAAAATAAAACAGCGTGACGACGCCGTCCTTCTCAATAGAAGTTACCTTGGCCTAGGAGCTACTTATATTACTAATATCTAGAACCAAATCATTGATCCTATACAAAAATGCACATATACCAATTCTGGCGTTTGACCTGCCGATACGCTCTTAATTGTACTGGGTTTTTTTTATTAATACGTGTTTTATCTTTAACGTAGTAATTAGTTACTGATAATTGATTTTAATAATCACTGATACGTGATTTGTTTATTTTTAATTATTATACTGGCAGAATACTGTATGGAATATTTTTGATTTTATCTACTTTTTGAGGGTAATATGGGTTGTATGTTTGTGTCAATATTTATACCGAACGTGTGTACCGATTTTTATGAAACACGTTGTTTGATTCGTCATGAAAGCGCGAATGTAATAGAAAACATAAAAAAACTATTTTAAACGGATTTAAATCGCGTATATTAACTATTTTTATCATCCCGACGTTTCAGACAGTCTACTTGACGTACTTGTAATTAAAAAATAATAATCGCGAAAATCTAAGACAACGATAAACATAAAAAATCTAAATCAGAATGGTCGATATTAGACGCCATTATATAAAAAGGAAAATTGACAAACTATGTCAAATGGGATATCGTTGAATGGGCATTTATAGGTTTCTCATATCGTTTTTCAATCAGAATTACCGTTTAGAATCTATAACGATTTAATGTTGGTTAATAACGATTCCTACTTATAGGCTTTTAGACAAAACTGATATTAAAACAGTAACTGTTGACTGTTTTTGATTTTTTTAAATAATTACTTGTAAATATTTTGTAACTTAGAACATGTTCCTAAATACAATTTAGCAGGACAATATTTTGGCCTTGGCCAGCAAACACACTCCAGCATGATTGTATTTCGGAAAGTACTCTGAGTGATGTGCCTTGTTTTTAGGGTTCGGTTTATATGTCCGACTTTGAAAGGCTATTTTTCGGACATCACGATATCGGGTTTTTCCCGATCCGCGAGGGATTTTTACAGAATATGTATCGTAGCAAATAGTACAATGGTATAGAATCCTGTGAGAGTATGACTCAATATTCATTAGTTTAATTAATAAATCCTAAACAGCAATTTTTATTTTTGAAAAAGTAATGAAGCTATTAAACTATACCACAATACCCAATATTTACCTATATAGTTATATACAGTGTTCCCATATCCTAGATGAGACTCTTTAGAACACAAACACGAACATTAGTATCAAAATGAAAATATTACTGAGGAGATAATTTTTTTTAGTTTGAGAGGTGAGAGACAATTTACTTGTAACTATTTAAAAAAAATGCCGTAAACAAAAAAAAGACTAAACAAAATTTTAGTTGCATTTAACATATATATTTTAAAATCTTACAATCAGACATTTTCACTTAAATACCGCTTGACTCGAAGCAAGTACAGTTGCACCTATTATCCTACAAGTCCATCTCTGATCAGAATCAAATTGTGATTCTTAACACATTTTGTAAGTTCATAATCATAGAATAAACACAAGACACAGACTAACAAACTTTGCTGTTCATATTAAAGCATTCTAACAACACATCATTTCATGTTTTGTTAATTAACAGCGACATGTAAAGAGGACACAACTGCAACTTATTTTCCGTAACATTGAAATATAACAAAGACTATTTGAATCAATATACTAATTAAAAAATATATATTTTCCATAGAAAAAATTAAGAGCACTTATTCATCTCTTCATTGAATATACCAATTTTGTGCATTTTTATTAATTAAAGGCAGTATACCTTTCTAATTAAAAATATATTAATGTTAAAATACGATAACTTTCTTTTTCACAGCATGAAATACAGGTGAAGGAATTCGGGCATACAATTTTTTTAGGAAATATTTTTTATTAATTGAATTTTTGTTCATATGTGGATAGCTAAGTTCTATTTAGAGTCAGTCTAAATTGTTTTCTATAATAAGCACTCTTATCTCAAAAGTTCTATAATTTAATAAACAATTGAAACATAAAATATTGAAACTGTGATAATGATGCAGAACCAGACAAAGTCCTAGATTGATCAACACAATGAAATGTACATATAAATAAAAAAAACTAAAAAATCTATTGTTTTCTTAAAGGTAGAACTAAACAAATATATATTTTTTTAAATTAATTAATTATTTCAGCACTTTAAAAATTGTAACATTTTTTATATAATTTATGTATTCCAGTTATACCAATGGGATACCATATAGACTATATATAAATTCAGGATATAATTCATCTCTATTACAAATTTCACTTAAATCTATTAACCAATTACAATTGCACACTCTGTTATAACCTTGCATATTAACAATCTAATTTAATATAATAAGTTTAGGTCTACAATTGAAATCTTTTTAATTCATTTATGGAAGCCAAAAAGTTGTACATTAAAAAAACTTTGTCTGTGAGCTTTAGTTATTTGATAAATCAGTTCATCCATTTTAAGATCATTCTAAGTTTAACATATCATTAGCATCAGACCCCTGGGTAAGGGAAGTTAGTAAAATAATTACCATGTCAGTTTTTTTTACTTTTTAAATTTACGCTTTCTTCATATTATGCCTTAATTAGCCAAAATTACTTTCATAATCATCTTGAAACCTAATTGTCAAAAAATCTATCTTTGAATATTTTGTGTTAAATTTATCCTTTTGGCTTGTGTAAGGTCAATGGGAAGTCTTGTATTTATAGATAAGAGGAATAAGAATAGGACGGCTCATAAAATTTATTTACAAACGCTTTGCCAAAGGACACAGTTTGGTCCATTATATAAGGGCCATATAATTTAATTCCAATCGATCGAGTCATCTCTAAGAGTCTTTATATAAAACTATGTAATTAACTTTGTTTTAAATAAACAGTAATAAGAATTATGTATCTAATGAAGTAATATATACAGATATCAGAGATTATATCTATAATCTTTACTTATAACATTGTTTATGTAACAAAATTGTTTTATGATAAGTCTTGTTATATTAATCAGAAATAAATAAGGTCCTTAGAGTTCTTTTTTTTGTATTTATGGACATGCATGCATTAAGTTTTTTAAGTAAAGTAAATAATAAAAATGCTTTTACCTGGTGGGCTATCAGTCAGAATGGTGATACCAGAGGGATCGACATGAGGTGGGAATGCCTCATACAAGTCGGGCTCCTCTTCTAGCACTGCGGACAACATCACGGAGGGCATCCCGGCTCAACAGCCACTCACACTATGACTAGACACTACACAACACTGCACTAACACTGAGTAAGCCTGTCTCGACCACAACTCACACCCGTGAGCTCCCTACATCCATCCCCCACCGTCACTGGCTCATGTAACACCGTCCCCAACACCTAAGTCAAATCTTGCTGCACCATTTTCAAATCTGAAAGAAACGAGATTCGAATAATCACTACGTCTACGTCGAGACTGCAAATTATTTTATAAACGACACTATCTTAACGATATGTTATCAGCCCGAATAATCCTGTGATTCGATCGCGACTCGGATGAGCGTCGCTAGTCGCTAGTGAAATAATTATCTAATTGGATATAATTAAAACATTGTTCGGATCAGCTGATTGCCTGCGCTGCCAGAAGGGGCTCGATATTTTACAGCTATTTTAAGACTGTACGGCAGCTGATCGGGCGGTCTTCAATGTCAGTACGCGAGAAACGCCCGATTTCTTAAAGCGTGAATCGCGAAACATAACTGATTCGGACGCGAACTCACCGAAATCCTGGCGATAAATGATGCGGAGCAGGATTTGCGACTCCGTATTTACCGCTTTGGAGTCCCCGCGGCGACTAACCCGAGTGCCCAGTTCCCGGCGCAACGTAATCACGGATGGGATAATAGTGTTGAGTGGGAGCCGACGCTTTTGCTTTGTCACTTAAACGAACCACACAGAACATCAGAGAGTTATATCAGTAACTGACCATACGCACGGATACATTGTAAGATTTATTCACTGATATGCGAAATGATTTGCAACCTCTGAATAGTCTAATCTAATTAACGATGTATCCGGTGAAAGTCATACATGAAATTTATGAGAAGACGTTTTCTCTAAAATGAATGAAATGTTACAAGATTAGATTAAGATTTTCTTTTATTTAAAAAATCCTGACAATCAAAAGAACTGCACGTCTACTTTATTCGCGATTTGCATGAAATCGAATATTCTAATAGAAAAATGGAAACATTGCCCGTCTTCGCCCAATAAAAAGCATAGACTAAGCAATTATACCTTTAAAGCAAAAAATTAATAAAGCTACGTTCACACTACATACCTACTCAAACTTAATTAATAAATGTATTATTTGTTATTATTTCGTTTATTTAATTGTTTACAAGTATTTAAAAATTTACTTTGGTTGCAAATCATGTTTCGAGAAAAAAATCTTTTTATAATAATGAAAATAAAACTTTGTTTAATATTAATTAAGTAAATAAATGTTCTGGCGTCTTAAACTTTGAATTTAAGATTTTGTTTTTTTTTATACAGTGTTAATTGCCCTCAATAATAAATTTCATGTAAGCTAAAGTATCATTATTTTATTCAATTTTCGAAGATGTTTAAAAATGCCGCCTTCATTATTAACAATGACAAAGAAAAGTTTTATGATAAAGATATTTATAACATCTGCATGTTAATTTTAATAGTTAATTTCTTTAGACAAGTGTTTTTACAACTTGTTTTATTAAATTTAAATTATGATTAAAAGAACTTATCTAATAAAATATTACCTTATTATTAAATAATATTCAATAAATAAAAATTTTCTTCAAACAAAATTATGTTATGTTAGACCACTCCCAATAATTTTCTATGAAGAAATATTGGATAATAATTTTAAAATAACAATTCCTATCTTACCTGCGCTGTTTGTAAATATCATTAAAAAGGCTAATAATAACTTATCTACTTAGTTTTCAATGTGTTAAGAACTTTGTAAACAATATGTACTTAAGATAATATTATTTACAGACAATGTAAAAAAGATTTCAAAACAATTTATAGTTTCTTATATTTTCATATAAGGCAATTCAGTGTGAATTGCTGTCACTTTTTGTTGTCATTGTAGTTTTGACAATCCTCGTTTGACAAATAAATCCTATTGGCAGAATCCCATATGACAGTTGACAACCTCAGGAGACAATTACCGAAAAAGATCCTACATCATTGTGTTAAGTTTTGTTAAAGAAAAGTGTATAATTTAGTGAACATTAATGTTATTGCGTAAATTGGATTCCATGTTGTTACAAAAATGAATTCGCCAAAGTCAGATTGTTTTAAAGGTGGCTATGTGAATCGACTCAAAACTATACATGATATGTAGCTAAATATGTTTGTCCTGTGTCAACTATTATTGTTGTTTTCCAGATACAGTGATCGTGCTCATAAACGCTCTAGGAGATAACGATAATTCCGTCAACAACGTTGTAATCAAATCCCTGGCGAAGATAGCGAATGTGCATCCTAATGAAGTTATTGAAATATTCTGCGAGTTTTATCGGAACACGGTTAAATCGAACCTTATACAATTAGGAAATATTGTTAAGTAAGTATTATGTTTTTTTATTTTTTTCTTTTAATTTTTGTACAAAAAATTGAGGGTAGAAACACAAAAAAATGCAATTATTTGATGTTATAATTTTACAATTAAATATAAAATAATAAATATTTTGTGGAATCTTTCCGATATGATTGGAATAGAAAAATATTTATGTATGGATAACTTAAATTTTAGAGTCTTAGAACAAACATGTGTGAACCAAGTAAAGAAACTGGACCAGAAGGTAGCAGCAGAACTCATAAATTCTATGCTCCGAGCAATGACAGAGAACACAACATATGAACCAGTAGTCCAAATGGGCGCATCATCTGTTTTAGTCGCTATTGGCCATGAGTACTTGGACCTGGTAAGTAAATAACAATGTAAAACCTAGACTAATATTATTATTTCCTGAAAAAAAAAGAAAAAAAATTGCATAAAATGACCAACAAGATCAATGATAACAGACTTAATATCTTACTTAAATTTTGTGACTTATTTGATGTTAAGATATCATTGTAACAAAAAAATTAACATTCCATACCAAACCACTATTATTTCCAATTCTTGGTTATATTATTGCAGTTCTACAAATTTTCTATTATGAATCTTTTCCAAGTGTAAATCAACTGCTAATGACAATAATTTGCATATCGCTCAGCTGTTAATGATTGTGGTATAATTAAATAATTCTTTATTAAAGACAAAGACATATCATTTTTTATAAGTGTTTTGTTCACATGTATGCAGAATCTCCAATTATAATTAAAATGTTCTTTATTAAATGTAGTTTATAACATACCTATCAAAATATAGAAACAGATTGATTCTATATATAAAGCAGCTATTTTGATAAAAAAATTGCATAAA
The DNA here is from genome assembly GCA_037950945.1 of Hypolimnas misippus. NCBI lineage: Eukaryota > Metazoa > Arthropoda > Insecta > Lepidoptera > Nymphalidae > Hypolimnas > Hypolimnas misippus. The sequence continues at coordinate 2,609,262 of JBBEEQ010000018.1, read as the reverse complement.
ATTTACATCAGATTCATATGATAGTCTTTTCTAATTTATATAAACAAACTACTGTGATAAAAGACCTTAAAAATATTAAATGAATATTGTGCCATTGTAAATTAATTATTAAAAATGTGACTTAAAAGCAATACAACTGTTATTTCTAGGTACTACGCTCTCTCATCAATCAAATGACGCCAGCGTCTGTACCTCACTACACAATCGCTCATACCCTCGGCACACTAGCAGCGGTTAATACACATGGGGTGGTGCCACACGTCAAGGAGATCCTTGGCAAAATGCTGCCATTACTTCCTTTAGTCAAACAGGATGGTGTGAAACAGGCTTTTGCTTATGGTAAGTGACAGTTATTATCTTCTTAACTGAATAAAATGTGAAATATCACTGGTCAACGATGTATTTAACTATAAAGAAGAAGAATATATAGCTTTATCTACATTGAAATTGGCAGAACCTTTTTTAAAACATACAAAAATATTGTAAATTTCTGAGATTTATTATACAACATAATCTGTTGAAAACTCAGTGGTCAAACCATGCAGTTCTCACTTAAGATCCAAGTTAAAAAAAAAAACAATTAATTGAGTTCATTTTGTGTATTTATAATTTTGTCAATTATTTCAGATATATTTTGTTAAAGTGAATTATAATTCAATCTTATTAACTAAAAACAATTATTTCAGCGTTCGGCCATTTTGCTGTCGCGGTGTCTGAACAAATAGGCGATAATGTACAAAACGACAATATAACATCGATAAAGGACAATTTTGTCACGGAATTCACGATTGTTTTTGACGTGCTCTACAACCAGTGGCTACCTTCGCACGAGCCGAAAGTATCAGAATCAGTACTCGAAGCTCTTGGGCCTATAACCAGACTAATATCTGAGAGACAATTTAATGAGACAGTAAATAAATTTGTACTGTCCCTTTTATCGTTATATCGAAAACCGGTGATCAATTTCTATTGCATTAGCCAGTGCATTTCTTATTTATTGTCGCCTTCGCCCTTAAATCCAAAGCTGAGTTTGAATGATAATGTAATAAATTCGATCAACAATGTTTTATTTAACTTGGTCCTTTTAGAGCCAGATTATGACCAACCACATACGGTCAAGAACCATTTTGAAGTACTGCGTTGTTTTGACCACATGGCAGGTCAGTTCCCCGATCAAACTGTAGAAAATTTGTTGCACCATTGTAAAAATAATCAAGAGAAAGAAAGAATGAAAGCTGTTATTATTTTAACGCATTTGACAACCTCGTCGCAAGTTTTCATAGACAATTTTGCGTCAAAGTTTATAACTATACTTAAAGTTATGGTTGTAATGGAACAAGGAATCAAAATGAAGAAATTACTCGTCAAAGCGATTGTTGGACTTGTATACCGAAATTGTATAATGGCTTCTGATGATTTCGCTATGGTTGAATTTATAATAAAACACTGCGGTTACGAAGGTCCGCCAAATATACCAAAATCTGAAATCCTTGATTTGCATGATACTTGTAAAAGTTCACTTGTACTCATGTGTAATACAGTTACGAGTGTGAGGACACAATTACGTAATTTGCTGCTATATTCTCTTACTGTTGATGAGTTCACTCCATCTATGTCGACGGTGTGTCACTGTTTGACATCTTTACTGCAAAATAATTCAGATGTCTCAGTTGATGACCAATCTAATAAGGGAGTCGATGTGATATGCTCTCCTGATCTAGTTTTCGTGCGCTGCATCACTCATGTAGTTGATCCAGATCAAAGAGACTTAAATAAAAACATCCTTCTATTTCTCGAAGAATTTTCTGGTGACGTACACAAGAATTTGAAAAATTCTTGGACTGTGGAAGTTCAGAGGTTGTTAAAGTTTGTTGAAAAGAATGAATCGAAGGAGCAATGGCACGGAATGTTGCTGGATCTTATGATTTCTGCTGTGGAACAGGTTAATAGCAATAAGTGGGTGGAAACAATATCGACTTTAATATCCCAGCAAATTATTTCAAAGAAACAACCTCCTATGATCAAAGGCGTATCTTTGCAATATCTGGCCATACTCTCGTGTCATATGTCGAATGCAGCTGTAGTGGAAACAGTGCTTAAAATAATACTATTTGCTCTGAAATCTATTCCCATGGAAAGCGTTGATTATGTCAGTAAAGCAGTGGGTATTGCATCACGAGAACACGGCGAGTTCGTTATCAATGAGTTAGATGCAACTTATAAAGAGAATGAAGCGAGACGCGGTAATAAATTGCTTAATTTCTTATCATCAAGGACGTCCAAGACCGAAGTTGAATTAGCAGCAGTGAAATATGCAGTTATAACATGTTACGGCAAAGTAGCTTGCGACTGTCTCGATGTACACGTGTTGGCCAGGTTGGGAGAAAATGTTACATCAATATTATTTGAAATTTTAAAGTCGAGTCCATCTTATGACCTGTGTAAGGCCAGCGTAACAACTTTATATGAGATAGGTAAAGCACTCCACCCGGCTTCACATCATAATGTAGCTTTGAGAAATCGCTGGCAATTGTTAAACGCTGTCTTAGAACAAATATACAATACGAATCTCGATAAACGAAATGTTGAATTATATCCAATAATTGTAAAAGCTTCGAAAGCATTGACTAAACTACAAAAAGGTATCTTGCCTGAAGAAAGAAATACTATCCTGCGCGTTCTATTTAATAGCATCTTCGGGGAACTATCGTCCTTTAAAAAGAAATACGAGTTAGAAGGAAACGGCGACAAAAACGATTTACTAGCGAAAACATTAAACGACTCATTGACTCTTTTACACGAGTTAATTAGAGAGTTGATTATCCAATCAACATGCTTAAGTACGATTGATGATATAGTCAGCTTATTAATTGAATGGATGCGTCATGACAACGACGAGATTCGTACGGCAGCTACGTTAATCATGCAAGTGGTGTTGGATGCATATATCAAAAATGTAAAATTAAATTACGAAACTCCAAGCAAATTTGGGCAAATGGGTTATTTATTGGGTCTAATCGTGCCCGGTGTTGCAGATACTAATTTCCCAGTCAGATTATCGACGGTGGATTGTATAAAATTAATAATCCAGATACAAGATTTGTACGAAGGTCACACGATAGAACCGGATGACGAATGTATGGCGGATTTATCTCAATTGCAGAATAACATATTGACAAATGATTTGAACATGATAAGCGATTATTGTACCAAATTGTGTGATACGATATGGTCTAAAATTCCTCATTTACATACGATGCAGTTTATAGAAAGTCTGCTAGAAGGTTATGATAACCAAGAGTTTAGGAGTGTCGGAATAAGTTCGGTTTTAGACGCGTTTATCGTTAAAAAGGGTCAGGATTTGTTCCAAAATATAGAAAGGATAGTTGAGGTGTTACTGATAACAATGGACGAAGTGGTTGATGACGCTAGAATAAGACTTATGAGGCCACTGACGTCATTGACTCGTCACCACTCGAACGCTGTTACAGCTGTGCTGTTAGGACAAAAAATTCCTCTGAAACCGTAAGAATAAATTGATTTTCTTCTCTATATTGAGGTTCTTGTTGAATATTGATATGCTCACGATTAAAATATTTTAGGTGCGTTATAGCTTGCTGGAGGTACTTGGCTCGAGATGAAAGTCTCTCAACAGCCATAGTGGATAACTTCCTTCGCCTGATGACATCAATTGAACTGTACGAAGATCCTTATCATATAACGGAGAATCACGTCGCGGCATTGCAGCCGCTAACTGTAAGTGAACAATTTTAGATTTGTGAAATTTCTTACATATTTTTTGGCATGAATATATCACTTTTCTTTTTTATTTCCTCGTAGCTCATAAGTGCGCTTGGAGAGATGTTACAAGAGGAGGCAATGAGACCGATTTGCCTCGCTAAATTCCCTGATCTTTTCGCGGTTCTGTATACGACTCTCGCGTGTTATATGGAGGCAGAACCACCTGCGTATTCCTTGCCAACGAACAGGGGCCAGGAGAGGTTCGGCTTCATACCTAATAGGGAGGCCATCAAGTTGTCTCCCGCCAGGATCACGATTAACACCTTTAATGCCTTTTTGGAACGAGCTGATTGTTATAAGGTATGTTTCAATGCTTCTTTTTTGCAATTTATTTGTTTTGTATTATTGTGGAACAATGAGCGAACCAGCCTAGGAGGGATTCCCTTCCACCTATCTATTTAAATTTTTCCTATTTTTTTTATTTTATTTTCCATTTAGGCTAACTTCATATATACAGGCTGGCTCGACTGGGACATTATCTCACTCTCACAGAAGATCGGCGTGAAGTAGCAAATTTGGTAGTAAATCTAGATATTTCGTTTAACGTAAATTTTGAATTCGGTCACTTTAATAATGAGCGTGCGATATGGTGGTAATCACTTCACATGTTCTCATGGTGACCTACTTGTTTCTCGGATCAGTTCAAAGTATCGAAACTTCTGACCAGGTGAAGGAAGCCTGCTCACTGTGCCTGACAGTCGAGCACGGAGATAGTTCCAGCACACTGCTGGAGCTGGCGCCCCTGCTGGGCGGCGCTCTAAGTCGCGCTCTGCCAGCGCAGCTGCAGCGCGCGGCCGTCCGCGTCGCCACCTACGCGCGCTCTGCTCTGCCTCCGCAGCGGTGTGCTGCGCTCGCTCTGCTGGCAGACTTGCTGAACTACCGGTGAGTGAAGTTTTTTTAACTAACTTATAACTACTTTTTTATTTACGATTTCCAAAAAACACGACCTACCAAAAATTGCAAGTTCTGGTCATTTCCTTTAAACCCTCATTCCTTTTTTAACTGGCAACGCTTATATGGATTTTCGGGGTTGTAAATATCTATGGGCGTCGGTAAACTCCTAATATCATGTGTCCCACCTATTCGTATACCAGCTATTTAAAAAAAATAGTAATAAAAATATAGACTCCCATAATGGGACATGGGATACTAATAATATAAAAACACTATAATCCTTGCGACATCGCAACACATCTGTCGGATTACCGCAGACTGATTACAACAGCGTCTCTCAGTAAACGCTTGTCCGCAGCTGCAACGACAACCCGGTGCTGACGGAGTCAGTGCTGGCAACGTTGCGCACGGGCTGGCAGGACGAGCACGTGCGCGTGCGCGCCGCGTGCCTGCGCGGCGCTGCCAACGTGGCGCGGTTGCGGGAGCCGCTGCGCTCGCAAGCGCTACCCGCCGCGCTCACCGCGCTCAGCCAGGGCGTCGACGCGCAACATACCACGTGAGTGCTCAAACCTCGGCTTATATAATAAATTGAAACATGATAAATATATCCTTAAATTAATAAGTATCACTTGTGTTTACGCTAGGTACAAGTTGTATTTTGAATCAATAACAGATGGCTAAAAAATTTGCAATAGGATCTCGGGTTATAATCTAATTCCGCATTTACCTATATCTAATAGTCATCTTACTCAAGAATGTCGAATTATTCATTTCCTTAATAATTACTTTTTCATCTAAAAGAGGTGTAATCAAATTCATCAAAAATACATTCGCGAGAGAAGACAAGGGCTTTGAATTATGATACATATATTGTATCAATGTTTTGAATATTTTAAGTAAAAAATTAAAATTGAAAAATCTTCCAACAGATCCCCAATCGACAATGTACCGCTCGCAGCTATCCAAGGACTAAGCCGTCTCCTCACTGAAACAGAGAAACTTGATCAAGAATTTGACAGAGAATTGCTCTCGATATCGCAAAAAATACGACCGTTCATGAACACAGATTGTGCACTACTGAGAGAGAACTCCATACGATTGTTTGGCATCATCGCTGGGAGGGTGAAGTCTGAAGCGTTGGTGGAGCAAGCTGTGTCGTCTTTACCCTGCTTCTTACTGCATTTGTGTGATAATAACCCATCTGTTGTAAGGGTATGTATTTTGGACTATTGCTGTGTTATTTTGTAGCACATATACTATATAGTATATATTATATGTACATAAGTGTATTTAGATCTATGTCAATAATCAACAATTTTAACGGTCAAAAGTCTTGTCACTTCATTTTGTCTTTTCTAACCTCGTTTCTAATCTTTAATATTTACGTTATATTTAAATATACTACATTTCGGCGTACTAAAATATATTCAATTTGATGAGATAAAAAAAATGTATGAGTTAGTCCTTTTTACTGAAAACACTGTAATCAAAATTATAACTTTCAGGCCAGCAAATTCACATTGCGCCAAGTTTTCAAAACGTTCAACGTGAAGAAATCCAATGATTTTGTTCAAACACACCTCTTGGATGAGGGTCGACTGTATTTGGACGAGTTTTTATCAGCTTTACTGCGCCAGTTAGCGGACGAGATGCCATCTTCCGTGGTTAAATGTTTACAAACATCAGTTAACTATCTGCATAGCGCTAGAGACGAGATTAAACCGCATCCGCCATTATTACTAGGTAAGTAAAGCGTTATTACATTTTTTGTACAAAAATAGCAAGCCAACGAGCAGGCAGGCTGCCTGATGGTCACCGCCACCCATGGACATTTGCAGGACTTGAGGAGACACAAATGCATTGCTTAAAAACAATTGAGGAATTAAGGGAAATAGAAAGGAAAGAAATAGGGGAGAGGTGTTTATTTAGATTAGGCATCCGACTCTTAATGTTTTATTGATATAGATAATACATTATTTTATTTATGATTTCATTCGTAATTCCGATATTAATTGTTGAGTTATTTGGTGCAAAAATGATGGTGATGACTGTAAAAGATACTATCTAGTTAATTTCCAATGTAGTGATCATATTGTTGGTTATATATAAAATGGTTTTCCTTATTAAATTTTTGGTATAATTAATTCCAACAAATTAAATGTTAGATCACTAGTGATTTGATAAACAATATAATGAAAAAGCATTCCAAGCGAATACAGTCGTAAATAATAAAGAAATATTATTAGTCAAAGCGAATACTGTAATTAAAATAATGTGAGATAAATGTGAGATAAATAAATAAATAAACGCATCACACTCAACGGCCCCCATTAAGATCGCGTGACCTTGTGTCGGGGGTCCGGAAACACTCTCAACACTAACACAAACACCCAGACCACGACAAACATCCATATGGCCAATACAGACGTTTGCCGCGAGCGGGGATCGAACCCGCGACCGTTAGCGCTTTAGTCAGTTGCAGTGACCATTGCGCCAACGTGTCTGTCTCTAATTTAGAATCAGTCATTTAATAATCGATATTAACTCTTTGTAATATGTGCTACATTAAGCGATAAATTAAAAAACTCGTCCACAGGTATCCTCTACGCAGAGCTGTATCGAATAAGAGAGAAGCACCCCGACGAGACGCAGCTGGAGCCGGCCGTAACGCGCGGCGCGCGCGCGCGCCTGCTGGCTCTCGTCAAAGACGGCGACGCGCACGTGCGCCAGGCCGCCGCGCTCGCGCTCGCCAACCTGTGCCTCGTGAGTGCGCGGGACTGACGCGCCTCGCCCCGCTGGCCGGCGGCCGCCGCGCTCGCGCTCGCCAACCTGTGCCTCGTGAGTGCGCGGGACTGACGCGCCTCGCCCCGCTGGCCGGCGGCCGCCGCGCTCGCGCTCGCCAACCTGTGCCTCGTGAGTGCGCGGGACTGACGCGCCTCGCCCCGCTGGCCGGCGGCCGCCGCGCTCGCGCTCGCCAACCTGTGCCTCGTGAGTGCGCGGGACTGACGCGCCTCGCCCCGCTGGCCGGCGGCCGCCGCGCTCGCGCTCGCCAACCTGTGCCTCGTGAGTGCGCGGGACTGACGCGCCTCGCCCCGCTGGCCGGCGGCCGCCGCGCTCGCGCTCGCCAACCTGTGCCTCGTGAGTGCGCGGGACTGACGCGCCTCGCCCCGCTGGCCGGCGGCCGCCGCGCTCGCGCTCGCCAACCTGTGCCTCGTGAGTGCGCGGGACTGACGCGCCTCGCCCCGCTGGCCGGCGGCCGCCGCGCTCGCGCTCGCCAACCTGTGCCTCGTGAGTGCGCGGGACTGACGCGCCTCGCCCCGCTGGCCGGCGGCCGCCGCGCTCGCGCTCGCCAACCTGTGCCTCGTGAGTGCGCGGGACTGACGCGCCTCGCCCCGCTGGCCGGCGGCCGCCGCGCTCGCGCTCGCCAACCTGTGCCTCGTGAGTGCGCGGGACTGACGCGCCTCGCCCCGCTGGCCGGCGGCCGCCGCGCTCGCGCTCGCCAACCTGTGCCTCGTGAGTGCGCGGGACTGACGCGCCTCGCCCCGCTGGCCGGCGGCCGCCGCGCTCGCGCTCGCCAACCTGTGCTTCGTGAGTGCGCGGGACTGACGCGCCTCGCCCCGCTGGCCGGCGGCCGCCGCGCTCGCGCTCGCCAACCTGTGCTTCGTGAGTGCGCGGGACTGACGCGCCTCGCCCCGCTGGCCGGCGGCCGCCGCGCTCGCGCTCGCCAACCTGTGCTTCGTGAGTGCGCGGGACTGACGCGCCTCGCCCCGCTGGCCGGCGGCCGCCGCGCTCGCGCTCGCCAACCTGTGCCTCGTGAGTGCGCGGGACTGACGCGCCTCGCCCCGCTGGCCGGCGGCCGCCGCGCTCGCGCTCGCCAACCTGTGCTTCGTGAGTGCGCGGGACTGACGCGCCTCGCCCCGCTGGCCGGCGGCCGCCGCGCTCGCGCTCGCCAACCTGTGCTTCGTGAGTGCGCGGGACTGACGCGCCTCGCCCCGCTGGCCGGCGGCCGCCGCGCTCGCGCTCGCCAACCTGTGCCTCGTGAGTGCGCGGGACTGACGCGCCTCGCCCCGCTGGCCGGCGGCCGCCGCGCTCGCGCTCGCCAACCTGTGCCTCGTGAGTGCGCGGGACTGACGCGCCTCGCCCCGCTGGCCGGCGGCCGCCGCGCTCGCGCTCGCCAACCTGTTCCTCGTGAGTGCGCGGGACTGACGCGCCTCGCCCCGCTGGCCGGCGGCCGCCGCGCTCGCGCTCGCCAACCTGTGCCTCGTGAGTGCGCGGGACTGACGCGCCTCGCCCCGCTGGCCGGCGGCCGCCGCGCTCGCGCTCGCCAACCTGTGCCTCGTGAGTGCGCGGGACTGACGCGCCTCGCCCCGCTGGCCGGCGGCCGCCGCGCTCGCGCTCGCCAACCTGTGCCTCGTGAGTGCGCGGGACTGACGCGCCTCGCCCCGCTGGCCGGCGGCCGCCGCGCTCGCGCTCGCCAACCTGTTCCTCGTGAGTGCGCGGGACTGACGCGCCTCGCCCCGCTGGCCGGCGGCCGCCGCGCTCGCGCTCGCCAACCTGTGCCTCGTGAGTGCGCGAGACTGACGCGCCTCGCCCCGCTGGCCGGCGGCCTCCGCTTGAGGCTGATGCGGGTCCACTGAGCCTATGTGCACGCTGATAGGCAATACTGCGTCAAGCCACACGGACTTCATTCTGAGAAAATGGCGACTAAAGATGTCGAACCTATTCCTAACCTATATTATTTTTTATTTTGATATAAGATATAATTAAAAGCAGATTGGTAATAAAAAATTTTATCTTATAATAGGTTTTTTAAATATATGAGATTCGAAACATTTAATTAAGAAACTTCTTTCTGTATTTATTTAACTATGAAATGAAAATACATTAACATCTTGACACATTATTGCTTATCGGCAGACATATATCTTAGGGTTGCCAGGTACAAGTTCATTATTATCGGGACAATTCTACTGCATAATTAATTGACAACATCCAAAAAAAAAAAAAACAAAAAATACAATTATTTAGTAATTTTCGAAAGGCCATACGTATTTCAGTGAAAAATTTCCAAAAAACATTTAAAAAAGGAGAAAACTTAAAAATTACACCTTTTTTAACAATATAATTAATATTAATAATTTTGCCATAGGGATGACAATATCGCGATATTTACTGATTGTCTGATCTATCCCTATCCCTACTTACATAATTATTTTGGATACAAATCAAACTTATTATAAATTACACAAATAGTAATTATTTTAAAATTTCTACATTTTCGTTTCGCTTCATGTAAAAATTACAATATATTCAGCTTTATAATTGGACATGATATTCCATGATAGAGTCTGAATGAGTTATCTAATAATTTAATTTTAAAATGGTCTAAATGTTTTATTTTTTTATCAATACATTATGATAGTCAAGCTGCGCGTAAAGTTTTAATCCTTTTATTAATTTAGAGGATGGAAATGATTACACTAAACATATTTAGGATGTTATAGTTCGAAAATGTATGGTCTAGGTAATAAAAAAGCAAGCTAAAAGAATTTTCAGTGAAGCCAAACAATGCTAACTTATAAATCAATTATATACTTAATAAATAAAGCCTTAATTATGTATAAAAATGTAATCGTTTGTAATTAAGATTCCATATTATTACCAGTAAATAAATTATACTTTAAGGGCATTGGAGTTATTATGAATTAATTAAATAAAGATAGTCATAGATTTATTAACCAAAATATGAAGTTTGATCGCTAGTGAAATAGTTTTTGCTATATTTAGAAAGAAATAGAAAAATGTTTATATTATAGTCAAAAGAAAAAAAAATGGCGTCGGCCTGTACCTTATCTATTGTTAAACTAAATTCGCCAAATGTGTCTAACAAAGTGTTTCGTAGCTTTTGTAGGAGATTTAACGACTTTCGCTCTGTTGTAGATACAAAAAAAAGTTTAATGTACATGTAGGTATACATATATGTTTCATATGTACGAATAAAAATTAGCTGTTGAAATGTACTCATTGGATCGAAAAGATGAAAAAATCAATAGATAAAACTTACATGCGTTTAGAGTTTCCGTTGAAGATCACACAGATAATAAATATCGTAATATAAATTATTCTGTCAATATTTATTGATGTAAAAGCGTAAGCTTCAGAAAGACGCGTTGGCGCAATGGTCACTGCAATACGGTCGCGGATTCGATCCCCGCTCACGGCAAACATGTGTATTGGCCATACAGATGTTTGTCGTGGTCTGGGTGTTTGTGTTATGTGTGTTTCCGGACCCCTGAAACAAGTTCATGAGATCTAAATGGGGGCCGTTGAGTGTGATGCGTAAAAAAAAGTGACGTCACGATATTGGTTCGCGATATTTATTGACAGTTTAATGTTCACGTAATTATGTTTTAATGATAATATAGAATTGTATTTATGGAATAAATTAGATGTTTTCAATATTTATAATTACTGTTTCGGCATATGTGCATTCTTTGCATGTTCAGGAAAGAAATATTTATACGTTATGATTTCTAGTATCGGAATATATTTATTTATATTTTTAATTGTAATTTATTGCGTCCAGTCATTTTTATTTGTATTATTGCGTCCTCAGAACAGAGTGTAATAGAGAAGTGGCTACGTTATATATATACAATGATATTTTTTAACTATAAAAACGTTCATACTATTTGACATTAAAAAACTAACCGTTCCCAACTTTGGCAAGCTCGTCAACTGTCTTGTTGACCCAAAGTTACTCTTGTCATACTCAGTCGCTAGCTGGTTGCTAGGCAACGTCGTCTAAAGTAGTCGGCATTCAGGATGTCAATAGAGTAAACTTTTAAAAATAACTATAGTTATAATAATATCATTGTTTATGCCTAAAACTGTTTTAAGTAAATCATGCCATATATTTTTAATGTTCTATCTGAAATTAAATAGATATTTTTATACCGGGTAACAGTTAAGTTATCAAGTTCCAATTTCGAAGTCGTGTTTTCTGTTCTTAGGTTAGGATTATGTTAAAATTCCAAAATCATATTTAATATTATATTATAGTGTTTCGTTATTAAGAATGTTATGAATAAAATGGAGACTGAATTGAAAAAGATGTAATGATTGTATCGAATAAGAATTCCGAGTAGCCTTAACATGTGTTAATAAAGCTTTATAGTTAATATTACATTAAATATATGCTGCCTTACTACAAAAGATTTAAACAGACGTTAAACGAGTGTTTAAAAAATCCGTACTACAAATCCGCGTCTAAGCACAGTTTTGAGTTAAACGTGTTTTAGATATAGATTAACATACGTTTAAGTGAGTTTAATAGATGTCTAAAACTTATTTCAGCTGTCAAATGTAACGTATAACATTTTATCAATTAGTTTTTTTAAGAGTTTATTCGCTGTTGAGCAATTTAGATAACATTTTAAGCAATGTTTAATGTTTAAACACTGTTTAGCTAGACACGCGTTCTACATGGTTTTAATGCGTCTTTTGTAGTATGACAGATGAAGTTTAAAATGTGCTTAAAAATAAAAAAAACATAAACAAAATAATTGATAATGCTTAAAAGACAGTGGTAGGCTTAGAGATGTGAAATATCTAAATTTTATTTTGTTTATAATTGAAGAAGTGAAGTAGAAAGAAGGTGACATACGAATTTTTGCTGTTTACTATTAAAGTGTTGTGTATACAAACAATTTTAAACCTTAAAACTGTATTTGAGGCTATTTAAGAAATACACTACTCGATGTGTTATATCCTTAAATTCGCTGTCCCTAACGGTTTCACTCGCGTTTATGGTTACTGCTTCGCATCTATGAGTCGTAGCGCGATGTAATATAGCCTATAGCCTTCCTCAATAAATAAATACTTTTTCTATTCGAAACAGTTGTACCTGAAATTAGCGCGTTCAAACAAACGAAACCCTTCAGTTTTATAATATTAGTATAATGTTTAAGCAAAACTTAGAACTCGATTATTTCATCGAAATTAGAAATTTGCTATAAATGACCTTGATTCATTTGTGTCGTCAATTATAAGTGCATTTAGTTTACAAAGTTATAAGTAATAATTTATCGTTTTCATGTTGTCTTAAAATATAAAAATATTCTAATAAGGAATCGGCTGGTTTGCGAAAGTTCATGTCGAATATTTCAAACATCACGTCTTGCTATCGACGCCTTTTCTATCCCGTCTTAACGCGTCATTTAGATATTTCACATTTTTATCCCAATAATAGTATTGTTAAACTTGCTTTATTCATAAATCATGATAACCAGTTAGAACCAGAAAAACGTGTTACCAATGAAGATCGCAGATGTTATATATTTTTAGTATTGTTTAAACTCGAAAATTATATAATTGTATTTATATTATGTATTTGTATAGTATATGTTGTGAGTATTAGAAATGTTTCATGATTAAATCGTTGTTAAATGAATTTCTCGAATTTTTGAAATTAATAATTTCCAACATTGTCTGTGATCTTATGCAATCCCAAAAATAAAAAAATGAAATAATAAGTTACGATTTTACTAATTTTTTTATTTTAATTTCTTTATATGAAAATAAATACATACAATGTAGTAAAATGTAAGACAATTATTATTTTTCCAGTGTAAGTTAGTCAGTGTATTTTATGATTATGTTTACCGAACGTTGTTTTCATTTTCAATAAAATTGATAAGGTTCAACGTGTTTTTCTTTTTTTCGCCATTTTCTTCTGTATTTCAAGCGCCGCTGTGACGTCACACGCAACACATCTAAACAGGATTTTTAAAATGATTATAACTTAATTCCTTAGGCATATATTATGAATTTATTTATTAATTCAAATTCACAGACTAGTTTCAGAAATTGAAGAAGACTAGTTTACTGTCTGTCTTAGTATTGTAAAAGATCTTAAAAAAAGTTGATATTTGTAAAACACATGGTTTAAAGTTAGTTTCGTATGGAGACTTACTCAGGAGTCCTGGCGAGATAGAACTCTTTATCCGGGTCGCAATGGGCGCGTAGTTGTCGTCCATCCCACGAGGCTGACTCCATACGCCATTCAGGAGAAACGTACGGCACTTGAAACTTTTGAAGCGTTATCTAAATAATAAAACATTAAAATATTGAATTCGTTTTCAGTGACCCGTTGAATTTTGTAGCACCTTAAAATCAATAAATTTTGGGTTAACTTATTAGCCGTTTCATACAAATGTAAAATAGAAATGAGTATACGAAAATGAATTGTATTTTGAATGTTTTGGTATCTTTGTTTATTTAATATTAAAAACATACATATTAAAATTACATATTGATGGATTAATTACAAAAAATGGCAACATTTTTCTATCCCGCTAAACTAAAGAATGTGTGTTTTAATGCTGGTAAACAGACGATGATTTGACGGAACCAACATTTTAATATATTCACGCATCGGAGGCATGTAGCGTATAGTCTATTTTTCTTTATTTGTCTTTACTTGGTAACAATACCCCGAACGAAAATCACGAATTTCCGATTTTTTTTATTATAATTTTACATTATAAAAAATCACTCAATTCGATCATTCAATCGATAATTTCTTATCTAATTCTTATGTGTGGCTAGAAACGCGCCATATTTTTCTGGTAAATAAAACAAATAAAGAAAAATAGACTGTAGAGCGAGCTATGAGCTATGAACAGGATCTCAATTCTAATGCCACAGAGTAACAATAGCACTTATGTCACAGACTACAGTCACTTGACCATAAATCTTACGTCGATAGAGCGCAAATGTAGGATAAAGTTCTTTATCTAATCAACGATTATAGAAAAATGTGTTTAAGTGCGAATATTATTTTAATATTGGGACTATTGTAGGTAGGACTAGCACTAGCGAATTCGTAGGGGCTAAGAAGCTTTATAACAGAATCGGTAGTATTAACCGGATTAGGTGGGGCTGGTGTTCCAGATAAAGGAGCTGATGAACTAACTCCTGATGATATTGTAACACCTTCAATCATTGCTCGATGAGCTGTTGTTGTATAAACATCTTCAACGAGTTTTTTTCGTTTCCTAAACACAAAAAAAAATAGAAAATGGAAGGTAGAAAATTATATCAAATTTGTAATTCTTAATATCATTTATTTATTAATCATGGTTTATATTGAACGAAGCAATTTTTTTACGCGTGATTTGGTATTTTAATTTTATTCATAATTGTAAAAAAAATCTTAACTGTAAACAGCTTATAGGTAAGTGTGTAGGACATTGCTGCTGGGTAGCGGTTTCTTCTCTCACAAAACAGTTAAGAATTTAGCAACGCTGTTTCAAAGCGGGCTGGCGGATATACATGTGTCAAATTTTCTCCCGGCACATTCCTCATAATGTTTCCCATCACCGCCAAGCACAAGATGCGGTGCGGTGCGGTTTGAACTCGCGATTATCAGTTAAGGTCGACTTCTTTTAACTACTAAACCATCTCGGCTCTTCTAATAATACATATGCTATAAAATAAGTAAAAATACTAATAATTACTCTGGTGGAGATATGTCGTCCATGCTTATAGCTGGCGTCATGACAAGACGAGGTCGCGTCTTCATTGCAAGTTCCCAGTCTACATCTGGAGGTTTTTCCTAAAATTAGATAAAAAATAATCTGATAATGGCATCATTATTATTTTTTTATAACAAAAGTCGATATTCCAAATTTAAATTAATACAACTATAATTTAAAAAAAACGTTCGCATGAATCGAGTGGCAGGAGTTGGCAGTATTTCCCTTTTGAATGGCAGTAACTATTCTCTCGCCGAAAATGCACCAGGTCTCTATCACCATTTTAGGTAAGGGATTGTCCATTAATACATGATTTTTTTTAGCTGCTCTTAACTTTGTAGACTCCTCCTTTCCCCTGGTAATACGTGATGAGGTTTTTATACTAAATACATTATACACGATATCTTAATAACTCCTTGTGATATTTGGCGATTTTTTTCCGGACCCCCTCACCCGTTTTAGCCTCAATTAATGGACAGCTCATAAAGAAACGAGGAAATAAATATTTTGTGTATTCTAATATTATAAATATGAAAGTAACTCTGTCTGTTATGTTTTCACGCCTAAACATTTGGTTAGTTACAAAATTATATATGTATGAATAATAATATTAAATAAATTGTACTCACATAATATTGTTGCACTTGATGAGGGTTTGTGCGAGTAATTTGCTTAGGTTTAAGGAATATATCAATTGGAATATTTATTCTTTTCCATTCTGACAGAGTATGAATGTATTTCAGAGGAGGAGGCCTCATTCTCAAACATTTTTCCTTCTCCTTGTAGACAGTTTGGTATATTGGTTTAATTTCACCGTTACGAAAATCCGTTCTGTACGATGTTTCGTAATTAAAGAGCATATTTTCATATCTGTCAGGCATATTTACTTAAGGAATTGTATATAAAAATATTCAAAATAAATATAAGGTAAAAGTAAAAAATACAATGTATTACTTCAAAAGGAACTGTCAAAATATGTAGTTATGTCAACATTTCGGTTTTCAAATATTACCTATATTGTTGGGGCATATAAAGCGCGCGTGGGCCAAGTTCAAATAATTCGATTCCATCGATTGTATCTACGAAAACCGTAAATAGCCCGTGTTCTATAATCGTTGATTACATTTTCTTTTACAGTTTCTTTATCATATATTTGCGCTCAATCGGCGTAAGGTTTATGGGCTGTCAAGTGACTGTATAGTCTGTGACATTCGTGACAGTGATACTCTGTGACAGTACTATTGGGATCCGGTTTCCAGCCCTCGCTCTCTGCTATGTGACTCCGATGCGCGCACACTATAAACAACAACAGTTCCTGAAAGTCATCGTGTTTACCAACAACAAAACAGCCCGATCTACCTTAAAAGTTACGTTGTGTTTGCGTATTTGTAATAATATTTTTCAGGTTTCCAACTCACTTCTTACTCACCGTTTGCCATGCTACATTAGCAACAATGTACTGATTTTTGTGAGTTCTTTACATCGGGCTAGCGCACATACCAAGAAAATAAAACAACAATTTAATCATAAAACAACTTAAGTATAATTACACATTTTATTCATACATGAACATAATTATTGTATAAACTAAAACCTTGCATGACTATAAAATTAACCTAAACATTTCTTCTAAAAGTTAATAAAATCCTTAAATAAAATATCGTATAAAATGTCAAGATTTACGTTCAATTCTTAGTTGGAAAATGAGAGAGCCAAAACTCCTTCGTGGGGTCACAATAACCCCGCAGCTGTTTACTGTCCCAAGTGACAGAATCCATTCGCCATTCCGGGGAAACGTACGGAGGCTGCAACTTGGGCAATACAATCTGAAAATATGAGGGAAAACTAATTTACAAATATGTTAATAAAAAAAAACTCAAGGTTAAAATTAGTTTTTAAATGCAATTTCATTTTTAAGTTACTATTAATTAATGCGTTACTAAATATATTTTCAAAAAAAAAAAAAAATAGAAACAATTATGAGCCGTTGCAAACATTTAGGAGCTGTCAACAAAATACGTTTGCAAAATAGTTACTTCATTTGCAGCCTTCTTGCTTAACGGAGCGATATGTTACAGCTTGTTTAATAAATAAAAAATATCACATGGTCAGAAAATTATAAAGACTCACAGGATTCGAAGGCGCAGGTCGTCCAGGTAAGGGTGCGTTTACATTCTCGTAAGGAACCATCGCCTCGCGCATGCCACGACGCATGTCGCTTGTATACATATCTGTGCAGAGAATTCTTCGAGCGCGTTCGTCTTCTATATCGTCCATACTTACTGCTGGCGTCATAACCAGACGCGGGCGAGTTTTTTGGGCGTGTTCCCGATCTAAATCTTGAGGTTTTTCCTAAGGTTAAAACTTAAAATATTTAATACAATATTAGTTAATAGTTAGTACATATTATGTACCAACGTTTTGACTTGTAATGCTTTATCGAATTTTATAAAAAGAAAAAACTTGGTGGTGTTAAACTTTCAGCTTCATTGCTAATTGTGTATAAAGGAGGTAGGTGTACCTATATCTACATACATATAGGTACTGGTACATATCAGCTATACGTACTTTACACCGATTTTCTATGAGATAAGTCTGTATAACATCTGTTATCAATGGGATAGACCTAAGCTACTCAAAAGCAAAAGCTAGCAACATAGTACTCACATAATGTTGCTGCACGTTATTAGGATCAGTTCGCACCACATCTTTAGGCCTATGTAAAAGGCTAAATGGTGGCATGTCCCCTTTCCATTCGGTCAATGTGTGCACATTTCTATACGCCGGTTGTTCACGATGACTACTTGATGGTTTTGGGACATAATTTGTTTTGGAATGTTCGTGAATTTCGCCAAAACGATAATCAGTTTTGTAAGTCGTTTCATAATTGAAGAGCATAGATTCCATTCTTTTTGTCTCGTGCAACATTGTTGTTGTTAATGAAAGTACGATATTTTAGTAAAATACGCCACCAATATTTTATTATTATTTAATATTTGAAATGACAATAAACAATTATGACGACGTTCTGTTTAAAATAAAACGTCAAAATTAATTGACATTTTACTGATTATTCTCATTGGTTACATAATTTACAAATTTGTTTAAAAAATGTTGGGTTTGTAATAAAAATATATGCAGTTCTGATTTATTTATTACAATCCACCAAATAAATTACACCACGGTAACACGTAACACTTAAAATATAATAAACATAAAAAATAAATTACATTTTTTATCACAAAATGGGTAATAATTGATGCAATAAAAATACCATAAATGTTCAACATTAAACATACGTCAAATTCGTAAAATTTGTTTTTAAAAACATAAGAGACCAACCTTTTAAATCAAGGAATCGTGATCACCGTAAATAAAAAATGGCCTTTATTTTTAAAAGTAAAGATTAATAAAGAACTTGTTTTTTTTTTACTTTCTTGGAAACACCGATAAAACACCAATAAAACACCTATTAAAAGTTGTCTTAGAACGATTCTAGAAGATAAAAATATTTTTTTTTAAACATTAGAATAGACCTTAATATTAGAGTATTTTCTTTAATTTCGCTTCCAAAGTTTTGTCTTAATGTTTGAATTTTTTTTACCTAATAGCATTTGATAGATACATCGATTGAAATTTCATAAAACGTTAAGCCATTTACGGACATCGAAATAACGCATATTCGGGTACGCGTTCACTGAAATGCGTTGAGAGTCTACTGTGAGTTTGCAAAAACGGGTCCTGATTCTCTATGACAATAATCGTAACAAGCGAAAACGAGTGACTTCATAAAACAATAATATATAGAAAAATATATAAAATCATATAGAAAACACGAATTTAAAAAAAAACATATAAACTCATCATATGGGCAGATAATTTAAACCAAATATATTAATTAGATGATTTAAACGTTACATTCGCGTTCCGTAGTGATTGTCATAGAGATTTAAGGTCCTGTGTTGTCGTTTTAAGATTTAGTATGGACAAAATACAGCGCCAACCGTTTTATGATAGATTGCGCTGTATACATACATACAGTTTGGAAACTTATACTAGACTCCCTGTGCGTACCTGCCACCATATATCCATTCACACCATGTCCTTTGTCCTCCCATCGTAACCCAAAAGCTTAGGAAATGTTGTACGCATATTCAACATGTCCGCACATAACTTTAAAGGAGTGTTAAGGAACTCTTTAAACATTTTAATCTAGTTACATTATCTGAGATAAATTAATAAATACGAGATCATTTTACGATACAATAATAGAAAAATATTAAGTAGATCCCTTTCAGTTGATTAGATGATTATTAATTATTTAACTCTAGGAAATGATCGTAATTTTTAAAACATTTAATTATTCCTAACGTCCTAATATGTTAGCACATCATTCGATACGATATCGGTACGGTATTCCAATCGGTAAGAAGCAATAGGTGGTTACTCCCGATATCGTTCTGATTTTGCTAATTTTTGAAGTGCATTCGGAAATTTTATATACACATTCAAATGTGAAACCGAATAGCACGGATCAAAGATCGTCAGGTAGACGTCAGGAGCAGGAATGAACTGCGATTATCGATTATCATGTCCGATAATCGATATCGTTGCGGTTATTAAGTAAATAGTTCACATTATTTCACGTGAACACGATATCGTATCGGATAGTGGGAAAGACGTTCTAACGGGAAAAGCATATCAGGTACGCGTTTACATATTTTCATTTTACTGTTTACTACGAACACCTAGAAATGTCAAGCTTAAACATCGAATCGAATGGAACATTTATTTAATCTTTAAAAAAGAAAATTTTAATTTTTTTTTTCAGATGTGACGATTGCTTCGCCTAATAAATACTGGAAAGAAAATTATGCCATTTAATAAAACTCTAACTACTTCTTAAAGTTTACCATCAATTTTTAATAAGATTTTAAAAGATTATATAATTTTTAAACACATTCTTGACACGTTAGATTCATAATATCATATTTGGCCACTGACGAAGTTTTAAAAAGCTGAATCGACGCGAAATATCTATTTTTAAATGTAATATTATGAGTACTAAACACGTATTCCCAAGTCTACAGTAGTTGAATATAACCGTAATCGTTAAAAATAATTCAGACTAAAAAGGACGCAAGTACATCTCACTAAATTAAATTTTAATAATAAAACAATTTTTCAATAAAACACGTTTAGGTAATAGTTTAAAAATACACGTATATACAGAAATACATCTCTTTTCATTAATAAAAATAACTATTATAATACATAAATAACTAAACGTACAGAAAATATACAGGATATTCTTAGAATAAATTGATTAATTTTTTTTTTTAATAAGAATTGTAAACATGGCATCGATTATTAAAAATATATGCTTCGTTAATCTATGCTTACGGCGAAAAAAAAATGGATCCGAAAAAGAGAACAAGAGGAATTGGCGGCAAAAGTGACATTTGGTTAACATGGCCGCCTTAACACAAAAGTACCAAATGGACAAGGAGACATTGTAAGATCAGCAGAAAGATTGTCGTGCTAAACAAGAAGCAATCATTGTTCAATAACATTCTTTGTCAATCGGGCACTTTCAGTTCAGCCCAAATTGGAAAGAAGGGCGAGACTGGCCCGCCCCACGACCACCCGCGCGGTATGGCCAAGTGGCATAAGCCCGATTTGATTGTTCCGGAGAAGCCGTTGAAGTAGCTGTCCTCTACTTTCCCCGGGCATAGAATCACGCTTTGTCCGATCGCGTTAGGGTCCACAGAAGTGACGACTGTCTTGTCCAGTAGCGATTCGACATTTTGTAACGCTGGAATGAAAAAGAAAATACGTTATTTAATATAACTAAATATTATATATTTTTTTAATTGTAATTGTAGGCAAACGTGGGTCATTTAATGTTGTGCCGCACGCTTAGTATAAAAGCGACTGAACTCAATATCTGTGTGACAGGAATTAGCTAAGTTAGTAATTAAAATTCAGTTTCATATAATTCTGTGATCATAATATATTATTCTATCAATATTTTGTGACATTAAAATCGAAATAAACGACCGTAATCACACGTGTGAAACGCTTTTGCGTTTTGTGGCCAAAAATGTGAATTTTGGAGTGGTCACCGCCGCTCATAAACATATGAGACGCTATAAGAGTCACAAATGCGTTGCCAGCTTAAAAAAATATGACGGAAGGGAAATAGTGAGCAAGGCAAGGGTTACATATTTTACTTATAAATCTTAAATTTAATTTATTTCAATATCAAAGAAAAAAAAATAAATAAAAAAAAAGGTAACAAAAATATCAATGAGTCGGTATCGTTTTACGTAATTGATTAAAACCATTATCTCAATGTGCTGAGTGCCTTGACAAGTGATTTTATGGATATTTTTAAATAAAATTTCATTATAACTAGTATTTGAAAATTTTTCAAGAATAATTTCAATCTCATAATTTAATAATTTAAAATAATAAAAACGGAATGTTTTTTTTTGGTATATCTTACACCACACATATTTAATAACGATATTATATGTAATGCTTCTATACCATATCATGTCATTTCTAAGCAACACTTACAAAAAGAAGTTAGTGGTATAAAATCTATCAATAATATTTTTTTATTGATATCTGCTATCAGTGGCAGGTCGAAAACTTAATCTCGCCGACTAATTTTGCTAAAAATTATTATGTTGTGCATTAAAAAAACTTTAGGTTTTATACCTTCATTTCGTCTAACATAGTTTTAATAACATTGTATAACATATAACAAGTATGTAACTTTTTAATAATACACACAAATCCACACTATAGAACATGTTAAATAAATTTGTATTAAGTTTTATTATTTGTTATAAAGTTTTATTACATAATCTGAACGCAACATTAGTTCTTTCTTCCACTTGTGGTTATATTTTGCATTAATTAGGAATTATTATACCGATTCCAAGTTTTAATATATTGATCTGTGCAAGTGTTTACTATGTCATAGGTTATTAGGACTTCATATATCTTATCAAAATTTCAAGATATACGAAGATATTTTGAAATGCTGATAAGATATAAACCGCACTTTAGATATGTCTATTATACAAATTCTTAAAGTAATTATGATGCACACAATATATTATTTATAAGTAAACTGAGTGCGCATTTATTACGCTTCCCATTGTACTATATATTTTAAAAAATGTTGTTATAAAATTCATTAATTCGATTATATTTTATATTTGTCCCTTGCAGTTTCACTCGCGTTTATGGTTATTGCCTGCATCTTAGGAGTCGTAGCGTGATGTAATAAAGCCTATAAGCCTTCCTCAATAAATAAACTTGTTAACACAAAAATAATTTTTCAATTCAAACCAGTTGTTCCTGAGATTAGAGCGTTCACAAACAAACTCTTCAGCTTTATACCATTAGTATAGATTTGTAGTCAAAACCGAAAAACTCAATTGAATAGTTCTAATGAATTTATTTATTGATCAAAATGTTTGCGCAGAGAAATCCGGGCAGATGAATGTTGTGGATATTTTTAGACCTTTCATAGCTCTAAGGTTAAAGGTCACGAATCATTTTCCATGCGCTGGAAACTGAACATTTCACTAAATGGGTCATCTTTTATATTACTTTATTTTACATATTTTTTCGACATGTTTTCTAAATACATTTTTGTACGTACGTAAAGTTATAATGAAAATGACTCTCAATTAAAAGTTTTTAATTTTATTAAATCCTTAGTGTAATATTTATTGCCAATTTAAGAATACGGTACACTAAAAAAAGACGAAATGCATTTTAACTAAAATATATCCTTATAGCTTCGGATTTGGCCTACCACGAAAGTTAAACAGACTCATCCTGTATATGCGCGTAATTAAAAAAAAATCAAAGCAAGCAAACACGCAAGCAAAAGGTAATAACGTATTAAGTAACACTTGAATCAACAGATCGTATCATGTATATAAAAATCTTGAAAGTTCAAGCTAATTAACCCCGTCGAGACTCACAGCAGATGTCTCTAAACGCAATCGAACGAACAAAGAAACGACACACGACGTCTGATGGCCCTGATAAACAATACTGTGTCAAGCCACACTTACAATAAAAGGCTATTTTTTATAAGCATGCAACCCGTGCGAAGTCGCGGGCGGAGGCTAGTATTATCCAATAATAATGCTTTTACCGCGGCTTTGTCTGGTATCTATTTTAAAAGAATGAGGAAGTGAATAACAAGATAGATTCGTTATCTACGTCTTTATTTTCCAATTCTCATAATAATGTATTGCTATGCTCTCTCTTGACGACAGTCTGTTGCTGGGTAACAGGCCAAGTCACGTATATATTAGTCCAATTAACACTCGATATATACGCAAAAGATTTCAATATCTTTTTCTCTTTTGTTACCAAGCGATTATCTTTTATTAAGTGGTGAAAACACGTCGACTTCAACCAATGATCGCGGGTTCCAACCCTGGCTAGCACCGCTGATTTTTTAAGTGCTAAATTAGAATTTAAATTCATCTCGAGCTCGGCGGTGAAGGAAAACATCGTGAGGAAACCTGCATGTGTCGTGAGAAATTCTAACACATGTATATCCGCCAACCCGCAGTGGAGCAGCGTCGGGAATTAAGCTCTAAACATTATCCTCAATAGGAGAGGAGGCCTTTGCCCAGCAGTGGGATATTTATAGGCTGTTACTTTACTTTTTTTTACTTTTATTTTATTTTCTAGTTATTCCGGAGCTTTAGTTAGTTATTTCATACAGATAATTAATGATACAACGATCGTATTTTTCCTAAAATTTACAATAACGATTATAATTGCAATTCGACAATTCGAACATTTGTAAAAATAAAATGTCCAGTCATAATAGAAACAAAAAAGCCCGACAAAGTTGTTCTCCAAAATCCAGTGTCCCTCAATTTTTCTACACCAGAGCCCAAAACGACTTGGCTAAATGTATGGAAGCTAAGGTTGCCTGACGGCCGGGAAATCCGGGATCATTCCAGAATTTTGCGTCTTGTCCTGTGTCTAGGAATTAGTTTATACTGTCCGGGAGATTCCGAAAACACACTAGTTTTTTAAGGGTTTTTTTAACATTAGCAGTTTCTTTAATTTAGGTAAAAAGACAGTTAAGTTTTTAGTTATTTGTTTATTATATATAAGGGGAAAATTATAAATATTAATCCTCTAGTTCCAAAGTTGAAATTTTTTAGGAAATTTTTCCTTTTTTAAATCGTTTTTGGTTATTTTTCATTGAAATGCATCTGGCTTGGGTTTCGGAAATTAGTAAATAATTGACATTTTTGTGTTGTACAGTGGTATATTAATTCAGTAGAAGTGTCCCGCAAATTATGATCTTACACCTGGCAACCCTAACGGAAGCATTTTAAACAATAATCATACCACATTACTTTACTAAGTGTAGTTTAAAAATCATTAAAACCCTTCCATTTAGCCCTACATTCCTAAAATTGATTTTTTAAATACCCCATCCATAATTTAATCTTCATAGTAATATTAGAACAGGCATAAAATAACTTTATTAAAATTACAATTGATTGCATGAATCGGTCGTATACGAATGTTACATCTAAATTATATAAAAAATACTCAGAAAACAATTTTCACCTAAAAAATTAAGAATAAATTAAAAGATATCTTTATCCGTTGAATACAATTAACTGTATTTATCCTCATCCAATTTAAATTTTATTCAATTGTCAATTTTTTTTTGTACTGGAGTAATAAAAATATATTAATTAATCCTTTAATTTCGAAATTGATTTCCTTTTAATCATTATTTCCTTGTTATTTATTATGTTAGATCAATAAATATACATTTAATTATAATAAAATATTCAAGTAAATAGTACTGATTATTTTTAATGCTACTAATAATATTCCCATTTTTCCTCTAGCTACATTTTAAAGTTATAAATATGAAACGACAATATATAGATGTGATAGTAAATTTTGCAATTTTTATCGTGCAAATTTACATGAAAACTATTGAAGATATAAAAAAAAATATACTATAATCTTTTGTATCTATTTTTTATTTATGCCAAGGGAACAACTATCCCTCAGTTGTAATCTGTAATTACTGATCCGATTAAAAAAAAAACATTTTTGCGTTTTATAGCCTATTTATTGAAAAAGGCTAATACATCATACTACGGCTCAAAAGAGCAAAGATATAACCATGAACGTGAATAAAACAGCGAGGGCAGTTAATATTTCGTATTTTCATTACTAAAATTTAATTAAATTATTTTGGAGGAATCAAGAGCATTTTGGATATAAAATATATAAAAGATTGGGAAGCTCTGATTGTATTATTATTGCAAATGTAAACATTTTCATCATGTAGTCATCATTATCGCCGAGAACAAACTTTGCACTTATTTGTGACTCACAACAAACTGTGTTTGACATAATAATTAGCCGCGCGTTGTGTTTTGTGTTAGGCTAATATATATACAATATATATGTATAATTGTATAGTTCTTAGTCAAATTGCGTTTTATTTTATTGTAAGTACCTAGCTTTGTATGACCTTGTACCTGGACCGATTTAGCTAATTTTGATCTTGAAATATTTGTTTAAGTTCAGAGAAGGTATAAACGGTGAGAAATATAAATAATAAGTAAAGGGAAATACGACAATTTAATTTTCCAGTCTTTTGTCACTTGGTCATCTAATATTCATGGGTGCGTTCAGAAATTTTTTTATGTGATATAAGGTATCCGATCTCTTTAGTATGTTTTGTTGGAATAAAAAACAGTTCTGTTTAAAAAAAGTGTGTTGTGTTTGTTTAAGATAAAATTTTTGAATTAAGTATATGTAGATGATACGAAATTTACCAGGTCATCTCGTACCATAAAAAAAAATATCTTTGAAACGCGGTGTTTAACTGTTTTTTTTATACTTTTACTTTCATTTATTATATTTTCTTAATGGCGATTATAATACATACGTGTATGGAATTTTTACCACAAAAAAGAAAATTAAATTGTTTTATAAACAACATTAGTGTGTAGCGTACACTATCGTGATATATACTATGAAGATTATTATCATATCGTAATATATGTAACTTTAAGGAGAGTGACTGGCATAGTGATCTATTAACGCACAGCCCAAACCACTGGATGGATCGGGCTGAAATTTGCCATGCAGGTAAATCTTATGACGTAGGCATCCGCTAAGAAAGGATTTTGATTAATTCTACCCCCAAGGTGATAAAATAGGGGACGAACATTTGTATGAAACTTTGTTAATTTTAAACCGATCGGGCTGAGATTTTGCATGCGTAAAGCTACTATGACGTAGGCTTCACGGACGAAGTCGCGCCAGCTAGTATACTATAAAGATACACTATTTATGTAACAATATAATAGATAAATATGAATTTCCAATTGCATGTAAACTTACTTCCAATTGTATGTAACCACTTAACGCTGCACTTATTGGTCTAATTATGTTTTATATGTGATTGTAATTGTCAGGGTAAGGTTTGTATGAAAGAAAATTAAAAAAAAATTTGCGCTAAAGTAAAAAAATAGTGTAAAAATCTTCACATAAAAGATTAATCAATATTTATAAATAAAATTAAAGTGTCATTTTGTAAGTTCAAATTAAAAGCATTTAACATGTGAAAGTACATATATACGGTACTTACGTTGAAAATCAATTTTTTAAAATTATATCTCTCTGTCTTTTTGTTTCGGCAAATCTTTGAAATGGCTGTACCGCTTCGACGGGATTTGCACTGACAGATATCTTATGTTATAAGAAGTAACTTAAGCTACTTTATTAAAAAAAAGAGGATTATACGAAATTAAAACTGAAACCATTGAAACAGTAAACAGTATTCGATTCAAGTAGGGAAGGTGAACATTATATTAATATAATTTTAACTCAAAATAACGCGAGTAAAACCATGGCACAGCTAGTAAATCTTAAAAGTACACCCATAGGAAACTAATTAGTAAATAATTAATCATACTAATAAACGCATCACACTCAACGGCCCCCATTAAGACCTCGTGGTCTTGTGTCCGGAAACACACACAACACTAACACAACCACCCAGACCACGACAAACATCCGTATGGCCAATACAGACGTTTGCCGTGAGCGGGGATCGAACCCGCGACGGTTAGCGCTTCAGTCAGTTGCAGTGACCACTGCGCCAACGTGCCTGTCAATTATTAATATAAATTAAAAACATTAATAAACGGTAAAGATTAGTGAGACACGTGTTAAATGACTTGCAGGCACATTACTCGTTTTGAATATTCATATCTCCATAAGACACAAATAAATAAAAAAGTTGCATACGAATTGTATTAAGTAATTTGCATAGACATTGTACCTACACACATAATCATCACACATTATGCTTGTATGAGATGCACGCCACTGATTTTTAACCGACTTCACAAAAAAGGAGATTCTCAATTAGCCGGAGACCTTTTGATGTATGCTTACCGATTATTAGAAAACGGCTTGACCGATTGCGATAGTTCTTTTTTTTGTTTGAAAGAGATATATGGATGCTGATAAGCAATACTGTGTCAACCCACAAAAAGTCAAATTCGGAGATATTGATGTATTCTGATAACGCGTCATTTATTTAACATTATTCAACTACGATTTGAGTCATCGTAAGTATATATAAGCACGGAAAAAGTTTCTTAATTTTATGTTTCGAATATTTAATTGTATTCGATGTTTTGCAATATGCAATAATTTCATGTATTTGAAAAACTTATTATTAGAAAAAAAAAACTTTTATTATGATAATCCGCTCATAATTCATTAGGAATAAAATTGACTTGTTTAGACGCCATTTTCTCAAAATGAAGTCTGTGTGGCTTGACACAGTATCGCTTATCAGCGTCCATATATCTGGCGATATATTATCACAAGAGATGGAAAATGTAATTTTACAATCACATCAAGTATAATCTACAACCGTGCGTTTTTCCTCAATTAATTCTCGCGAGCGTCTCGAATTAAGATAATCTCATTTGTATTATTACATTTTTCCAGGAGTTCCATTTTCTTGACACACAGACATAGTTTTTAAATAAATAATCTACCTATGTGTGTGTATTAGCAGCGAGTGTAAACGAGTTTAAACGGAATAGCATCTTTAATTACATATCTGAATGCTTTAGAATCTAATATATACTAATATTATAAAGTTAAAGAGTTTGTTGGTTTGAACGCGCTAATCCCAGGAACTAATGGTTCGAATTAAACAGTTCTTATTGTGTTAGATAGTTTATTTATTGAGGAAGGTTATGGGCGATATGGACGCTGATAAGCAATACTGTGTCAAGCCACACGGACTTCATTTTGAGAAAATGGCGTCTGAATATGTCAAACCTATTCTTAACGAATATGTTTCAAGAAGTATATATCCATTTTTTCATTTATTTTTTGATGAAAGGTATAACAAATTAATTAAAATCAGACTAATATATTATCTAATAAAAAGTATTCCAGATGTTTGAGATTATCGTATAAATTGCAAAATATGTAACGCACTTGAAATTCGAACCAATTAATTAAGAAACTTTTTTCCGTATTTATTTAGTTTATATGACTTCAATTTCTTTTTAATAATGTTAAATAGGTGATGCAGGAACAAAATACACCAATATCTCCAAATTTGACTTTTGCGGGTTGACACATTATTGCTTATCAGCATCCATATGGCATCACGCTACGACTTATAGGAGCGAAGCAGTAACCATAAACACGACTGAAACTGCAAGGGACAACTAGTTATATCGTCGGTGATATTTCAAAACCGCGTATCTAACTTTTCCTATAAAGTTAAAATTTGAATCAAATACAAAATCACATTATTGATAAAAATAAGGCTTATGGGCATTTTCCATTGCGGAAAAATGGGCCTTATTGTGAAAGCTAGTTACGCGGTTTTACACTATCACCGACGATATGATATGCATAAGAATTCGTAGGTAGGAAAAATAGGAAAAATCTAATTTTGCAAATATCGCTATCCAGTAACATTTATTTATAGAATGATAACAAGTTTAGATTCTATTAGAAACTAGCACGTTTTATTTAAGGTGTAAATATTGTCTACTTTTTATAGCGCACACTACGTACTACTTACTCGATTTATGACGTCATAACATTAAAAAAACATTCGACGAATTAAAAACGACTTGAACTCTTGCATAAAACAGTTAACATATTAGGTAACATACATACAAATAGATACACTTAACGATGGTATATAAGTGAAATGGAATATTATTTTATAAAAATAAATTTTATATTATATCAATATTAAACACTCACATTTCAAGTTATCCCATCCCAGGAACTCTCCGAAGAAAACCACCTGCATATTGCTAGCGAGAGAAAGATCAGCTATCTCTTTCAGCCTAGCGCAGTCCTCCTCACTCATGCGATCCATGCATTGCACGTTGATGACTATCATCGGCTGGTCGCATATTAGGAACCCTGTAAATTAAAAAGTTACATTTATACAAAATATATATTTAAATTATATTTTTTTAAGAATGTATTGTAGTTATATAACAACCTAAATATTTAATTTTCTTGCTATTAAATTTTATAATGTAAGACTAGGGTTGTCAAAAAAATGTTGGATATTTTTTATTAACATAATCTGTGTTAATATTATAAATAAAAACGAAATTATGTCCGTATTAGAGTTTTATAGAAATAATCAGAGATATTATACAGTAAACAACCTTCATAGTTGTGAAAAAATTAATATAATCTTAAAAAATTCTTTACAAGTAGCGTTACATATTCACTGGAAAATAAATGTTTTGTTTGATGTTGTATTGCCGTGGAATCTTCTCGATAGAAATCACATCACAAAATCTCATATACCTACAAATTTAAATTTTGGTCGCTAAGTTCCTTATAGTGTGCAGACGGATTTTATGAAACTCCACTCCTAAGGGGGTAAAACCGGTGTTGAAACTGTCTATGAAAGTCCTGCTATTAAAGTAAGAAACTTAAAATTTAAAATGATGCTCTATAGATGATGTAGATATGTACTAATAATGTCTTTAGAAATCAATTTCTTTTTGTTATAATTTGATGTCATAAAAAGTACATTGCACCCGTGCGAAGCCAGGGCGGATCGCCGGTATAATATAAATATGTTAAGCTGTAATTTTCTTACATGGAAGTACACTCATTATTACGTACATTTAGTGCCCCTCGTCAACATTGTAAAGTGGCTTTAGAAGTTAGAAATGTACTATGTTTTATTTCTTGCGGTTGGCAACCCTAGTTACATTATTCATGTACTTTTTATTGTTTTCCGCAGCTGTATTTATTTCGTCATTATTAATGTAATTATGGAGAGAAACAGATGAATATATAATTATGAAACATGCTTTTGATTTGCTTGCATGTTTTCGAATATTATCAAGTTTTTGATTTTGAAGGTCATTGGACCGATTTTACTCTCATGTAAATTTTTATATAACTAAAGTCCTTCTACAGCTATCTTTATATAAATAGGAAATATGATCTCGATATAGGCATCTAGAAATTGACTTTTCATAAAAAGAGATGAAGCGAGTTCTGTGACAACCTTTTTACATATAAACCTAAAAGAGAAGAGAAAGAGAAAGGGAATTATTTTCACCGTATTTGATACTCTCTTTCTCACGTTCTCGACCAATTGCATGCCTTAGCGCGCTATGGTTATGTTCTGCTATCGTCTAAAAAGGAAGTTGCTGATTTCGCCACATTATCGCCACAATAAATTGTATCTTATCGCTCCAACATTCATAAAAACGAAAATAAAATCATTGTTTTACCAACAGTAATGACTACTGAATTATGTAAAAATAGATTATTTTTTACAGCTTGCATCCCATATGTCTATGATGGTCTCATTAAAATTAGATCAATTCTTTAGCGTAAAACACAGATATTAAATTGTACATTGATAATATTAGAATGGATAACGGATACGGATATATAACATTTGATTGACAGCCGTCGAGACTGTTTGTTTTGGCGAAACTGTTTCAAATGCTAGTCTAGACGAAATTATGTAACGATGAATTCTTTTGCAGAGAAGTTAAAATGTATGGAAGCGATTGAAGAATTTGATAATACTGGTCAGTTGCTGCCATTATGATACACTAGCTGTCCCTTGCGGTTTCACTCGCGTTTATGGTTACTGCTTCGCTAATATGAGTCGTAGCGTGATGTAATATAGCCTGTAGCCGTCCTCAATAAATAAACTATTTAACACAAAAATAATTTTTCAATTCGAACCAGTAATTCCTGAGATTAGCGCGTTCAAACGAACTCTTCAGCTTTATAATATTAGTATAGATTTTCAGACTTGCTGGAAAATATCCATTTTAACTATCGTTGATTAAATTGTTGCATGCATGAATAACGATTAATTATATAACGTTGAAATTAATTAGGACTATTGTATGACTGTAATGAGACTATTGTTGAGTGTTAGAATTTAGTGACAGCCATTTTTTAAATTGCAAACAATTAGACAAAAAGTTTTTTGATTTTGTTCAGAGATGCGGATACGATGGGTACACTTTTAATTTTCGTCTCTTTTAATGGATTTACTTAGTTTAACTTTGAGCTCAACTCACACATCAGATAAAAAATCATCATATTCATAAGCAATGTGTGTAATTTACTAATTAAATAAAAGAAATGTCACTTGTATGGACTCGCATCGTGTCGGCTGAACCGGCGATGCGCAATTACGTATGTATGAACGCGTGAGAAGGCCTTAACCATAAGTACATATCAAATTTAATAATGGTTTTAATTTAAATCTGTCATCTGTCCTATGTAATCATATCTAAGTTAGCCATTGGGCAGATGCGACTTGAATAATTTCCTTATTTAGGATAAGAATAGCTGTCATCAGGTGTTTGGTCAATGTAAGTCTACTTTCCGCCACTGGGGCAGATGTACTAGTCAAGAACGGTCATTCGAAGTCTTAACGTTATTATACATCATTTAACTAGCATTTTTCACGGTTATACTAGAGGCTGCTTATTATTCTAGTCCAGATTAAGTTACTTATTTTTACAAAGAGCGACAGCCATCTGATCTCTGCAACCCCTGAGGGCAATCCAGTAACAATTTAGACTAAAATAATCTACCTGCTAAGACTAACGATCATAATTAGATGATTGTGATCACAACCGTACGTGGAACAAGGACAAACATCCAGACCTAAGATCAAATATTTATACAAATATAAATATCTGCCCCGAGCGGGAATCGGACTCGCAACTGACGGAACATTCAGTACCACTAAACCAGAGCCGTTTTACTCAATTACCAAAATTTATTCCGCGCATATTGTTCACCGCACTGTCGCGTCGGTTGTCAGACTGTATCTGCATATATCACCATATGAAAGAGACATTGATAGCGGTGGGAATAATTTCGAATAAAACGATAATCGAATTATTCGCATATTTTTAATCACATTCGCTCGTCACTGGTGACGTCTGCGCATTACTATTGATTTACATGAATCACTGAAGCAGTGAACGAAAAACTATTGAACTATTTCGGAGAACAGTGATAACATTTCATCCACAAAAACCTATCGAACTGATCTGCAGATTCTCAAAATCATCAAAATTGCTCCAAACGTTTTGCCCAAAGGTGTACATACACACATCGATGTATATATTTATATCTTATACCCAATGCTAATGTTTATCCTATTCAAGTCATATGCCCCATTTCTCGTCAGTCGTTGTGCTAAAAATATAAATACACAATTACAGTACTAATAACTGATTTTATTTCTGTTGTACAATAGTGACTAAGTTTTCATTAGCGTTATGTTTTTAATGTATAGATATAAAACAATTTACGGCACGGAAATAATGATATTATACTTTTAAACAGAAACGTATGGATCACAAACATGTTAATTAACTATTGGGTTGTTCGGAAAGTCATTTCGTTTTTATTTATGAAAATGAAGCAAGATTTTCTCATAGATAATAAATATTTAATTAAATTATATATTGTCCATTTCGGTTCAGTATCTTTTGCCATCTTTCTGGCAGTAGCGTGATTCCACGTTCATAAAATTTTTGATCTTTGCTGGCAAAAAACTGATATAGTTGATTTTTTACCTCCTCATTTGAAGTAAAGGTTTTTCCGTCTAAAAAATTTTGTAGAGACCGAAACAAATAATAATCCGAATGTGCCAGATCTGGTGAATATGGTGGATGTGGCAGAACATCCCATCAAAGCTGTAAAAGCTTTTAGCGTGTTACCAAACTTGTATGAGGTCTCGCGTTGTCTTGGTGGAACACTACACCTTTTCTATTGATCAGTTCTGGCCTTTTCTATTTAAGCGAATCATTCAATTTATCCAGCTGATTACAGTACACTTCAGAATTGATCGTTCTGTTGTCTGATAGAAGCTCAAAAAAAACGATTCCTTTGAAATCCCACCAAACAGATAGCAAGACTTTTTTTTGGTGGATATCGGCTTTCGAAGTGCTTTGAGCAGGCTCATTTTTGTTAGTCCATGATCTCTTACGTTTTACGTTGTTGTAAACAACCCATTTCTCATCGCCAGTGATAATGCGCTTCAAAAATGGATCATTTTCTTGACGTTTGAGAAGCATATCACAGACTTCAACGCGGCGGCACAAATTTCTTTCCGTAAGAACATGAGGAACCCATATGTCGGGCTTTGAGATTAAACCAAGGCGTTTCAAATGACCATGAACGGTCGAATTCGATAAATTTAATCTCTCAGCGATCTCACGAGTTGTTATTCGCCGGTTTGCATCAATTAATGCCTTTATGGTGTCTTCATCAGCTTCCATTGGCCTTCCAGAACGTGGTGCATCTTCAACATTAAAATTGCCCGATCGAAATTTCGCAAACCAGTTTTGGCACTGGCGTACTGTCACTACATCTTCTCCATACACATCGGATATTTTTTTTCTTGCTTGAACAGCATTTTTACCTTTTCGATAATAAAAAAGTAAAATATGTCGAAAATGTTGCTTGTCACTTTCCATGTTTGAAATGGCGCGAAAAAAAATGGCGGCTTAAAACCAATCATTTTTTTTTCACAAGTAAGCCTTGGTATATGACCTGTCCAAATATATAATAAATATGCGACTTTAGTGTGAAATAGATTGACGAAAACACCATCAAAACTTTTGTTGCGTAAAAACGAAATTACTTTTCGAACAACCCAATAACTTTACAATTGAAACTAATAATGTAAATAAAACATTGAGTTTAATCCAATTACATCCCTGATTATAACGAATTAATAAAATGCTGATAATAATATCAAGGCCGTTAGTGCAGAATTCAAATCTTGATATTTTGGATCAGATTCTGAGCATCGGAAAAAGGTAAGAAAACCGTCATATTACAATTGAACCTTGTTATGTCTTTTCATCCATTTTCAGTTAAGTCTGACAATACCAGACCTTAAGGCACTTTAAAATTATAATGTATACTTGGCCCGTAGACTATACATATCTAAAGTCTAAAAACACGCCAATTAAATTTAGAAATTTAGCGTCCGAATTAGTTAATAATAATAAATATTTAAAATTAGTAATTAAAACCTAATCATTT
The DNA here is from genome assembly GCA_037950945.1 of Hypolimnas misippus. NCBI lineage: Eukaryota > Metazoa > Arthropoda > Insecta > Lepidoptera > Nymphalidae > Hypolimnas > Hypolimnas misippus. Next base: position 2,574,367 of record JBBEEQ010000018.1, on the reverse strand, counting down.
GCTCACTATTTATTAAGACCCATACGATAAACTGCCAATGAGTTCAGGTCCGTAAGTACACAATTTAAATCTAGATACTTCAGATCAGGATTACAATTTTAGCAAATTTATGTACTTCTGAAATTACATCATCCAAATCTGGAAATTTCGAGTCCGAATCTAAGTGTTTATGATTCCAATTTTGACATTCACTAATGCACTAATCTGAAATTTTCTGGTCTAAATCCAGTTTTTGACCAAATCGAGTTTGTGAGAAATGGAAGACTTTGGAGCGGTGACAATGACCATAAGGGTATATAAGAGTTCACATCAAAACTAATAACTTAATTCATTTCGTCTTTTATGTCATATGGAACAACACAGATATTTATTGCAATCAAGTGCTTTCCTTTTCATACGTATAACAAATACACGCTAAATTTAATAACAAATAACGCATCACACTCAACGGCCCCCATTAAGATCTCATGACCTTGTGTCGGGGTTCCGGAAACACTCTCAACACTAACACAAACACCCAGACCACGACAAACATCCGTATGGCCAATACACACGTTTGCCGTGAGCGGGGATCGAACCCGCGACCGTTAGCGCTTTAGTCAGTTGCAGTGCCAATTGCGCCAACGCGTCTGTATAATATTACATTCTGGCTTAAATATCAAGTATATTATAATATACAATATACATACGTATTATAAACTAACGTTTCCCACGATTTATCTTTTCACAAAACTACTTATTGTACAGGTAAGTTAAATTTGTTATATGTAAATAATTATTACATACTTTACGAAGTAATGTTCAAACGTAATTGGGAGCACGTTACGTTTTAAGGAATTCAGTTGATATTGTTATTTTGATTATACCCGAATCCATTGTGACTAGTTTCGACATGACATTTATATGAACGTTTGTATCTCGTATAAGATAATAAATAGTTTAAAATACAGAGATTTAAATAAACCCTTGAAAATCAGTATGGATGGAAGGAAGAACGGAGGGATGTACGGATGGAACAATAAAACTGATTAACCGAAGATTGGTGTAAAATTTTGACTAGCGTCACATCTAATTGTGCAACTCTCTTCTTTAACACTAGGAAGTCATATAGCGTTCACATATTTTTATGTACTAGTGGTCGCTTAGCGGTCGAAATTCGATCACACTTCATTAAATTTTCAATCGATTTCAAAATTGACCATAGATAATCCAATCTTAATTTGAACACATACTTTAACAATAAGAAAAGTGCATTCCTTCACCTATAAATATACAGATATTGTATAATATCTGTATAAATCCCAAGTTCAGTAAAAACACGATATGATTCCAATGTCATCGTGTTGCGTTTCCTGCAAGTCGGAACGGAAGTCGACTATTATACATTACGAGTCACGGTGACAACGCGCCTGCGGATTCGAGTGTTATCATGATAGCTGGTGGTATAATTGATTAATTCATTTATTTGCATCGGAAATATTACTTGAATTCAATAGAATTTTGTAACTGTTGAATCATGGTCAACATATTATATAATTATATATTTTATAAGCTCATAGATTTTGGCACCTATTTTTCCGAGCTCTTTGGACGACGTTTTTTAGCAACTATATAACGTCTGGGTATGAGTACAGACGACAGTATCTTTGGGCTAAAATGTCAGTCGAGCGTGTCAATGTTGGAAATGGTGACAGATTTATAACATTTTTACACAGGGCGCAGATTTTTAACGTATAAACGCAAAAACAGTTTTAACGTAACGTATTTATAATGACAAAATCTATTTAGATGTTATGTTTTATTGGCATTATTTATTATTTCACTGACTTGCTTTCTCAGGATGGAATTAAATAAATGCATCAAAATTGGTCCACTCGTTAGGGAGCTACGATGTCACAGATAGACACATAGATACACAGGGATATAAATACACATTATACGAACGTCAAACTAATAACACCTCTCCTTATAGGTTGGGAGTTACGAGTGTAATATTTCGTAATGTTTAAACATGTAATCTTCAAGGCTCTTGATACTCTCTTAATTCAATTTCATAAAAAATAATATCCTTTTGATCTTAGATCATAAAAAAAAAACTGTTCTTGAAATCGCCCAAAGACGAATAAGGTTTCGACATTCAAAGCGACAAAAAAGTCAATTAAAAGGTTGGAATTTTTTAAAGTGGGTCAGATATCGATTTCTTTACGCGTTTCGCTTGTTAACCATATCAAATATTTACGAGATTCCGTCCAAAACGATCATATGTAATTATTGAATCGAAATAATTATGTATTTGTACAACTACCCTACTAAAAGAATGAAGGAGTCTTACAGATGATACTCTTAAAGAAATATTCTATTTTGGTTAAAATTGTTTGAACCAGGATATAAATAATAACGCCCTATTAATTGACTTATGCCCGACATATATCCGCAAAAACAAAACAACAGAGAAAACTTTTGAATTTGGTAATAGATAGATATAGTAATATTAATAAAAAAAGGTGATTTAGAAAGAATTAATTAGAAACAGTCAAATCCAACTCCTCCTCCTCTCCGCCTCAACTCTTAAGAGGGACTCGTTAAAATAAAAATCGAATTACCAACATTATTCTATAATCAATCTTTATCATTTCAGATACGTTTGGAAAGCGTTCTGGATTTTCTTTCGTAGTTTTAAAACTAATCTCAGAGTAAATATTGCACTGAATCGATGCTTGAATAAAGAAATATAAACACGACAGTTAAATTTAGACGACTTTCATCGATCATTTTCGCGTTGCACAATCACAATATACACACACCGTTGATAACGTAAAATTTCTGGATTTTCATTTCGTTCGTTTTTTTTTTATTATACAAAGCGCACTTCGTATTGCTTACCAAAATATCTACAAATTTATAGTAATAAATTAAAGAGAACAAATTTTGTATGAGCGTAGAAACTCTGTCACCACTGAATTTCTTTTAAAAGTTATGGTATCATTTGAAAGGTACATTGTTCCAGATTCATGGATTCCAGACGAGTTTCGCGTTGGTTGATCTAAGAGAGGGAACGATGGCTTCAGTTGTAAAGAAGTATTATAAAGATTTTTAAAATTTTACACGGCAAGTGATGCGAATGAAAATAATTAATAAATGACATATCGCAACACGGATTCATTAATTGGTTAATCTGGTGCGGCTGTAGTGTTCTCACTAATTGTATCTTTTACTTGATTACCTAAATGGGGGAGTTCGTTTTAGTTTAACGTTGTTTGAGGCGCATGGTAAAAAGGTTGGGAATCGCTGTTCTACATATGTAGATCGTCATAGGCACTAACGGGAGTGAAGTCGCGAGCATAAGCTATTTGTTCAAAATTATGGGTAACATGATTTTCTGGCTACTTCACCTTTCATTTTTTTCTTTATTAACGGAGAGACGATCATTTACTTTCCAAGATATCATCAATAGCCACTAATTGTATAATAGTGTAGCACGCAACGGTTTCTCGATTACTGTTTTAAAATGTTGAGACAGCAATTTTTACGCTTGAGACTCTATTGTATTGCATATAATTGACTAAAACTGAAAATTTTAAAAATACCCTGACCATCAATTCTTTTACACCATTTCAACGAGCACCAATGCGATACGTCTGCTGTAAGTAGGTGAGGAGTTGTGTATCCTGCTGATCCTGACTACAGCATCAGACCAAGAATTCCATAATTTCGCATGATTCACACCTTTCGTAACTACTTACGACGTATCTCTTACTAGGTTACCGAGTTGTTTTATATCGCTCTCGAGAGTAAATCTTACAAAAGTAATTCTCGCCTTATACGATTGTAAATAATATTCTTTTGGTAAGAGGGTTACCTTGGAAGGCATTCAAGTATTAGTTAACGCAATTTTTGAAAAATTTTTACCCCCTTATATAAGGCGCTGAAACGTTTTTCCTCCCTCCTTTTAAACGTTACTCAACACTTAAGTGGCTATTTTTTACATAACATTATAATAATGTTGCACAAAGTACGTAAAGGACGCTAAAATACGTGTGTTATTGATTTAATCCCGCCCATGCAGCGCATCGCAACGTTATACAGGATGACTCCCTCCCCCCCCCCCCCCCCATTGCGTTACGTAATACTTGAAAGCTCCCTAGGTGGTATTAGTTGGAAAAGCGTAAAATATACAGAATAAAATATAAATTCATCTCTCTTTGTCCGATTTAATTTTATATGCTTTATAGTATAATGTTATAATCTAGAAATATGAATTAATTATATAGGAATCTGTTGTGTGTATATAAGTTATGTGTTAGGCATGTCATCGTATGTCATAATATAGCAAGGTATCCTTAATGAATAGCCCATGTATTTTCCCAAAAGTGGTCGATTACCCATTAGTCTACGAAATCATTTCATTGGCTGTTATCGACTTTCAGTATTAGGTACTTAAAGAATTTATAAAGAAGTAACACTTTTTTTAAACCTTGTCATCAATTTCCACACTTGCCTATAACGTCATGTCCGATACCTTCACGGAAGAATTCAGGCTTAACTTTTCGTAAAGAATATACGTAAACATAATATACATATATGTACGTAAGTTTTTATGTAACCATTAAAATTACTGATCCGAATTGAAAAATTCTCCGTTAGATAGAGAAGTTATAGGCTATATTACATCACGCTACGGGTCATAGGAGCGAAGCAACTAGAAACGCATTGAAACAGCTTGAATACACAGAAAATAATCCTAACTTCTCCTTAAGTTCTCATTCAATTAACTCAAGATTAAATATAATTACACGCACGCGAGGTTAACATGAAAAATAAATATGATGTAATAAAACACGGAGCTACCGAAACTAGTCCCAGAAGCCGTGACCGATTATGTATCAGTTTTATTAATTTTACCGAGCCCTTCGCCGTCGGCTTCTAGAACGTACTCTAAAAAAAAACAATTAATATGCAACGCGGGACAAATGCAGATCGCCACCTCAGAACGCCTTAAATAGCCAGTGACGTGCCGGTCGTCTATACTAATATACGGAGGTGAAATTTGTTTGTATATCTCTGAAAAGCGTTTTTTGCACAGTATAGCCCGTTTATTGTGGAAGATTATAGGCTATATTAAAACACGTTACAACTCATAGAATTGAGTTAGTAACCGTAAACACGGGTAAAACCGCGAGGGACAGCTAGTGTTTTTATTAATAATAAACACTAGTTGCACTCGCGTTCATGGCTACTGCTTTGCTCCTGTAAATCGTAGCGTGATGTAATATAGCCTATAGCCTTTCTCAATTAATAGGCTATCCGACGCAGGAAAAACTTTTAAAATCGGTTAAGTACTTTTAGAGATTATACAAACATACAAACAAAAATGTACCTTAATATAATATTGGTATATATATCAAGTGATTTTATACCTTAGTCGTATACATATAAGGCTACTGTGCATCGTAAGGATCTTCCTCAAACATCAATAGCTACAGTATAGAAATTGACATAACGGTTGATGAGACGGAATTAATTAGACGTTTGGGACTGAACGCAATTAATTATACCGTCATTGAGTTTAGCGACAGAACTTATTATGATACTCATCATAATGAATAATACTCTGATATTAATGCGCGTGTTTAATAAAGGAAAACTAAATTCTCTTTTCTGAGGTTTTATTATTGTTGATTCTAGTATTATATTCTACAAACATTAAAGCTCGTGTTTTCGCAGAAGTCCTTGAAAAGCAATCCGTTGTCCGGGTGGGGGAGGGGGTAGATCGACCTGATCTCCCTCTCCCCCACCGAACAAAAGCAATCCGATGTCTGGGTGGGGGAGGGGGAGACCAGGTCGATCTGCCCCCTCCCCCACCCAGAAATCGATCGATTTTGCGCATGCGTATCTGCTTGCCCCCCCCTTGCAACGCTCATGGCTGGCTGAACTAGTCACAGGTCTTGCCCCCCCCCCTCCGTACCCCGCGCTGGTGCTTCCCGGCTGCCGTCCTCAGGGCCGTGTGAAAACGGATGCGCGAGGCCCCCACCTCACGCGCCCACGACCCGAGGGAGAATTTGTGTCTATATTTAAAACTAGCCCCGGATGGAGCCACCACTGTATGAGGCTAATATGCTCCTACGTGCGTTAACGTAATGATATATGAACGCTGATAAGCAATACTGTGTCATGCCACATTCGAAATGGCGTCAAAAACATTCGATTCAGAAACTTTTTTCCATACTTGAAAGTTTTTTGAATAATGTTAATACGTGATGCATTATCAAAATACTTTGACGTTTTGTGAGTTGACACATTATTGCTTATCAGCATTCATATAGCCTATAAATTTCCGTAATAAACGAGCTATCAAAAGTAAAAGGCACATACATGGTCTGATTGACCAGATATTGCAAATTGATTATATTAATTTATATGATATATATATATTCTATGTAGAAAAATGTCCCTTTCAAATGGTATCACAATTTTTAAAATAGATTCAAAAATTTACTTCGCACATACAAAATTCGCTGTCTCTTTATTATCTATACTAATATTATAAAGCTGAAGAGTTTGTTGTTTGAACACGTTAATCTCAGGAACTACTAGTTCGATTTAAAAAAAATTGTGTTAGATAATTTATTTATTGAGGTAAGCTATAGGCCAAATTACATCACGCTGCGACTCATAGGGGCTAATCAGTAATCATAAACGCGAGTGTAACCGCAAGGGTCAGCTAGTATGAGTATAATTTAAGAGTAAATTAACACAAAACAATAAAGCACATAGAATGAAATAGATAATTGATTACAATATCGCTCGGTAAGTATTGTATTAAGAATTAAGAATTTTTTTTCATAAACGCATCACACTCAACGGCCCCCATTAAGGTCTTGTGACCTTGTGTCGGGAGACCGGAAACGTACACAAGACTAACACAAACACCCAGACCACGACAAATATCCGTATGACCAATACAGACATTTGTCGTGAGCGGGGATCGAAGCCGCGACTGTTAGCGCTACAGTCAGTTGCAGTGACCACTGCGCCAACGTGTCTGTGAAATTCTGTATTGTTTAACAGTCGTCTCAAAATAGTATGATTCGTCTTTTGCGCCGAGTTAGTAACACACCTCAACTTTGGCATCGACTTACAATGAACAATTCGAAATCATTGAGCATTGTTATTAGCATAATTGGCTCAATTCGTGCTCCATTGAGAATTGATTAAGAATTTCATGCGTTTGTTATTCGTGTGTTAATTCGTTTCGAGTTTGCTTCGTATTGAAATTGATTCTGCGATTTCTTCTATGTTTCTTTTGTTTAATTTCTTTCGGGTGTCTTGGTTTCGACGAATGGTATGTTAGAAATATCATAAATTTTGAAACTGTGCTAGAATTTCCGCGATAGATAAAACTTCAAAATTCAATTATTTTTTATCAAAGGCGTTAATTTTATTAAACTAATTGGGTATTTTTCTAAATACAATCTAACATACTGGTCTTTATGACACCTAGCATCGACGTCGCATCACACTAGTTGTCGTCTTGATAGACGTAAAAAAATAATTCGCAATATTTCTGCTGCGATACCATATTAACCAGAACCATCGGAACATACCCATTATTTCCCCTGTAGCATGTACAAGCCGTCCTTCGTGGTACACCATAAAAGTTACAGCTGTAAATCGAACCGTGATGTAATATAGCCTATAACATTCCTCAAAAAACGGGATAATCAACGCAGAATTTTTCAAACGGGATCAGTAATTTTAGAGAGTACCTCCTACATACCTCACAATTTTTTTTCCTCTTTGTAATATTAGTAGGACAGACAGATATGAAAATCGTCGGCATCGTTAACATTATAATGGACTTAAAATTATGAAAATGAGACTGGAATCTGAGATAAAAGTTAAAATTTATATATAGTTCATTATGATGTATATTGCTAAACTCAAGGACGGTATATTTAATTGGGCTCAGTCCTAAATGTCTAATTAATTCCGCTTGTCCGATTCGATATTTTTTATTCGATTATCTTTGAAATTTATGTATCTTTCGAAACATATTTTATTTATATAATTGTAGTATATTCTCGGGTATATTTGCAGTTTGCAAAAATTTGCAAATTTCACTTCGGACCCATTTCCATAACAGAAGAGAACCCCAATGGGATATTAACAAGTCACTTTATTGTTAAAACGAGTTTAGATTCTTCGTTCGATAATTTGAATAACCAAATATTGCAATATATTTCATCACTTTATCTTCGAATGCTCTGTATTTCTTTCTTCAAAGTTATCTTTTAAATGTGTACCGAGATACTAGTAATGTACATATATAATTTGAATGTGAGTTCTTATAATCCTTGTCAAAATAAAATATTCTACACAATCATATATTTTATCTATATTTTATACGTGAAGCAAAAACTTTTATTACGAAAAATACGCGGACGGAGGAGCATGAAATTTCGCACACTTATATTTATATAGAGGAGAGTGCTAATATTTATTCGAATTATGCAGAAAAATACATTAAATCAATAAAGAAACATTACACACACTACTTGATCTGTGATCAATCTTGAAATCGGTTGAAAATTTAATGAACTATGGTCGAATTCCGACCACTAGGCGATCATATTTGATATTAAATTAAATTCTTTGGTTAATGGATTTGATATCAGTAGCCATTTCCAAATTTGACAAGTTAATCAATTGTCTTATCGGCTTATCGAAACCCACCTGCTATTCTCAGTCGTTAGCTGGTTGCTAGGCAACATCGTCCAAAGTTGTCGGCGTTATAAATGCCAAAAATATATGAGCTTATAACATATCGATACTTGTGATAATATCATGGAAGCAATGATTATCACATTGCATACTGTAGTTATGTAATGCACGATTGTATGATTCACGCCTAAACGAGACAATTTGACGCTCAATTAATTCATTCTATTATCGTCTGATTCGCAAATAAATGTAAGTAGGCGGCGGCCCGTGAATTTAAAACCATTTAAATAACGTCCAATGTCGATGTTCTTTAAAAGTCGATCGAAAAACGAACGATACAAAAAAAAATCGAATCGTTTCAATAGTTCCTTTTTAAAAGGGCCGTTCGCGTTGCGATAGAAAAGCGGCTGTTTCATTGAGAATTGTGTGTCGATGTTGACAGAATCGATTGCAAATACATGATTTGTAAACAATAATATTACGTGTATGACCGTAAATTTTAGCACACCGATTGGTGATCATTTCGGACGACGTTGCCTAGCAACTAGCTATCTTTGGACCAATAAGTCAATTAGCAAATTTAGAAATGGGTATGCAGTTTTAGCGTCACATAGTAAAAACATTAACGCATCTCGACGGCCCCCATTAGGATCTAATGAAATCGCAAAAAAAAAATACTAATATCATAAAAAGATTTATTTATAAATTCGGATGTACCTGATAAACTCTGAAACTATTGATCCGATTTGAACAATTATTTTTGCGTCAGATCGTTTATTGATGAAGGTTATAGGCCATATTACGTCACGCTAGGGCACACAGGCGCATAAGCATAGCATGAATGAAATCGCGAGGGGCAGTTAGTTTATACAACGAAGGTCACGGTCTTATTGAAGTGATAATTCATTTAAATTTTTATACTGTTTTAACAATGTCCAGTGTCAAGGTGCTCTGAAAAGTCGAAATAATTAAATACCAGGGTTTGTGTTTGATCTACACTATATATATATATATATATATATATATATATATATATATATATATCAAAACTGACCGGCTGAAATATTCACTGACTCATCGATCAACGCAGAGGTAAGTCTAGAAACGTGAAATTTTGCAGGAGCGTTTTTTACATATCGTAAATGTGCACTAAGACAGGATTTTTGAAAATCCATCCCCTAAGGGGTTAAGAGGGTTGAAAGTTTGTTATATATCAAATTGCTAAAGTATACTCGGGCGAAGCTGCAGGGATGAGGGAGCTGTAAATAACATATAAAGAGAGAGAGCATATGTTCGTTGTGCGAAGTTAACTCGGATCTACTGAACCTATTTTAAAAATTGTAGAACCATTTAAAAGATATATTATTCCAAAAAAGGTATGAGGTGGCAAATTTGAAATTCTGAAAGAGAATGTCAAAATCTATAAGATAAGCAATATTCAAAACTCCCGGAAAACTTTCCAGGTAAAACTATCAAATGACAACGATAGACGCGACAGACATTCGACAGACGCGTTGGCGCAATGGTCACTGCAACTGACTAAAGCACTGACGGTCGCGGGTTCGATCCCCGCTCACGGCAAACGTGTGTATTGGCCATACGGATGTTTGTCGTGGTCTGGGTGTTTGTGTTAGTGTTGTGTGTGTTTCCGGACCCCCGACACAAGGTCATGAGATCTTAATGGGGGCCGTTGAGTTTGATGCGTTATTATTATTATTAAACGATAAAATGCGCAGAATAAGTACAAAACAGTAATAATTTTGGAAAATATATTCAATCAATAATAAAAAAATAAACCATTATTTTCCTTTCTTCAGCCCGTAGACGAAATGATACAGCGATTGGTGAATGAAAACGACTTCGGTCAATGTCAATGGTATTCGAGGAGTCGAACAAAAATCGACAATGAAAAATTGCGCAGAGCGTTTTAAGGTTCTTATTAGCGCTACTGAAACGCTCTAAAATGGATGTCGAGGGCTCACGATGGCATCGTAAAATAATCTTTATTGACCGGTAATAAAGTTTAATTTGTCCTGTTGTACCCTCTGCAATATACAAGTAAATACAACTAAAACGTCTGTTTGTAATTTCAAAATAACAATCTTATTTATTAAATACTAGCTGTCTCTCGCGGTTTCATTCGCGTTTATGGTTACTGCTTCGCTCGTATGAGTAGAGCGTGATGTAATATAGCCTAACCTTGCTCATTAAAAGAGTACCTATCGAGTTTCTTCCCAGTTCTTCTCGGTAAAATCTACATTCCGAACCGGTGGTAGATTTTCATTAATTTAAATATTTTTTGTTTGCTTTAGACGATTCAAAAGTGCTTGCCAAAGTTGAATAAAGTATATTTTGATTTTGATTAAACGGACTATGCAACGCTAAAAGAATTTTACAAATCGATTTCGTAGTTTAAAAACAATTTTTACCTTTATAATATAACCTTTATAATATTACTAGACATGAATGTTGATATCGTTATAACAGTGTTTTCCGAACAGGGTGGCGCGCCTCCCTCGGGAGGCATGGACTAAGGGGAGTCTGAGGGGAGGCGCGAATATTAGCCAGGAATCCAGGAGGATAATTGTACACGTGTAACTCATGAAATAAATGTACACGTGTAACTCAAAATTTTGCAATATGCAATAATCTCATATATTTGAAAAACTTATATTTACATAAAACTTTTTATGATACGAATTTGATTTTAATTCTTTATACCTTTTATCAGAATAGAGAAGAGAAGATGGGTATATACGTATTCAAACAAATTAATTAGGAATAGGTTTGAAATCTTTAGACGCCATTTTCTCAAAATGAAATCCGTGTGGTTTAACATTGTATTGCTTATTAGCGTCCAACTACGCTACTGATTCGCCTTTTCCGAAGCAAACATTACGGTTCAGAATAATATATGGGTAAAGACGCCAAAATGTACTTTTTTTCAAATTTTGCGTGGATTTTTTTTAACTAAAGATTAAATAGCCATATGGGATTTTTCATTTTATATGTTGGGAGTAGTGTTAATTTTATATATTTTTATTTTTTTAGTAGATACTAAAAGGTTTTTGTATTTGTAGTATTTTATAAAATGGAAGATAAGCGCCATACGATCAAATATTTATATCCGCGGAAAAATAAAGTTTGGAAACCACTGCGTCATAACATACACCAAACACAATTATTAAAATGTTCCTCCAGTGTTTCGGCTAATCTCCGAAACAGTGGAACCTATTTACTGGCAGATAAAATAGCTTTATTTATTGTAGATAGAAAATTAAAATTAAAATCCATATTTTTAGCTGAGGACGAAGTCGCGCGTAGCGGTTACTGGGCCAATAAAATTGTGACACATTCTCCAACAGCAGACGCGACTGACTTTCGTTTTTTAACTCCTTTCAATGTTATAAATAGATAGCAATCTGTTCTTATTTACATTAGGTGTGTTTAACTCAAGTTATCGTATAAGTTAATATTTATACTCAACGTCATAGAACGATTATTATCAACGGAGATTTCATAAACGTTACTTGGCAAAAAAAAAGTCTTGTAAATTTTAAAATTGATTCCATTTCTAAATTTGAAACACTAAACTTAGTTCGAACACTACAAGATATTAAAAAAAAAGAGAACCCACTTGAAACAAAATAGGTATTTTTGTTTATTTGAATATCGTCTTTATTTCAGTTATTTTGATTTTAAAAACTAACGTACATATCAAAAAGTCCTTAATAGCTAAAGAATATTATTCTGTTCAAGATTATGTATGTAAAGATGCTTGGATTTAGTATAAGCTGGATTCACACAGGGTATTTAATGTATTTGTAACTCATAAATGGACGCTGATAAGCAATACTGTGTCAATGCACACAGACTTCATTTTGAGAAAATGGCGTCTAAAGATCTCAAACCTATTCTTTACACGTATGTTTAAAGAAGTATATATCCATTTTTCTTTTATTTTTTAATAAAAGGTATAATGAATTAAAATCAGACTGATATATTTAGTATATTATCTAATAAAAAGTTTTTCAAATGTTTGAGATTATCGTATAAATTGCAAAATATGTAACGCACTGGAAACCCGAATCAATTAATTAAGAAACTTTTTTACGTACTTATTTAGTTTATATGTATGTATGTATGTATATATGACTTCAATTTCTTTTTATCTGCGAATTTGTCTTTTTGTGGGTTGACACATTATTGCTTATCAGCATCCAAATATATGTACCTATTGTAAAAAATTTATAAGAGTAGTTACTCTTATAAATTTAGAACCGGCATGAAACTTAATAGTTATTGAGTTTCATGCCGGTTCTTCTCGGTAGAATCTACATTTCGAACCGGTGGTAAATTCATTGAATTAATTTTTTGTTTTCTTTTTTGTTTCTGTATTGACGATTCAAAAGTGCTTGTAAAAGCCTACTTGCATGAAGTATATTTGGATTTCATTTGGACTATTAAATCGCGATTTGGATGAAAATTCTGTCGTACTCTTTCAAACAAAAAGAATTAACCAAATCAATCGTTTTCAAATAATCGGTGAAAATAAATATAAGGTTCCCTACGAATTGGGTACCTCCTTTTTGGCAGTCGGTTAAAAAGGAAGTGAGCGGGTCCCAGTGTCGTAGTTCCGCGGTGTTACGCACGGCTCGTAACTACGTAGAATGTAGATGCTGGCCGCTTTTCCGCCAACTCTTTCATGCATGAATGCAGGGTTGGCAACAAATGTTTTTTTTTAATAATCAATACTTTATATTATAAAGGCGAAAGTCACTCTGTCTGGTTGTTTCTTTAAGCTTCAACGCCTTTCAACATAACACCTTTTCTTGCATACATTAAGGATGGATGGGAGATTTACTTCACAAATAAAAACGTTCTCAATTCGTATTTCGTGCCGTGTGTATGTTTTTTACTATTTTTTATCTTCATTTATTATTTTTGTACCGATTTTTAAAATTCATATTTTATTTGAAACTCTCAGATTGGCCTCAAAATTTTTTTATTAAAATCTGTTTATTTATTTGATTTTTAAATCAAAAAACTAGACACAAAATATTAAAATAAATTACTGAGTCCGTTTTGATGAAATTGCGGTAGAGATAGATTAAACCTTCGAGAAGGACATATGTCGGGAAAATAAAAGGTGAAAAGGGTGAAATAGAATACAAAATCTACGCAGACAAAGTCGCGTGGATCAATTATTAATATTCTAATTAAGCAAAACTGTTGACCTTGACATTTCAATTTCGGATCTGATATTACAGGTTCAATTTTTTCTTATTAAATTCTTAAATTAATTACGAAGTTATGTCAATAATCAGCCGCCGAACAATTTCAAGGTCATCTTATAAGCGGTGTTTAAAATCATTTACCATAATATTATTGTGGCTCATATTATATACATATATAGCAACAAGTATTGAAAAAATCAAAAACCCGACTGCGTAAGACAATCAACAGTACTATATCAATGTTAATGAAAGAATCGTTACTCGCAAACTTTAAATCATTATAGATCAAGGTGATTCAAAAACGATATGAGGAACCTAATAATGATTTTTAAAGACCTATTCAACGATACCCCACCTGACATAGCTCGTCGATTTTATTTTTTTTTTTATTTTTCCTAAATCGCCAATTTTGATATTTGCTAAATTTTATGTTTTCTATGAAATTTGAGCTCTCGTAACAAATAAAATGATGTAAAATTTATCAAAATTGCCTCACGTGTTTAGTCTAAATAGTGCCACCTACATACATAGATATATAGACTGATAAACACATTATTCTACCTTGCGTCGCGCAGTCGGGTAAAAACACATTCCTAACGTGGCACCCTTAGTTATATGTTTACCGCGTTTTCTCAAACAAACGCCCAAACGCTCGGATACTTTAATGTTTTCGCAAACATCGGTTTTACGGCGAACGGTAAACGTTCAGAAGAGTTTCAGCTGTGACGTAATCTCGCGGATTTCGAGACGCGGATTCGGAGATCAAAAGCAGACATTTCACGTTTTGGGAAATACCTTTATGTATTCTCGATTGAAGTTTAATTTATTTATAGTTTTCTCGCTATTATGCGATTGAGGGCATATTATTTTTTAACCGACTTCCAAAAATAGAGGTTATCAATTCGTCGGGGACTTTTTTTGCGTATGTTCACCGATTACTCCGCTGTATGTGGACCGATTTTATAGATAAAGCAAATAACACGTTTTACTTGGCACTGACTTCAATATGTAGAAAATATTTATTTTTTGAATTTTAGTTTATTTGTACCTATTAAATTCGTATGTGCAGTCGGTTCAATTTTATTTAAAAGAAATTATAATATTATTGTACTTAATAGAATTTTGTAACAATTTTGTCTTTTCCTTTGGTTTTGCCGTATACCATTACTTCCCAGTAGTGTATATACGTGACACTATTAGATAGTGTAATAATACAAAATGGGTAATTTTTTGGAAAAAAACATTAGGTATCTGCTATTGAAAGTCCCATCAAATCCGTCCCGCTGTTCCAGAGATTAAGCGGAACAAACAGACAGACAGACAAAAAATTAAAAAATTGTGTTTTTGATGTAAATACCATACCTATATACTTTCACATGCATTTAGTTATAAGCATTTAATTTTAAATTACAAACAGACAATTCAATTTTATTTATCTGTATAGACTAGCCTTTTGTTTCACTCGCGTCTATGGTTAATTCTTCGCTCCTATACGTCGTAACGTGATGTAATATAGCCTATAACCTTCCTCAATAAGGGCTAGTTATAGATGCAATTAAAATCAAATCATTTATCGTTTCGATAATTCTTGAATATATTAAAACTGATAAAATATTAATACGCTACATTCTTATCTTACAAGTATTTATAAGTATTAGGAGGTATTTCAAAGTCCGTTTCAGATAAGAAATACGAAAGATTAACTTTGTAATTATTGTTTATATAATATTTATTTCATAATCCCAATAACGGGCTTCACTTTAAATCGCTGATGTCACCTCTCTATGAAACCACCTATAGGCGAGAATCACATTTGTGAGTTTTACTCTCGAGAGCGATATAAAACAACTCTGTAACCTAGTAACGGATACGTCGTAAGTAGTCACGAAAGCTGCGAATGTCGAAATTAAGGCACTGACTGGTAAATTCTTTCAGGTGTAAAGCGGTGAGTAACTTATGTAAATCTTTATGGAAGTCTGAGAGCAAAACTTATAAGTATCTCGCCTTATCTTCATTGTCAGTTTTTAATAAGTACCGGATAACCGGATTTTCTCAAATGCCTTATTTTGGAGAGTATCCGGAAATAGATCGAACTGTGGATGTTATTGTATCTAAATTTGATACTTTCGATACTGCTAAGCTACTGAACCGATTTCGCTAATTTTTTTTATAATATTCCTTGAAGTACGCGGATGGTTTTTACGGCGATAAAACTTTAAAAAATTGCCTGATAAAATCTAAAAACAACACTCCATATGGAAGATACTACCATACAGAAGATTCGCAGTAATAATTAAGTCAATTTGAACTTTAATACCATACGATAAAGTTTAAGTGTTAATTGAGGGGTTTCGTGAAAGCAAAACAATTGAGTGACGTTTGTATCATATAAATATTAATGTCAATATTAATACTCATGTAACTTTACTCAAACACAAATTGTCTATAACAAAATGGTAAATATAATTTCTCCTCGAATTAACGCGGTTAAAGCCACGGGGCACAGCTAGGTAAAAATAAAAAAAATATTTTTATATATAATTTTTTTTTTAAGTGGTCACAGGCTGGTCGAACAAAAACACCTAATATAAGAAATAAAAACATCACCCAACCAATATTTACTATCACGTACACCACTACCCCAATCGCGGGTTTCAATACGATACCTAAAACGATCTAGAATCAAAGTGACTCACCTTGCCACGATATCGCCACACGTTCGCTGCGGAACCGCTGGAGCTCTAGAACCAGCTTCTTTAGATTATCGTCGATGAGCAGCGACACATCGAAGTCCAGCTCGTCGATAGCGACATACTTATGGGCGCGTTCGTATATGAAGCCCAGGCTGTCACTGCGACAAGATAAATAGAAATAACAATCTGTATAATTCTGTAGCTTCTCTTATTGTCAAAGTTATGGGGATTATTGAGCTTACGAGCCGGGATTAGCTAGTTGTTAGAACTCGTCGATCTAAATTGATTATCGCGGGTTCTAAATGCGGAACTTTTAAGTCTTAAACTGTTCCAATTCATCCCGTGTTAGGCAGTGAAGGAAAACATCGTGAGTGATGATTCCGTTTATCCATCCTAAAGTATCCACCCCAAGGATAATCGGATTTGCTTGCCCGTTTAGCGACGCAGGCTGGGATGGAGTTGGTTCATAATGTTTTCTTTACTGAACAGGAGATGAGTTTAAACATATTGACCCTTGAAAAGACAGTGCTAGTATAGATTGAAATCTGTAACTATTGGTTAAGATCCACGTGTTCTACTCACTAGATATAACCGCTTGATTTAGCATACTAAAAAAATAACTTGATTTTGATTTAGGAAACTTTAAGGTCCTGTTTTAGTGGTAATTTTAGACTTAAATAAATAAGGAAATTATATTTGTCATATAGTATATCTATATATTAATGCGAAAGGTCAGTCACTAACTCATCACGAAATCTCAGAAACTATGAAACTACAAACTTAAAATTTGGCAGGTAGGTTCCTTATTAGGTGTAAACATCTGCTAAGAACGGATTTTACGAAACTTCACCCTTGGTTGGATATGTTAAGCACGAATGATACCACGAGAGGCCGCTATTATATAAAAGCAGGCAGATTAGTCGTTGGATAATGTATTAAAATATAACAAATAAAGTCACTTAAAACATACTCGCTGGTACCGGTAGGAAATCATACAACATTGTACGTAAGTGTATACAATCTAAAAACCCACTACAATGTCTAATTCAATTTATAACGTTAAGTAACCATCCGTACTAATATGCGTAATAAATATTACAAGTTGTCATATGTAGATATCTATATAAAATGGATGCTGATAAGCGATAATGTGTCAACCCACAAAAAGTGAAATTCGGATATATTGATGTATTATCTTTAGATACTGCATCACGCATTTAACTCAATTCGTTAAAAATAAAGTCATATAAACTAAATAGAGTAGAAAAAAAGTTTCTTGATTAATTGTTTCGAATTTCAAGGTTGTTCCATATTTCAATAATCTCATATATTAAAAAAACTTCTTATTAGATAATAAATTAAATATATCAACCTGCTTTTAATTCATTATACCTTTTATCCAAAAAGAAAAGAAAATATGCATAAATACCTATTCAAACAAATTGATTAAGAATAGGTTCGACGTCTTTAGCCGCCATTTTCTCAAAATAAAGTTCGTGTGGCTTGACACAGTATTGCTTATCAGCGTCCAAATATATTATACGACAGTGTCAAAGAGAGAAATTCTAAATCTCTGTAACACGAATTAACTACAATATTAATTAAAATTTAGTGTCGAAAAATTCGGTGGTTTATAAATTATGATTTTGAAACAATTAAATATTTATCCTTCTATCAACATTTTGTGACATAAAAGTTTTTTTTTGTTTACGAAGGGGAAATCTTTGAAAAGGTATCCGATATCTGAGAGAAAGATTGGGTTATGTGACGATTTATCCCCACTATAATCTCTTCGATGGCGTTACAAAGCACGAGAAAGAAAAGGTCGCGGGACCGCTTGCGCATGCGCATCCGCTGCCCCTCCCGTGACATTAAAGTCTTAATAATTGGCCAAATCAAGTGTCAAGCGTTTCTTTTGCCGTGGCCGTACATGTGAATTTTTGACTTCGGTCACTTTATTCCTAAGCGTGTAATATAGATTATAGAAATGTTATTTTCATATACGTCTGGAAAAACTCAACAAATAAAATATCATAAAAATTTGCCCAGTCGTTTTTAAGTTATAAATGATGTCCCTAACACGAATCTGTTTTATATATTCCGAATTCAAAATGTTTGAAACGAGTTAGCTAAATTGTGGCCCATAATCTATGGTTAAATAAAACCTATTCTATATTTATATTATAACACCAACATTTTGTGACATTGAAGTCTAAATAAACGGATTACCACGTGTAGAACTTTTTTTGTGTTTTTTGGCCCAATTTATAAAGTCACTTTAATTCAAAATTATTTTCATATATGTATGAAAGAAGTAATAACAAGCATTTCTTTAATGCTGCGAATGGTTTATCAATATTTTCCTTAAATAATTATGATTGTTTATTAGTATTTGCCTGTAATAACCGTCTCGTGCGTAAAGCCTGCGCTTATGTCTCAAGTATTGATAACGCTGTAGTGTTACGTCGTAGCGATAAACAAAAGAATTGTTTTTTTGCTTTGTCATATTTTTAAGGCGAGAATTTTAAGTTGATTTGTAAGTTT
This sequence comes from Hypolimnas misippus, assembly GCA_037950945.1. Lineage (NCBI taxonomy): Eukaryota > Metazoa > Arthropoda > Insecta > Lepidoptera > Nymphalidae > Hypolimnas > Hypolimnas misippus. The sequence continues at coordinate 2,555,172 of JBBEEQ010000018.1, read as the reverse complement.
TACACTCGCAAGTAAGATAAGGCAATTCTGTAATCAGGTAACAGTTACCTAGGCATTGTTAAGACAGCTCTGACGAGTTTAAAGACAGAGTCAGAAGACAGTAAATTATTATATGTTAAATTACAACTTATGTAAACCTTTACGACAGTGTGAAAGCAAAACTTGAAAGTAAAATTCTTGATTAAAAGATGATATAAATAATATTTTCATGTTTCAAAGCCAAAAAAACTATAATGTATTTACAAAAACGGACAACAATTTGCCTAATCCTTATTTTAATCTAGTTTTAAAAAGGTTCTCAATTATTCGGGAAAGTTTATATATCTACATGAATTATCCGAAAATGGCCAAATCGTTTTGGTGAAATCTTTTTTATTTCCCGATTGGTCCCACAGAATTTTTCTTCATCGCTTCAGTATCATTCAAGCAAACGAACATATTTTGCTTTCGAAGTCAGTTGCCCTTTCTAAAAACTCTTGTAGATATTTTCCATGGACCTTGACAAATAGTACATCTTTGGGATTATTTTATACTAAATTTTTTGGCAACAGACATCGTTCGTGTAATTTATTGGGGTATAACAAAAGTACCAAAATAAAGTTTATTAATAGGTAGAATTGATCGAAATTTGGCAACACTTGAATATATTTAAAACAATAGAGTTACGCAACATACATAATTTTATTATACATCATATCGAAAAACATAACTAAATATTTAAAATACAAAACAAACGGGATAAAACCTAGATGCAGCCCACTGAATTCAGCTCGTGTGCGAGCTGGCTCAACCGGGAAAATACCGCCTACTCACGGAAAATCGATGTAAAGCGAATATAACTGCATTTCCAGCGATGAGTGAGAGAGTCGGAAGCCTGCCCCCTAGCAGCCACCCCTTTCCTAGAACACCCAGGAGCCCCCTCGTCCGGTAATCCTGAGCAGCCTACGCGTTTGCGTCTCCTCTGATACTGGATAATGTTATGGGTGGTAATCATTTTACATCAGGTGCACCTCCTGCCCATTCGCCCACTGTTTTCAACCGACTTCAAAAATGAGTGGTTCTCGACTCGTAGCGTATTTGTTTTAATGTTTGTTACCTCAGAACTTCGTTATTTCTGAATTTAAAAATATTGATTCGAAAGAGTATCCTTTGAGATTTTATATAATTTATATCAAAATCAGTATAGTAATTTGGTTTTTAAATTAAAATAACTGTTATAAGTAGATCCATCTGAGTAATCGAAATTTCGTGTATCATCATTAAAAATATTTAAGCTATCTACCAGGCCTTACATTGCATAGGTATTTAACAATAATATAAAATATCTTTAGCCTATATTCATCAGGGATAATGTTTAATTCTAACGGTAAAAAAAAAATTTTGAATGAAACCAGTAGCTTCGAAGCCCATTCAATACAAACCAAGCACCTATCAAATCTTTCAATTCTAAAAAAATTAATTACAACGGAAAATATTGTAACGTATAATTTTTTTAATTTTCCACGTATTGCACTTGACCGGTTATCAACTACGTAGTCTGTGACACGTCCCTGAGTCCCGGGTTCTTTATCTGATTGTCTCGAGCGTTCAGTCGTTATCATATCATCAAGTGTCTCGATCGAGTGATTTAAAACAATGTTCTTTCATACACAACGCCTAACAGATGCTATTCGATTTTAAACTCTATGACGAGGCAATAAAATTATATATTCCATGTTAATTAAAAAATAAACATTATAAAGAATGTAATGGAAACTGATATTAAAAAGTTTTTTATAGTCTATAAAAATTAAACTTGCTTCTCCAAAGTTAGAAAAAAATTGTTACAGAGTACAATTTGTATTTGCATTATTTTTAATATTGAAAATAAGATGCGACTCTTGTTTATGCTTAGTGCTTCGCTCCTATGAATAGTAGCGTGATGTAATACAGCCTATAACCTTTCTCAATAAATGGGCGATCCTATGAGTAGTTTCTAAGATTACTCCCTACTAATTTACAACCAAATTTTACGTTTTTATAATATTAGATATATCAAGAGATTTATAAGAGATTATAAAACTTATGAATTTAAACGGGATCAACGTAGGAATGTTTTTGGATATTCTTGCTAGACCAAAATTTAAAGAGTCAATAAAGCTTTTTAAGTTCATAAGTATTATTTGATTATAACTAGCCTATTATTAGGTTACGATGGGACTGGCATGTACTTTGTATAAAAGTTCCTAATTAAATAAAGAAAAAAAAATATTAGATATATGAAAATTCCCCATTGATCAATGTCTAATTTTCCTCGGCCTAGTTCTTTACAAATAATATAATATTGATTTAGTATATAAACGGAAATATTTTATAATTATTTACTTTTGACCTACTAACCTTGCTTGGCACAGGTTTAGGCTAATAGAGCCAAATGCTGTAGTTACATACACTTTAAAGCTAGATTTGTTGCGCATTGTCTGAATTTATTGTCGTGTTACAACACCGTGTAACTCATATAGATATTTCCTATTAAATAATGTAAAAAATATATATGAAAAATGTACTAAACTAATTAAAAACTAAAAATTATACGATAATGGTTACTGCTTTACTCTTATGAGTCTTAGCGTGATGTAATAAAGCCTAAAACTTCCCTCAATCAAATAAAACGGACAATTTAATGCAGAATGATTTTTTCAAATCGAGTCAGTAGTTTCAGAAATTACCACCTTTATAATATTATTATTTATATTTATTATGTACTAGATGATCGTACCTTCATCTGCGTAAAAAAAAATCATCAAAAATTTCACCCCTTCATGTTTCGTTAGCCTATGTCTTTCTCCGAGGTCTAATGTGTGTGTATACAAAATATTTTTTTAAATGCATTCAAAATGCACAGCAAATAGTAATCAATAGAAATATAAATAAAGCAAAAAACAAGTGTAAATCAGTTTGACAAATAATCAAAACAAATATTAAATTTGAAATTGAAAGTAAAACATCAATTAATATATAATATAATAACGATCTATATACTGGTAAACTAACCTACCTGACCGGAATTATCAAAAAATGTTATATATTTATTTTTAATATTAGAAATTCATCTTTTGAGTGTACACCTCAAACGAAATATTGTTATTAGATTTCCTTTAATTCTAAAAGTTAACCCCGGTAAATGATACTGATATTTATTAAACCATCATCTGCCTTACTACAAAAGATTTAAACAGACGTTAAACGCGTGTTTATAAAAATCCGTACTACAAATACGCGTCTAAGGACAGTTTTGAGTTAATCATGCTTTAGATATAGATTAATATGCGTTTAAAAGATGTCTAAAACCTATTTTAGCTGTCAAATGTAACATCAAACATTTTATTAATAAGTATTTTTTTTTTATGATTGTACTTGCTGTTAAGCAATTTAAATAACATTTTAAGCAATGTTTAATTTTTAAACACTGTTTAGCTAGACACGCGTTGAACATGGTTTTAATACGTCTTTTGTAGTGTGGCAGTATATGTTTAAAAATACATATTCTATGAGATATGATGAAACAGCACAAATTTTTTTAAACAAAGTGCTGATTTTATTGCTTCACCTTTATGTCACATAATTAATTTAACACAAGGAGACTTTACTAATCAATTTAAATATTCCTTACTGAAGCCGCTTTTTAAAAATGGGGATACAGCAGATATTCATAATTACAGACCTATTACATTGATTCAAACAATTTCTACTATATTCGGAAAAAGTATGGATGACAAAATCTATAAAGAATTTTATTATTTTCTGCAAAATTTAAAAATCAGAAGAAAATGGCTTTAAAAGAAACAGCCCTACAACACAAGCATGCTTTTTCCTGGTTATAGTATCACGGAAAGCATGAATGCCGGTATTATTTCCGTTGCTTTATTTCATGACTTGAGCAAAGCTTTCGATCAAGTAAACCATTAAATTTTATTAGATAAATTATATTTTAACGGTATCCCGGGAAACGCAATGAAATGGTTACAATCATATGTAAAAGATCGTAAAGTATCTTTAAACAGATAATGTAGTAAATATATATAACATACGTCATACTTCAAATTATAGTAAAAATTTACCCCAAGAGTACCCCAAGGCACTGTAGTAGAACCTTTACTACTTATTTTATATGTTAAAATGAATTTAAATAACAAATTTTAAATTTTTTTTTTCATTAAACAATATACAACAAAACAATTGAATGATGATGAAATTGGTTATGCTTATTTTAAATTTAAAATTTTTGGAATTATTTGACAGTTGTATCTTTATTCTTTATTTGAATTTTTGTACGACATTATCATTGTTGCCATATTAGTGAAATTGTAATTAGTTTATATTGTATATTTATTTTTAAACCCATATTCGAAAAATAATCCGTTATTATTATATGTTAAAATTGGTTAGGCAGTTTCGTCGTGACAAACAGATAGATAGAAATATATTCGCATTTAATAATATTAGTACGGACAAACTTTGTCTGTCTAAGTGGTGACCCAATTTTTTAAAGTATATTTTTACTTTTATTACTTTTACACTGTCTCGGTCATTTCAAACCGGAAACTGCATTGTAACGACAACGCTACAAAGTTTTAACTGTAAAGTTTCACAAAACGGGAAAGAATAACAGTCAACCGCTTTTAGCCGGTCGTGCTTGCTGAGACAACCGGCTCGATCCGGATGCTTGCTAGACCAGATTATAAAATTCAAATATATATTCAATATGCATACATATACTGTCTATAATATACATTATGTCGATATTAAATACCCCCTCAATCAGTATTGAGGGAGGCATCAAAACTATTGTGTCATTGAAAAATTAATTTAAAAAAAAAGTAATCAATTATTCTCAGGCGAGACGCTAGAATTGCAGGTTTTACTCTCGTGATTGATATAACACTCTGTAACCTTATAACAGTTACCTAAATAACCTTAAGAAAGCTGCAATTGTAAAAAATTATGACACTAACAGTAATAAGTGAGTAAAGCTATAACAAAAAACTTATTAAAGTCTGAGAGCAAAACTTATAAGTGTAACTCTCGTCTCACTGATGATCGGCGTGAAGAAGAGTGAGAACCAGAAGCCTAACCTCCTCCCCCATTCCTTTCTTTACTTCCTATTCCCTTTCCCTTACACCTTCTTAAGTTGGCAACGCATTTGTGGATTCTCTGGTGCTACAAGTGTCCATGGGCGGCAGTGATCACTTAACTGCAGGGTCCCGCCTAGTCGATTGCGTTTAGTTTTATAGAAAAACTATATTGAAATATTATCTAACCCGTTACAAAGGCGTGATTGTCGATCATGATAATAGATGGATATGATAATATTATATACCTATAGTGGTCGCCTAGCGATCGAAATTCGACCTTAGTTCGTTAAATTCTCTATCGATTTCAAGTTTGACCACAGATAATCTATTCTCGAATTGACCAGACTTCAACAAGAAGCAAAAGAGTATATATGCGTATGTGTCATAAACATGGTATTGTGCTTACTGTTTTTTTATTGATTTAATGTATTTTTATGCATATTTTTGTCGGCAGATTGAGAACGGAGAAAAAGAGAGAGAGAGTTTTGTGGTTGTTTCAAAGTGCTCATTTTAAAATTTATGATTATTAAGAAATGTAAGCTATAAAAATACATAATAGGCTGTAAAACATCACGCTACTTAACACAAGTAAACTGTGTGAAATACTTAGATAAATTATATACTTTTAAGGAGTCCAAAAGTACATAAGAATAAGACAGTCCATAACGTAATTTTCCAACTTTTATAATAATATCACCATAGTCTCTACCACCTTCAATAGCCTGTTGCTAGGCACCTCTCTAAGCTCATGTACATCAGTAAAGTAGCCTGTAAATGACCCATTGCTGGGCAGGCCTTTGCCTTTTCTATTATATAGAAGTTTTAGAAATTAATCCACCACGCTGGTCCTTCGAGCCGGATATATATGAGACAGAATTTATCCCGACGCATGGAAGTTTCCTCACAATTTTTTCCTTTACCGCTGAACTCGAGATGGATTTAAACACAAATTTAGCACTTGAACACTCAGCGGTGCTAGCCGGGGTTGGAACCCGCGATCATCGGTTGAGATCGACGTGTAATCAGGCGTTGTACATCAGTCCTATTAAAAATACATATTAAATAAAAGCTAATAATGATAAAGAAACTTACCCATTACTATTTCGCGAGTAACAGTATTCCCAACACAAGCTGTTAGGCTTCCACTCAATCACCCTTCGAAGAGATGGGCGATTGAGCTCGTCGCAAATCATTTTTAGAGCCTTCTCTTCAACTACATCTTGAACGGCTAGTAGTGACAACCTAATTAGAAAAACAATATTACTTAATAATACAATCTTTATTAAACCGTTTAATGAAAATATTTTGTTTTAATTTTTATCTAAATAATAAAAATTGTAAGTTAAAATGTGTAATGTAACTCTTTTTTAGGAGAAAGATGGAGAAATGGTTTTTAATCAGCCATGTTACTCAAATTTCCTTATGGTTACCACATATTTTTCTTTCTTCAAAACCCATTTTAAACCATCATTGAAAAACTTAATTTATTTGATGTACCATTTTTTCAACTATTATTATATTCATTTAAAAATGCATCACACTCAACAGCCTCCATTAGGATCTCTTAATCCTATATCATGAGATGAAAGAGACAAATGAGAGACAAACACCCTACCATAACAAACATCCATATGGCAATTAAAGGGGATCAAACCCGTTAGACCCAGGCCAACCCCAGGCCCTGTTAGCTAATTTGCAGTGATCACTGCGAGAACCTGTCATCATATTAATTTATTTCACTCATTCAATTATAAAATTTCTTTTATACTTGCTATATCTAAATCCTTAACACATTATAATTTGACTATTTTAACATTGTAATTATCATAATTAGTTTGATTACAGCAGATACAGCTCTTGGTAACAGGATCAATGATTAGGTGATTAGAATTATTCAATGATAAGCACTTACTTATATTCCAAAATTGTCCTGCAAATCACCTCCCGGACACCTGGGTTGGTAACTTTTTCTCCGCTTAGCTGGTGAAGATTCCATGAAGCCAGACGGCAACATCTCACCCCATCCCTTTCATACATGAACACCTCTTCAGAGATTGGCCTATGAGAGTATGCCGAAAGCAAATCCAAAATATCATCCACTGGAGCAGCAGCAAAGCCATTTGGTAGAGTTATAGCAATCTTACTAGGCGAAGACACACTCTTTCTTTGAGGACTTTTGGGTGTTTTCGGTTCAATGTTCAGGACTGTTTCCTTTATAAATGGGTCTTTCCCATTTACATGCCCATTGGCCAGTTGCTGAACACTCTCACTCTTCCTAAGGTCTAAGCTTAAATGTTGCTTAATAGTGCCCAGTCTGACTATATCCATTCCCCTTACTTTTATTAAATCATCAAGTGATTTAAATGAGCCCTTCTTGTTTCTGTAATCTACAATATTAGCCGCTATCTCTTGGTTCAGACCAGGTACGCATTGCAATTGGAAAACGCTTGCTGTATTCACTGAACATAACTTATTCTCTGATGATGGTCTAAAACTTTCTAACGGATATGTACAGGAACTGGCTCGAGACATCAGCCGTTTTGGATTTGTACATATCTCCGGTCTTAGTAATTCTAACTTTTCAGCACCAATACCTATGAAACAAAGATTTTACTCATTCAACACAGTCTTTTCTTTCTGGAATTTTTACTCTTTTCTTAAATCTTTCATACAATATTTCAAACATAATACGCTCATACAACAAAAATACAAGATGTTTTGTTTATTTTTTACGACTATAAAATTAAATTTGAGCACGAGTAGCCATAATGAAAATTGTGATGGCTAATAGTTAAATAACAAAGGCAAATTGATGCAGTGTAATCACCTGAGACTAAAGCAAGGTCGTCGACTCGTTTAAACCTTCCGATCATCTGACGATGACGAACAATTTCCTTCGCCATCTTCCTGGACACACCGGGCAGGGTCATGAGCTGCTCCTCAGAAGCTGTGTTCACGTTCATCAGGTCGGAGTAATTTGTCGGTGGCGGCAAGTTTAACGTGTAACTCAAAATCGCCTCATCGTATTTCGAACGTCGTATAAATCCACGAAAGGACCTTCGACTGTTCTTATTCCGAACAGAGCTCGAACTCTGTCCCATATTTGCGCCCGCCACTTTTAACATCAATTTTCATAACACTAAAAATTTAAACAATGTACAATTTTAACTATTATTAGATTAAGTAAAACGATTTCACTAATCACTATTTATATTAATTAACACTATTTTATAGCACATAACACATTATAATCTCAATAGTAATCTAAATTGACTGATTTATATTAATTATTGATCTATGTTTTATCACCATTACACTATTACACAAAATTGCGTACCTCTTCGCCAAATCACTACAATGAAACTAAATGTCATATACGTTTTGACAATAAACAGGCTTGTTGAAAAAGTAACGATGTATCGATATATCGGTATTTTTTATTCGATTTATATTCGAGATATTTTTAGCCGATATATTTTGATCCGATATACCGATACGAAATATCCAATATCGAATAATCTATCAAAAACGATATAATTTTTTTTATGTAATTATAGTCGCCAAAATCTAAAAGATATATGGACGCTGATAAGCAATACTGTGTCAAGCCACACGGACTTCATTTTGAGAAAATGGCGTCTAAAGATGTCAAACCAATTCTTAACAAATATGTTTGAAGAAGTATATACCAATAATTTCTTTTATTTTTTGATAAAAGGTATAATTAAATAAAATCAGAATGATATATGTAATTTATTATCTAGTAAAAAGTTATTCAAATATTTATGGTTATTGTATAAATTGAGAAATATGGAACGCACTTGAAATTCGAACCAATTAATTAATAAACTTAATTCCGTGCTTATGTAGTTTATATGATTTCAATTTTTTTTAATAATATTAATTAGGTGATGCAGTATCAAAATACTTCAATATCTCCGAATTTGACTTTTTGTGGGTTGACACATTATTGCTTATCAGCATCCATATGTTGATAGTAAAACTTTGAGAGAAAAGGTTTATTTTGTTCTTTTTAGCGCATTAAAATATAAACTTGTTTTGAAAACATTTTTTTGTACTTTAAATTAATTTTTTAATTTTTAGTAATAACTAGCTGCTAATATTTGTGGATCGTTATCGATTATTGCGTCATGATATATTATGATTGTTGTTTATGAGCCACCTCAATGCTTGTCGTGGACCAAACCAAAACCAACAAGTACATCATTATTTTAGAAAGATTGGAGCAACGGAGTTTTCGTTCACCAACCTATATCTTTAACCCGCATTAATATTCTCAGCAAGTTCTTTTATTTGGTACCCATATGTAGAAAGCATAAAATACTTAGTCCGTTATTTTTAAGACTTCGCCATATTGAATTTGGAGTGTTGTCTCTTTATTTTTCCAGTTATTCTCTGTAAGCTTTTTGATTCGATACCCATTTTGTAGGAATGTATAAAAAACTTAGTCCGCCATCTGTAGATGTTAGCCATATTAGATTTAGAGTAACGCCGTTTTATTTTTCGAGTTATTCTTAGTAGCCCTTTCATTTGATACCCACCCATATTACAAAAATAGATTGCCATGTTGGATTTAGGCTGACGTCACATACTAAAACATGCATTGTCAATCAAATTAAAGGTGTAAACAAAATTTCAGCTCAGTCGGTTGAAAATATCTGCATCGAAACTGAGTTGCTTGATTCCAACCAAACAAACATAGTTACATTGCAAGTTGTACCTCGTTTCATGTCAGGTTTTTGTAGAGATGAAGAGGCTTCTTATTAAAAGACTTCTTCATGCTGTCGAAAAAATGATTTTATTAAAAAAAATTGCGAGTTGATATACAAATAATCTAAAATTAAACAACCAATTAAATATGTACAAAAATAAGACAAACAGATACCAATAAAAAAATTCAAAATACGACGTCACACTTGCGGTATGCAATTCCTGTATTTATGGGTGATTACGTTGCGCTTGTGTTATGTATATTTGGTTTCAAATGACATCGCTTCATAACACATTTGTGTTAATTATTTATTAAATAATTACGTCACGCATGTGGCATGTATAATATATAATGTATAATATGTTGTTTTATTTGGCGGCAGGTGGAGTGCTGCTATAGTTTGAATACGAGGCGAGTCCTAACTCGCGCACGGTTCAATCGAGTAAACAAGGTTTAAATTATTGAATGTATATGGTATTGTTATCATCTTATTGAATATTATCAGCCGTTATTAGACATTTATAATCTATTAGTCTTAATTGACTTATATGGTAAATAAACAATGAAAATCACGAATCTTCGAACAATTAGACTGGTTTAGTATTAATGTTTTCAACTATTTAAGAAACAAATTCAATACGAATTGCACTAAAAGAAATTAAGTAAGTAATTATTTAGAGACATTAATTTTACACATATAATTATATAAGAACTATTTAATAAATAAAATTAACCGTTGACCAACTTAAGTATTCGGCACCTACGGCTTTTTCTGTACCTTCAGAGAAAGAGTGGAGAGAATGAGTAATAGGAATATGTAAAAAGCAGTTTTTCTACTTTTACTGCCAGATAAATATTGGTTTGCTTGATGTAATAATTAAGTGTTAAAGATAGAAGATAGTTTTTTTAGTTTTTGATATTTTTATAATTTTGCCTATTATTAAGGAATATTGATAAAAATACTTTCGTTTTAATTGATATCTTCATATATTAAAATTTGTATAAAAATGCTATTGATATTATTGAGTTTAGCATAATGGAATTCATAATTATATTAACCACAATTTTTTTTTTGAAAATTTCACCGATATATCGATATTTTTTTCTCGATTTATCGATGCCGATATTGATGTTTAAATAAATATCAATATGTTGATATTGTTTTCACTTTGACATCCCTATTTGACAATAACAAATAAAAATGACGTATGTAACAGTGAAGCGAATTATTTGTTGAAAAGCCATAAACCAAAGAATTGAATTGAATTGAATTATTTGTTGAATAACGTAGTATTTACTAAAAGCCATTAACCAAAGAATTGAATTGAATTGAACGTAGTATTTATGCACGCCATACTATGAAAAAAAAAAATAATAACATAGTGATTATACTCTTTCTTGTTGAATTGATAAAATATAATAATTAAGTAACGGTTTAAATAAAACCAACATAAATAAATTTAGATAAAAAAAAACTTACAACCTAAAAGAATGTTTTTATTCTGATTATTACAATAATTTAAGTAATTGTTAGTTAAATAAATATTAACTAAAATTAAGAATGTGAACAATCTGAGATATGATCTGCTTGTATACGATATATTCATTAGCATGAATTCGGGACACAGCTAATATATTTATTGATCGATTGATATACCTAGGTAATTCATTATGGTGGGTTATTGCTTGTACGGAGAAATATGAAAGTATTATTATACTACAGTTGTTGAAAGGAACCATGTTAGCGATTTTAAAGAGAGCTTAGAAAGTATATATTGATATCAGTCTTATTACACATAACTTAATTTTATACCTTTTTTTATTAATTAATTTAACTATAAAATATAATATTATTTTTATAGAACAGCTGCAAACTTAGATCCAATTATTTTTTATTCACATATCCTTTACTACGTCAGGATTGCGTTTGTGGCTCGTTCAGTGCTGTAAATATGTATGGGCAGCGATGATCACTTTACATCAGATAACTGACCAGCTATTTGTTATTTTAAAAAACGTAATTAATATTTTAATAGGGGGTTAATAAAATACACTCATATTGAACAGATTTCGTGCTATTTTATTTATTTAAAATATTTATAATTATAACTTGTACAACAGCCGCCAATAAGCTTAAAAATAGTAACTATAAGTTTTAAATTAATAACACTTCTGCACCTCTGTAGTGTTACATACAGAGTTGAGTGTATGTTGAAGTCCAAAATGGAATTTTGACATAAAAATACATTCATAAGATCCACGAGTCAGACGGAGAACATAACATAAATGTTACCAGAACACTATGGATCTTTAGGTTTAATAATGTGTTACAAACTCTAAGGTAATGAAAATGTACCATAATTTTAGTTTGTTAGTTATTTACGTTAAGCAGCAATTTTCTTACAAAAAAAAGCAAAGGACTTGGCGACTTATTTGTAATTATTATATTTAGTTTTCATTTTGCATATTGCTACATATATTTTATACACTCAATTCAAACAATTATATTTTTTTAGTATGAAATCCTATTTATAATAATATTATCGTATTCATTATAATTTATTGAATAAACAACCAAAAGAGGTGGCTACAAATATTTAAATATAAGCTATTGAAAGCGTAATAACTATCGAATGAGAATCTAATAGTAAATCACTATGCCTTTGATTTATTAATAAATAATAATATAAAATAAAACAAGTATGCCATTTTTATTTATACAACTGTTTGCAGCTCCGTGCTGTTTACGGTATACTTTTTAATTTTCTCTTAAATCATAATGCTTTATTCTATTTTCTTTTGTTTGAAATACTGTTGTTATCTGTAAATGTCAAATGAATATTCTTAATAAATTTCGGATATTGTATTTATCTATTTAATTTTAAAATATTTCAAGAATGTCTTATTAATAACTGTAGTATTTTCACTATACGAGGATGTTACGTGGCTAATAAAATAGTGCTATAAGAAATAATATTGTTCTAGATAAAATCATATCACAGGATATAGATGTAAAAAGTCAAACATCTACATATTATTGAACTGTTTTTGACTAGTCCATAAAGAGAAAGAATAATCTGTAATATAAACTAAATGAGCAAATATTATTATAAGGTTTAACATTATATAGAAGGTGACGTCATAATGAAAATGGCTCCTAAACGTTTTTTACACTCAGTATGACAAGCACAGACAATTAATGCGTCTTTATATACAATAACTACGAATTGTAGTCTACAATTATAAAGTAACAAGATAAAAAATATTTTCCTTCAAAAATATTCGAGAATCGCGTTCCCACGGGACTAAAAATTTTTTCAGGATTAAAAAAAGTTTATGTTCTTTCTTAGGATGTGAACTACATCCCTGTAAATTTCATCGCAGTCGGTCCAGTAGTTTTTAAATTTATTCATACATAAAAAAATACAAATATTTTCTCTTTATAATATTAGTATGGAAGTATGAGTAATGTATATTGACTGTCCACATTAGATAAAGCTTGCCATACAAACGTATTTTAGAAGCCGAAGTATTACGTATTAAGTTTAACCTTCTCATCGATAAACGCTTGATGACAATACTGAGTACAACAATTACCGTCACACGACACACTTAACAAAAATCAAGAAAATAAAGGACAAAATAGCTTAACTTACTATTAAGCGAGCTAATATTCTATGATAATAAATATTTTTCGAGTCCCGATTGCTTTTGTATTTAAGAAAAATGTTAAAATGAATAAATACAATCTAAACTGCCACTAAAAGCATTATCCGAGCGATGTTTCTATTTTATACATGAAAAGTTATAGTATAGTTATATTCCGTTTTATTACAATTTTTACAAGACGTAAAAAAATCACAGAAGTGAAAACAAAATGGCCGTGAACATTTATAAATACTATATTTCGCTGTCAATGTCAATATGAATTTAAAAAAAAATCATTCGCCGAATAACTTGAGTATTTGAAGAAGGTGAATTTTTTTTTACATTTTGTAATAATTTGCAATAAAACGTACGATATGCACTTTAGCCACCTAACATTAATTCCTCTTTATAAAAAAATATACTTTTCTTATAAGGAATTTTATCTTCTACTCCCAATCCCTATGTTTATACAATCGAATGATTACATATATAATCGCACTATCAATACATTTTTGTCGCAAAAAAATAATTAAATTCAACTAAAAAGCTGCCTTCAGAATTCTCTCCATATCAAAAACGTTGTGCTTCGAAAACAAAAATTTTTTTTTACAACGAAAGATGATATTTAATCTATATTAAATTAAGTTACACAATTATTAATTTATGTGTAAGTAAATACTTAAGTAGGAATTATTGGACACTGAAAAGCCTTGCTTTCATATCCTAATTTCGCTTCATTTGAATAAAAAAAAATCAAAATTTAAGTACTATTGTAACGTTTTTTCGTTTTTGAAAGGTTGTTAATTTTCGTTATGTATAATAATTAGATATAAATTCGAACGTTAATAGTGACCTTTGATGCTTAAACCAACCAGTACTTAGAGAGAGCGTTGGGCAAGATTTGTAAATGAAACTCCAGATGTTATTCGATAATTTTACTATAATAATAAGCACCAAACCACGTTTGGAATGTTCTGTATTGCACCAAATGTGAACATACTCCATTATTTAAAAAAAAAATACACGCTTCATATAAATAGTATTACAAAAACCTCACGAGTCGATTATACCGAGTTAGTTAATTTATTTCGAATAAATAAATTTCGTTACAAAACAAATAAAGGTCACTATTACAATTCTAAGGGGCTCGCTCTATTCTAACGCAACTTCGATAAAATCATAAGCTAACTATTTAATTTATTTTTTTAATCATAATAATTATTTTAGCTGTCTTATCATGTTCAAAATAAGTACTTTTAAATATTTTTAATTGTTTTGCTTATGAATTCGAGTTGTGCAGGAGCTGAGCGAGTCCAGCGCTGAGTTAAATGAATATTAAACATTTCCAACATGAAAATTATTACGAGCAAAAAAAAAAAACATTACACACAGATCCGCTTTACCTGCTATATTACATATCAACAGATAATAAAAGTTCTGATTACCTTTTTATAAACAATCTTTTAAACAAATATTGCAAAAATGATAACAAACATTTTCCGAATTTATTATAGATTATTAAAAATAAATAAATTTATAATAGAATGTTATAGCAGGTAAAAGCATGTAGTACGCAATAATAATTGAACTTCACATGGAATGGCATTTTGAACTCAAATATCATGTAAATATGAGCGTTTTTCCCTCGCAGAAAGAAGTTTCGTGTCATTATTGCCACCACTTACATGTGATTTGTACAAATATCGACTTTATTGTGCATAATACCCTCCTATGACTGCCAGTCTTCATAGAAGATCACAATTTGGTAAGAGATTTTTATATAGAATCGTTACACAATAATAATTTATAATTCATTTTTTTTGCTATTTTATTTTGATTCCATATAAAAATTGTATCACATACGATTCTATATAAAACGCTCAGTAATCTCAAGACGATTTCGGACATTACCAACTTATGATATTGGAAATCATAGCGTCCATGGAAACATATAATTCATATATCCAATAGTCTCCGCTAACGATTTCCATTTCTCATATCAAAGTTCAAACATAAGCTAACTAAATAAATACTTAATATCATAAAACATATTACAAGTAAAAAAATTACTGAATAGGAAATTATTACAACTTTTCGTTATCGTTTCATTCACTGTAGCATAATGGAAATGTATTATAAAACTTTTCTATACCGAGTCGAGACATTTTTACACGTCAAGGGCTGCCTCGTTGATAAAAAAAACAACCTCAGACGAAAGAGTGAAATGGAAATAACATCACGTAACAATAATTGCGATAGTTTTAGCATTTAGCGTGATAAAGCGTTCCTACCTTAATTTTCAGTCTCCAATAACAAAACTGTAGCTTAAAAATGTGTAGTGTACAGTAATAATAATTCATGATATCATTTCCATTTAACTCTGAATTCTGAGTTACCCAGAATTCCTTCACCCATAAAAATGCCTCAACAACGTTACCCTAACATTATATTTTATAAATATAGATATGTTAAATTCATATTTCCTTCCAACTTTGACGAGCTCGTCAATTGTCCTGTTAGCCCAAAGAATCTTTCGCCTGTCATACCGGTTGCTAGGCAACGCCTTCTAACAAAGTCAAAGCGGTCGGCAATCTGTGTGACAAATACGAGCGTACAACATATCTACAGTTATATAATATAATCGCTAACATTACAATACATTATACCTTTACATATTACATCACACTGCTGTTAGCCTTACCGTAAACATTTGCCAATGACAATGCTGGAATATAAAACCGTTGACGAACCGACCAATCACAGCCGCGCGCACGTGACGTCACGAGCGGGCGAGTCTCGAGGGTTCCACGAAAAAGCGAAGTATCACTCGGAATAAATAATACGGGTTCCGCGGCCGGCGGCGACGCGAGCCGCGGCCCAAGCAGAGGCGGGCCCGCTACCGGAGTGCCTGCAACACGGCGGACACGGTTCATTGCTGTAGTTGTTTATATTAGTTGCCTAGCGGTCGGAATTCGACGATAGTTCATTCCATTTTTTTTACCAGATTGACCACAGATAATCTATTCTCAATTTGATCATAAACTTTAATAATTAATAAAAGAATATAATTTAATGTGAGCATATTTTTTTATATATGTACAGAGCATCATATATACTTTTTATTGTGGATTCACGTTCAGCTGAAATGGTGGGTGTTCAAATTCATTGTTAGATGCGGAAGGACTAACAGCGATTTGAGTGTGGTCAGATTCTGCAGGGGAGGGCACTGATCCGTGCGCCCTCAAGCTCATATGGAACTGACTGTAATTTGCGTGTGGTTAAGCTTGATTTTGGGTGACTAGCACGTGTGCCAGTCAAATTCTGGTGCAGAATGGGTATAATATCGATGGTTAAAAAGCTCGGGGGACACCAAAGTATGCGTTTTTAAACTTTGAGTCAATGTTGTCAGCTCTTAAGGAATGATATCGACCTGTGCGCTGGCACTCGGACGAGTTGAGGTCTATAGGCGGTAGTGCACGGATCTGTGTTCTCATATCGAATGGGATTGACATTAACTCTATGTGAAGGTTACTGTCATCATATGTGCTTAATTGAATTCTGCTACAGGAGACTGGGAGATGTCAATAGGTTGTTAGCTCGGTTAGAGTATGTGTGTGTTGTGTGTGTGTGAGCACCGACCTGAGGTCGAAAGGCGGTAGTGCACCTGTGTTCTCATATCGAATGGAACTGACATTAACACTGTGTGTAGGTGTCATCATATGTCCAATCGAACCTTGCTACAGGAGACTGGGAGACGTCAGTGGGTTGTCACATCGGGTGGAGTAGTGTGAGAGTGAGCGCACCTGTCCGCTAGCACTCGGACGAGTTGAGGTCGAGGGGCGGCGGCGCGCGCTTGGCGCGCGTGAGGCGGTCCAGCTCGGCGGCGGCGTCGGAGCGCGCGGCGGCGGCGGCGGGCGACGCGTCGGCGGCGCGCGCGCCCGGCGAGCCCGTCTTCTTGTACAGCAGCGAGTTGAAGAAGTTCGCCAGCACGCCCTCGTTGCCGGGCGTGCCGGGTCCCATGCCGATTTTCGCGCCGTCCAGCTGTAAATACATATATAGCGATAAATAAAATCGAAGTGGCTGGTTGTTACTTCAAATTAACTGCTTTTCACTGAATGCATATGATAGTATATACGGTATTCATATAAAAAGAATAAATTCTCGGTCTGATTGTTCCGACCTATCTCTGAAACGGCAGGACCGATTTTGATGAGACTTTCAAAGCAACTATCCTAGCAAATAACTAATATTAAAAAAAAGTAATTTAGGCTACTTTTATATATTTCTTTTAACTAATAAATAAAAAAGAGGATTACACGAAACCAGTAAAATAGTGTACAATATCCAATTCGAGTGAAGGTAGACATTATATATGATTTGTCCTCAAAGTAAAATATATGCAGCATTATATAGCGCGGCGCGGACGCACCTGCGCCGTGGTCCTCTGCGCGGTGCGCAGCGGCGAGTCGGCGCGCGGCGCGGGCGTGCCGGCCTGCAGCGCCGCCAGCTGCCGCTGCAGGAACGCCTGCTCGTCCTCCGCGCTCACCTCCGCCTCGCGCTGCCCGCCGCTCTGCAATCCGTCAATGGGTTAGCGGTGGAGGGGCCGCGGTGACCTTGTGGCCACGTCCATCTCAACAGAACTACCACCGCTGACTCTTCAGATGATAACGTGTTTAAATTTATATCGTGCACGGTGAAGGAAAACATGGTGAGGAAACCTGCACGTGCTGGGAGAAATTCTGACGCATATATATCTGCCAACCCGCAGTGGAGCAGCGTTGTGGCTTAAGCTCCAAAACCTTCTCCTTAATGGAAGAGGTGGCCTTTACCCAGCTGTGGGACATGTACAGATTGATACTTTTATTTTTAACGATGTGATGAAATAATAGATCCTGAAATGGTTTGAATAGCGTATTTGTAATAATACATTAGCATGAATTTACTTTAGTTAGGTACTATATAAATCTTCGTTCGTTGCTTATGCATGTAGTACGTAAGAACTGCGTGTACGTCCGTTCAGCACGCCTCCTCAACGTCATAGCGTTTTGCGATGTTAGTTAACATGATGAGATATAAAAAAATATTTCGTTCCAACTAATTTTTATAACATACCTTCCTCGTGGCGGGTTGAACAATAACATCCCTGTAGTAATCGTCCGGCTTACATGTCTGCATATTCTCATACAATATACTAATTTTCTTCATACTATCCCATCCAGCAGGTCTGTAACATATACATACAATTATATAAAATGCTAATTCTTTTTTACAGTCGTTATTTCGACAGATATTTTAAAGCATATTTATTAGAAATTAGCAGGTTCAATTTGAAAATTTGGTTAAATGTATGTGTAGGGACAAAACGACAAAGATATATGTATAGACAAGAAATGACAGTTATCAACGTCAGAGCAGTAGGGTTCCTACAGTCACAAACATTAATTTTAACGGAGAGTTTTAAAAAACGGAGGAATTTCTCAAGTCATATTTTTTTTAATGTACATCTTCGCATAACTTTTAACCGAGTAGTACGACTTTGATATTCTTTTTTTGTTGGAAAAGGTATAACCCTGAAGTTAGTTTCATATAAATTTCAAAAAATCAACGCTAAGGGTAGAAAAACAGGGGATAATTGATTGTTCACTCACTGATGTATGACCACATGTAACTTTTTACCTAGTAGTCCGATTTGGATAAACTTTTTTTAATTGAACGTCATTGCGCACTTAGAAGAAAGAGTGAAAATTATCAAAAAACACTAATACTTACATCAAAACCGCGTCCTTCTCAACGATCAACGCGGGCGTCCTAAAGGGGAGGCCATATATCCGATGAGTGAGGTACTTGTACAACAAATCGCAGTTCTTGTCCTCCTTGGCGCTGGTGTAGAACAGCGCCGCGCCGTACTGGAGGCAGAACCGCCTGATCCACTGCTGCATGAAGTCGAAGTGCTCGTCGCGGTAGTCGTGTTCCTTTTCTAGTGTTGTCATGTAGTCAGTCTGTGTGTACGAAATGTTAGTTAGAAGTAGCAACATACCGGATCTTAATTTTCTTACTTAAAAACTTATTACCAACTTAACATCGTTACTTGAAACGATAGTTGGCGCCACTTGACACTTTGTGTCATAAGCAAGACATGTTACGTCTCGCAATGCGTGGATCTTTCTTTCGTTACGTTGATTATTAGTATGACACTGGGCATAGGTATACATTTATAAAATTTCATTTATATTTGTAAATGAATAAGGTAAAATATGCGTCAAAAAGCAACGGATACGGATACGGATCTTTTTTCTCCCTCCAATATCCGCAAATACGGATACGGCACATCATTAGTTAGAAGCAGACAGAAATTTTTGTGATAGCAGTCTGCTGACACAATTAAAGGTTATATCCATTTAGAGATCGCTTTGCTGTTAGATGTCACTGCTTGATTTTCATTTGCTTAACTTTATTGCCTTTTTGTTACCATAATTAGTCAATGTTTAGACCTACAGTCCCCCTTCGGACCCTTCCTTAGATGGATCCCTCCCATATGAAAGTTATAGCTACGCCCGTGACTCCAGCATTACCTTTGTAGCAACTACGACTATGTCGAGGCCGAGGTTGGTGGTGAGCACGGCCTCGGGCAGCGGGTTGTCCTCATCGTCGCTCTCCAGCTCGTCGGAGAGGTTACGCGACGAACGTTTCATGGGCGACGAAGCGGTCGGTTCGAGTTCGTCGCCCGGTTCCGTATACCTCTGCCACTTTTGAACTTGCTGTTTTTTACTTTGTAACCTTTGTTCTGTAAAAAATAAATGTTATTGTAATATTTCTTTAGACGTATTCAATTAGATTCATTTTTTTGGTTAATCACTTTTAGTTGTGCCTATTAGACACATGTTATTTCGCCTATGTCATGTAGAACGGAGAAAACACGATGGAGATTTATCGGTGGGGTTGAGAATCCAACCTCAATTAAAATAATTTAGAAGTATTTTCTCATATTTGGGTAATTTGATTTATTAAATTTTTTACGTCTATTTGTTATTGTTTTTAATATACTAGTAAAGTGTATTTTATATTTTTTATGAAAAAGGAACGATAAATTATTCAACGCAACCAACTTTTAAAGGAAGATCGTAAATTATTTAAATGAACGAAAGTTATGTCGCTATGAATCGTGTTTAGGTGTCTCGACTTTGACAATAAAACTTGTAAAATTGGACATTAAGAACATTTTATTCGCATTAGATTCTCATACGCATCCCTTTTATATTTAAGATAGAAAATCGTATCTTTAGTATCGAGTTTTTAATCGTGTTTTTCTATATTTTCACGACAAGTTCATTAATGTATTAAGTATAATATTACTTTTATGATTTACGGATTTTTTAAAATCTGTACTGTAATATAGTTTATATGTAGAGAATAATCTCTGAAACTACTGATCCATTTTGAATAATTCTGTTTGCGTTGGATAGCCCATTTATCGAGGAAGGTTATAGGCTACTTTACATCACGCTACGACTCATAGGAGCGAAGTAGTAACCATAAACGCGAGCGAGATTATATATAAAATATAAACGCGTTTCAAATTTTTTTTAAATAGATTTTTGTAGTCCATCGCATTCTTAACGTCTTATTCTTACAAAAAAATTAGAATGTTGCTAATTTGTAACGATTAATTTTTTTTTGTAACCTAAAATATATTTCTCACAATACAACTTATAAAATCTAGATTACAGATAAAAAATGTCGACTTTTTGTTATCGTGTAATAAATCAAAGACATTAACTGTTTTTAATAGAGCCATTATATTCTTTGATTATAATGTATAAAGGAACTGGTTTCAGCAATTAATATGAACAATTGCTGTAACACTTGTTTCTATATTTAGCTTTTTTTTATTATACCAGACATTTTTTTTATTTTTTTTAAATCACTTATTACGACAATGTCATAAGAAGAATACTCCAAATTTAATAAGATCTAAGAAACCGTTGGCCGTAGTTGTAAATAATATTTTCTAAAACCTCAAATAGACAAATGTCACCTTAGTCTACCCGTGACCACGAACGCTGCAAAGTGCTCGAAACGTCGGGATGATAAAAATAATTAATATACGCGATTTAAATCCGTTTAAAATAGTTTTATTTCAATTAATAAGATACTTAACTAATACCGTTGAGGACTAAGGTACAATATTTTTATTACGTTTAATCAAATGTTATTTGAGCTATTTTTTTAGAAAAAGAATGCGCTATTCTATTATACAGAAATAATGCTACATAGTTGTATATTACACTAGCCGCTCTTTGCAGTTTTACTTGCGTTTATTGTTACTGCTTCGTTCCTGAGTCGTAGCGTGTTGTAATATAGCCTATAACTTTCCTCAATAAACGGGCTATCCAACGCAATACGATTTTTAATGTTCAGTAGTTTCAGAGATTACGTACAAATACTGGTATGAATATAAAATAAATGCGAAAATTTGTGAGGATACATGGATATATGTTTCACGCAAAAACTATCAAACAGATTTTGATGAAATTTTATAGTAATATTACTAATAAATCATAACACCAGAAAGGCTATTCTTCATCCACACGCGGATTGACTGCGTGGACAATGGCGGTGGCTAGTAGAATATAATATCAACGTTCATCAAAGAAGACGAAACCGTCGAAGAGAATATAAAATAAAATAATTAACACGCGAACCGAATTTGACACACTTAACAATTTTAAGAGATTAGGTGTAAGAATTTTTACAGTCTACTGCACTTTCACGAATAATATTACGGGAATCGTATCGCGTGGTGTCGTCGTACGGTGCACGGCGATTATTCGTTCATTACGAATTTTTAAACATTCGTCTTAATCAATTATATCTAACAAATTGTTTACATTTATATAATAATAAATCGAATTAGTAATGTACTATTTTATATTAAATCATTCAAAGAAAAAATCTACTTTACTTTTTTTTAATTTTTTCTAACCTTGTACGAAATATTATTATAACATTTTTGTAGACTTCAACGGTAATAGATATTTTGACCAAAAGTGAATTGGATTATTAGTTTTAGTGAGACGTTTGCTATTTTAATCTGACAGCGTACACGAATTGAAGTGCGTAGTAACTCGAAAATGAACAGTTAGCGTTGAAATTTTGTATTTAAGACTGTTATACTTGTAACATCTCGTTAAGTACTTCCTTTATTGATAAAATAGAGACAGATATACAAATTAGACTTTATTTTTGACACGTTTTACTATAATCAATATCGATATAATCTTTTTTTTACATTATTTTATTTACCTACTAGTTTTTGCCTGCGATTTCGTCCGCGTTTTCGTCGTTTTTCGTAAAAAAGTAGCGAATGTCCTTCCTCAGGGTTCAGTGGTTTTGATGTGACAAACAGATTAACTATCGTATTTTAGTAGGGAAATATAATATGTTAATACACGATATGATTTGTATGATTTTTTTTTTAATTTAATATGTAGAGTATTATAAACGTAAGAGTAAAAAAAGATAATCAGAATGTTTCGAACTGCTAAGCTATCAGGAGTTACACGTGTTATTGTGGGTCAATTATAAAAGATAGACATATGCTGTTGCGGAATATTTTTTAGAAAATTTTATGTAGAATATTTCCATCAAACATGATTTCTATGTAACTTTAACCATTAAGGCTGCATACGCGACGGAAGCTTAAAAATTGGAGTAATGTCTCCCGTTTTCCCAAAATTTCCCTTTACTACTCTGCTCCTATTGATTGTAATGTGATGAAAAGTATACTATAACCTGCCCAGGAGTATGTAGAATAATTGTACCAAGTTTCGTTAAAATCCATCGAGTAGTTTTTATTTCTATAAGGAACATATGTACATACAGACAAAAATTTTACTGATTGCATTTTTGGCATCAGTATCGATCACTAATCACCCCCTGATAGTTATTTTGAAAATATATTTCATGTACAGAATTGACCTCTTTACAGATTTATTATATTTACCTATTTTGCGTGAGACTTCCTATAACGACAATAAAAGCTAAGTGAATTTTCCAATTGTGTCGTCAAACTGCTGTATAGACAGTATTTTTTTTATTATTATTTTGTTTTTTATTTTATTATTTACTTTGTTTTATTTGTACTACTGCTGCCTATGCTGAAATGTTTTGCTGCTAATAAAGATTTATATGAAAGAAACAAAGAAATCTTTCTTTCATATAAATAGTAAAACGGATAATCTTTCTAAGAAGCCCTATTATATAAGCCTCCAAATTTAATACTGAAATATGGATCGGCAGCGGAGTCCGATCGGCTTCTATTTTTCAATAGCGGAATTCTTAACGAGAAATGTGACTGATTTCAATATTATTTTACCGATTGTACGAAATTTAAATCTACCTTATAGAAAGTATCAATTCTTTTGTTATTAATGTCTAAGTTAATCAAAACCATTTGTTCATTCATTCATTCATGAAAGAAGTTTTTCATAATTTTATAATAAAATTAAGAAACAGTTCATATATGGAAAAAGCGCCTAAACTAAGTAAGGAAGATAATCAACTAATAAGGAGAGTCAGCATAACAGCCTGTCTCACAAATGGGCAAAGGTCTCGTCCTTTGAGGAGAAGGATATGGAGATTAAACCATTCGCCATCATTCCGCTCTATTGCAAATTGGCGGATATAAACGTCTCAGATCTTCCGAGCTATTGCTAATTGGCCGACGCGCGTCTCAGAATGACTTCCGACAAATGCAGTTTCACGATATTTCCTCACCGCCAAACACAATACATTTTTACCCGACTGCCCGACACAGAGGAGAGTAATTATTTATCAGTATATGTATGTATGTATATATGTCACATACATACATACATACATACATATACTGGTGGTTACAAACCCACCTTTGTGGCATTATTTAGACCAAACGAGTAAGTCGATTTTATTAATTTCGTCGTTTCGATTCGTCATGACGGCGCGAATGTCATAGAAAGGATCAGAATTTGTAAAAATCAAAATGTCCGATTTTGGACGTCATAATGTGAAAAGAATAATTTAATATGTATCATAATCATACTAATCAAAATAAGTCTAATAGAAAAGCATATTTGGTATACAACGTCCTTTTGGTGTACTAATGAAAATGTGAAAGGTTCCTGTCGGTCTATGTACCGTTAAACTTCTTACAACCAGATTCGATTGCGGTTATATTAACAGACGACTTTTTCTAGGAACAAGCGAAGTTTATAAGTTACCCAAATCTTTTCTATAATCATATACTCGACTAGTTCAATAAATATATAGTCCATGGAAATGGCAATAGTTAGTACCTAAAAGGAATTAGTATTTAAAACTTTAGAATGACGCCGTCGACATTCTTCCAGTTAAAGTAATCGAGTTACACCATCTGCCAGCAATTACCGGCTCATTCGGTCCGCGCCGGAACACAGAAATGTACACCATTGTCGTTGGTAATAATTAGTGAGTGGGAAGCGTCAACCCGTCGACCTTGCACAAAGTTCTATTCCCATAAAAAAAACTATAAGCAGGTGCTGGTCGGGTTATATTTAAAGCAATTTTTAATATCGAAATAAAAAATGATGATAAAGAATTTATAAGCACAAAAACACGGAATTAATGAAATAGTTCAATTCATCTTTGAGTAATCGGAGAAGTTATATAAAAAGTCTCTGACAAATTGAGAAACTTCTTGTTTTTCGAAGTCGGTTAAAATGTTAGGTTTCCATAAGGCACTGAAAGTAAATGCTTTTAGCATTCATATAAAATCAAAATTACTTAAAGTAGGTTTTTTGACTCAAGTAGACTTTTGCAATCACATTTAAATCGTCGAAACAAACATAAAAAAATATTTAAATTAATGAAAAGCTACCACCGGTTCGGAATGTAGATTTTACCGAGAAGAACCGGCAAGAATCTCGGCAAGAAAGAAAAATTGATAAACCTTTTATGTAAATGCTATAACTTACAAGTTTAATTCTCGCCTAAGATTAATTTCTTTATTGGAAATATATTATTTTAACAGTATTAAGCACTACAAGATAAATAAAGGAAATAGAGATTATCGTGCAGCCGACATTTTAGCATTCAGTTGAGTGCAACGCAGTCTATACCCGTGACATGATTCATAATGGAGAAGACGGCGGACTTAGAAGTTTTAGTCATAAAGCTATAGGTATTAGAATCGTAGTTACACATACAATTTAAATATAAGAGGACATTATTCGCGTTAAAAATATTTTTTGATTGAAAATTATATTCTGTATATTTTTTGGTACATCAATCGGAAATTAATCGTGAATTTAGATAAAACTTAACACGTTTTAATATTTCTTTAAGTTATTACATTTAGTTCCATAGAATTAGCAAAACTAAAAATACGATAAAAATTCTGGCCGCGAGCGTTAAAATGCCCTAAGTAACATTTATTTTTTTCAACAAAAATGAGTTATTTACATTTTTACAAAATACATGGACATTAATTTCTGCCATCAAAGACAAATGATGGTAAAATTTTTTTTAAGGTGGAATCAAGACAATTAACTCAATTTTGTAAATATAAATATCACTTTTTGCGTTCGTTCTTTAATAAAAACATTATCTATCTGTCGACGATTTAGACGAAAAATACAGACTAGATTTTAATATAACAAACATAACGTCAAGGCCAATATATTAGATATTCTTAATCCGACGAAATGAAAGAATTTTCAAAGAGATAGCCAACAGACTATTCCATATAGGTATATGCCAAGTTTGCAATAACACGCTGGTTATGTAATCGTATTGAATGCGTTTCTTATAAAGAAATAAAACTATCGAAAAATATGAAAATGAATTGATGTTTTCATAATAGACTTTTAGATCAAACGTTATGGAGAATATGTCTTTAAGAGGGATCCATTTCGTTTATGAACAGAGTTCAATATTTTAACCGACTTCTAATTAGGATGAGGTTCTCAATTCTCAAGGTTTTCGTATATACGTTCTTTTCTTTGAGCAGGTGTACTCTCCGATTGGTCACATAGAATTTTCATCAAAATCGATTCAGTAGTTTATTTTTAAATCAAAATAACTAGAATATAATTATCATTTAAGTATACGACATACATATTTTGTTTTCAAGTAGGTTCTTATTTAAAACAGACAGACAGACCGACACACGGACAATAAAGCGGTCCTATAAGGGTTCCGTTTTTCCTTTTAAGGTACGGAGACGTAAAAAAAGGTCTTGTAAAACCTTAAAATTGAAAGTGTCACCTACATTCCTAAACAACCATATCAAAACAATAATTAAATGCATGTTTAATATTAATGAAAATTATAAACCAATAAAATGCCGTTGTCACGTAAAACGAGTTTAATCCTAACCTCGGATTGGTCATGTATCACGACACTGACGTAACAACGTGAGTCACGTCGAGAAATAAACTTAACTTTGAACTTAAAATTCCGTGCGTTATGTACGAGCTTAAAGCATCCGTTTTTTCTATTCATTCTTTATTTCATCTATGTAAACACTATTCTTTTCTTAAGAGGTATTTTTTGGAACGTTAATGTTAATATTTATTTATAAAAAAATGTTTATTTTTTCATATATCCTATTTTTATAAAAGCAAAAGTTTGTGAAATTGTATGGCTGTTTGTTTCTCTTTCACGCGAAAACTACTAAACATATATTGATGAAACTTTACAGTATTACATTTACTACAATACATAATAAAGACTAGCTGTCCCGTGCGTTTTCACTCGCATTTATGATTTTCGGTCTTGAGTCGTAGCGTGATGTAATTATAGCATATAGCGTTCCCCAATAAATGATTTAAATAAACTATGTAACTTAAAAATAATTCTTCAATACGAACCAGAAGTTCCTGAGATTAGCGCGTTCAAACAAACTCTTCAGCTTTATAATATTATTATAGATATTTACGGAAAAATACTGCGCACAAGCAAACAAAATCACGGATATCAGTTAGTTCGATTGTGTATTTAAAAACGTTATCGACTACTTTAATCTTAATATTCTGATTAAAAATATTTCATTACTTAAATTCGTGAAGAAATATGACTAAAGGAAATATCTAGCGATGACTGCATAGCGCAATAATTGTGACGACTGCGCCAATGGTTTAATAGCGTTATGCGAGGTTGTGAGTTCGATCCCAGAAAATATAAAGCATTTGAGTAAACCAGCGAATGTTTAATGATACGGGCTAATTGTGATAAATTGGATGCCGATAAGCAATACTATATTAACACACACCGAATTCATTTTGAGAAAATGGCATCTAAAAATGTCAAGCCTATTCTTAACAACTTTGTTTGAAGACGTATATATCGATATTTTCTATTATATTTTGATAAAAGGTATTATTAAATTAAATTTGATTGATATAATAATTTCTTAAAATCAATCTGCATATTGAAAAATATTGGGCACACTTCAATACTCGAAAGATTTAAATAAGAAACTCTTTTCCGTACTCATTTAGTTTAGTTGAATTGAAGAACTTTTGAATAATGTTAAATCGGTAACACATTTTTAGAATACATCAATCAATCTCCGAATTCTACTTTTTGTGGGTTGACACATTATTGCTTGTCAGCATCGTTAAATTTTTATAGCAAAAGGAAGCGTTTCAGTGCATAAAAAACACTGTTAGAATATATCATAATTTGATAGCGATAGTCTATCATAATTAGCCATCTGGTTGTACCATATATCGCTGCTTTTCAAGAACATCGATGCAACTAAAATGATGAATTTTAGGGAATCGGGTTTTTAAATTTCTTTATTAATGTATTGGTGCATAGCTGAAATTTAAACGATCCCTTGATGTTACAACTTTATTGATTTAAAGGAAATTTATCATCGCAACTCTCTTCATGATAAATTATCAAAGATTCGGACGCTGATAAGCAATAATGTGTCAACCCACAAAAACTCAAATTAGAAGATATTGATGTAATTTCATACTGTGTCATCTATTTAACATTATTCAAAAAGTTTCAAGTGATATAAAGTAAATAAGTACGGAAAAAAGTTACTTTATTTAATGTTCCGAATTGCAAGGGCGTTCCGAATTTTACATTTTATACAATAGTCCCAAATATTTTGAAAAGTTTTTTTTATTAGATAACACATTAAATATATCAATTTGCTTTTAATCCATTATACCTTTTATCGAAATAGAAAAGAAAATATAGATGTATACGTCTTCAAAAAAATTGATTATGAATCGGTTCGACATCTTTAGACGCCATTTTCTCAAAATGGAGTTTGTGAGGTTTGACACAGTATTGCTTATCAGCGTCCATTTATGGTCCTTTGACATACCTAGTTTTATTTGTTAGAATTTTGAATTTCTACGATATTCTTGCATACCAGCGAATATGATTTTGGGCCCTCGACTCCTATATAAGATAGTAAGTTTAGAGTATGAACGCCGGGAAGTTTGTTTTAGGTGGACTTTAAGAATGGCTTATTGACTTCCCTAAACTCCTAAAATAGCGACGACATTGGTTTTTCTATACAATAATCATGTACATACGTAATTATAGGGATAATATTAAAAAATACATTATTTTTTATTTTCGCTGTATATAATTATACTTTGTTTCACAAAAAGAGTAAGAGAGTATTCTCGTTTCAATTTACTCTCAGAGCCATTAAAAGATAAGAAAACAATCGTAAACTCCGACTTGAACCTTGTGACTTTAAAAAAAAATGAATCGATTTGAAAAAACGTAATTTCCTTTGCTAGGGTGACAGGATTTATACAATGTACTTCGATTTTATTAAATTGATTCCAAAAAATTCTATGGGTCAAATCTATAAGCATATCGTTTCAAACAAAAATAATCATTAAATTAGGTTAAGAAATGACGGAGTTATAAGGTACATACGTTACGAATTGAGAACTTCTATTTATGAAGTCGGTAAAAAAAAATACCAAATAGATCAAGCTGACGAATAATCTTTTCCCAATTACTCGTTAACGGCATAGATACAATACGGCATACATAAAAAAGTTCCCAACGAATTGAAAAACTTTTTCTCTTTTTGGAAAGTCGGTTATAAATCATACGAAAACAATCGCAAACTCCAATTTGTACCATATGAAAGTATATAAAACTAGAATCCAATTAGGATGCAGCACTGACTCATGCGATGCACTAATTATACCATTTTGCAGGCAGTGATAACACACGACATTTCATTATAATAGAATGAATAAATTACTCATTAATCATTATTAACGACATTATTCTTATAAGAATGTGACAATATTATAAAATAATACAGTGTAATAGTTCCGTGTATATGTATGTTTAAAAATATACAATTTGACATTATAAAGAACTCCGTTTTTGAATTTAAGATGTTTTTGTTAATGAGTAGAAGACATTATATTGTCAGTTTTTTTTACGCGCGCGCTCTAACTATTGATGTCTCTCTCGAAAATTATTTTATTAAGCGATTACATTGTCAAATCTATTTATCGGTAAATAAAATGGAAATAGTCTTCTATAGGGTTTAAAAATAACAAGAAAAGAGAACAAAAAGTAGTTGAATATTATTTATTTTTTTAACAATCATATTTGAATTCTAAGTTTGTGAGAACTTTTTTTTATATTACCGGATATAATATAATGATATGTATAAAATGTGTTAAATATTAACACTGATTTTATATACCGTTGGAACCAAAAAAAAATCTTGATTATGAATTTTAAACTTTATTTTATTATACACTTTTAGATTCACATATTTGATGCTGATTTGAGCTATTTTGCTCTTATTTTAAAACTATTTTTGCATTAAATAGTCAATTTATTGTCAAAAGTTGTAGGCTTTATAACATCATGTTACGACTTACAGGAGCATTATCTGTAAATATCCTGCTCATAAACAAACAAATTCTGATAGCTTCTAGTCCATAATAATATGATAATTGTGACAGTGACTCTATCTGTCTGTTAGTGTGTTATATTTTCATGCCTAAATCGTTGAATCAATTTTGATGAATTTTGATGCAGTTGTACTGGATCTTGGAGATGGATATAAAGTTTCAAGTTGAGTACCCCTTATTTCTTAAAGAAAAGGGCTTATCAATTAATTATTCTTCACAGGCAAAGTCGCAGGGACTAACTAGTATTATATAAGACTTACCAGGTGTGAGATCCAATTTGTCTATATGGTCGCCGAGCACAGATGCCCAACTTTGTAGTTGATCCAGAACACCCCATGGTGTCGTCATGGCCACAGTCAGGATGACCAGTGTGTGTGGGAACGTCTCCTCATTCAAGGCGAATTTGAGTAAGTTTGTATGCCCTGGATCACCGTCAAGCACCCAAACACTGAGTCGAGTGTGATCTGCAAGAAGATCATCTTTATGACCCACAATAAATGATAAGCAAGCTTAAGATATATATAATATATTTTCTAATTCTTTTGAAAGAGTTTCTGTCATAAATGTAGGTAGTAAGAGATTGTTCTAAGAATTAAGACTTTTTTTTGGATGTATTAACAATACGATTTATACTTAGTGCATTAATAGATTATTAAATGTATAAATATGCTCATTTATGTAAGAGCCTAGCTGTTGCCCAGCATACAGGCTGGCTTGACCGAGGCAGTACAACACAACTACAGATAATCGACATAAAATAGCTAATTATAGTGCATTTTGAACAGTGAGAGAGATCCCGAAGCACATTCCCTTTCCCCACTTCCTATTCCCATTCATATCTCATTTCGTTTTATGCTAGCATCACATCTGTGGCTTCTCTCGTGCTGTCTTGTGAGAAGTGTCTATGGGCAGCGGTAATCACTTATTATCAGGTAACCTGCCAACTAGTTCAGCTATTATTTTTATTAAAAAGTAAAATAGCAATATCAATAGATATCAATTAAATGAAAAAAGTAAATCAAAGGTTAATTTTTCGGGATAAATAAAAACCTGAGTAGTTTTCAATAAAAAAAGTCATACCTATAATAATTATATTAATAATATTTTAAATGTATACTTAGCGTTTATTTACATTTCCTATAGATATATTTTTTGTAATTAATAATGTGATCTACTTAATTATCTCTGAGATTTAATATCATAATAAAACTAAGGATCAATAAATTTAATGCAATTCATATTACATTATTAAAGAGATAATTGATTATGTAATAAGAAATTGTCCACATAAAAGTATTACTTGAATAAAAACATTGACAATAATAGAGTGAATCAGTTCACTCTATTATTGTTTATTGTTATTACCAATAAAAGCAGTATTTAAAATATTCAGAAAATATGTTTCTGTTCAAAATTTAAAATATATATAAATTCTATAAATTTATATACAAATTTTGGTTATTTATAACGCTAATTTTGCTTTTTGAAATACATATACATTGAAAATTGGTGCTATATTTATATATATATAAACAAACACAGACTATTAATTTCAAATAAATAGTGCATATATTAAGAATAACATTGATTTTGATGATGTAAATAATATTCATAAATAAAAGGAATGACTCAACAATCAATTATAACAATATAAAAAAGTTTATTCATTATTATGACATGCACAACATAAGGTGTGACAGGATATATACATAACATGAATAAAATTATTTTTTATACAGGATTTGATGAGAAAACTGTAATTATTATCAAATAACTGTGTTATAATACACAATTGTGAAAGTAATTTTTTTTTAACCTGAATGTTTACACGTGATATAACTTATGAAATGTATGTACTACTCACCATCACGGTATTCATCCCTAACATCTATATAAGCATATTCGAGCGCCGATCCCTTCTTGGGATCCTCAACTCCTTGCAATTTAGCTATGAGTGTCGTTTTACCAGTTTCATTGTCGCCCAGAACTAGCACGTTCTTGTTCGAGGGCAGTTTCGTGTTACCTTGGTTCTGAACTTCCTCTAATATAGCTGACCTGTAAACAGAATTCGTATGTGGGGAAATAGTTACGGACACGGTCACACATCGTCTCTCACACATCGTCGAGTGAAACGCTCGCGGGTGTTTCATTCCACTACTTTTTCACAAACAAAGGCAAGACGTCGCAGCTAGGTCACATATTTCTCAGGTACGATTCTTTGACATCACGTAGGTGTGACACATTGGATACCCTATATGGATGCTGCATGTAATCCGTAAATGAACAGTGAACAATTACCACAAATTATCTTTCCCGTCGCCGTTCTCTTTCTTTTTAGATTTAACCCCATTAGCCTGGCCGTTTGTCTCCATTCTTCAGATATGATAGAAGATAACAACGGCACAAGAGGCTTTTCTTTCGTTTTCGTTTCGGCTGTTCATACGTCACTCTCACAGACAGAGCACAGACTGAGAAAACTCCTGTTCGATAATTGTTGTCATATAAAAATACAAGTTAGGATGGAAAATGCTTAAAGACTTTTTAAATACTTTCAAATTGGAATTCATGTAAATGTATTTTAGAATATTGAGATTTTTTTCAAAAGTGGATGTGGTATTAATGAGTGAGATATGAGTAAAAATGTGTGATACACATTACTAAAAATAAATAAAACATAAAAGTCTCAAGTAAACTAATTTTAATATTTTATTAATTGTTCTATTTGTCGAATAAATATATTAAATTCATCTTTTTGGTATTTACAATTTTACAGTTAGTGCCAAAGAGTATACAATAATAACTAGGTTAGTGCGGAACAGATATAGAGATTACTTAGTTACGAATGTCAACTTGACATTAATGTTGTAGAATGTTGACACTGACGGTTTAGCATTTTATATTTTTTGAGAATTTTCCGTAAACTTGGAGAAATACGTCTTTACATTTAAATACGACAAAAAGCATTATTATTATGTTTTTCATTACGTATATTTCGTTGTGATACTTTGAAGATATATTTTACAAAACAATACTCTTTGTTGTGTGAAATAATTTTTCTAAATAAGTCAAAGTTGTTTATGTCATACGAATTACTAATATAAACCAACAGAAAGGCTAGACCTTGCTGTTATCAGCTACATAATCTAAAAAACAACATTATTATAGGGTTTTTTTAATACATAATATTTGTGTAAAGCCGTGAAAATGTATAAAAAACCACCACCAGGAAAAAGAGGCAATCTATCACAGGTGAGTCATTGTGATTGTTGATTAGTAATGTTAGTTTAAAAGATTTCATCCGGTTTTTATTTCATAATGATCTATTTATAGGAGCTGAGGTGGTAAGATGAACTCTAAGTATGTATTTTGTTAGCTTAACAGCTGATGTTCTTATTATATAAACAAAGTAAACAAAGACTTAATGTGTTGTGCTTCAAATAAAACTAGTTTAAACATATTTTGATGGTATATATTTACTTTTATAACAATATTTTGAACAACATTTTGTTATTATGATTCAGTTTAAAATTGTTTTATTTCTATGTCCCTAATTTCATTATTTTGGTTACTATCTCTTAGTATTTTAAGCAATTAAATAAAAAGAAGAATATTGATCAATTTATTCAAATAAATACTTTATTTATTTGTTTATTAAAATTCTACAAATTTTAATTAACAAAAAGTATATATTTTATAAGACTTAGGTTTCTATATTAAATTAATTTATTAAAATTTCTTTTTCAAAAATTAAGCTATAAAAATTATGGTTCTTTTCCATATTTCACATTTATTTTGTTAAAATCATAAAATGTAACTGGCTGTAAATAAAAAACATTACATTTATTTTTCAGTTTGGCCTCATAGATATACCTGATTTAGATGATGCAGAGGAACCAATGGATTTATCAGATGATGATATAGACCTGGAAGCGGAATTGGCAGCTATCAGTGGTGGTAGAAAACCACGGCCCAGGAAACCAGCACCTGCAGCCCCTGCTGATCTTGATGCTATGATAGCTGCTAGCTTGAAGGACATCCCTTCTGATGAAGATGTGTCAGGTTTCTTATGTATAATTTTTTTTTAACGTTTAACACATTAATTGGCCGGCTCATATGCAAATATACTTGAAAGACCTGGGTTTTGGGCACTGTATGCGTTAAAAATTGTCTTATTTAATTACAGTTGTTCACTATGGACTTACTTTACAAAAATATCCTTAATTTAATAAGATAAAAAAGATTCTTTGAAATTGCGTACAAGTGTTGTTTTTTAAAAAAGAATGTTTTACATTTTTGTGAAATTCCTCTTGTAAAAATTAGATTAACTTGATGGTTAACTATTGTACACAAAATATGAACCTTGCATGTACACCTTCGTAAGCTACAGGCTACAGTTCCTTATACAAACATGATTATTTTTAGGAGATGAAGATGATCCAGACCTACTTAATGAGCTTCAAGAACTAGCATTAGATGATGAGGCTCCTCCCCCAGAAAGGCCTCGTACTTCTCGGCCTGCACCACCACCTCCATCCAGCGGTGAAAATAGTACAGTAACTTTGCTACAGGAAAGACTGTCGAATTATACTCTTGCTGAAAAAACTGCTAAAGAAAATGGTGAGAGTAGCCGGGCTAGAAGGTTGGTTATGATACTTTTTTGCATTTATTTTTAGTATTAGGTCAGTTGTTTATTGTGAATATTTTTTTTTACTGCATCATGATAAATATGCTAGAAGATTAATTCCCTAATTTCCTCCTCTCCTTTAGATTTTTAATTTTTTAGTAGACCTCTACATTTTAAAAAGCATCTCTATTTATACATTATTTACATTACAATAATGTCCACTGTTGTCTGAAGCTTTTTTTATTGTATTTAGTGTGAAGGTATACTTATTAAAATCTACTACTTCCTTCCCCAAGTAAATAATCCTCAATATTTATTTCGACAGATTCAATCGAGGTATCAAAACTATAAACGATTTGCTGAAGCAAGCAAAGGCCGGAAAACCTATCAAAGATGAGGATATACCACCTCCAGTTAGTCTCGGAAAGCCTCAAGAGGCTCAATCTAATGAACCAGCTGCAGTTAATCAACCAGCTCCAGTTCCACCTCCTCGATCAACGTCTATCACAAGTCCACCTGATCCTGAAACAGTGAGAGCACCAACACCGCCAGAACCCAAGGAGCCCCCGCCACCACCACCTGTTCTCGATGATGTAGATCCTGCAAAGGCAGAAGGATTGAAATTTATTTTGAGTAAGTTATTTTTTATATAATTCTGTTTTACTTTATATTCGGAGTCAAACAAGTATATATTTTTCCCAAATTTTTAAGAAAAATTCAAATAATGTTATAGTTTAGTTTTTAATTTTTTTTATGATGTTTTGCTTAATATATTTTTAGATTATTTTTAATCTAAAGAAAGCACATGGCTATGTACTGTATTCAAATTATAATAAAAGTCAAAATTATTATTAAAGAAAG
Organism: Hypolimnas misippus; assembly: GCA_037950945.1. Taxonomy (NCBI): domain Eukaryota; kingdom Metazoa; phylum Arthropoda; class Insecta; order Lepidoptera; family Nymphalidae; genus Hypolimnas; species Hypolimnas misippus. The sequence goes on along the minus strand of JBBEEQ010000018.1, from coordinate 2,519,256 downwards.
GTTTGTTAATACTTATATCTTTATTGTGTTTTTAGAACGTAAAGAAGAGTTCAAAGCAGCTGCTCTCGCAAGTAAACATGCTGGTGAAAAGGCAATGGCATTAGAATATCTGAAGGTTGTCAAACAATTTGACATAGTTGTCGACGCATACAAGTCCGGCCAAGAAATGGATTTGAACGAACTGCCCACTCCGGAGGCCATCGCTGCAGCCTTCAGAGAACAACCGAAGGAAGATGATAATGTACAACATTCTGCCGGTGAATAACTTATTTTTATTTTGATCATATTTAAACTATATAGGGTGTTTTTTAATTTATTATTTGTGAAAATTTCTCAATTTTTACTAACAGAAATATAGGTTTTTATAGACAGATTTGAATTAATGTTGGGTGTTTTTTTTTATTATCTATGAGTGGATTTTTTGTTTTTACTAACTATATATGTAGATAGACTCACAAAATTAAATATAGAGAGGCACACATTAATTGCTTTCTTTAATATTATATAATTTTGTTGCTGTTTATATATTTTATTCGTTATTTACATTAATGTAAGTATGTATGTGCTTTTGGAAATATACAAAGTATCTGTATCATTTATGTATTACTTATTGCCCTTTCAAACGATTCGAAAATAGTGTCTTATAACAAGAAAGAGAATTATTCATTTGATTGTGTTATACAAATTTAGATTTTAGGTATCACATGCGGAAAAAAGTTATTATATGTATTATATGTATTTGAATGCATTTTTATAATGAGTCTACAGAATATCAAAGTAATTTATATCCAAGTTAATTTAACTGCTTCTTATAAATCTCATTGTTAATATGGTAACTGTTGATGCAGTTTTAATGTCTTAGTCAAGACTTCATATGTTACATATATGACCCATGATTATAATATTCTTAACGATTGTGTAGGCGAATCGTCCCTGTTTGTCTGTTCTTATTTTACCCAATGACTTGATATACAGTGTTTTATTCGGTTCAATACTAGCTCTATATAGTACATATGGTCGGGGATAGTGCAAAACTGCGTAACTAGCTTTTGCAATGGGGTCCATCTTTTAATCAAATGTTAATATATTTGGTTTAAATTTAGACTTTATAATGACAGCTACACGGGTTTAAAGTATTTCTATCCACATATAAAATACAGTTATTGGAGTAAAATAATAAATGCATATAGCTGAATAGATTGCGACTGATCTAAATGACTTTTTTAAATTTGTTCCATTTTTCGAAAAATGGAATACTAAAGAAACGAGTATAAATGACGAGAAAGGCACTGAAACTCTATCGTTAATTTTTCATATTCACAAGACAAAATATATCCTTCTTCAACGTCCAATATGTCTCTATATCAAAATTCATCAAAATTGCTTTAGCGGTTAAGACAATATATTTGTATGTATTGTCAAAACTACTTACGCAATTAAAATATTAGTATGGATTTCAAAGTATCAAAGTGCGTTTACTAGGAATTTTAGAAATTTTTAGGCTATATTTCTTACAGAACCAGCACCAGAACCGACTCCTGAACCAGCGGGACTGATAACAGCCTCCTCTGTTAATGAGGCTTTACGACAGAGGCTCGCTCATTTCCAGGTATTTGATGATAAAGTTTATTGTGAAAAGATAATATAAGACTTAAATCAAGAAAAAGCAGGAAAGTCAAACACAATTACGACAAAAAACAAAATTAAATGAATACAGACAAAGTCACAAGCAAATGCTAGTAATGTATATTTATATATATATTTTAATGCATTAGTAACACCCTTTTTAATTATAGCAAACATGTATGATCATCTGTTCCCTCATAGCTCCTAAACTTCTAATCAGCAGTGGACAAATGAGTTTCGTTAGAAGCTTCTTAATCGTCCGTTCGTTATTTGGTGTATGACGTGTCACTAAATCTAATATGGCGCCCTCTAGCTAGCAAAAGTACTCTGTTAAAAATATTAGATAAATATACCGTGTTTCAAAAATACGTACGTTACTAGCATTTGTTAGGTTTTAGTTATCTATTTATCTTGTGGATTATATTTTTACTTAAATAACTAGGAGCAAGAATCGAAAGCCAAGGAGCAAGGGAACACGTCTAAAGCTCGTCGAATGGGCAGAATAGTGAAGCAATATCAAGACGCTATCAAATTGCACGCTATTGGGAGACCCATTACCGTGGACGAGCTCCCCACTCCCAATGGGTACGCGCCCATACCCACTGAAGGGGTAAGTTGTTTTAAAGTAAAGCTGTTACTTTACCCGTAAATATCCCATATGTCATCTACTGGACAAAGACCTCCTCTCCTATTAAGGAGAAGGTTTAGAGCTTAATTCACTACGCTGGTCCTTTGAGCCGGATATACATGAGACAGAATTTCACCCGACACATGCAGGTTCCCGAGATGAGTTTAAACAAAAATTTAGCACTTGAAAACTCAGCGGTGCTAGCCAGGGTTTGAACTCGCGATAATCGGTTGAAATCGACATGTTCTAACTAGGAGGCTGGGAGAAATTCTGACACGTGTATCACATATCCGCCAACCAACAGTAGAGTAACGTGGCGACTTAAGCTTCTTATTCGTAATAGAAGAGACCTTTGCCCAGCGGTGGGACATTTACAGGTGTTATCTTTTTAAAGGTTATAGTTGCTACATTACAATTTTTTACATATCATGTCTTAGTAAATAAATATGATTAAACAGTTAACAAATAAACTAAAGTGATACTGCTTTACGTAAGGCGCCGCTGTGCAATTTATTACTAATTCTAAATCACCAAAAAATAATGATTAAAATCACAACAAAATGCAGTTTTTAAAACCTTATTTTCACAGTAGGGTTTCATTTTTTAAAACTTTATAACTTGTTAATAAATAATATACCTTCATAAATCTTGTACTATTACAGTCTCACGCATCACCAAGTAAACCAGCGCCAGTTCCGTCACCAAGTAGACCAGCTCCATCTCCCTCACCAGCTGTTCCAGCGTCTCCAGCTAAGCCCAGCCCCCCAGCGCAGTCGTCCCGCTACCAGAAGCAGCTCGCTCTGTTGCTGCACCGGCAGAAGCAGTTCAAGGAAGCTGCAATACAGGCTAAGAAGAACGGTGAGAGTTATTAGTTTATAGGGTGTTCGAAAATTTCATTTTTTTTTATTATTTGACGCCTATTATAAATAGTATAGCTTATAGCTGTGTATTCCGACTGTCATAGACCATGAATGCATTGCATTGGTTTCTGATATTTTGTGAGTGCGTGCGATAGATTTGGCACGAATGGTTAGTAAAGTTTACGCAAAACTTTATAGAGTATGCTCTGAAAATAATAAAAATTAAAATATATATTTACGAAATCTTTTCATGATTTCTTCAGCCTGAATTAGGTATTTTTGATGTATTCCAAGCAAGATTAATGAATTAATGTTCTTTTTTATTATTAATCAAGCATTGTTGTACCATTGAACTATAGGTGACATAGAATCGGCCAAAGAATACTTGCGAACAGCGAAGGGCTTCGACTCGATGATAGACGCAGCGCGCGGCGGGCTCGCCGTGGACTTGAAGTCGCTGCCGCTGCCGCCCGCCGAGAAGAGGCGCATCGAGGACACGTTCGTACTTATACTCTCACTGTATACACTATTGACTAGCTGCACCTCGCGGTTTCTCTCGCGTTTACGGCTACCGCTTCGGTCCTATGAGCGTGATGTAATACTAGCAGTTGCTCGCGGTGACGCCTGCGTATATTTTCGAATTTCAGCTAAATAATTCTACCAGCGAAATTGTTACCGTTCCAGGATTTTGAAATTCTGGGATTTAATAATTATTTTCCATAAATAATGTTTGTGCTGTATTTAAGGATAATCGGCAAAAAATATATATTTTCTCCATACAAACTTTACTACCCCCTTGCATCCCAGTGTGGAATAATAGTACCCCGTTTTCTATTTTATATTTCACTACTATCACCCAGAAATATGTGTATTAAGTTTTAAGTTAAAATAATCACGGAATAAGATTTTGCATACAAACGTTTTTACCCCCTTTCACCCTCTTAGGGGTAAATAATTAAAAAACCCTTTATTAATGGATGCCTGTAACCTAAAAGCCACATACTGTCAAAATTTCAAGTTCGTAGCCCCAGCGGTTGAGGCTCTGCGTTGATATATCAGTCAGGACAAGTGATTTTATATGTATAGATAACCTTCCTTAATCGACAGACAGCTCTATCTAACACAAAAATAATTTTTCAAATCGGATTAGTAGTTTCAGAGATTACCCCCTACATACAAACGTACAAACAAACTTTACCTCTTTATAATATTAGTATAGATTAGTGTTTCGTAATTTATAACAGAATCAGCTTGTTTATAAATATATGTATTATGGGAGAGTTAGATCTTGCATTGTAGTTTTTATTTAAAAATCGGTGAAATGTTTCCTCTTAAAAATTTATTTCACTCTATTTCAGTTTTCTCTCTAGTACCCATCTGAATAAATCACCCTGTATACCTCTTGTATTTAGTTATATATTCAGTTACGTCACAGTTACTAAATTTCATACGTTAATTCGATTTACGTATAATAATAATTTTTAAGATCTAAACTAAACTTAAACTTTTAAACTAAACTTTTAATATAGAAAAAATATATGTTTTTTATTAACATTAATCAACAGAAAATCAGAAACTGTTTAAAAATTGTATTAAATTAAATTTTCCAGTTTCGACGTAATATCAAACGAAGAATGTGGTCCACCAGACGATTCAACAATAACATTAGATGATGAAGATGTAATGACTCGCCTCCACCAGCAGCTAACAAACCAGCTCAAGCTCTGCCTGACCAACAGAGACCATTACAAGGCGATGGGAAACATCGCGGAGAGCAATCGCTTCGAACATCTAGCTGTCAGTGTGAAGCAGGACTTAGATGTCGTGACGGTCGCTAAGAGGTATGGGATTTTAGTGGTTATGGTTAATGGTATAAAGGTCATTATAGTTTGTTGGGTGTAGTTGTTTTGGTAGAATAGTGTTGATTTCACTTTGGTGACATTATCGAATTCACATTTAAATTCCAGTAATAAAGCCTTTTTCGATCGTCAATTTACAAAGTCTTTTAGTATATCTAAAAAAAAAACGACCAACGGTTCGGAATGTAGATTCTATGAGGTCTAAGGAAGTTGATAAATTCTTTATTTTTTTACCTAAATGTGATGTTTAGCCTTTATTATTTATTAAGTAATTATTTTGTAGAATAGTAAAATTTATGTTACAAATGAAATTGTCAATATTTCAGCCTAGGAGATAACCCACCTAAATTTCACTATGAGAACCGAAAGTTCTCAGTAATACAATGCAATACGGACCTCAACGAGAATGATCTAGAACTAACTATTGTACGCGGCATCGCCTACAACGTACCGAATCCTAAGGAAGTGGACACATATGTGAAGTTTGAATTCCCTTATCCACAGGTGAGTTTTATTAAGAGAAGGTTTTGTAAGTTTTGGGATGATTAAGATATTCTTAGAAAAATAAAGACGTGACTTCGATTGTACAGTTATTAATGATCTTATTTCTTTTGTTCATAGAAAACCTCATAACTTAATGTGGTTACATCCCTTGTCATTACATATTACAATGGACGTAACAAACATACAAACATATTATATAACTATCTATTTTCCTTAAGCAATTCTTGTATATACGTATAATCTGAATCTTGGATACGGCTTCAACGATTTTCATTCAATTTAGTATGCAGGGGATATCGGAGGCGATAAATCGGTCTAGCAAGGTTTCATTTTTAGAACTACGGCCTTGTTTTATTCGTGTTTTCAGAATATAAAATATGCTAAGTATTTTTTATGTACTACCAAATCGAAATATAATTTCCAAAAAACATGACTTACCAAAAAATGATCGTATTTGGGTCGTCCAAGTGCTAAACATGTTATTAGCTAATGGAATTAATGAATGGCTGGCATTAAAAAAGTCGATTACATTGGACGACGTTGGCTAGCAACCAGCTAGCGACTAAGTGTAACGACATTATTATACATAACAAGTAGGCACAATTTGTTACGCTTTATAAGGCTAAAAAATCACGTATCAAAGCTTATATAAAGTTTACTATTTCTCGTCATATCTGATTATAAATCGATTAAAAAAAACTGTTTATAATTTTTTAAAACCATTATGAAGTATATATTTGAAAATTAAAATCACTATTTTATTAATCTTTTAGCCATCACATTAACATTCCAGGAAACACCCGTATCAGACAGAACGCAGCTGATAAAAGACACCAACAGCCCTCAATACTCGGCTGTCTTCAACTTGGCCATCCAACGAGGAGCTAGACCTTGCTTGAGGGTGTTCAAGCGACATGGGATCAAATTCGAAGTTTATTCTAGGGGGTAAGATGATTTCATTTATTTTAGGGGTAAAAATAGGGATGAATAGATATGAAACAGTGGTCTACTCATGTGGGACCAAATTATTACATTACAGGACATCAATATTCGTTGTTTTGAGAGTGTTCAAGCAATATGGGATTACGTTCGAAGTTCATTATAGGGGATAAGACGAGTCGATTTAATTTAGGTGGTAAAATGAGGGATGTACAGATATAGAACAGTAATGTACCCATTTTTAAACTCTCAAAGATATTATATAAGAAGTTAAATTTCATATCCTTCTTCTTAATAAGCGAAGAAGAGTTTTTCCAAGCTCTGCGAAATTCAGAGATAGTGACTGTACAGTACTAAACTGTATTGTCCTGTAACATAAGTTAATATGATAGTTTTTCAATGTTTATGGTCTATGATATTTGCCATTGTTTTATTTTTAGAAAATATTATTATTTTTTAATGTCTGAAAGAAGGGAAACCAGTTTTATAGTACATGTACAGATATACAGAACGTCATCTTTAAGTATAGATCGGCATTTGATCGTGGCTGGAAGATGCAAGTTTTTGATTTTTGTTTGACTTGAGTTTGCTTCACCGTTATTTAACTATAACTAATTTCTGTAATGAATTGTGTGAGTAAAGACTTTTCGAGGTATTAATTTGATTACTAATCGATTTGGTTCACTAGGTATTCAGATTTTACGGGACTAATTAACCTGAAGTTTTAAAGTAACTTTAGCAGCTAATGAGTGCACTTTTCGGCTAGACACAATATATAATTGCTTCTATACTAACTATAGTAAATTTTATTTATATTAATGTAAATATTTGTATAAATTTAACGAGTTTTTTATTCTGGGTGTAACAGCTATGTGTAGTAATCTTGAATCTTATAGATTTTTTATATTTGAAATAATGGCGTTTTAAATTTAGCCGCGTCGTTGAACTCATGTATAAAGTTATGTAATTTATGTATATTGACAGACACGTTTGCGCAGTGGTCACTTCTACTGATTGTAGCGCTAACGGTCGCGGGTTCGATCCGCGCTCACGGCAAATGTCTGTATTGGCCATACGGATGTTTTTCGTGGTCTGGGTGTTTGTGTTACTGTTGTGTATGTTTCCGGTACCCCGACACAAGGTCACAAGATCTTAATGGGGGCCGTTGAGTGTGATTCGTTTATTTATTTATTATTATAGAAAAACGAATTATGGAGATAAATATCTTTCAAATTGCATTAAGGTAGGCTGAGTAGTCTTTTGAAGGGCAGGTATCGTATTTACGTCCTTATAAGGCGAGAATTACATTTGTAAGTTTTAACCTCGTAATTGATATAAAGCAACTCTGTACCCTAGTAATAGTTACCTAGGTTACTTTATGAAAGCTGTTGCTATGAAATATAAGGCACTGACAGTAATTTTTTAGGTTTTTTTTAGGTATCAAAATCAAAATCAAAATATACTTTATTCAAGTAGGCTTTTAAAAGCACTTTTGAATCGTCAAAACAAACAAAGTACTTAAATTAAGGAATAGCTATCACCGGTTCGGAATGTAGATTCTACCGAGAAGAACCGGCAAGAAACTCGATAGGTACTCTCTTAAAATTGTGTTATTAAGTACATACAATTAAAAATTACAAATGTATGTATTAAATGTTCTTTATAGCATTGTTTAATTACTTGTAAATCTATATGAAAATTTGAGAGTGAAACTTATAAGTGTTATTCTCGTTTAAGGCAATTAATGTATAATAATGCGTCGAAGGTACATAGGTGGAGTAGTTATTTTTAATAGCTTTTGTACTAAATGTTGTGAGTTTTTTCTGATTATGTAAATTTGTATAGAATTAGCAGGTTTCGTATTCTGGGTTTTATATTGTTCGGGAACTTCTGACTCAAGAAATTCTATGGTATTAATTTATTGTTAAAGCTTTTATGTGTCTAGTACTTGTGTTTGTATTTTTGGTTATCTTTATCTTCTGTCGCTTTCTAGCTGGATCATATTGTTATGTGTATATTTTTAGTGTTTTCTTGTCATATTATCTGTTATACAGCATGTGTATGCATATGCATCTCTAAAATTGACATATTTGATCCAAAGTAGCGCTATGTGAAAGATTGACAGTCATTATTTTTAATGTGATATTTTCCTATAATTTTTTGTGTCATACGAAAGCTCATCAAAATGTAGAAGCATGGAATGGTCGTCTTTCTTTTCTCGGATTCTTCTTGTGTTTTTTGTTTGTTTAGTTAGTTTGTTTGTCTTCTATTACATGTTAAATTTGTTGTATTAATAATTCTTTTATTATATCGATGTTAAATCCTAGTAGAATTATATAAAATTGCGGTTTTTGTAGCGATTATAAATTCGTCTATAAAATTAATTCTATATATTAAGAATTGTTTACAAACGAATTTGGCTATAATCGTTGTAGAAGTTTGTCTAGACGCATCATAAAAATTATTCTGATTGAATTGCATCAAATTAAAAATTATTATACTTCTGTAAAAGTTGAGGGATGCAGTTTAATTCCTTCTGTATTATTTTTTATATTATTTCAAAATATATAACATTTCTATTAAGTGGTATATCTTTTCATCTGTCTATGCATGTACGTTGCTTGAGCGCATTTTTACATCATTTTTTATAATTAAAAATGGGTTGAAGTCGTCTTTAATGTTTTCTTTCATGTTGTATGAATATTTATCGCCTAGTGTAGGTTATGTGCATGAAAGTGCCACCAAACATTAGTGGGACCAGTGTAGTTATTGATATTTAAATATTTTTACATTTTAATACTTTTTAAATCAAATCAAAGATTAACCTTGTTATTCAAAATAACTTTGCACGTAGCCAATACAAAATACCTATGAAATGCATACAACTTTTATTTACACAGGGTAATTAGAAAGCCTAGACAAAGATATGATATGATTGTTAAATAGTTCTGTCATATGTAGACAAGTCGATTTTAAGTTATGTAGATTTTTTGCTTTATTTCGATTCGTCTACAAACTAATCCATCAATCGCCTCATATCTATGTCTGCAGGACTTATGTGCTTAATGGGTTTTACGCCATTGTGTATAATGTAAATACATCTTGATCCATTGGCCTATTATATCAGTTCTTATTACCAAATAAGAATCTGATGTTCCATAAATGTTACTCAATTGGTTATTTGCCACTATTATTTACTTTTATTATAATATATAAAGAAAACATAAATGTTGAACAATTTTGACGGACATTTTCGCAGTGTTTGACAGTTTTTCCGTTTAATTGTTTAAAAACGTGTCAAATGACCAATTCTGATCGGTGCCACAAATTCATACCCTATAACAGACATCTGGGTAAATATAAATACTAAATTTGCACGAATAATCAAAATTGAATGTGGTACGGTAATTTGTTTGATTTTTCTATTTTCCTAGTACCTCTCTCTCAATATACCCTAGCGTTTATAACGTGGTGTCATATGTGGTGAAATATGTGGCACTGATCTTTTTCTTTCACTTGTATATATCCCTAGTACCCTAGTATCATCACAGCTCTCGTAACGTCTAGTATGTGGTATTGTGTTATCTTGGTACGTGGTACCGTGGTATCTTGGTACGCGGTATCGTGGTATCTTAGTATGTGGTATCGTGGTATCTTGGTACGCGGTATCGCGGTATCGCGGTATCGTGGTATCTTGGTACGTGATATCGTGGTATTGTGGTATCTTGGTACGCGGTATCGTGGTATCGTGGTATCGTGGTATCGTGGTATCTTGGTACGCGGTATCGCGGTATCGTGGTATCTTGGTACGTGATATCGTGGTATTGTGGTATCTTGGTACGCGGTATCGTGGTATCTTGGTACGTGATATCGTGGTATTGTGGTATCTTGGTACGCGGTATCGTGGTATCGTGGTATCTTGGTACGCGGTATCGTGGTATCGTGGTATCGTGGTATCTTGGTACGCGGTATCGCGGTATCTTGGTACGTGATATCGTGGTATTGTGGTATCTTGGTACGCGGTATCGTGGTATCGTGGTATCTTGGTACGTGGTATCGTGGTGCGTGGTGCGGTGTGGTAGCGTGCGCTGTGTGCAGGGCTAGCAGCTGTGCGTTGTGTTGCAGCGGCTGGTTCAGCCGGGACGCGCTGCTGGGGACGCTCACCGTCAAGTTGGCGCCCCTGGAGACGCAGGTCACGATACACGAGGCGTTTCCGGTGAGACGAATTATATTTGTTGTTAAATTAAGAATTTAGTTCTTATTTTTGTCATGTATTGAAGTATGATTGGAATAGATGCAATTGTTTTGTTTCATTGACTTTCTGTCTTTTCAAATTGAATCGATATTTCAAAAGTAGAATAAAATTTTTTTAATAAATATACATTTTTTTTAAATCATCCTTAAACTAACTTTATTAATATGTCGATGTGTTAATTAAGGATCTATATAAGAATAATAACAAATAGAATATGTCACTTGTCTCTTTATGATTAAGTGACAAACAATATATACAAACCAATGTCCAACAGCTAATGGACGGTCGAAGGCCGGCCGGCGGCTCGCTAGAGATCCGCCTGCGCGTGCGCACGCCGCTACTGCAGCAACAGATCGAGCACACTTCGCACCGCTGGCTCGTCGTCGACCACTGAGCTTCATTATTAACGAGAGACTGGCTTCTATTTACCTTCTGTTTAAAAATGCTATATAGCTTAGGAGTTAGGGATTTTATTTGTCATCGAATGGGTTTGGTAAGCTTGAAATTACAAATATACATTTGATTAACATAAGGCGAATATTACACTTACAGTTTTGCTCACATAAGATTTTATATAAATTGTTTTTCATTGGTTTTACACTTAAACTTATTTATTACGACTTACGTAAGGTAGTAAAAAGGTTAAAGAATTGTTTACATTAATAAATTATTCGTATGTTTCGTAAGCTGACATAAAGTTAGAAGTGTAATTCTCGCCTAAGAGCCATTATATCAGTAGGCTGAATAAATACTTATGTATTTCTGCGGTATTTAATTGTGTTTAATAGTTTGTTATTAAATATTTTTGTAAAAATAAATTACACTAAACAGCTAATTAAGTTTAGTAATCTGTATATATATAAATATATGTTTATGTCTCTGTTAATTGATATTTTGTAAATAAAAACTGTATTTGAAGTATTTAATGTATATATGTATTAAAAAGGTTAACGATTATATGAGCATTAATTTTTATATTAACGTCCACTATTCATAGGAATTCATTTAATAACATTTTTATATAGATCTGTGTATGTTTTTTGTAAGATTTAGTTATCTGACATAACAGTTTTCATTTGCATTTCTTTGAAATATGAATATAATCGTAATATGTTTCGCATTTGTGTAGGCTGCTTAATTATCGAACATTGTCGCTATAACAGATTGTCACATATTTCTGTTAATTTAATGTTAATTAACGCTTATAATATTAAGAGTGTTTGACAATTACTTCCTAAATGTACAGAGGATCTAGTGTGGGTTTTGCAAATTGTATACAAACGGCCGAGATGGTCTAGTGGTTAGAACACGTCGATCTCAACTGATGATCGCGGGTTCAAACCCCGGCTGGCACCACTAATTTTTCAAGTGCTAAATTTGTGTTTAAATTCATCTCGAGCTCGGCGGTGAAGGAAAACATCGTGATGAAACCTCCAAGTGCCAGGAGAAATTCTGACACATATAAATCCGCCAACCCGCAGTGGAGCAGCGTGATGGATTAATAAACCTTCTCCTTAATAGGAGAGGAGGCCTTTGCCCAGCAGTGGGATATTAACAGGCTGGCAACTTTACTTTTTTACTTTTTATACAAATGGCAATGTCAAACATTTCGCTTATAGATGGCGCTGTAATCTTTCCATACTAAATCTTAAAACATAAACAGTACAGTTAACAGTTTGAAAACTCACACTAGACTTTAGTACGTGGTAGAAAATACATATCGAGCTTTAGAAAGAGAAGTCGGCTATATTTGGTTTTGTATGGCGTTCTCTCTATCACTCAATTATAAGTGATGTTAATAAATCTATGTTATTGAGGATTTCTGATACAGGATTGAAAAAATAATTTTAATTCTATTATTATTTTATTTATTTTTGCTGTATTTTTTCTTTAAACAAGTTCGCTAGGGTGCGGTTTCGTCCACTTTATGTATATCAATACAGAGATGATCTAACACCCATACAAGCCCTTAAAACTACACCACAGTATGTACATAATATAAAACTAGAAAATCCTTATATATTTTTAAGATATTTCATTAGCTTATTACTGAAACATAGAAACTCGTCGATTATCTCTTTCTAACGTTTGATGTATAATATTTATTGCCGGATGTTATAACAGATTTGTGAGAATGTTTGTGTGAAACATTTTGATTTATAATGCTTGTTCTATAATTCTGTAAGTCTAATAACTCGTACTAATTTGATACTTTTTATCAGACAGTTTAGTCGGGGTTTTAGTCAGTATCGGAATGTCTCCAAGTATTTCATTCTAAAGTTTAAAACAGCAGTCTATGGTCTGCGGGTACTTAAAATTGGTCGCTGATAAGCAATAATGTGTTAACCCACAAAAAGTCAAATTCTGATAATGCGTCTATAAAGGTTCTTAATTTAATGTTTCGAATATTCAAGTGTGTTTCCATATTATGCAAAATGCAATAACCTTATATTTTCGAAAAACTTTTTATTACATAAAACTTATAATTATAGCAATCTGTTTTAATTTATTTAAAATTTTATCAAAATAGTAAGAACATATTGATGTATAATTTCTTAAAACAAATTCATTAAGAGTAGGTTTTATATTTAGACGCCATTTTATCAAAATATAGCTCGTGTGGCTTAACACAGTATTGTTTATTAAGGTTCAACTGTCTGTAAAAATTAGTCAATAATGATTTCTGATTTTATGTTTAAAAATATAGAAAGCAAATTTCTATTTTCATTTTGATACGTTTGAAAATTACACGAAATGTCTTTAAACACAATAAAATAATAATTTTGTAAACATAATAGAGAAGTATGTATGTATGTGTAATTGTGTAGTCTTATCCACTAAGCTTTAAGTGCCTGTTTCGTTCGTTGTGATTGTAATAATTACCAAATATAAAATATACGTTCGTTGGAAACTGAATAATTATGTTTTATTTATATATGTAATTTAGTTTTTTTTTTAATGTAAATTTTGTTATGTCAGACGACGGTCTTAAATTGTGTGTAAATTTTCTGTGTTGCCTTTACGATGCGCGCGCCATCTTCTATTTTTCCGAATAGTTGTATAAATAAGACATATTCTGGACTAGCTGACCTTTGCGGTTTAACTCGCGTTTATGGTTACTGTTTCGCTCTTATGAGTCGTAGCGCGATATTATATAGCCTATATAGCCTTCCTCAATAAATAAACTATCTAACACAAAAATAATTTTTGAATTCGAACCAGTAGTTCCTGAGATTAGCGCGTTCAAGCAAACAAACAAACTCTTCAGCTTTATAATATTTGTATAGATAGAACATTTTTGTTCCTGTTTTAAATATAGCGTCAAATGCGTAACATATAACACGAGGTCATTGATTTATTGGAATTAATTAACATAAAGATAGTTCAAACTCGTCTATATCTCACCTTGACTGACATATTATTCGGAAGTGATTTTGTTTTTATAATGAATAACATTTAAATTTTATTATAGTGAAGGACATTTGCGCCAAAAATAATTAGGGACGTAATATACGATACGAGAAAAATAAAATACGATTTAAAAAGTTATTGTTTTTCCATATAAATAATTTTTCGTTGTAAATACTAATTTAGAATAAATATTATGTAAAATAAGATGGTAAAAATCACATAATGTAAGAAATTTTATTCTATAAAAATATATCAAAAGATATTTTTGGCCCATGAGGGGATCGAACCCGCGACCTTCGCGTTATTAGCACGACGCTCTAACCAACTGAGCTAATGGGCCGTTAAAAGATCTGGCGAAAATAATAATATGTTACATCTAGTATCATACTTACTATATGATACAAGATTTAAATTCATTTTATCATTAATCTTTGTTTATTGACACAATTATTACTTATTTTGATTAATAAAGCAAGAATAAATATAATATATGAACTAAAACAAAATAAAAAATATGGATTTAATTAATTATTTTTTTGTATTTTACACATACAAGTATTTTTGTTATCATGCGAAATTTGGTTTATATATGGATATACGATTTTACTTAACAATATTACATAAAATGTACTTAGTCATGTCCTTTTTAAGTAAATCATTGAACCACCAAAACAGTACTATATTTCGTAATAAAATGAATTCGTCTAATATTTCTGTTCTGACGTCACCAATCACTTACAGCCGCCGGTCACGCGACGAGACGGCCACGGGACGACTGCGGGTGACACGTCACGCGTGATTATTACGAGTACAATCTGATGCATAACTAAATTATATTTCTTAACTCCTTATGCAATTGCTTATATAAAGTTTTAACGTGCGTATATTGACGTCATTATGTTAAATGTATAGAATGGTTTTGCAAAAAAGTCTAAATATTTGTAGGTATATAATTATAGAGAGCGAATTTTGTACGTGCGAAGTAAACTTCGGAATTACTTAACTAATTTTAAAAATTATAGTACCAGTTGAAAGTTACGTTATGATCGTAGGCAATATCTCGCTGCTTTTCAAGAATATCGATACAAATAAAAATTATGAATTTTAGGGAATGGGGTTTTTAAATTTCTTTATTAATGTGTTAGCGCATAGCTGCAAAATTTAAACGATCCTTTGTTGTTATAACTTTATTGATTTAAAGAAAATTAATCATCGCATTTCTTTTCATGATAAAACATCAAAGATTTATGGTCTTTTGACATACTTAGTCCTATTTGTTAGAATTTTGAGTTACTACGATATTCTTGCAAACCAGCGATATGATATAGATATGATGTCTATATAATAATTCGAACCAAAGCTGGTAGATAACATACAAATATACATTAATTAAACTATTAAGGAGCAATACCATTACATCGACACTTTTGCGGTAAACTTATGAATTTGCAAAATACACGTACGTATTGAGTTTTTAATATTTGAGCTTTAAAGATTTTTTATATACTATGCGTACGTAGTTTACAGTATCTAGTATGCTAGTCCAACATTAACGTACAGATTAAAAAAAATTTTACTAAAACAGTAGATTCACAAATTTGCCGTGGATGTAACGAAACATGCAAAATTATATTTGATGTATTTTTAAGATGAAAATTATAGAGCATTTTAATAAGTCAACTTAACATAGTATAAAACACAATCATTTCCATTATTCGTACGCTTAGATCTTATAAACTACGCAACGGATTTTAATGCGGTTTTCATTAATGAATCATGTGATTTATACTTTATACCTATAATTTAATATACGCCTATTAGGTGAGAATTACATTTGTGGTTTTACTCTCGTAATTGACTTAAAACAATTCTCAAACATGGTAACAGCACTGTCAAAAATAAATGCACCCACAAATTTAAAGAACAAACAACTTACAAAAATAGTACTAATAATGAAATTCACACTATTTTAGACTGTTTTCAAAATTTAGTTAAGGTTGGATTCTCGACCCCACCGATCAATCTCCATCGTGTTTTCTCCATTCCACGTGACATTAGCGAAATAACATGTGTCTAAATGGAACAACTTAAAGCCATAAACCAAAGAATTGAATTAAACTTACAAAAATCTTTATGAAAGTCTGAGAGCAAAACTTATAAGCGTAATTTCAGCCTTATAATAGAGAAAAGTCGAGAATTGTAACTTGTAATGTTATGTTGTATAAAAAATTGCAAACGTGTGAAGCCGGGGCGGGTCGCTAGTGTTTATGTAATCTTTTATCGTACTTTAAAATGTAAACTAATGTTTTAATGAAACATGAACTCAATTTATATGGCATTAAATTACAATTATTGTAAATTAAGTAGCGAAGTACATTAGTTGAGTACTATAGTTCTTTGGTGCGGCTTTATAGCTCTTTATCAAGGTTAAGTATAACAATAACCAGTTTGTTGACCTTTAGTCGAATATTTCAGAGGCGTTAAAGTTATAGAACGCCCCACTTAAAGGACCAAGTGTTTTCCTTTCAAAAATCTACGTCATTAATATTTCGTTCTGCTTGTTTTTCAGAAAACGTCTGTCTCACTTCGTTTATTCGAATCTTATAAGATATGTTTGAGTAATATATTGAAAAAATATTACAAAATACTACAGTCAACGGGATGTACGTTTTATTTCAGTGGTTTGACGTCACAACGGTCACGCGACGACACGGCCACGAGACGATTGTCGACTGCCGCTGACGGGTCACACATGCGTGCGATATCTTTACATTCACCTAACTACTAGATGCGTCCCGTGGTTTATTCTGTGGGATAAAATAGCAACTAAAAATTAGTAAATCATCAGTGACAGTGCAATATCGAGTAACAAGCTTTTAATTGTATTAATATTTCGACAATGAAATGGACATGTTGGCAGTGATGCTATAAATGATACCCTGCACATAGCGCTCTTAAGCCTTATATATTAGCCCAAAATTCTACATATAATTAGTATTTGTAAAATTAATACTTCAATAGGTGTAACTTGACGATTAAAAAAGTGCTTTAAAGCCCATTTGAATATAGTTTGAGTTTGAATAATAAAATCGTAATAATATATAAATCGACATAGTATTGCCTATCAGCGTCCATTTATGTAAATAGACGCTGATAGGCAATACTATGTCAAGCCACACGCACTTTACTTTCTCTAAGAAAATGGAGTCTAAAGATGTCAAACTTATTCTTAATAAATTAGTTTGAAGAAGTACATGACGCATTATCAGAATACATCAATATCTCAAAATTTAACTTTTTGTGGGTTGACACATTATTGTTTATCAGTATACAAATAATACATGCATATTGTAGTATACAAAAGCCGAGAATTTAAAGATTTGTATATGACGTCGTGATGTATGTAATGTAGTTTACATTGGATCCGTGCGTAGTCGTCTGATGTATTGAAAAGCTCCAGCATTTTTGGAAGTCTTTTAATAAAATAATAATACCGTAAAATAATTGTCAAAAGCCAAGTGCAAGTGTGAACCGCGAGGAATGGCGAGATAATATGTGTATCGCAACTTAAAGACGGTCG
Organism: Hypolimnas misippus; assembly: GCA_037950945.1. Classification (NCBI taxonomy): domain Eukaryota; kingdom Metazoa; phylum Arthropoda; class Insecta; order Lepidoptera; family Nymphalidae; genus Hypolimnas; species Hypolimnas misippus. The sequence goes on along the minus strand of JBBEEQ010000018.1, from coordinate 2,501,594 downwards.
ATGCCAAGCTGACACATGGATATAGAAATTTCTAGTGTAACACAAAGCCGTATCGGACGAAGTCCAGATCGAAATAGGCGTAGTTATTGTTTGCCAAGAACACTTTTAATTTCATATCTTGCGTTTAAAAATAGACAGACGTTCCATTTTTAAAAACTTGTGACATTTTTTCCGATGAGGTCACGATTCTTTGCACCGTCACGGTGTAGAAATGTGACGTGAAATGTTGCTAGTTATGAGTTATTTCGTTTCGTAAACGTGACTTATATTGAATTAAGATTCTGTATCAAATAAATCAATATCCAATAACGAATTCGATTTTATTTTATAACAAATGCATTTAATGGATAAAAAAAATATAACGGTGAAGTCTAGCTGTAGGCTACTGACTACAGTTCGTATACAAGCTGGTTCGATTTTGGCAGTATCACTCTCTCACAAATCGTGAAATTACTAATAAATATATTCTGATCATTTATGTGTAAAATATAGACATCTCCTATAGAGTGTTTTTTTTTTAAATAGCTTGAATTGATTTGGTAAAGTAGACATGAATTCTACTAGATGTTTATATCCAATTATTAAATATTTCTGTATAAAATGATCACTTCCAAAAAACGTTTTACTACTTCCGTGTTTGAAATTATTGCGGATGTGATAATATACTAGTTGCTCCCCCCGGCTTCTTTTGTGGGATAAAATAGCAAGTAAAAAGAGTAATGTGTCCACAAAAAGTCAAAATTAATACATAAATAACCAAATTAACATATCGTCGTTGATACTACAAATTGTACACTGCACATGGAAATCGCCTATAATGCTTAAGTTTCACCAAAAATGTTTCGTATTTTGTCCGAAGTTGGTATTAATAAAAGCTAGTTACTCGGTGTTGCACTATCACCGACTTTAATCCACTACTCGTAAGTTTCATCTAAATCTGTTAAATCGCGGAGTGGTAAAGTAATGTACACACGATATAATACACACACACACACACGATTCCATCTACATAATTGTTAAGTTATCTCTGGGGTCACTAGTTTACTTGTAATTATGAATATATTTGTTAGAGTAAAGACGAGCGATCTATCCTAGAGAGAGGGAGGGTGCGTACTGCCGATATATAATAATAACTAACTAAACGAGCTACCATAGACAAAATACAGTATTATTTACTTTTATTATATATTCCTAACAATAATTTGTTATTTTTTATATATAGAATTTATATTTCGAGCTACAACATTTATTGGCAACGTTTTTAAACATATTTAGTACAAAATAACAATAACAAAACGTTACAAATACGCAAAGAAACATCGTCGCCATAACAGCAACGCAACGTAACGCCTTTACAGTCACTATGACGTAGCTAGGGTTAAGGAACTTGGCACAGCGATACTGAATAACTAATGTATTCTTTTATATATATATGGTACATCTAGAACCGGTGTAAACCGGTTATATTGGCGCGTCGCCCCGCCTTAGTTGAGCGTTTAGCAATGTTACAAATGTATACATTGCGAAAATAATGCTAATTATGAGTTTTCGTTTGTTGTTATTGCTATCGCGAACGCCGGGAGGATTATTTCACCTTTGCCTCGAATATTATTTTGACATATATAATTATTATTGTATCTACCAATCCGTTGTAATACAGTATGATAAAGTAAAGTAACAGCCTGTAAATGTCCCACTGCTGCGCAAAGGCCTCCTCTCCTGTTAAGGAAACGACTTACTGCCTTACTACAAAAGATTTAAACAAATCCGCGTCTAAAGACAGTTTTGAGTTAAACATGCTTTAGAGTTTAGATTAGATATTATAGATTAATATACGTTTAAGTGAGTTTAATAGATGTTTAAAACCGATTTTAGCTGTCAAATGTAACGTATAACTTTTTATCGATAAGTTTTTTTTATGATTTTATTTGCTGTTAAGGAATTTAGATAATATTTAAGCAATGTTTAATTTTTAAACACTGTTTAGCTAGACACGTGTTGAACATGGTTTTAATGCGTCTTTTGTAGTATGACAGTTAGAGCTTAATCCACCACACTGCGCCACTGCGGGTTAGCGGATGTGTGTCAGAATTTCTCACGGCACGTGCAGGTTTACGATGTTTTTTACTGCTGAGTTCGAGATGAACTTAAATACAAATTTTGTACTTGAAAACTCAGCGGTGCTAGCAAAGGTTTTAACCCGCGATCATCGATTGAGATCGTGTTATATACCATTAGGCCATCTCGGCTCTATAATACAGTGTATCCTTGTAATTAAAGCCACGATAGTAATTAAAATTACTTAAAATTTGTAGTCTTATGTTTTATAGGTAGTTTTGTTTTAGGCCAGGGGGGTAAGTGCACTCTCTTGCTATGGTTGTAATAGTAAACGAGGGTGAAGCTTATGCGTCTTGATTACATAAGCCGTATTAGTTATACCATGTATAACTCAAAATGGGTTATACCGATTTTTTTAATCATTGATTGTTTGAATTTCTCTACATCCCGAATAGCAGAATAAGTATAATTAAAACATTGCAAATATTTACGAAGAAAAACAATTTGGGAAGAAAATTCAATTTCTCATACATTTTGTATGGAACGACTAATACGTAAAAAAATTTAAACGACAGTTCTGTTTTTTTCACACTTGTTGAGGTCACACAGTCATCACTTCATATACTTATGTTAGCATTGAAGCTATTTTTAGTATCAGAAAATAAACGTCCCACGTAACGAGTAAGTGGTTCCCAGTCCCTACTAGAGTATGCTGCGTCGGCGTTGAGGGTTCATGAATATTTTCAAATTTACATTTATTAAAAATAAAACTCTTTAAGTAAATTTAATTTTAGGTTTAAATGAAATGTTTTTAATAGCTGGCAAATTAGGCAACTAATCAACGATTTACATAGACAAAAATAAGTATATATTTATTTTTATGATGTATTCTTGCAATATTTACAAAGACTATCCTCAACCAAGATTTAAAATAGGTCAAATATCTCCTCCTCAAAATAAAATTCTCTTAAAAAGATACTGCCACTATCTCCCCGTGTAGATTAACACGAAATAATAAATAAAGTACCTAATTTATTAATAAAATGCAAACAACACTTGGTACTTCATAAGCTTATCAGATTACATTTTAATTTTAGCACAGATACAAATAAAACTTTTATTGTCGACTCGTTAAAGCCTATGTGAGACTTTATTCGCCCTTCATTCGGCATTATTCCCGGCACAAAACGTGTGACGTCACAGGAGCTGAGGTCGACAAAGGTCATAAAAGGTTATTAAGATCACAATATAACGATTACAATACAATAAAACGATTTATTTCAAATAGAATTATTTGTTTACAGTAACGTTTGTGTATAAATAATTAATTTAATTCGTATAGATGTTGTAATTTAGTTTTTTTCTTTGTATTATTGTTTTGACATTTAGAAATATCTAAGCTTATGTAGTTTATATATAAACAAAATATAACGTCTTTAAAATGTATTATTGGTAGCGATAGCCTGAAATATGTAAATAAAATACTTTATTAGGACATAAATATAGAAATCTTATTAATAATTAATTTTAGAAAGAGCGAATTGAATCCTGTTTTTTCATAAAACGATTTAGTTATTTATTCAAATATATTTAATAAAAAAATAACGCTTGCAAGGATTAGGTATTCGAAAATGGCTGAACTGTTTTGGTTAAAACTTTTTTTGTTTGAAAGGGTATACTATGGTCACATAGAGTTTTCATCAAAATCGTATCTGTATTTAGGTTTTAAAATTAAAATAAGTGGTATTTAGTATACCATTCAACTAAAGAAAATTGCTTTTTAAGTCAGTTAGCACATTTTTTATGATATAATAGCTTGACGCGAGATTTACCTGTGCCGTTAAATAAGTCAATCAAATAAACTTCGTCAGATGGATTAAAATTTATAAAATTTTAAACTAAGTCCGTACGAGTACTTAAATCTTGCGTCAAGCTTTTACATCGTAACAATTATGTAATGACGTTATAAGCTGATAGTAAAACTTAGGGAATTTTATTATATTCTTTTTTGTAAACAAAAGTTTGTTTTTTAAACATTTTTTACTTTAAACTTATTTTTAAAATCTTTTTATAAGCGTTTCAATTATCATTACAAAATTCAAAATGGCCGCCGCTAAACCATTTTACCTGTTACAAGCTAAAAATAAATGTTGTGTTTCTTTAGCTACATTTTGTTGTACTCCATTGTTCTCGTTTTACCGTATTACGTCACGGGAACGCCCAAGGCCGGGTAAGGTAATGTAAGGAGCGTTCTCAATAATTATATGTTGAATTGTAACTTTTAACCCACGACCAAAACGAGGGGTTTTATAAGTTTGACGAGTTTATCTGTGTGTTTGTATGTCTGTCAGTGGTATCGTAGCTCTGTAAAGAATGGACCAATTGTGATATAGTACATATGGGGAGTAACCTATACATTAATACGTATTCTTTTTTATTTGAACCCGTAAATGAGCATAAAATTACTAACAGATAATTAAAACAGTATAGATAGTTTAAATTCTATTATATTTTTACAACTTTTTTTATTTTATCCAATAAATAGAAAAAACAGTAAAAAATATGTTGATCTCTGTGGAATATATAATATTTATTAGCAGTAAATATGACAAGTTATTTTCTCCCGTAATGTATGCGAATCCCCGCCCGCGGGGTGTGCTGACGTCAGAGGTCGCTGAGCGGAGGTGAGGGTCGCTAAAGGTCACGGCAGAGGTTACTACGTGCTACGCTTTAACTCTTTGTTAAATTTAACCGGTAGCTCGTGTGTTTGTTAGTAAATTGCTTTTCTGTGTTTAATTTATGTTAATCATCAATCTAATATTTTATATCGTGTTTTAACTTTTTTTCTATATATGGATTACAGCGCCTTCGGTTAAATACCTAAAGATATCTTTAATGGCAATATTTTTTTTATAAAAAATGTGTATTGATTCCATTTTCAAACATTATGTCACGATGGAATCCAAAGCCAACGGAAACATGCTTATTTTTAAAATTTTCAGCTTTAGTAATTTTTTCAAAAGCCATACACTTTAGACTTAAAAACCTTATTGTTTATTATATTTACAGATGTGATTTAATATTAAAATTACAAAATATTAAAAGTAACAAACTTAATTAAATTAACTTATTATGAAATAATGAAAAAAAAACAGCAAGGACCTTTTCGCTTTTAAAAACTCGAATTCCAAGTGACTCTGGAAAGAAAATTTATCAAAATATACGTCAAAATTTTGAAAATTATACGTCAAAATTAAAAAAAAATGCGGAATAAATTTATAATATACTTACGGATCATTAAATTGTCTTTAAAATGTTCGTTAACTTTCAGGTGTTAATTTTAAGGCGAGAATTACATAAGTAAGTTTTCCTCTCGTAATTTATATAAAACAACTTTGTAACCTGGAACCGGTTATCTAAAATTCAGGTTAATAAAATTGCGTATTGCTTTTGAATTTGGTTTAAATAATTTTAGTAATTATATTTGAGTATAATACAAAATTATATAACGCCGGAACCAAAATCCTGAGGTCTTTTATGAAGCTGGATGATACTAAATCTCTCGTAAATTAATAACAAGAAACTTAGTATCATCCTGGTAAGGTTACTAGTTTGGATCCTTGTCTTTAGTTTATATTATTGATATGTTTATGAGAGTGAGGACGAGTTATCTATCATAGAGGAAGGGACGGTGCGTACTGACAATATATCATTAACTAGTTGGTGCTCGCGACTTCGTCTGCGATGTCTGTGATGCCTACGTCATAGTAGCTTTATGCATACAAAGCCCGATCGGCTTAAAATTGATAAAGTTTCATGCAAACTTTCATGTCCTATTTTATCCCCTTGAGGGTAGAATTAATTAAAATCCTTTCTTAGCGGATGCCAACGTCATAACATCTACCTGCATGCCAAATTTCAGCCTGATACCGTCCGATTTTCATAGACTAATCATGTTCATGTAAAGTAAAGGTAAAAAAAAATATTATTTCAATATTGGAAATAACAAACCCGATGAGTATTATCCGGGCGCTATTATTTTGATATATAACAGAAGTTACTTAGAAAAGAATCTAGAATATATCGCGATGAATCAACAATAGTCTAGATTTATTTATTTATTTATTCTCGACTAAATGGAGCCAAAAGGGAGAATTTAGGTTATACATTACCTACTAGCTTTTGGTCAATTTATGTAATGTGAATATATATTATGGATGCTGACAAGCCATGATGTGTCAACCCACTAAAAGTCAAATTCGGAGATATTAATGTATTCTCATAATGCGTTATGTACTTAACATTACTCAAAAAAATTTCAAGTCTTCTAAACTAAATAAGTACAGAAAAAAGTTTCTTGATCTAATCTTTAGAATATCGTAGTGTTCTATATTTTAATAGAAAAGAAAGAATAGATATATACTTCTTCAAACAAATTGATTAAAAATATGTGTGACATCTTTAGACGCCATTTTCTCAAAATGAAGTCCGTGTGGCTTGACATAGTATTAATTAATAGCATTCATGTAAGAGATAGCCTATTAGCCTATGACCATTCAGAATAATGACAATACCATTTTTAAAACAGGTTAAGTGATTCCATAGTTTACTTCGCACGTATAAAATTATTTCTCTGTCTTTATTATATTAGTATAAATTGGCTTAGAGCTAGAAACAAAACACATTCGATTACGATACTGAATTTTCAACTTTGAAATTTTTTTTTATAGTTTTGGTCGTTCGAATGAATACATTTTGAAGTAATACCAACAAAACAGCTTCATCATATTACTCTATTCTGCCTTAATTTAAATTCTAAATCAGCACCTAGTTTGTAAACATTTTACAATATTATCAAAACAGAGTTATTAAGTCACGATCATAGATTATAAATTTCATTAAGTGTATCGGTCCCAATGATATTCTGTCAATTGAATACTCGCAGAGTTCCATTCAGTTCGTAAACACGTCGCGATCGATACTAGCGAATGTCAAGTTGAATGACGTCAGTCGCCTACGCGCTTGGGGATGGGAGAGGGTGACGGGCCGGCCAGCGGAATGAGAACGAATGGATATTATTTTTGTTATGTATTATTTGAAACGTTCCTTCCTGAGGTTTTCTCGAAGGTATTTTAAGAGTCAAGTTTAAGGTTTCTTTAGCAACGTTTTTGTAACATCCAGTGCTTTTATAAATTTTCTTTTGAGGTTTTATTTAAGTATTACAATGTTGGGTATTTTAAAAGTCGGCTTTGCAGGTTTTTTAAAAGCAACGAATTTGTAACTTAATGATAATGTTGATGTCTGTGAGCAATACATTCCATCGAATTTATGCATCTTTTTTTATAATATTAAAAACTGAAAATATATTTCAGGCTTTAACAATTTTTATTGATCTCTGCTCTACAAAAAAATGAGGTAGAAAAAGGAAATAAAAAAATAAGTGGGATCGTCTTATCTGTGCCTTATTTTTGACACTCACATATTTCGTAAGGTAACGTTACTGGGCAACAGAGTTGTTTTATATCAATTAATATTTAGTACTGTAATTCTCACCTTACAATTAATTGTTTCATAAAAAAAAAGAAGCCACGGGCATGAAAACTACTTTCCAGACAGTATAGTTAATATTTTACGAGTACAATGACGTTTCTAATTGGAACATTTTCGACAATGACCTGACAATGGGACATGTTTATTCAGTCCAACTGCTATTGTGGATAATTGTCAATTGGCGGCGTTATAGGTGTGTCCCAAACTCCCAAATTATAAATGAGTACATTACCGAGTTACATTTTAAGTCATCCACGACGACGTCAAATGGTGACACAGACTGGGTGTGTTCGAACAGCACGCCGGTCAGTCCGAATTGACGCTGAATCTCATTAGGTACTTCGTGAGTTTCTTTCGCGATTTCTCATGTTTGAGGTAAAACTTTTCTGAAACTGTGGTAGATTCAGTTGCTTGACGTCCAATGCAAATGCTTATTTTGAATAAAAATATTTTGATGTTATTGGAGTTAACATCTCGTTAGACGTAGAAAAAGTCAGTTTAAGATATCATTAGCTTTGGCATGGCATTTCGTGGCATTTCGTAACACATTCTATGATAATTGATTTTATCTTCTAGGGTTACGTAAGGACAAAATTAGGATGAAGAAATTAATTTGATTTGATTTTAATACATTTACATTTAAAATTAATTATTAATTTTATTATTATTACCAATTTAATATATTCAATGTTAAGATAAACAATGACGAAATAAAATCAAAAGCAAATTGAATATAATTTTATTTTAAAACTAAAAACAAAGAATGACAGCATTTTACTTATAAATGGCTTAAGGCTAAATAAACAAAGAAAATAAATGCTTTTTTTGAAATACAGAATAAGAAACTACAAATATCAGTCGAGTCGCCTCTTCGTCTGCATGTGAGTAATAATAGCGAAGCATTTATAAAGCTTTTTTCGTGTCTAAGCAAGTCTCTTCTGCCTGCCTCGGCGAGTACTTCACTCTGCAGTCATCAAATGGCCCAAGTGAAAAGCTCATATAGACGTAACTATAGCATTTATATAAAGCTTTCTTTCAGTATATTTATTTACAATATTTATTTTATTTAATATTTAACAAAATGGTAAAAGGCGTTTTTTATTTTAATTCAAGCTGCATGAATAATAATTATTTTTGTGTCTTTGTTTTGTATAGCTTTGGGTTCTAGTCTTTTTGGGGTTCATCTTTCGAATTTCGTATAAAATATTTTAAATCATCAACTCATATAAATAGGCACTTGATTATATACATCCTTAGCTTATTTATCCCTGTTTATCTCGCTTTTTTATCCCTGTTTTAGACATCCATAGTAAGATATTGTTATGTACAAAAAAATTCATTTATACCTTATTTTCAACATCTCATCGCTAGCATCTCATAACATAAATAGCCGACATTGAACGAGGACGCGGGGGTGGCGGCCGGGCGAGGCCGAGGGTGCGGTGTCGAGGGGGTATGAATGGCTGACGTCACGGGGCGGCGCGCGCAGCAGCCTTGAACTTGCATCGATCCCGCTCTTGCACTTGAAATGATTGCGCTCGGAACCCTCTGTTGTTATTTGTACGTAGTAAATGCTATTTTAAACGGTCAACTGGAGCATGCTTTTATTTATATCTGCCTTTTTTTTTTAAATTATTTGTTTAATTTGTTGCACAGCTATTAAAAATACAAAGCAAAGGCGTGAAGGCCATCTTGAAGCTATACAGCCTTATTTCAAAAAAGCATAACGTAGAGCTATGAATGCTAATAAACAATAATGTGTCGATCCACAAAAAGTCAAATTTAGAGATATTGATGTATTCTGATAATTGTAAAAAGTTTCTTAATCTAATGTTTAGAATATTGAAGTGTGTTCCGTAATTTGGATTATGCAATAATCTCATATATTTGGAAAATTTATTATTAGTTAAAACTCTTTACTAGCCAATCTGTATTTAACTTATTATACTTTTTATCAAAGTAAAAAAGAAAAGATGCATATATACTTGTTAAAACAGATTTATTAAGAACAGGTTTGACATCTTTAGACGCCATTTTGTCGAAATGAAGTCCATGTGGCTTGACATAGTATTGTTTATCAGCGTCCATATTATAAAGATATGTAGGAGTGTCAAAAATATATTATTATTTTTTTTTTAAGAATAATAAATTGTATTAAGTCGAATTCTTTCCAGCGATTACAGACGATTTTAATTCTTGAAGTAATTATATAATTATTATCTTTGTATAATAAAAAAAAAGATTCTATTTTAAGATTACAGGGCTAGTTTTAAAACTTCAAAATATTACTCAATGTAATTGCTTACACATCTTCAAGTTTTTTATGGTTAAATAAAAATACGGTGATCCATTACGAATTTACAACAGAGATTTGTTATCATTCAAACAAATGCCTATCAACGTTACTATGTGCCTTGGAATTTTAGGTATTTGTTTATATGGAGATAACATCGGGAAAAATATTATTAAGAATCTAAGCTACACATACATATGTATGCATATATATACATGAAAAATTGCGCTCCCTCATCGGGAATGTTACAATGTAATGTAGCAACTTCTGTTTCGTGTGTTTCGTTACGTTACAATACTGTCATTCCAAATAAAGAGCACACGCCTGTGATGTAACAATCCAAATGCGATTTAAATGCAGTCGAATTAGTTGTTTTTGTCAGACGAAGCATTCCTACTGTTTCGCGTGTATTGATGTTACACATCGCATCACAGGAGTTATAAATTGTATAATTACAGGTTGAATACTGTAATTTTCACTTCTGCTCCCTTATCACTGTAACGGTTGAATGTGAACTGTTACATTACAGGCGAATATACGCCTTAATGAAGGCCTTTAAAAGTACAATTGGCCAATTTACGTTTTACGACGTACGATAATTCCTTGCTTTTTTAACTCCTGCTCCTCGGTCCTGGGCTTTTATATGTTATATATTTTTTTGTTTGTCTGAGGCATCATATTTCCTAAATGAATATGCTGATTTAAAAGTATCGTTTTTCTTTTTGGAGGTCGTTGAAATGGTTTAAAAGAGTACTTTATTAGGATTTTTTTGTTTTTCAATTGTATATTGTTTACCCAGATCATTTTGACCTTCGCGTAACATCGGAACGTGGGTAAGTTTACGGACGATACGGTGCGTAATTTATAACCTCGTTGAAGTGATGGCAAATGGCAGGTTTTTCCCACGGTGCGTCAGTGTGGGCTCGTGTATGACAATCTTTAAAGATACCTAAGAAATGTTTTTATTTGTTATATATAATGATTTTATCATTAAGAGCGTGAGCGAGTGAACGTGAGCCTTTTTATTACAAATATAGCAGAAAAATCAGCAGGCAGGATACTTGATAAAAAGTGATCACCGCTGCTCATGGACATTTGCAGTACCAGAGCCACTAATACGTTCTCAGCTTAAAAAGGAATGAGGAATGAAATGGAATAGGAAGTCAAAAAGAGGAGTGTGGGAGGGTTGAGGGGAAGTTTAGGTTTCCAGCTCACTCATCACACAAATCGCAACTTTAATAGCTATTTCACGCCAATCTTCTGTGAGAGTGAGGTGCTGCTCTGATCGAGCAAACCTATAGGCTTGGCTCTCAGCTATTGTTTCAAAACATTGGTGATGACAGCTTAAAACTTGAAAATCTTGGACCTAAGTCATAAAGGTTGCCACAAAAGTAACATTGAAAAAAATGCCAAATACCGATGAAACTTTGATAAGATGTTCTGAGGACGCCTATGAGAATTCCTGGCCCAAAAATTATTTCTATATTTTAGGTGGCACTGCCACGCATGCCGGATGTAGCTAGTAACTAATAAAAACCCAATGTACATATATCTAATGTTGTAAATAAAACTTATTATTTTTAATTATATTTAAGAGAATCGACATTACCTACGAAAAATTAGAAGCAAACATTATTATTAATAGACGTGCACACAGTATACGTTATTAAAAATATCTCTACAATTTCATCTTTAAATTCATTACTCTGTAGGTATCAGTCGATTAATTTCCAAATAAACAAAGTAAAGCGATCATCAGTGACGTCATGCAGACGTCAACGTTGCGTCACGACGCGTCACTGATAAGATATTTTGTTGATAATTTTTTTTCGATAATGAAAATTAATGTTTGTTTTATAAAGACTGCGATGAATATATTTAATGTACGTTTTTATCACGTAAGTATGTATTGACTTTAATGGAATTGGTCATTTGGAATGTGTAGTTTTTATTAATTACGATTGCGTCGTTCACAAATATTTGCTGACTTTCTTAAAAAAATTTAAACATTTTTTTTCTTTAGATATATTTTATTGGATCTTAGTGAAACTATCTAAAACTCCTTTCGAAAGATTAACCTTTATAACTAAAAAAACGAGAATTAATAAAATTGTATCATTCGATTTATAATCGGCAAAGATATCGTGTGATAGATATAGGTACATAAAAAAATTCAGCTAATTTTGGAAACTCTCTTTTTGAAATCGGTTAAATATAAAAAAATCCCACGGATAATAATACGAGAAATATCTACGAATATGTAATGAGTTAAGCGTAGTTAAAATATTTTTAACAAAAACAAATCGAAGGGCTAATGATCGTAGCGCGTACGTGACACTCGCGACGTTCGCACCTTTATTATCTCAATTTTTATCCCGCGAGATAAAAAACAACACAGGCATATTAAAACCAATGATATTTAATAACAATAGATACGTGCATACTATTCGACGTTAAACTGACATACTCAGTTGGAAGCAAGGGCGGATCCGGGGGGAGGGTCATGGGGGTCATGACCCCCTCTCCCTCCTGGGCTGGGTCCAAGACCTAGGTAGAGCACTAATTATAATTGTTAAACATGATGATGAACAACATGATTTTTATATTTTTTTTGTCACAATACAGATTTTATGTTATGTAACCTTTAATATTTAATTAATTTAATATAATTTTTATGATTGAAGAACGTTTAACCGGACTGGCACTTTTCTACGTCCATAAAAACGTACCCATCGAAGTACAAGAAGTAATAACTTTTTAGCTGTATTGATTATTATCAAACTTAAATTATTACTTCTTGTGACTTGACCAAACCTAGATGACCTCCCGAAGAAGCTCGATCCGCCCTTGATCGGAAGCTGATTGCTAGACAACGCTGTTCAAAGTGATTGGCATTTTGGGTGTCAAATTCCATAAGCTTTAATAGTGTTTGTCTTTACCTACGCTTGTTAAAGTAGGAGTGTACATTATCTTTTAAAAAGATATGAAAAGACGGTGGATCAGCAGATATGGTTCTTGATAACAGATTGTATATTTGACAACATTGTCTTACAATGTTACTTATACCGAAACACAATAAAATAAATGATAGAATAGCAAAAATAATTAATTTAGTTCATATCATCGTCCAGTGGTTTGGGCAGTGCGTTGATAGATCACTACATATGTCAGTCAGTCAGTCAGTAACCTTTGAATTATATATATTTAGAAGAAGGAGAAAGGAACTTAGGAAATTGATGGGGCGTAAGGTTTCCGGCAGTGTGGTACTGCCTATATCGAGCTAGGCAGTAACGAGTTGTCAGTATCACATCTAAGATCGACCACGACAAATAATTATATTTATAATATAAAAAAACGCATCAGACCATTCCAAATGGAACTCTAAACAAATAAATATTCCATTCATCCTTCATACATTACATTGTAACACTTCAAGTACCTGCAATATCACAGAAGGTTACAGAAGAGCTCATACGAGATAAGATCGACTTAAGCTCTCAGAGTTATACACATACATTGTATTTGAATATGAGGCCAGTAAAAGATAAGGTTACGCAACGTATGTAGATATTAACGACAAAAAGATAGATAAAACTTTATTCCTATGTTTATTTTATTAAAAAGGATATTAATAAAAGAATAAAATAAAAATCTACTCTACCAATTGAATCAATGAATGGATAAGGTTGATATACAGCATAATTCAGAGTTTTGCATAAAGATTCAAAAGGTATTGAATGCGTTAACGCATGAATAGTGTACTAAACTGAAACTAGCATAAAGCGGGTCAATAGACTAACACTAATGGCGTATAATAATGTTTACATATTTACGCTGGAAATATCATCTAATGTTTTTATTACGTCATGCCATTGTCTTCTGTAATATGAAAACGTGATGATGCAGTCTTGTTGGAAAATATTTGTCATAATCAGTAATAATTAACTCGATTAGGCATATCTTTGTTATTATCTGTAATAAATAGGTAACTGTCGAACAATGATACTTTTAAAATGTAGGTAAAATACGTTCATAATATTTGACGTTAAAAATCTGTCTCATTTCCAACTTTGACGAACTCGTTAATTGTCTTGTTAATGGTCCTGATTCGCCAATTGCGTGTAACATCGTCCAAAGTGATCGACACCATGGGTGTCAAAATTGATGAGCTAATAACATATTCATAGTTATATGAATAAACTGTCAAATGATGGTTCAAAGTTACGGGTAATTCAATTTAACATAATTTCTACACTGAATAAGATCTCGAGTGTCGAGCCCGTATACAAACTGGCTCGACTGATGCAGAATCTCTCTGATCTGGTTTTGTACGGTGAATGTGCCCGAAGCCAACTCCTCCTTTCCCCTCCATTGTTTTCCTTATTGCTTTTCATCCCTTATTTTTTTTTAAGCTGGCAACGCATTTGTGGCTTCTCTGGTGCTGCAAATGTCCATATGCGGCGGTGATGACTTTACATCACGTATCCCGCTTGCTGGTCTGCGATGTACATAGTTCACAAGAAAATATTTATCGGAACGTTAGAAACTGATCCGCCATATAAAGTTTCCATCACGCGTGCAATTCGTGCAAGGTTGATTATTTTGTCAATACTATCACACACGCGATAATACAGATAATGTTGTTATTAATATTGATTGTGCTCCCGATAACAGATACAACGCTTTCGACTAATACAAGCTTGTAATAATAGCACGTTACATTTATATAGCCAATATGCACTTAACAAAATGCTATCACTAACTGGACGCTGATAAGCAATACTGTGTCAAAGCACACGGACTTAATTTTGAGAAAATGGCGTCTAAAGATGTCAAACCTATTCTTATATACCGTATATATCCATCTTTCCTTTTCTTTTTTGATAAAAGGTATAATTAATTAAAAGCAGATTGATATATTTAATATATTATCTAATAAGAAGTTTTTCTAATATTTGAGATTATTGTATAAATTGCAATTGGAACGAACTTGGAATTGAAACACTTAATTAAGAGACTTTTTTCCGTAATTTTTTTTATAATGTTAAATAGGTGATGCAGCATCAAAATACATCAATATCTCCGAATATGACTTTTTGTGGGTTGACACATTATTGCTTATCAGCATCCAACTGATGCTTGTATAATGGACAGGCTAAATTGGTGAATCTTCAGGCATGAAAAGAATAAGACTTACTTATATAATATCGATGAACACTAACAGCATTTTTGAACTAATCTGTTTAGGCTTTCTTCACTTCACTTCTCAGACTTAAAGATACTTTCGTTTCACTCCGTCATGATCGCATCGGTATGATTCCACTTCCTCGATAATTATTCACTTTACTATCAATTAAGACAATTATTGTCTTCTGCATTCTGGTGTGAAAGATGAATGAGCTTGTGAAATTGTCGGTCGGTGAAGCCTTTAACGTCGAAAAGCACAAAATCTCATCACGAGTCATTCCCTATTTTATCTTTAAGAATTCGAAAAAACTGGCTGGAATCTTATAGGACACATAACTCCACTTAGGTTAAGAAAAAATTGATTCCAAACATTATTAGCCACAGGTTGTGTTCAGTTGCGTAAGATATAAATCGTCCTCGGTGTTGATATTTTGTTGTTCTTCTTATTAATGTTTCCTAGTTTAGACTCCAGTGTTCCTTAACATTCTCTAAGATTTATTATATATCTTATATTATATTATTGACTTCGTCTTATTTAGCGGACATTATGGCGTATTTATAGCCACACATAAGAGTTAGATAAGAAATTATCGATTGAATGATTGAAATGTTCGTTTCATGATTTTCGTTCGGGGTATTGTTATCAAATAAAGACAAGTAAAAAAAAATACACCATACAGTCATTTGGTCGTCAATCAGTAGGGGTTACCTGAAAAACATCCGGGAGTTTTAAAAATTTAGTTTAATTTATTACATAACTATTGCCATCTAATTACCTAAGTAGGAAAGAAGATAGTGTCAAAAACCGTTTTAGGCGCCATTTTTCCAATGCGCCTGGAAAATATATGGCAACGTATTAAATCGGAAAGGTCATCAAGATCTATCCCTTGGAAAACTTTCCAATTAATTAACAAATTAATGTACTCCTGAAAGAATTGTATTTATTCGAAAATTTGTTTTGACCATCTTTACTTGTACATTTATTTTTATAAATACGTAAATAATTAAATAAATAAATACATTTTTATGTTATCTGTTGTCATGCTAACTGCTTTGTTATTCTCTTTCCACGCTATCAGTAAAGCGAGCACTACAATTGTGAATTTCGCTCACCAACTTACATAATATTTATATTATTTGTTTATTATTGCTTTACCTACACCAAAAAGAATTTACTGATAAGGTCATTCCTAATGGACGTTTAACTGTTACCGGTTGCAGAGTTTTTTTATTGAAAACATCTGGCAAACGTGATGGTAGATATCTATGTGGACAATGTTAAGTGATCACTGCCGCGTATGGACTACTCTGGTGCATTACTCCAGCTTAAAGAAAAGAAATCGGGGATGGGTTAGGCTCTTACTACTGTGAGTAAGTTAGAATAATACAAGTGTAATTCTCGTCTCATACAAAACGACTGGGCATATGTTGGATATCTTGCCAGCGTTAGCAGAATCGATACTTAAAAACAAAAAACTTAAGTAACTTTTTTTTCATAAAATGTATATACGACCCTACAAGATCCAACGTTTCCTCGGAAACACCTTGTATAAGTATTAACACCTTAATAAGACTGTTTTGGTTTCCACGTTAAATACGTGTCGTTTTTAGGTAATGCCTTAACTTTATCAAAGATAAATAGTATGTTATCATGATATTTATGTTATTCAAGGTGGGTGTACCGTTTATTTAGACATTACTAGCTATTGCTCATGACTGATCGTGATAATTTAGGTTTTGTACGCCGCGCTACCGTCTAAAAGTTATTTTTCTATTTCTCGATTTTAGTCCCTTTTTTAACTGAAACCCTATATCCTTTTCTTTACCCTAGACAACGTGTATGCAAAATTTAACGAAAACCGGCTGAATGATTGAGACGTGTAACAAACAAATTCGCATTCGCATTTATATTATTGGGATTATATAGCAATTCTATATGGCCTTGATATGCACATGCGTTTTAAGGATATTTGTAATGATATCATACATAATCCGTTTATCATTTGAATATTTTAAACATAATTTATTTATGCTTCCTTTATACTTTGTAAAACATAATATAATACAGACGCGTTGGCGCAATGGTCACTGCAACTGACTAAAGCGCTAACGGTCGCGGGTTCGATCCCCGCTCACGGCAAACGTGTGTATTGGCCATACAGAAGTTTGTCGTGGTCTGGGTGTTTGTGTTAGTGTTGTGAGTGTTTCCGGACCCCCGACACAAGGTCACCCGATCTTAATGGGGGCCGTTGAGTGTGATGCGTTATTTATTTATTTATTTATAAAATCCTCCATTTTAAAAAATTCGTAAAGATATTTGCTATATCTTGTAGAGCCAAGTAGAACATCAAATTACTCTTTGATATGCAGTATTAGAATGAGAATACACCATCTTGCGTTTGCCAATTTCGATTCCGTGATGGATTAATCCGTGATGGATTTTTTTATATAAAAAGAATTGGCAAAGGAGCCGGCAGGACACTCGATGTTAAGTGAACAGTGTGCCCTCAATGGGCAGCATGTGCCGTTGCGGCGCCACAAATGGGTTGCCAGCTTAAAAAGGGATGAAAGGGAAGTATGGGAAAAAATAGGAGGAGAGGGTTAGTTAGGGTCCCCTTTATATTCTAGTCTCTTAATAATATTTTCGATGATTTTATTTTTAAAACAATACAGACAATAATAGTCAAAACCAGGTTAAAATGTGACCGATTCATCGCCCAAAAAACTAAGTTTCAGAAAACTTGGTACCCAAACATTTTATACACGACGCAAGTAAAAGAACAGAAAACATTTATTTCCCTTTTCAAGTTGTAAGCAGAAACAAGCTTTCTGCGTAATATTTTTAACTAAAAAGCTTGTAATTAATATTATTAATTGCAGAACAACACGCCCGCTGACCTCAATAAATGTTAATTTCATCAGTTACAATTAGAACAAGTTGTTTAAATTAATGGTTCTCATGTCAATTGCTAGCAAATTTTTTTTATTAGGAGCAACGACCCGATTTGGAGGTGAACGATTTCTTTTAACTACTCCAGAAGAAATATTTTTTATTGTTGCAGCTTAATTAGCCGTTCAATTAGACTACTATATGGCGTCGTTTAACTAGCGGTCTGAATGATAATCAGCCGTGGTGTGTATTACAACATTTGATCGACTAGCTGGTTGATGCTTAGGTGCGTTATGGGCAACATTTCCTAAATTGTCAGAATAAGCATAGCGGTTTGCTCGACCGGGGCAGTACCACACCCTCAGGCTTAATCGGTAACTAATATAGCTGTGTTTCGTACGGTGAGTGAGCCGGAAGCCTAACTCACTCTGAACTTTTTCCATTACTATCTCTCTTCATCTCTTCATAATCTGGCAAAGACTTTGTGGCCCCTCTGGTGTTATAAACGTAAATAATGTGCATTTAACATCAAAGGAACCTGGTAATTTGCTACTTACATAAATAAGACCTTATCACACAATCAGAATTTTAATATTTCGTTATTTATGACGTTAATTGTTATTATTAATATGAATATAATTAGAAATAAATACAAAAAATAGCCTAGCCAGCCAAAAATAAGATAACACTGTCCAAAAGTAAACAGAATATTTTCGATATTTTCAGCTAATCTATTTAAGCGGTGTAAAAATATTATCTTATATTTGAAAATTGTCAGTTTATGGCGAAATATATTCGCAATATTATCTAGTTAAGCGAGGACCTGGTCTGACCCTCGCGTGATAATCACAGTGACGTTATGTGACATGTCTTTACATAATTTACAAATTGCGTACTTAGCAAATGTAATTGCAATGTAGCATAAGTAAAACTATATTGTCTTCTGATAAGTGTGGAGAAAATTTACTACAATTATTTGGGCAACAAAATTTCATCGCTAATCTATTCTTTAAGACGATTTGAATGATTCCTATCATTAGTTCTGCTGTAAGTTAGGCGCTTCAGAATCAGCTCATGGTTACGTATATATGTTTAATATCATTTAAAGTAATTTGATCGACTACAATAGACGTTGCTTCGATTATTTTAACAACTAGAAAATACGAGTATACAACCTTCAAACAGATGAATGAAATAAGCGTTGCATCTTTAATTTAAAAGCGACACTGCTTAGAATCATCATTCATTCATAATTTCCTTCCAAATAAATATTAGACTTTGTATATATTTCATCCTAGAGTCCATTTACCAAAGCGTAGGACTAAGTCAAAAATTTGTATTTTGTTGGTAACTTTATAATTATGCCATTTTTTGTAGTGTTTCATCAATAAAATATCATCATAGGCATAATTTATTACACGTAATCCTTATCAATGACCACTAATGGTGTGCAGTGGGTTGAGGGCGCAGGTCGTGACATCTGACTCGAGATAACTAACTGGTTAAAACCGGATCCTTGCACTTAAAGTACTCGAGTTTATGATACAATATTTTGCAGTTTTCTGTTAGTTTTTCTTTGTTGTGTGCGGTATATGTTAAAATCTTTTGATAACACAGTTGAGTAGAGATGTTATTACTAGGGAAGTGGGGCTCAGTACAACTCCTTTCCCCTCGCCTATGTATACCTCTTTGTTCCAAATCTAATGATTGATTGGTGAAAAATGTTTTTAAGGGTTTTAGAGTTTGTCTTGACAAAGCTCATTTACGACTAAGGCGATGATTACATTAGTAGGTTTTACTCCCGATAATGATATAAAACAACTATCTTATTTAGTAGTAGATACGTCGTAAGAAGTTACGAAAGCTGTGGGCGTAAAAATAAGGTACTGACAGTTTCAAAACTAATAAATTTAACTACTTACATTAGTTATTATTTATTGATTATTCTGATTTTGAAAGAAGACATTTTCAGACGTTTTAGTTTGGTTTTTGGTTAAAAATGTCTCCTTGTATTCTTTGGCTATCAATTTGGCTGATAGTTCTTATGTGAGTCGCGCGATTTTATTATCGATTGTCAACCGAATTTACTATTTTTATTAAGGAACCACCCATTAAAAGAGTAATCCGTCCATTGATAAACGTATTAAACCACAATTTGACCACAGATTTTAACAATAAAGAAAAGAATACATATGCGCGTGTGTGTCATGTTTTTTTATTGATTTATTATATTTTTATTCATTATTAAAATAAAATATTAGCACTCCTTCGCCTGCGCAACTTTCGTAAAAAGGTTTACAAAGTTTTTACTTTACGTTTTAATATATAGATTACTAGTTTTTACCCGCGACTTCGTCCGCGTGGAATAATGTAAATCCAAGATATAAGCCATCTTCATTTCAAATTTCAGTCAAATCGGTTCAGTACTTTCTTTGTGAGTTATTACTGTGGGAACTTCAATTTTTTTCGGGATAAAATGTAAATCCGAGATATAAGCCATCTTCATTTCAAATTTCAGCCAAATCGGTTCCGCAGTTTTTGCGTGAAAGAAAACAAACATGCATTTATCCATCCATCCATCCACACATACAAACTTTCGCGTTTATAATATTAGTAGGACATCCGGCGAATGTTGTATTAAATTCGATACACTATTAGTCGTGTCTTTAAAACCCACTATGAATTATTATTTATAATATTTTATCTACATTTTACATGAAAACGGATTACCGGTAAGTTGGATGAGTGATAAAATTTAATCAGATTTGGTTATCAGGTCTATAATCAGTTTATCTTTTACCGGTTATATTCGGTTCCTAATAGGAGGCCGTGTTATCGCCGCTTCGATGTAATCCGGATCATTTCTTTAGACAATTTCAAATGTTAATATTAATAAGAATGACTCTCGTTATGTACAATGACTTGTTATTTTATCTTGTTTCTATGGAAAATGTTTTATTGATAAGTTTGATGTTGGTTATTCTATTGTTAAATTTTAGTGTTTTTATTTTAATAGATGATCGTTGCTTACTACTTCGCTTTTGTAGAGCAATTATTATTAACTAGATGGTGTCCGCGACTTCGCCTGCGCAAGATTATTTACCCTATTTTAATATTATCATTATTTTACTCCCATTTTAATCCCATAAAACCCTTTTTGCTATGTACATGTTAAGTCTCTAGACCATCTCTATACCAAATTTCATTTAAATTGCTTCAGTAGTTTAGGCGTGATGGCGTTACACACAAATAGAGTTATTTTCGCATTTACAATATTAGTAAGGATTTGATAAATGATGGGTTCTATATATAAACTTTCAGCTCATATTTACCCTCTTTGAGTTTTGTTTTCGCGACAGTTTTATTTCTCCATAGTATATTCTATATTTATACCAAAATTCCTCTAAATTGATTTAGCGATTTTGGCGTGAAATGACATACATAGTCATTTTAACATTATTTTATAATATTAATAGGGGTACATATATCTGAAAACTTAAATCATTTAATGGAAAAATAATTTAGGCATTGTTTTTTTTTTACAAAAAATTTTTCTCGTATGTAATTTTGTTTTTATTGCACTGTTATAAATAGGTTTAATACAATATATAAAATATATGAAAATAAAAAAAAAAAGAAACATGGCCCATGAGGGGATCGAACCCGCGACCTTCGCGTTATTAGCACGACGCTCTAACCAACTGAGCTAATGGGCCGTTGTAATGGCCGTTGAAAATAAGCGTGTGTATGAATGCGCATGCGTGATTTATAATAGTGATGAAAATAATTCATTATATACATTATGTATGATTATGTTTTGTACTCTGTTACCTATATATTTTATAAACAAACAATTTCATTGGATTATATGTAATGAAAGTAATAATGGCGTATATTGTGAAAGATAAGATATGGTAAATAACATAGTTTTATTGTTTTTTATTATGTTTGTGCATTTTTTTCGTTGACTTTATGAAAAAATAAATTATGATGATAGGGTGGAGAAGACGGTGCACCAAAAAGTTCCTAATGGACGTTTTTCCTGAGAGTAAGAAAGAATTTTGATTAACTCCACCCCCAAGGAAATAAAATAGGGGTTGAAAGTTTGTAAAAAACTTTGTCAACTTTGAACCGATCGGGCTGAGACTTTGTATGCATAAAGCTACTATGACATAGGCATCACAGACCAGCTAGTCTAGATGCAGTAGGATTATACTATTTTTAAACTCTCGACCAATTATTCGCACGATTAAACTAACTACTTACGCCATCTATTACATGAAACAAAGAACTAAATAAAGTTTATGTGCTTGTATTAGTTATATCATATAACATCCGTTATATCTCATTAAATATTCATAGGTACGTTAGTATGTTCTAGAATAATACCTAACCATAGATAAGATTGGCAACATTGTTTGAATTGCGTAAAATTTTGCATGTTTGTTTATGTCTTTATTAAATTACTGTCATTATGTATGTATAATCTGTATTTTTCCATACGATATTAAGCAGAAAAATAGTTTCTTTGTTACTAATCATTTTCTTCGCAATAATTGTATTAAAAATAATAGAGTAAACTTTATGTGAAGTCGTATAAAACAACTGGTTAAATCAGATTATTTTATAGAGAAAAGATACAAGATTTTAAAAAGGGGAACCGAATTCAAAACCAAAATACGTAATTTGTTTTAGTATTATATTCTTAGTCCAGTTATTTTGATTTTAGAACCAAACTATGAAACCAATTTTGATGAAATGTTTACGTTACTAATGGGAGAAAACCTTTCAAGCATAAATTAATACTCACGTCGTTTTCAAAGTTTCAAAGTCAAAAAATCCCCAAAGAATTAAGAACTGTGACTTGATTTATTTTAATAAAAAAAAATGTATATACAGTAACGGACGTAAATCCTCTATCTTTTTTTTGCTTAGCTTTTCAAACATGTTTTATACTATAATAATAATATTATAAACGTTAATTTAATAAAAAATGCAAGTTAGTATGAAAAAAGTACTATTTACATTAACCGAATGAGTACCAAACAAACAATGTCTCGACCCTTGATTCAACATAGACACGTTATCGCATGTTGACATTCGCCAATCTCTATGCCATGAGCCATTTGCGTAAGCGCATGTCTAATCTGTCACCATCTAACAATGACCGCTCTACAATCGTCATCAATATATTGCGCGGGAGAAATGCGAGAGGTCAACTGTAAATGGTCGGTGTTATCAGCGCAGTAGTCGTCGTGGGAGCTCGGTAGTACTCTATGCTTCAGTCGGCGGTGGATCGTCGTCGGCTCAACACCTCATAGGAGGGTTTCGCACGTTTTTAACAATATATTTATTTTTATTTGAATAAAAAAAACAATTAAGGAAGTTTTACACAATTATCAATATCTGTTACATTGTATATGTACAAGAAAAAAAATCTTAATAATGTAGAGTCGATTTAGCAATATTATTCAAAAGACATAATATATTAACTTTTAGCAAAGTTAATGTATTATGTATTATTTATCACTTACTGTTACATATATCAGCTGTATAAAAAATGTGAACCTTGAAAAGTACCTAATAATAAATTATTAAGTAGTAAACAAATATCTGTGAGAAAAACATATCATCAATAACAATAATATTATAGTTTATTTTTTTATCGCTATCACCGGGTGTTAATTAATGTACCTATCAGACTTACTCCAATTAAAACAACTATTTACTACCGATAAACGGATCCTCGTCACAACACTCATACTTAGTTACAGATAAGGCATACGACGAAATTGTTCACGACGCATGCGTGTGAGACTGTTATCCAACATGGCGTCGAGCAAAACAAAGCCACGCGAGGCGCGCGTGGACACGGCACGGTTTAAAAATAGAACGCACTGCGCTAGTAGCAACGACCAGATTAACAACACCTTCCTCACCCGTCTCGTTCGGTGAAAATTTTTAATCGAGCGGAGGTAGAGTGTGAGTTCATAGAGGTCAAGGCTGGTTGGCTGCTTTTCGCGCCTCCGCAAAGGACCACGCCCTACTGTTTTCAATGCGCGTCGTGTTCCATATTCAAAATAGTTGGCAATGTTTTGATCGTCGAGAATATTTTTTTAATAGTTGCTACGCAATACGTTCTTGCAAATTGATCTGGTTCAACTGTTTTTTTTTTTAATTTATGATATGATATTTATATTGTTAAAAACTTTTGTAATGATTTTTTGATGAAAATATCTTCTGCCAATGATGTTGTATAACTATACATATGTAAGGTTCATATAATTTAACGTTAAGAATCTGTGCTCATTTCCAATTTTATATATAATTGTACTTTTTACTTCCATAAAAAAGTCGGGGGACGTCGTCAACTCTGTCAATTGCTGTTTACATTATGCTAGTAAAAAAAATAAAACTTATTTGCTTTTAATTATATTTACGTATATTTAATTTAAGTTTAACCGTCTTTGATTAAAAGAAGAGGTTTTCAATTCGTCGGGGACTTTTTTAGGCAACGATTATTCGGCTGATTTTCCAAAAGTTGAAGACATTTCGGTTGCCAAAATATAGGCGTTAATAACATATCTATAGTTAAAAAAATCATTGACTCCGCTATGTAGCAAATAATTATAAATAAAATAGTTGTCTTTTGTTTATGACATGAATTGTTCATGATACAAACATTTCGATAAATATTCAAACAGGAAGCAAGGAGTCCACAGCGACCGCTGATTCAATTTTTATTTTTTATTACAATTTGTATTGTTATATTCTTTCTTGCATCATAATGTTTTGTTTACAATTAAGGGTTATATACCTAATAAAAACATAGTGTTTTCGTGATACTTGTTTACTTAACGGCACAAAATCATAGTTAAAATATTGGCCAGCAAAACAATTACCTCATAAATTCGATTACCATAAACAAACTATTTTTTCTCCTCGGTTGAGCTACCAACCCACAAAAAGTCAAATTTGGTGATATTGATGTATTTTGATACTACGTCATCTATTTAACATTATTAAAAAAAGATTGAAGTCATCTAAACTGAATAAGTATGGAAAAAAGTTTCTTAACTCAATGTTTCGTGTTTGAGGTGCGTTGCATATTATGCAATTTATAAAATAATCTCAAATATTTATAAACTTATTATTAGATAACATATTAAAAAAATCTATCTACTTTTGATTCAATATATATTTTATCAAAATAGAAAAGAAATGATAAATATATACACCTTCAAACTAATTTATTAAGAATAGCTTCGACATGTTCAAACGCCATTTTCTCAAAATGACGTCTGTGTGGGTTGACACAGTATTGCTTATCAGCGTCCAATTATGCCTATCAAGTTATACTAATTTAACAAAAAGCCTTGTGTTGTCTTTATCTTTGAAAAGTGTGTTTATAAGCTTTTATTAAACTTGTTTCTTTTATCTTAGTAAAGATCATTAGAATCATAGATACAAGGATAAAATAACTAACATGAAACGAAGTCCTCCGCCTGGTCTGTGTGTCAGAAGTTCTTTACAAATTAAAATAAAAAACTAACGAATGTAGTTAGACGGAGTGTTTCTTGAGGAAGGTTTATGTGTGATTCATTACGGTTTTTAGAAGTGACACCATCACTTCTAAAAACCGTGGTATGGTATGGTATATTTGTTGTCAGAAAAAGATCATATCGACCGGGTTTTTTTACGATATGAAAGCAAGGTCTTATCGAAATATTTCTTTAAAAAGATCTGTTAAAATATTTATTGTTACGCTGTCTTGTCAAAATCATTAAATATCTACTGATTTGATCATCCTTCCTGTTAAGAAGTAACACAAATAGAACGCCTTTCCTGTTAAGAAATACAAACCGTCAGAGAAGGTGTAGATATAAACGATTCAAAATTTCTCCGAAACACTTCGGACGATATTTTCCTCCACTATTGAATTACAGATGTATACGGGCTCGTAGTTAATATATATTTCCATACAGTGAGTGAGAGAGTTGGAAGTCCCGTCCCTATTTATTTTCTTATTTTCTATTATCTTATGCCTCTTATTTCTTTTGAAGATGTCAAAGTATTCATGGCTCCAGTTTTGTGGTGCAATTGTCTATAGGCGGCGGTCACTTGACATCAGGTGTACCGCCTGCTAGTTTGCCCAGCTATTTTTACATCAACTCATTGAGACTATTTCCACGAGCCACAATACGATAATTCTGCTGAAAGTTGATGAGAATTTGTCTATCCAGCTTATTCTAAATGACTGCAATATCAAGTCAAGGTTACACATCTATGTTATTCTAATTTCGTTCACAGAATTTTGGGGAAACAATAATGTATGGATGCTGATAAGCAATAATGTGACAACCCACAAAAAGTCAAATTTGGAGATATTGACATATTTTGATACTGCGTCACTTATTTAACATTATTCAATAAAATTTCAAGTCATCTAAATTAAATAAGTGAGGAAAAAAGTTTCTTGATTCAATATTTCGATTTCAAGCGCATTCCCTATTTTGCAATTTATAAAATATTCTCAAATATTTAAAAAACTTATTATTTGATAACATATCAATGTGCTTTTAATAATTTATGCATTTTATTAAAATAGAAAAGAAAAAATGGATATATATGTACGTCTTCAAACAAATTTATTAAGAATAGGTTCGACATCTTTAGACGCCATTTTCTCAAAATAAAGTCCATGTGGCTTGACACAGTATTGCTTATCAGCGTCCAAATGTAATTCTCGTCTTAGATGTAGAAAACGTCGAATCGAAGTATGATTAGTTTTGGCAACATGGCGGGATTTATCGTCAATGAAGTTCCGAATACATGCATACTTTTACGCGGACATTATGAATCAATAATAAATCTAATTTTAAATACAAGACGTTAAAATATATTATTAAAATTATATATTATTGATTCAAAATTTTGTCTGTGTCTTCTCAGCTTATCAGTGTCCAATTATATGCAGTTAATAAAAGTAACAAAATGTTATTTGTTAATAAATAAATTACAAAATGTTATTGTTAATCTCGTGTGAATAATGTTCTAAGTCATGTTATTACAATTAAAATGTTTATGGTACTTGTGTGCACGTTATCGATAAGTTTTCTTTTTTTTTTATAATAAGTGTCAAGTTGTTTTGAACTCGGGTCATAGTCGTATCACGTTGACTGCCACCCGGATATCACATTCTACTGAAACGAGAGTAAATTTATTGAGATGGGATTAACGCATGAGCAAAGATTAGAGAAGATAGCAAATAAAATAATATTTAAAAATAAATAAATAGTTTAATAGAGTATAGAGTGTAATAATCTTAAAAAATATTTCCCACCTCAAATTTGCCAGCCCTGGCCAGTGCCTACTGCCCCTAAAGCAAAACCAGCTCTGATTGTTTCAGCGACCCTGAAGTTAATGCATTTATATAAGCTCCTTAGTTTTATAATATTAGTATACATATTTTAAGTCTTTGTTTATTTATTATTAAAATGTCGTAATACGAATTATTGCATAATATAATTCCAGATTCAATCGCATTCAATTGCGTTTTTATTGCACAACGATAACAGCGTGTGTGTCAGCAAGTGAATATTTAGAAAATGTTTAACTACAATATATATTATCCAATATTATAATTATTTATACGAAATATCTAAACATTTTCTTCTATGTTACTACTGTGATAGAATCTACATGCGGGTTTGATCGAACGAGGACCAAACGTTACAGGACATCGGCGTAAAGTATCTAATTTACATGTGTTTGGTCACAGTAAGAAAAAGAGAGTGTTAGAAGCAGGCTCCTTTTTCCCACTGGGCACTTGCCCAGGGCCCCGCGATCTATGGGGGCCTCATAGTTATCAGATTATGGAAAAGTGATTGATGATTTTGCCTCCCTAAAAATTTGTAGGATGCCTCTTCTATCAATATAGATTTTCTGTAAATATTATACATATATTCGTTTATTGTGACAGAAAAGAAATAATAGTTATGGTTTAACATAAGGTTATATACAGTCTAAAATGTTGTCTATTTACCCTTTATACCTATTTTATCAAAAGGGTTCTCTATGAAGGTCCAAATAGGTTAAAGAAGCTCCTGGCCAGAAGTCCAACATATTCCCCTTTCACTTCCTAACTTCATATTTCTATTCGTAAGCTGGCAACATTCTTTCGGTTCTTCTTGTGTTCAAATTTTCATGGCTGATGGTGGTCATTTTTCATCAAGTGACCCTCCGATGTTTATAATATTTTTAGTACTCGTAATTACCACAATATAATATCGATTTGATATCAGAGCTCGTTGTGTTAAGCGCTAAAAAACAAAGAGTTATTGAGTTATTTAAAGGATTGACTCAACAGTTAAAAATAACCGATCGAGTTGTTTCAATGATACAATCCAAGGCGCTAAATATTGCATTATGCGATATAGCGCTTCGAAAGATGAAGAAGTCTACCTGATTCAATTAGGATTGATTATACAAGCATGTTAAAAGTAATTTTTTAACTCAATTATAACAGGAGGGAGAGCCAATAGTTATTTCTATAAAAAAAAAACCGTTTTCAAAAGCAAGAAACGTAATTCCCTTTACTTGAATGGCATATTTATTTCAGTTATAGTGTTTTTAATTCGCGATCAGACATAAAAAACAGTCATCGACGAAATGAGATCCTCCTCAATTTCGGTGGTCAGTTCTGAAATCATTGTTGGTATGTTTGTCTTTTATGCGTTCTATAGTTTAATTTAGTGCTGGTTCAGTGATTTAAGTAATCCGCGAACTCTCTTATTTGCGCTAGCCATAATGGCAGAGACAATGTCCAAACAGCTGTTCACATATTTGGAATTTGACTATAAAGAAATTAACAAACATTTTACTATCTATTCACTGTTTCATGTTAATTTCACAAATAATTTAAATCATATTACCTTATGTCATTGTAATACCAATGTAATTAAATGTAATTATATTTTCAATAATGTTCTTATTTGGTTGCAACTCATTGAAAGGTAATGAAAAGTTACGAAATATCCGAGTTTGGACCTGCATCGGGCTTCTCAAGGTTCAGCAATATCGATTGCAATGACCAAATGTTTCTCGCAATTTGTTTTGATAAATCGATACCTCGGTTAGAACACGTCCAATCCAACCGATGATCGTGAGATCAAACTCCGACCGGCAACGCTGATTTTTCAAGTGCTAAATTCGTGTTTAAATTCATCTCGAGCTCGGCGGTGAAGGAAAACATCGTGAACAAACCTGCACGTGCAGTGAGAAATTCTGATACATGACCGCCAACCCGCAGTAGAGCAGGTGGATTAAGCTCTAAGTGTTCTCCTTAATAGGAGAGGAGGCCTTTGCCTAGCAGTGGGATATTTACAGGCTAATACTTTACTTTCGATAAACAATTTATAATTTGCATTTCCTTGAGAAATAAAAATGTAAGGTTATGTTTGTTGATGAGATGTTCTCGTATCGATAAATTTTAATGTAATTTTAGAAAACTAAAAAATAATTTCCTGGAAGAGCATAAGAAATGGTATATTTTATTATAGCTGGAATTACCCATGTATCCTAAGTTGTAGCAGTTCTTTTTCATGTTTTGTTTTAAGAGTTTATAAGCTAGAAGCACATTAAGGACCTATAGAAGTTATTTTATCACCTATAATTGTTGTGTCATATTGCTCTATTAAGACTAGCGAGTGAGTCAGTGGAAAATCCAGCACAAGAAACGATATCTTAAATTACACAGGATTGTCGATATCAATTAAAATAGCCCTGGAGTCAAAAGAGAAGATCTTGGACGCCATAGTGTGAAAAAAAAATAAAAACCGACGGACTACGTAAAGTAGGTTATCATTGAATAGGTATTAAAAAGTAATTTTAGGTTTTTCATATCGTTTTTCAATCAGAACCACCATTTAGGATCTACGACGATCTAAAGTTGTTTAGTAACGATTCTCACTTATGGGCTTTCAGTACTGCTGACTACCAACTTATGGCAGAATTATCGTGTTGGTTGGATGAAATGATCTTAATGAATAAGTTGTCAGGGGTTTTTTTTTAATCAATTTTAGATTCTACTAATATTGATAGACTGCTTAACAAACGGTTAACGCGATATTTTCTCGTAATTTATTGATATAAACTTGTATGGAGATACATACTTTGAATAAAAAAAGTACGTTATAAATTATAATAATGATTTTAATATGACCCCTCTAGGTCGTTAAGGAATGTGTGGGCTCGGTGCCAATGTGTAAGAATTTCGCTCTAACCTTTGACCAACAGGTAGTCTTTGAGAGTTGGTTCCTTTGTCTAGATTTCCCGAAAAGCCTTTGTTCGTGGCCTAGATTAAATTGGCCTGGAAATATATTATAATCTATTATTATAAATTTGATTATTTATATATGGATTTTGATAGTAGAATGAAAATTTACAAGACTTTTTAAAAATTGGAATCGACTGTAATAAATAGTGTGAATGTATGATGAAATTAAAAATAGTACTATGGTATGGTAGCTTAAAAAAACCTATAACCAGTGGACCTGTAGATTCGAAAGTGCTTTAAAAAGCCTATTTGATTAAAGTATATTTTAAATTTGAATTTGAATTTGACTATATTAAGTCAGTAAGTAGTAACTATCGATGTTATTACAATTTTTTTTTTTTTTTCTTATAGTATGGCGTGCATCCGTTATTACAAATTAATCTGAATTTTACAGAAAATATTTATTATTGTAGAATAACGGGCAAATAGCTTGTCAATTCATTTATTTTATTAATTATACACTTAGATATTGTTATTCACGAAAATTGAAAAAGTATTCTAATATTTTAAGAAATTTGGAAACTGTGCAAAATTATCTACTTTTGTTAGTATTTAGGGGTTTAACAATCGGATGCTACAAATCACCATGCTGTCCATTGAACAAGACCTTAGTTAATGAATAACAGCAGAGCAGTTTCCTTTAAGCTTGCCTTTTAAGTAGAACGCATTAAATCATATTTATATTTATTTACCTTGTGCATATGACACGATTTACACAATTATGGCAATCAGACAATATGACGGGCATATACAAGATTGTGAAGGTTAATATTCACAGATGGATAAAAGCGTTTTCTTTTGTATGAATTATCCCCCTACGACCTGAGTTCCTAAAATATTAGTTTTCAGAAGGACCGAACTTTCTTCCTATAGGAATAGTTCTGTAGAACAAAATGGCAACCAAATTCACATAAGTTGCCATATTTTTCTTTGACCAACAGGTACAAAATGTTGCCATAAAATAATTTATAATACTATAGCGAAATGAAAACACGTAGAACTTTCGGAATTATCACATCCTTCACTTCGCGATGGTCAGTACTTACTGATTTTATTTTATGATACCATTTTGTACTTTTGGAAGGCATCTCGGACTTAGGTAAGGAGAATGAACAGACTGACCGGAGGTTGAAGAGGATTTTGGGAAGTTTTGGTAAGCGTTAAATACACCAAGATATTTGGACAATGTACATGTCTCAGAATTTCTTCCGTTATTGGTTCATGATGATAAGTCGAAAACTCCTTTTAACGCTGAGTTTGAGACGGATAAATGAGTCAGCCACGTAAGGTGAAGGGTGAATCGTCCACCCAGATAGAATTTTTAGATGGAAATATTGAAATATCAGTGTAAATTTACGAATGAATAACCAAGGCCTAATTATTGATAACAATTGTTATCAAAATATGCTACATTCTGACAGTAACTTCTTTCTGAAACGTCCTCTTTAACTGTCTAAATGACAGGTTTCGATAGCGATATAATTAACCTCCCGGAAAGTTCAAGTTGTCTCCTGCCCAGTGCTGCCCCTTCTTGACCCCCGCCAGTATAAAATTCTGGCTACGCAAATAACCTTGAACTCGGTTATCGTCACAAGTGTATGGTAAATCACAGGAAGCGAATTCAAATTCATTGTCACGTGTTCATAAATAATTGCGAAGGTCAAATGGCAGTCGCTTGCAGAGGTGACAATGAATCCGGTCTGATTTCGAAGAATATGGGCTTGGCTTGTTTAAATCACTTAATTGAATCATTTTAGATGAATGAGTCTTAAGTGCTGGTGTAAATTGTTCAATCACATTTTTTTTTTATAAATAACAGCCGGCAAGCGAGGTCACCTTATGTCAAATGATCATCACCGAACGTACACATTACAGCACAGGATGAGCTACAAACGCGTTGACAGCTTAAAAATAGAATAAAGGATTAAAGGGAATAGAAGTAAGGAAAGGGATGGAGGCTTCCGGCTCTGTTACTCATCATGCAAAACACATAAGCTACTTCACGACAACTTTTTGTGATAGTGTGGTTCTGCCCCAGTCGAACCAGTCCGTATACGAGCCGTAGTCAAGGTGTTACGGGCTTTTGCTAATTTATAATATTTACATTAAAGTCTTTGACGTTTGAAATATTTTGAATGTGTTAAAGTCTTTACTAGATGACAACACAGACAATACTTCTTTTGAGTCTCGTTATAGATAAAGTTATCATAGTATTGTGTGCTAGATAAAAAAGAGCGAATAACCTTATCTAGTGTAAGAAAAAAAAATATTTTGAAATAAAGAAAACGTATAACTTCGAATTTTAAACGGAAGCCGTACAACAGACGATATTTTAAGTATCAAATTCCTATTAAAGTCTTCATAATTTATAGGCGACCAGTATGTTAATTTTTAAAACATCGTAAACACCGCCGCCGCCCAACGGTAGCGATATAAACACACGAAACTCTCAAAACAAATTACATAGCTACACAGGCGAGCGGATGTATGAATAACACGAAGTGGGCGCGTCACCCGATCACGCTGAGCCGGCGTGCGCCTGACGTCACCCGACGTCACCGCCACCCGCCAAGCCAATGCACACCTTAATCCCCTACAATACGACCACCGCTTCTTCCTCGTTGTGCAATGCCCACCGAACTTTTCCATTCACTTTGCGTAACTGCAACGGTGTTTCACATCTCTCATCAAACGAATTTCGAACTGCACGTGCGAACGGAATGATGTTCACGTCACCTCTCGTTCGAACGTCGAACGCGAATTCGTTATTAGAAAGACGTTGCAATTTACGCGAATGACAATTCGATAGATCGACAACGAGTTTTAAAATTAGATGCCACGCTTTGTTTATCTGCTACAGGAACGAACACCGAGTGCAAATGTCGGCTCATTATCAGAATGTAAATATATCACGCTGTAAGTCCGACCGAAGCTATAAAAGAGAACGGAACGCGGCGTCCGCGCCCAGTGCGGATTGCACGGGCACACTAAAAACAACGGATAAAAACAAACAAACGAATACTGACTCACTCGGCTACTGTTCTTCATTATTTACCCACCCACTGAGTAATAAACGAATTAACTTACGTTGTGCTGAAATGTTACAACAATGACGTTGAAATGAATCATTCTTTTACCTTACCTTATGAGGCAATTACACCCATCGCAATTACTAGATCATCTTTCAATTATCGCGATAGTTGAATACTACATATGAATCATCTAAGTAAGGAATGCCCTCAAGAATGCAACGATAAATTAAGAACCTTAGCAATAGATAAGAAAGTAAATAAATATAATTGCATAAGTCATTTTAGTATGAATAGGATTAATCATTCGTGTCGCACAACCTTGACTTGGTAGCACATGATGTTAATGGCCACTTTAACAACAAAAGACAAACAATACTTGTATATTAAAATGTCTGATTAAGAGATGAAGCTAGACAGGACAGGTAGAGTCATTATATGTAGGTCATGGATGAATCATTTAAGTGTCTTGCATGCCTCAAAGACAATGTTCTTTATAAGTATAAAAAGGGAGACAAACGAGCATATAGCATTATCGCCCGTGGACAACTGCAACATCAGGGGCGAGGGTCTACGCTTAAAAATGCCCAATGTTATCGTTTGTTATCGTTAAATTAAAAAAAATTAAGTTGTACCTTTCGCCATATCAAGTTGTTATTGTTTAAACATGAAAATAAAAACAATACTCTAGCAACAGAAATGACTGCTAATTTTGTAAAAAAGTAATTAATTGACATTTAAAACCTAGAGCCTTATGAAATAAAAAAGAATACATTTCCAAATGCTGTCTAGCGTATTCAAAGTCTTTCTCAACTTAAATTAAGTCTGGTTATTATATACATCTGTTTACGTTAACTTTTATGCCACGCGTAACCAAATTAAAAAGTTGTTATGTAATTTTAATCAACGTATATCGTTCTTAATTCAATTATAAAACCTTTTTATTGTTATTGTTATTGTTTTGTAAATAAACAAACTATTTATAACCTAATAAACATACTCGTATCCAATATTATTTGAGTCTTCAAAAATCATGTTCGATATTATTTATTTTTCTGTGGAGGGTGAGTTTGTTAACTGTATATTGTACAGTTTGGGTTATAAAATTTAATGGCAAAATTGTATGTTGCTCATTAACATACGCTTTTGCGATCGATAGCCCTATATTTTGTCCATACTAAATCTTAAATCGCAAACTATGCCTACAGTACAATAGGACAAAGATTTCCAACCTTTTATACCATGTGCGCAACGTGAAACTAAAGTCGAGATGAGAAAACGAAACAAACGATGAAAATATAAATGAACGTGTTTATTTTTATTTACATAACTAATAGGAAATCCAGTAACAGAAATAATTAAAATAAAAGATGCAATTAGTGAGAGCACTGTGGGTGCGCCTGATTTTGCCGCGATAATTTGAAAATGTTTAAAATCCTTCTTTACAACCGAAGTCGCCACGCCTCTTCTTATATATATTAATATATTTGACAGACACGTTGGCGCAGTGATCACTGCAAATGACTGAAGCGCTAACGGCCGCGGGTTCGATCCCCGCTCACGGCAAACGTCTGTATTGGCCATACGGATGTTTGTCGTGGTCTGGGTGTTTGTGTTAGTGTTGTGAGTGTTTCCGGACCCCCGACACAACACGCACGCGATCTTAATAAGGGCCGTTGAGTGTGATGCGTTTATTTATTTATTTATATCACCCATCGCCTCACTGGGTTGGAAATCCATACACGGATAAATAGATCCTTTAAATATTTAAAATCGAA
Source organism: Hypolimnas misippus (assembly GCA_037950945.1). Classification (NCBI taxonomy): domain Eukaryota; kingdom Metazoa; phylum Arthropoda; class Insecta; order Lepidoptera; family Nymphalidae; genus Hypolimnas; species Hypolimnas misippus. Next base: position 2,466,472 of record JBBEEQ010000018.1, on the reverse strand, counting down.
TTAAAAAGTCCGGTAAACAAATTCTTTGTCGCGTCGTTGTTTTTACACACGATATGTTTCCAAGTAAATACCAAGTACATATTTTAAGTATTGTAACAATAATAAGATATCTTCGAGGGCGATCGCAGCGCACGTGACGATCACGTGACCTCGTTATGTTGAAACGGGTTCAGTTCTCGAGTGAGATAATCTACATTTATAATACAATATCTCTGTGTGATGAGTTCATTTTTATTTATAATAACGTAATTCTTTGACAAATAATCATTGTTTTTAAAATTAACTGTTGTTCCGGAACTTTTTTCGGTTCGGAAATAGTTTTCATATTGTTTCGTATAATCAATTTCGTTCTGATTATGACTTTAAAATGTAGTCTATACATTAATTTTTCTCACTTCTTCACAATCTTACTTTAATAAAAATCTATTTAGTTAACAGCTTCTGCGTGATATTCATTTGTATGTTAGGATGACAATGATATCAAAATATTGTCTTACAAAAAATAAGGTAAAAAACTAGTACGCTTATGTTTACATCATTTCAGAACGGACTTCAAAAGCTAAATACGCAATTTCGTTCATTACACGACTCTACCAGTTATTTCGATTATACAACAAAATTGCTGAACTGATTTTGATGAAATTTCTATACGACCAATCTGAAAGGACATACTTTCATACAAAAAATAATTATCAAAATAGGTTAAGAAATGATAGAGACAGACAGTTATATGGTACGAAACGAGAACCTCTTTTTGTAAGTCGGTTGAAAAGATAAGTCGGTCAAGCATGATTTGTATATGAATTCTCTGTGTAAATAATTTTGTTTTTATTTTCATTGTCGTTTCATTTATGTAATTTTTGTTGCTGCGATTATATGCGTTTATCTTTTTTCTGTATGCATCGATTGTTTCTAGAATATTTTAAATTAATTATACATAAAGTGAGATAACTTTTAGGCTGATATTTATAAACAATTTCGTATTGAAAATAAATTTTCCGATGAATCTATATTTTATATATTCTCTACCAAAACCTTTTCACTTTATTAATAAAATGCGACTCTTGGACTGACTTGCGTTAATGCTAATTGCTTCGCTCCTGTGAGTCCTACGGTGACATAATATAGCCTATAACATTACTCAATAAACGGGCTATCCAACGCAAAATGAATCTTTTAAATGAGATCAATAGTTTCAGAGATTGCACCTTACATACAAACTCAAAAACTTACATATTAACAATCAAATTTTACGTCTGTATAATATTAATATACACAGATAGAGATAATCAGGAGGGCTAATTCCGTCTGCGGGTTCCACCGTCTTCATCGTCTTATTAATATTAGACCATAATTGGTTCACAGTTATCAAAGCCGTAATTATACTGTAATGCAGGTAATAATTATAAGTAGACGATTAAACCCGACGGGCGGAATTAGCCCCTTTGAGTATATATTTCGACTTTATTAAATTACCATTATACATCTTTAGATTGCGTTATTTTTAATACAGCTACGTATATGTTATTTTTAGTAAGAACGTTTTATAAAGTGTTAAATGAATATTAAATAATGTTAGTAATAGTTATCATTCCGGTTACATTCTGGTTCTACATTGCAAAACGCTATTATTGGCGCAGTGAAAACCTACGACGCGACGGTGTAACTCAGGAAAGCACCAGCTGGCAACTAAAAACAAAACTCTACAACTACTTCCGACAACTTAAGTTGGACTCTATCACTAAACAATAAAGTACAATTTCGTTCACACAAATTTCACTGGTATTCGATGTCTTTGTAATGAGTCTAGTTAGTTCAAGCAAAATTGTTTTTTTAAATGTAGTAGTAAGGTGTAGTTTAGCGTGTGAGAATGTTTACATTTTTAAAGCGGTGTGTTCGTTTGTGTGTCAATGTTGCAGTACGGGCGCGGCGGTGACGTCACGCGCACGCAGCCCGCGCGTGGTACACACCCACCGGCGCCCGCGCAAGCGCAACGATCGTGCTTCGATGCTAAAGTATTCGAATTAGCGAAATATGTATTTGGTACGGTGTAAAGGTCGATCTTGCGTACACTTTTACGATGGCTAGTTTTATAATGTCTTATGTCTAGTTTATTGAATTGTTTTTTATGTTTGAATTTAAATTCGATTTCAATGAAAAACAAACAAATTAAAAACAACATCGTTCCGGTAAACCAGTTTGTTTTTTTAGTAAAAAAACATTGACTTACGCATTAGAATATAAATAATAAAGATAAATGCGCAATAATTTGATGGATAAACTAAAGCGGATACGTTCATCTGACTCTTATACAGTAATGTATAAGAGTCAGATGAACGTATCTACGTTTTAAAAATTTTACTTCTTCCTAATTTAGCAGTACTCATAATATTTTTTTTTTGGTTCTATAGAAAAGTGGTTCTAATAATAAATATATCGTTCTTTTGGAATTAGTTAAATCTTAAATTACGTTGTTTTGCCATTTCATAGAAAACATTTTCAACGGTTTTAGTCAAAAAAAAGATTTTAGATATTTTGTAGATACTGTCATCTGGTTGTTATACCGCGATATTAACATGGTGTTTCTTTAGAATTCTAACTAAAACTTGTTTTGGTACATTGCGGTCGTGGTTGGGCGGTGATAAGGGAATAGGCATTTTTAACGCTGCATAATGCGTCGTCAAAGGAGCGTACTTAAAACTTTCATATTTGGACGCTGATAAGCAATACTGTGTCAAGCCACACGGACTTCATTTTGAGAAAATGGCGTTTAAAGATGTCAAACCTATTCTTAATAAATTTGTTTGTAAAAGTATATATTCATCTTTTCTTTCTATTTTGATAAAAAGTTTAATGAATTATAAGTAGATTGGCTAGTAAAGAGTTTAAACTAATAATAAGTTTTTCAAATATATGAGATTATTGCATAATCCAAATTATCGAACACATTTCAATATTTAAAACATTACATAAAGAAACTTCATTCCGTACAAATTTTGTCGAGATGACATGAAAAATTTTTGAAAATTTATGAATAGTTTCTAAATTTGACTTTTTGTGCGTTGACACATTATTGCTTATCAGCATCCGTTTAATAGTACTTAAGTATAGTATACATTTCTTTACATATCTGTAAATGCATTGTCAGCTAAAAAAGAATAAGGAAGTAAGAAGAATAGGAAGACAAGAAATGCATTGAATAGGGTTAGAATTCTGGATTTCCGTAAATATGTGTCACTACGTTGACTGTAAAGGCATATTTTAGTTAAATTCGGAATAGAGATTATTAACATTCTACATTAAATCATAAGTTGGTTTTCATTTTTAATCTTACGAAACTTTGTAGCTGGGATACATAATACCATTATACCGTTAGAATTTGTAATTTAATTACCATAAGTTTTAATTGAAGTGTATTTTATTTGTACAGCTTGTTAAAAACAGTCACGGAGACTGCGTAGAAGTGAAAAATAACAAGCTATGTAATAATAGTGAAATAATAAATATTAAAATTCTTAACCAATTGAAATTTTCTGTCCATTACCACGACGATGACGTGAACGCATAGGATTTTTCCCTTCCGAAAATTGCACAATGAGATTAATGAAGTTTTGCACTACATAATTCTATTATACATTTAGAGTTTGGAATTTAATTACCATAAGTATTCATTGAATTGTATTTCATTTATACAGCTTGCTTATAAGCAAGCGACTGCGTAGAAGTAAAAAATAAAAAACTATTAAATAACAGCGAAATAATAAATATTAAAATTCTTAATCTTTGAAATTTTCTGCTCATAAAACTTTCCCCTACCAAAAATTGCACAATGCTCTTAAAGAAGTTTTCAATTCAAAAATAGATACAGAAGATATATAGATGAACAATTTGACTGTCATTAAGAAACTCTATATTATTATTAGTCTACTAATATTATAAAGACTTAAAATTTTTTAGTATGCACGGTGCAATCTCTAAAACTACAGATCCGATTTGAAGAATTCTTCTTGCGTTAGGAAGCCCGTTTATTAACGAAGGACACAGACGATATAACATCACGCTACGACTCACAGAAGAGAAGCAATAAACATATACGCGAGTGAAATCGCCAGGGGCAGTTATAAGGTGCAATATTGTGAATTGACAACAGTGTTTTCCCGGAGCAGGTTATGCTGGTGACGCATTGGACTGTGAACTGCGTTTCGTTTCACGCGCACGGTGTGTGACTTTCAGGGTTTTAATTCTAGCATACACTAGCGAGTTGTACCGTTATTTTATGAGTAATATGTGAATAATATGTATTTTGATGGTTGATTGTTGTTTATTAGGTATTTTATCGTGTTTGGTTAAAAGATAATTCAATTTGAAACAATTTATGTTTTCTTTTTTTATTTTAAAAATAGTTTTTGTTTCAATGTATGTATATTTGTGGGCGAACTTCGAGGGAGATCTGTTTTATTAAAAAAATACTATTAATATAGTTATTAAAATTATTTACAATCAAAAACTAGCCTGTATTGAATTAGTTAATAATATATATTGTATAAGGATTCAGTTCAAAGTATTAAAAAATATTTTTGTTGGGATTTTAAAATTTTGACCAGTGTCTTGTAGGTTTAAAAACTTATAAAGAGCGAAAAAGCAAAGAAATACAAATAAGATTACAATGGGATTAACAAATAAAAATAGCAAAATAACATAAAATGCTAAATATATATATAATATTGTACTGAAGTTTTTGTTCACATATATAAATTCCTTTAATCTCGTTAAGTTAGTCATTATTATGATTCGTTTGTATTTATTTTTATAATCACTACACATAAATTAATGTCATATTTTAATGAAAACTATGTACAAGTGATGAGAAAATGACAAAATCATATATTTTATTTAAACCTAGCGTTTCTATGTAACGTTAGTTTCAACTCGTAAAGACGACGCTTTTCAATTGTCTAGACTTGTTGTAAACACTGAAAAATTGAGCAATAAATAATACAGCTCTATTACGAAGGTATTAATTAATTTATTCTCCATTGTGTCTGCAATTGAAGTGATTATAAAAAGTCCATAGATCATTCACTCGCTTATAGAGTTGTAACTTTTTATGTCTATGAGGATTTAGCATTTTAATATTTATTTTTGTATATTCAGGTCTTTTATTCACTCATTCACTCATCACGAAAACTCATAAACTACTAATGCTAGGATTTTCAAATTTTGCATAGGGGTTCTTTTTAGGACGTAGGTACTCACTAAGACGGTATTTTGCAAAATTCGACCCGTAAGCGGGTAAAACGGGAGTTGGAAGTTTGTATGAAAGTAAACCGCGGGGAAGCACTAGTTATATATAAATTTATTTATAAAAATCTGGCAAACGAGTACTCAGGACACCTGATGATAAGTTCTCCAATGGACATTCGCAACACCATAGGTGACACAAATGTGTTAGCTTAAATAGGAATAAAGGGTATAGGGAAAGAGAAGTGAGGAAAGGATTAGAAGAAGGAATCAGGTTTCCGGCTCTCTCACTCACCGTATCAAAGGCAGCTATATTCGCTACTTCACGCCAATCTTTCCTGAGGTAACGTGCCCAGGTCGAGTCAGCCGAGCTGTAATCAATGGGCTACAGCCAGTCCCTACCTCAATAAACATAATGTATAATCAATAAAGAAGAATGAAAGAAAGGAGAATTTATTATACGATTGGTCCATTATTTGGGTTATCGTGTTTTGGCTTCTTTTTTTTAAAACACCGGATGTCTTTGCACAAATCAAACTTTCCTATCGATACACAGGCCTACCGTACTTCAACAAATTAGAATGCATTATAGTAAATCCGTTCTTATAAGATACCTATGTAATAATAATAGTTATCTAAGTGCTTTTAAAACCCAATCGACGTAGCAGTTTCATTGTTAATACATCACGCATGTGTAACCTGTAACCATCTAGAAAAATGTACGTGATAAATGGTACCATAATTTTTAAATTGGTTAGGTGTTTCCAGAGTTCACTCTGAAGATACAAAATTTCTTAGTGCCTTCACTTTTTAAATAAAATATAATATCTGATGTAGACATTAGATGAAAGGAAAAAATAAATTGACTTAATCGATTGCAATCAAAAAGAGAAGTGCATAACTAGACGTTATAAGTTACAACATGAATATATTTCAACACTACGGCTAATAGTTCTTAAGTTATGAGTAATACATACACACAAACTACATCACGTTGAATATAGTGAAAGGGAATATTTAAAGAAAGACATTTCATGATTACTCGTGGTCGCTTAACGGTAGGAACTTGATTGTAGTTCATTATATTTACAACCGTTTTTAAGATTAACCACAGATGATCTATTCTTAATTTGACCATAGGCATTACTAATCGGCCTCGGCCAAGATGGCCTAGTGGTTAGAACACGTCGATCTCAACTGATGATCGCGGGTTCAAACCCCGGCTAGCACCGCTGGTTTTTCAAGTGCTAAATTTGTGTTTAAATTCATCTCGAGCTCGGCAGTGAAGGAAAACATCGTGAGGAATCCCGCATGTGTCGAGAGAAATTCTGACACATGTTTATCCGCCAACCCGCAGTGGAGCAGCGTGGTGGATTGACCTCTAAACTTTCTCCTTAACAGGAGAGGAGGCCTTTGTCCAGCAGTGGGACATTTAAAGGCTCTTACTTTACTTTTTTTTATTACTAATTAAGAAAGGAGTATGTATGCGTGTGTCAAATTCATGGTAATGTGTGTAATGTTTTTCCTATTGCTGTAATGTATTTACTACACGTATATGGATTTCTTTACTTCAGTATAAAAAATTAAAAATGTGCAACACACTCTATCTATACTTATATACAAGAGTGATTTTGTATATAACTATATTAAGAATTATGGTACTATTTGAAGTTTTGGTTATATGAGGGTCATTGTTCTAGATAGTCATAGGCTATATTTTATGTATAAAATCTTTTAAAATAAAACCTACATTTACGCGAGTGAAGCCGCGAGCAATAGCTACAAAAGTGTAAAAAAGCGATGATGAATATAGTATTATGTTTATTATTAGTATATATATATATATATATATATATATATATATATATATATATATATATATATATATATATATATCTAAACTGGAAAATTCTAAATAACCCACGAAAATCTATTCATTGAGACCATTTCAACGAGCCCAAACTCGATACTTCTGCTGTCAGTTGCAGAGGAGTTGTGTATCCTGCTGATTCCAGGTGATGCCGGAGCATCAGGTCAATGTTACGCAGCTATGTTAACACAGTATAGTAAATTTCCAAGCGATCAAACTAGTGAAAGTTGTTCAGATCCTTTTAACAACCACAAAAGAGTTGTCAACTTTCAAACATCTGCACAGATGTTCATAAATTATAACTGAGGAACTAAGGAAGGAACATTTTGATTGTATCAGCTTTCAAACAAAAATAATTGCATTAAAATCAGTTCATTCGTTAGGGAGCTACGATGCCACAGACAGACATACAGCCACACAAATACTCAGGTCAGAATTACAACCCTTGTTTTTGGTAAGAGGTTAATAATATAATAAATATACTCTTAATATTCAAAATACTTATATTATATTTTTTACGCTTTATTTAATTGATGCATTAACAATCCACGCGGAAGAGTTTGAGGTCACTGCATCTGTAGTTTGAATTGAAATGAGCCTCGCCTCGACCATGGGAGACTTATAGAGTAACGACTTTTTAGTTTTAACCTTATTTTTTATGAAAAACTATGATTCGTTATTTGTATGTAGACACGTTGGCGCAGTGGTCACGGTAATTGACTGAAGCGCTAACGGTCACGGGTTCGATATCCGGTTAAGAAAATGTCTGTATTGGCCATACAGATGTAACCATGGTTTCGGAGCCATTGAGTATGATGAATCTGTACTAATATTATAAATGGATAAAATTTCTTTTTACGTTTGTAAGTTTGTATGTAGGGGTAACCTCTGAAACTGCTGATCCAATTGCAAAAAATCTTTTAGCGTTAGATAGCCTGTTTATTGAAGAAGGTTATAGGCTATATTACATCACGCTACAACTCACAGGAGCGAAGCAGTAACCATAAACATGAATGAAACCGCGAGTGGAAACTAATTTATTTAAATTTTCAATGTTCAGCTAAAAAAAGAGGATGATATTAATTTGAAACTTTCTTCTGTATGTAATCTTAGATCGACCAATCGATCGATTGAAATGTTTTTATTTGAGCGCCAAACCGCAGTGCAGCAGCGTGGTGGATTAAGCTCTAAGCCTTCTCCTTAAAAGGAGATGAGGTCAAAGACCATCCCCTTAATAGGAGATGAGGTCTTTATTAATATTAAGGATAAGATTTTTCAAGTTTTGTTTTTGTATGACATTTTATTTCTATTTCATTGTGTTGTAGATATTTAAGATTTGTTCTAGGCATTTTCCTCTATAACAAGCTTAATTTATAGTATGAGGTAAAAAGAACCTTGGTTAAGCATAACTATATCTATTAAAATAATGTGTCGTAAAAGTCAAGTCTCAAGATCGTTTTTGTGAACAGATTTTACATTATAATTTCCTCAATATTGACGATTTCTCAGAATCATATGATTAAAAAAGTACAGGCATAATAAAAAACTGACTTGTTTCAATTCAATTTCGAGAATAAATTTAAACTTCGTAAAATACATCATTTTTCTTTTATTTATTCATTTTGTTAGCTAAACTTAAGTCGACTATTTTCTGTTAAGTCGTCATACTCGTTGACGACTGCGTACCTAATTTATGTACAGACAGACGGAAAGACAGCCGAGCATACTGACGTATCCTTAAAAAATGTGATATATTTATAAAGTTTTGAACAGTTATATTAGCACAAGCGGACTAGGATTTGATCCTGAAGGTTAATTGTCGAAAACTACCGTTGTCAAGGTGTGCAACATTGGGTGTGGTTTCGATTTTACATCAGTGAAGTTTTAACATCGCTTAAATCAAAATGAACAACAAAGGAGAGCGAAGACACAGACAAAATTTTGAATCAATAATATATAATTTTAATAATATATTTTAACGTCTTGTATTTAAAATTAGATTTATTATTGATTCATAATGTCCGCGTAAAAGTATGCATGTATTCGGAACTTCATTGACGATAAATCCCGCCATGTGTTGCCAAAACTAATGATACTTCGATTCGACGTTTTCTACATCTAAGACGAGAATTACATTTGGACGCTGATAAGCAATACTGTGTCAAGCCACACGGACTTCATTTTGAGAAAATGGCGTCTAAAGATGTCGAACCTATTCTTAATAAATACGTTTGAGAAGTATATATCCATCTTTTCATTTATTTTTTGATAAGCGGTATAATGAATTAAAATCAAAATAATATATTTAACATATAGTTTTTCAAATATTTGAGATTATTGTGTAAATTGCAAAATATGGAACGCATTTGAAATTTGAAGCAATGAATTAAGAAACTTTTTTCGTACTTATTTAGTTAGTAGAAACTTCAATTTTTTTAATGATGTTAAATAATTGATTGAGTATCAAAATACATAAATAACTCCGAATTCGACTTTTTGTGGGTTGACACATTATTACTTATCAGCATCCATTTGTAAGTTTTACTCGTAATTTAAAAAAAAAATTTATGTGTGTAATTCTAAAACAAATAATTATTACGAGCGAGGATCAAACCCGCGATCTACGAAATATACACCAATTACTCGACATCAAAGGTAACAGGCAATTTTACGATGATACGTATATTAACCAGTACAATAAAATGAATATAAGCATTAAATTGCGTGTTTATTTTACTGTAATGTTAGTCGCGTTTTTATTTTTATAAGTCACCATAGAAATACAATGTAGTATTGTCCTTTAATAGCAGGGCTGCCAACTCTTAAAAAAATAAAGAATATCTATACTTATAATAAATCTGTATAGAAGTCAATTCTCTACATGAAATATATTTTTAAAATAACTATCAGGGGGTGATTCATGATCGATACTGATGCCAAAAATGCAATCAGTAAAATTTTTGTCTGTCTGTCTGTATGTATGTTCCTTATAGAAACAAAAACTACTCGATGGATTTTAACGAAACTTGGTACAATTATTCTGCATACTCCTGGGCAGGTTATAGTATACTTTTCATCACGTTACAATCAATAGGAGCAGAGTAGTAAAGGGAAATTTTGGGAAAACGGGAGACGTAACTCCAATTTTCAAGCTTCCGTCGCGTATGCAGCCTTAATGGTTAAAGTTATATAGAAATTATGTATGACGGAAATATTCTACATAAAATGTTCTAAAAAATATCTCGCAACAGCGTATGTCTATCTTTTATTATTGACTCACAATAACACGTGTAAGCTATCAGCTTAGCAGTTGGGAGCATTCTGATTATAGTTGTTCACTCTTACGTTTATAATACTCTACCTATTACCTATTAAATAAAAAAAATCATACAAATCAATAATTGTGTATTAACATATTATATTTCCCTACTAAGATACGATAGTTAATCTGTCTGTCACATCAAAACCACTGAACCCTGAGGAAGGACATATGCTACTTTTTTAGGAAAAACGACGAAAACGCGGACGAAGTCGCAGGCAAAAGCTAGTCTATTATAAATTTGTAACATACAAAACAGAGTGAATTGGTTAAATTTTTAATCATATCTACAAAGTGAAAGAAAAAGACACTACACAAATGATTTATCGGCGTTTTGTGACTTAATTGTTGAATAAATCGACGTATAAATAAGACTGAAAAAAAATAAACCGATTTCAAAAGTTAAATAGGCAATTTCGTTTTGCTAAGAATACGTACTACATATTCCCCTTTGATTTAAAAAACCAAACTACTAAACCGATTTTGATAGAAATTCTTTCCAAATAAAAAGTAATTTACAAAATCGACTAAGAAATAACGAAAGTTAAAAAGGAAAGGTAACAAACATTAAAAACATAACTAGCTACGAATTGAAACCTGTACCTTTTATGAAGTCGGTTGAGAATAATGTTATTTATGTTAAAAGGTTAACATAGGGGTAGTATTAGTTCCATTAACGGCAAAATTACGTTACAGTGAGCTATATACTTAAGTCTATTTTTCTTGTCTTTATTTGGCAAAAATACCTCGAACGAAGGTCATGAATTTTCGAATATTTTTTTTCATTATAATTTAGCATTATAAAAATGATTCAGCTCAATAATTCAATCGATAATTTCTTGTCTAAATCTTATCTGTGGAAATACGCCATATTTGTCTGCTAAATGAGACAGTTAAATAAGAATAGTCTATAGGTATTTTTATCGATGTTTTCGTCAGAAGTACTTTCTTTGACAGCCCTAGTCGAAGGTTACTTTGTGGATATCTACGATATGTAACCAATCTGAAGACTATACTAGTTATAGCAGCGTGTTAATAATTGAAAATATATGGACGCTAATAAGCAACAATATGTCAACCCACAAAAAGTCGAGTTCGGAGATATTTATGTATTTTGATACTACGTCAGCTATTTAACATTGTAAAAAAAAGCTTTATAAACTAAATATCTACGGAAAAAAGTTTCTTAATTTCACGTTTCGAATTTCAATTGCACTCCATATTTTGCAATTTATACAATAATCTCAAATATTTGAAAAACTCTTTATCAAATAATACATTAAATATAACAATCTGCTTTTAATTCATTTTACCTTTTATCAAAATAGAAAAGAAAAGACTACTATACGTCTTGAAACAGATTTGTTAAGAATATTTTTCACATGCTCAGATGTAATTTTCTTACAATGAAGTCCCTGTGTCTTGACACAGTATTGCTTATCAGCGTCTATATAATGTTATTTGGTGACGTCAATTAATGAGTACTTTAGTGCTTTTTTGTCGTTATAAAATATCTTAATACTGCATCAAAATTTATGATTTATAGGTACGCCGTTACGACGTTAAGTTTTTGCTCTAATAATGAAAATTAAATACATAGCTTGAAATTTATGTTTTCATTAAAAATAATATTAATTCAGTACATTAAAAGCCACAGCAAGGTATGGTCGGGTTTACTAGTAATTAAATTCACCTATGTGTCAGCTAATGTATAAATGTAATATTTTTAAAATTAATTTTAAATGTTTATGGTAAATTTAATTATATTCCATTCATTTGTCGCCGGACTTCTATGAGAGTGAGATACCGCCCTGGTCGAGTCAGCCCATATATGAGCTTAGATCATGATAAAAAAAATGTTCTTAAAAATTTTTTGGTTAATTAGAACAACATTTAAAAACTTAATGTTATCTCAGATTTTAATCATTAGTGGATCTGCGTGATTAACCATTGAGCCATGTAAGCTTCTATTGATCATTACATAGCTAATAGAAGGAATGGTCCTATTAACTAAGATTTTTTTTATCCTAGTCTACTGATAAGGCTTATCAGTTTGCGTCATTGTGATGCAAATGAATGCATGTTTTTTTCTGTGGATTTATGTACATAGTTTTTTCTTTCCAACCGACTTCAAAAAGATGGAGGTTCTCAATTCGTAGCGTTTTTTAATTTAATGTTTGTTATCTCCAGAACTCTATGATAATTTAATCGATTTCGATTTTTGTTTTATTCTAAAGGTTATACTTTCAGATTTGTAAAATTATAAATTTGAACAGTAGTATTTTAATTTAATCTTAAAATACAAAAGCTTTTTCTTTAATTCAATCATTCGGTATTATAGCTTCACGGATTTAAGTGAAATTTGGAATGGATATATCTTAATATATTCTATATACTACTAGGCTATAATAGACGCCAAATATGCTATATTTCATCCCGCTGAAACCGCAGTGAGTTTTATATACCACGTACCTCATTGGAGAGTAATAATCATTACATTACAATGTTATTCACGTTACAAATATATTGAACAATGCTAATGGCGTCTAATGAGTCTCTAATACGAAGTGCGTAGTTGCCCTATACTTATCTTTCCGCGTACGTGCCTTGTGTCACCTGGCCCTTCTAATTTGTATCATCACGATTTATCTAAAGGTTTTTCCTCTTTTTTGAATTACTTCAAAGGAGGAGGATCTCAAGTCGTAGTGATTGTTTTCTTAGATAAATAAACGCGTCACAGTCAAAGGAACCACATTAGGATCTGATGACCTAGTCCGGAAACACACACAATAAAAACACAAACACCCAGATCACGACAAACATCAGTATGGTCAATACATACGTCCGCCATGAGCGGGGAACGAACCCACGATCCTTAGCGCTTCAGTCAGTTGCAGTACCACTGCGCCTATCCGCGCCTTTAATGTTTGTAACCGCATAATACCGTTATTTATTAACTGATTTTTATAATCATTTCACGTTGGTTTTGTAAAAAAAATATCAAAATAGGTTCCGTAGTTTAGTTTTTAAATCAACATAATTGGAATAAGAATGTCATCTTGCGTATTTTGTTTTTGAAGTGGGTTTTTAGAAAATATTAATTTTTTACTTCTTAGTATAGTTGTTTCGGTTACGTAGTCGGTTTTTTTACGTTTTTATTGAAGTCGTTTTTTTTTAAGTATTCCATCAATTGTACAGATATAGCTAATGCAGATCTTTTAAACCTGGCGTTTGTTAATTTTTTTATTAACTAAAATTAAATAAATCTTCTTCTTAATAGCACGAAAGTAAAAATGGATCAAATTATGTACTAATTATTATTGTTCAAAAATTCAGACGAGCTTGTAAGTTTCAACGAAAATAATTAGAATTTAAATATAAAACATAACGAATATTTTTACATCGCATGATATTGTAGTTGATTTCATGATAATAAATAGTGCAGTTAACACGGGAAGTCACAAGGTTAGCTGCGTGCATGTGACACTAACATACTGTAGATGTGCTATTCGTGCATTATATCGTATAGCATATTTTTCTTCACTTGTCTTATTTAGCAGACAAATATGGCGTATTTCTAACCACACATGGACGCTGATAAGCAATACTGTGTCAAGCCACACGGACTTCATTTTGAGAAAATGGCGTCTAAAGATGTCGAACCTATTCTTAAAAAATATGTTTGAAGAAGTATATATCCATCATTTATTTTATTTTTTGATAAAAGGTATAATCAATTTAAATCAGACTGATACATTTAATATATTATCTAATAAAAAGTTATATAAATATTTGAGATTATTGTATTAATAGCAAAAAATGAAACGCACTTGAAATTCGAACCAATTCATTAAGAAACTTTCTTCCGTACTTATTTAATTTATATGACTACAATTTTTATTGAATAATGTTAAATAAGTGATGTAGTATCAAAATACATCAATATCTCCGAATATGACTTTTTGTGGGTTGACCCATTATTGCTTATCAGCATCCACATAAGAGTTAGTGATGAGAAATTGTCAACCGAATGAACTGAATCATTTTTTATACAGAAATATTATCATGAAAGATATTGTTGTATAATGTTTGACAAGTAAACAAAAATAGACTTATAGACGCAAGTTCTAATTACTACAATATTTAATGTATTATTATTTTTAGAACTAATCGAAAATATATTTAGAAAAATTTGTACAGATAAACAAAGTTGAAGTGTTGGTTTGTAATTTCAAATTAACTGCTTTTAACATATGAAATCTTACACGGTACTTAGGTAGAATAAATACACAATTTTTAAAACTTTTTCTGTCTGTTGATCTTTCTGTCTGCCTATTTGTTCTCGCTTATCTCTAAAACAAAAAAAAAACTTGTATTTATTTGAATTTAAAAATAATAAAAAAGTGTTAAGCGAAAACAAAATTGAAACCCAATGAAATAGTAAATATTATATAAATTGGATTTTTCCTCAAATTTAACCGCGGGGCACAGCTCTATTCTAAAAAGAGAGGGAATTCTGTGTGAAGTACAGAACCACTGAACTTATTTAAAAAAATATGATATAATATGAAAAGTATATTGTTCTAAACGTTACTTAAGTAACTGTTGCTAGGCTACGGAGTAGTTTCATATCTCTAACTCTTGTAAATTTACAAAAAAAAATTCTCGCCGAATAATAAAATAAGATTATATTAAAATGACGAAGCATTTTTATTTGAATATCGAAATACTTTATCACAATACGCGCAGAATTTAGTTTAAAAGCACAGCTGGAGAAACCCGCTGCGGTGTTTGCGCGCGCATATACTGGTGTCGTGGACAGCTGGTGACGTCACTCGCACGCATCCTGCTCGTGCGCATGACGTGCGGTATTGAACCGGCTACCTGGGCTCAGACATAGTTGGACGCTGATATGCAATACTGTGTCAAGCCACACGGACTTCGTTTTGAGAAAATTGCGTCTAAAGATGTCGAATCTATTCTTAACACATTTGTTTGAAGAAGTATATATACATCTTTTCTTTTCTATTTTGATAAAAAGTATAATTAATTAATAGCAGATAAGGCTAGTAAAGAGTTTTATCTAATGATAAGTTTTGCAAATATATGAAATTATTACATAATTCAAAATATGGAATTCACTTCAATATCTTAAATATTAGATTAAGAAACTTTTTTTCGTACTTACTTAGACTTGAAAAAAATTTTATAATGTTAAATACGAAATGCATTATCAGCATTAATCAATATCACTAAATTTTTCGTGGGTCGACACATTATTGCTTATCAGCATCCAGTCGTGGAGCGAATAACGAATTCGTTTTTAGATAACTTAGAATGTAGAAAATGTATAAATAATTAGACATTTCACGTGATCGTCTTATATCGTTTCCATGTATTTAATTTATTATCTACAGTTACATAAATATATACTCATGTATGTCTGTATTTTATAAGCTGTCATACTGTTTATTCGACTGCGATGAAACATTGTCAACTTATTGTTTGTACTTGTAATTCAATTCGATTCGGGTTCTTCCTATCGCGAGGTAGAGGACGCCCCACTGGTCGGGCATGTAATCGTGCTATGCCGTGAAGGTGTCCGTGTACACGATTGTCCGCGCGAGCGAACATAGTGCGCGCTAAGTGGCGGACGAATTCCTCCACGGTGGGCGTCCTGGTGTCTCTGTGTAGTACGTCATTTCTGACGTACCTCGGAGCTCCTGTGATTATACGAAGGCATCGGTTCTGCTGGACTTGCAATTTCCTTGTCTGGCTCGCTGAGCAGAGCGCGAACCAGGCCGGGGTCGCATACGTCAGGCGTGAGCGGACGTAGGCACCGTAGACTCTCAGTTTTATTCTGAGCGGTAATCTGGAGGCGAACAGTGAGTGTAGCATCGACCGGGCCGCCGTCGCCTGGTGGACCGCATGGGCACCCCAGATACCTCACTGAGGTCTTCCACTCTATGTCCTGGCCTCAACAAAAAACTTTTGTACTTGCGACAGGGTTATAGGCATAGTACAAGAAACTTCTAAGAGGTGGCGCGCGTGGTTTTTTTGAAAATCGATATTATAGTGAGCGAAACCGCGATCAAAAACTAGTCTATTTAATTATATTCTAATTGGTTAGTTAAACTTGGAATTCATATTTCTCAATTTGTTAATTTTTAATTAAAAAAAGCGTTTTCGAAATTAATCCCCTAAGGGTGTAAATTTAGGGATAAAACTTAAGAAAATTCGATTGTTTTTGAATAGTAAATACCAGACGCACAACTTGTTCTCTTTTACTATGTGCCTCTAGCGGGAATCAAACTGGCTCTAACCTCGAGTTGCTATGGAGAACGAAAAATATTTATGTAAATGAATACAAAAATAGTTGGCTATAAACGCGTGCTAAATACTTTTCGTGTTTTATGGGCGTAGCGAATAACTGTTGTTTATTGATTCGACGTTTGAAATAATGAAATTATTCAGAAGATTGGAACATATTTAAAATCTCATTCTTTTGTTTTTATAAAGGTTGTCTCCATAGATGTAACTATAGTTCTTACTGGGGGAGGGTGTCCGTCAAGGGGACGAAAAGGAAGAAGAAGTGTATTGATTAATACATCGTTTTCTTAATAGTTATTTTTTTGATTTTGGAAAGAACTGCACACAAGACCTACTGAGTATATGTTAGTTGTATACTAAGGGGGTTAGGACCCCCTAACTATCGATATATACGCCTCGATGTCTTTTATACTTGTTTAGCAAGCGCTATACGAGTGGTATCGGAAAATAAAACTAATTAACAGCCAATGAGCAGGTGGGATCTGATGTTAAGTGATCACTGCATCCCATAGACATCAGTGCACTGCTAACAGTTCGTAAATTAAAATTAGCAGTTTTAGGGTAGAGCGAAAAAACTGCATAATTTTATACATATACATTTTGATACAATAATATATTATTTTAAAGAACATATTTGATATATACAATTTGATTTATTATTGATTCTGTGCAAAATTATGCACCTTTTTTGCTCACTCTTAAAGCTGTTAATTAACGTATGATAGAACTGCACTGACGATATGCGTTGTCAGGTGAAAAACGAATAAGGGTTGAAACGAAGTAGATAGTAAGCAAGGAGTAAGGGAGAGGGTAGGCTCAACCTACAGTAGTAAGTTTCGATTTGTGTGTGCAAATAATGATAAAAGTCGTATCTACTATGGATTTTATTATTATTTGAAGACGTATAGAAAAAAATGAAAATTAAGATTTCAGTTATTACGGAATAGTTGTATTACAATTATTTAATCTTTTTATTAAGCTACTATGATGACGTCAGCGTAAAGGGACCTTAGGGTACCTATTTCTAAAATAATATATACTGCGTATGTTCGTATGGAAATTAATAACTTGGAACAAATGGTCCCAATTTTTTATACTGGCGTGGAAAAAAATATATTCCCTATAACATAAATAACTTTACAAGTCAAATTTTTTAACGACAAAAATTTTTAATAAAACGGCAACCGACTTTAAAAGCAAAATAGGTAATTCCATACTTTAACGACATACTTATTCCAATTATTTTGATTTTAAAACCCAACTACTGAACCGATATTGATAGAAAATCTACTAGATCAATGAAAACTCTTTCGAATAAAAAAAGAATTAGCTAAATCAGTCCAGTCGTTTAAGAGTAATCGGTGAACATACATAAAAAATCCTTGACGAATTAAGACCTCCTACTTTTTTGGGGTCGGTTAAAAAACTGTAAAGTAAAGTAACAGCTTATACACTATCTATCTCACGGCTATCTCACGGCTAGTCTAGGAGAGTAGGTCTTTGCCCATCTTAAGGAGAAGGTAAAGAGCTTAATCCACCACGCTGCTCTACTGAGGGTTCGCGGATATATGTATGTACATGTGTCAGAATTTCTCCCGGCACATGCAGGTTTCCTCACGATGTTTCCCTTGAACGCCGAGCTCGAGATGAATTTAAACACGAATATAGCACTTGAAAATTCAGCGGTGTCAGCTGGGGTTATAACCGGTGATAATCAGTTAAGATCGACGTGTTCTAATCACTAGGCCATCTCGGCTTTGCATTACAAAAATCCGATATGAATGCCGTTGTTATTGTATCATGATAATTCTTTTTTGCGTGTCTGAAATATTTTATAATACATTGTTCATCATAATATTTGCTCATACAAAAAATAACGTTTTAAATTTCATTTCCGTAATACGAACTCTGTCTGTTGATGGATAAAAAAATACGATTAAATCGATAATAAATATATAATTTATTATCGATTTAATCGTATTTTTTGAACCAAACATTTTGTTTGCTTATATATTATGTTATTTAAAATACAAAACTGGACCAAAAATAATTGTATGTATTTAAATAATCATTGAAAACTATATGTACATTGTACATTATATTAATGAAACTTTATGGTTGTACATTTTAACTTTAGTAATTTCTATTTAAAGATGTATGTGTGTAGTGTTTGCTATGGACGCCAAAAGGGTTGGAGCTATTTTAATGAAATTTTCAAAACAGATAAAGCCAGCGGGTGATTCTGTAAAATATGGTGGCGGATCAACAGATTATTTTTCGCTTTTGGCTAAGTGTGTCGTTATTTTGCATTAGGTTACTTACTGGTATGCTTCATTTAAGATCTTACCTTTACATACTATACAGTAATTAAATAAATAATAACATTAATTTACATTTATTGTTCGAAAGAGTATAAATTAAAAATAAAACACACCATTAATAAAAGTTTTTTTTTTTTGCAAAGATTAGTTAACTAGGCCAAGAGTCCTGTCAGACGTAATAAGGTTAATGACTGGGCACGTCACACCGGCCTTTGCCCGGCTATATTTAGTTTAATTGTCCCCCGCGGGACTAATTCTGGTCACCCACGCTTCACGCACTTACGTGTTTAATTAGGCCTCCTGTAACTGGCTTTTACAAAGAAAACAAATGCGTTTCCTCCATTAGTGTTAATATTTGTAGTATACTTGGTTTCAGTCGCTCGAACATAGTAAATGCAGCGTGATGTTATATAGCCTATAACCATTCGTAATAAACAGGATATGTAGGCATCTAATACAAAATTATTATTTTGGCTATTTCACACCTGTATCAACGTGGGTCGTAGCGTGATGTTATATAGCCTATAACATTTTTAAAGAAAGGTAAAAAACGGGCCATCTAACGGAAAACAAATTTTAATTGCTTAGATTCTAAATTAGCGCATTTAAATAAATAGACTTTATACTCATATATTAGTAAAGATTTAAATTAAACTATTTTCATCTCAAAAACCTCGCACCGTTCCAACACTTCCAAGTGTTCGTGGCCAAAACGATAAATTAAAACCAATTTAAAATGATTTTATTTTTAAAAATGTCAAGAAAATAGTTTTTTTATAGTGTAGTTTATTACTATTCATACATTCAACGGACGAATTATACAGGGTGTCTACACATGCCTAATTGAAGCATTTAAAAAGAAATAAAATTGAATTAATTTTTTTATTAAAAAGAATTTTTTTCTTAAATTAAAATGTTGGATCTTGATGGCTCTTACAGTAAAGACATCATTTACGAAAAATAAATTCAATTTTGATTTAATTGTAATTCTCGCCTTACACCTGAAAGAATTTACTGCCTACGCCTTATTTTTGATACTCACAGCTTTTGTAAAGTTATTTAGATAACTATTATCATTAGGTAACAGAATTGTTTTATATCAATTACGACAGTAAAACATACAAGTGTAATTCTCACCTTACATACCTTACAAAAAATGTCTTAGAGAATACCCAAATGTTTTGGGGAACTTTTCGTTACACCGCAGATTTTACGAATGTTTTTTCGATTTCTCGTTGAAAGATTCGGGGAAACCCTCGCTTAGCGTCGATGTAAAAATATCCGCGGTGGGCGTGCCGCTGGACTTCGTACCGAGTTATTTCTGTGCTCATAGGGACTGTCTTATACATTGTGTTATGGGAAAATTTCAAGACATGTTACGTGTTAAATGTTATTTGATATTTTAAAAAAATCATGTTTGGTCGTTACCTACATACATATCTTTGCCATACAGTTTAAGCTGTATTTTGTGGGCTATTATTATCTCATATATGAAAATGGATGCTTTGTGCGTTCTGTTACGATTCCCACTTGCACCCCTCTCTGCAACGTGGCTGACCACGTCAGCATTTAGGTTCAGGCGCTAAATAAATTAATCCATTCTCTGGGAGTCTCGTTTCTACCGCGCTTTAGGCCACACGTCTTCTAAATCATTTATATATTTCTGTTTTATATTATTAATAAACTGTTCAAAAACATTAAAACTTTTTTTTTAAAACGCCTTCTACAAGGACCAACGTAACAGTTCGTATCTTATGAGTTGTTATAGTGTTCATTCAATTTCGATAAAACTTTAACGAATTCTTGTTTTCTATTGCACGAAGGTTATTATCATAGCACTATTGACTTCCTGTATTATACATGCTTGGTTAGTATTAAAGTTACAATATTTTTCACGTGGAAATTCGGTATTTTATTTCGATTACCAAGAACGATAATAGGCTATATTACACCAGGAAGAGGGGAGGCTACAAAGCTTTATTGACTTCCAAACTTAAAATCCTTGGCGGTAAATTTAACAAAAAATACTTTAAACGTGAATATGATTTTTGTGTAAATAAATATAAAAGACAGTAGTTTATATACTATAAGTAACTAAAAAGGTTAGGCCTTGACCTGCATTCAAACTCAGATGTCTTTATTCAAATATAAGTTTAAAATAAATATTTAAATTAGTTTTTACGACATTTTAATAATTAACAATAATATTGATATTTTTGTAAGACGAGAATGTCATTTATAAGTTTTTCTATTAGTATTTCATAAATATTTACATAAGTTTCTTATTGCTTTACACCTGAAAGATTTTACCATCAGTGTCCTATTTTTGACACTTACAGCTTTCTAAGGTGGCCTAGGAGATAGTTAGGTTACAGAGTTTTTTTATTGATATAATTGACATTACGAAAGAAAACTTACAAATATTATTCTCGTGTAATAAAATAATATATTTTTTTTATAATTTTTGCGACTTTGCTCGCGTTATTGTATATTTTATTAAAAAAATAATTCTTAGACCAGTACGACAGGTACTCCACCTATTGGAAGTTAATTGTGCTACGCCTATATCTCGCAAGTGCAAACAATAAGTTGACAAAGTTTTATCGTAGAATGAACACTATGACAACGCATATGATACGAACACACAAACAAACATCATTTTTTATATTACATAAGATTTAACTAAGGTAGAGCGTGGCTGTAGTCCACAGACTACAGCTCACAGGCTGCCTCGACCGGGACCTCACGCCCACAAAAGTTCGACGTGTAATAGGGGCAGTATCTCACGTCTACAGAAGAAAGAAGGCACGGCATGAAGTAACTAATGTAGCCACGTTTCTTACGGTGAGTGATAGAGACGGAAGCTTAACATCCTTCCTCCCTATTCCCTTTAACCCCCTGTCACTATTTGGCAACTAACTGGCAACGAATTCGTGGCCCTTGGTACAAACATCAGGTGCTCTGCCTGCTCGTTTGCAAGCTACTTTTTATGTATGGGTGCTGATAAGCAATAATGTGTCAACCCACAAAAAGTCGAATCCGGAGATACTGATGTATTTTGATACTGCATCACCTATTTAATGGTATTCATACATTTCAAGTTATCTAAACTAAAAAAATACCGAAAAAACTCTTAATTTAATGTTTTGAATTTCAAATGTGTTCCATATTTTGCAATTCATACAATAATCTCAAACATTTGAAAAACTTCTGGTTCTTTCTCAATCTGGTTTTAATTCATTATACTTTTTATCAAAATCGAAAAAAATAATGGATATACTTCTTCAAACAAATTTATTGAGAATAGGTTCGACATCTTTAGACGCAATTTTCTCGAAACGAATTCCATGTGGCTTGCCACATTATAGCTTATCAGCATCCATATAAAAAAAATAAATAAAAAACAAGACTATAATATGTGTGGCATTGATAAATCGATTGAATGAATAAAACACGTTTTCATTTAAGATGTTTTCGTTAAAATCATAAACAAACAAGTTTTTATTATAAATTATAACTTTTAACATTGATGATCACAATACATCATTATGTACAGGACTATATAATGGACACATAATAGAAAACGATTGGGAATATTATTAGCACGTTCAAATCCTCGATCAAAAGTGAGGAAGAGTAAATAATAGTATCACGAAGAACGATGTTTACTTCGGAAAACTACGCTAATGTAACTCCTCCACACAAATGGAATGCGTAACGATGCGTTACGACAGAATCAAAATATCCTTTATTCAAGTAGACATTTACAAGTATTTTTGATTCGTCAATACAGAAAACAATTCAGACAGAGAAAAAAGAAATTATGTATTTACCACCGGTTCGGAACGTAGATTCTACCAAGAATCGACAAGAAACTCGATAGTTACTCTTTTAAAAAGTTTTACTATAAGCAAAGGCGTAACTCCTTGTAAAAATTGTCACATTATAATAACTTATTTTTAACTCATCACTTAAGTAGTTACCCAAACACAAAACTATTAATAATATAGTGTAAATTTTAGTTAAATATCTGATAAGTTTTATTTTCAAGAGGTTTATACATATTTATAATGAAATAATCATTAACTTTTAATAAGATTTTTATTAATAAAGTTCTTTTAGGCCGGGGCCCTCTCGGGTCAGAGGCTCGTAGCTTTTTACCAGCCCTGCCAACCTATAGTTACGCTCCTGAATATAGGATACTACATATATTAATAAATAATTTAGCCGATTGGGTTTCGAATATTCACATAAACTTATTTTAAAGATATCAAAATCAAAAAATACTTTATTCAAGTAGGCTCTTACGAGCACTTTTGAATCGTAATACATGAAAATAACAAAAAAAATACATAAATAATGAAGCTACCACCGGTTCGGAACGCAGATTCTACCGAGAAGAACCGGCAAGAAACTCGATAGTTACTCTTTAAAAATATTGTAAATACAACACAGTTTATGATTACAAATAAATTATTTATCCTGTACGAAATTCAGCGTATACTAAGCCCACGCATCTTTATCGTCAACGTAATCTTGTATAGAGTAATATGCTTTAGCTATTAGTGACTTTTTAACATATGATTTAAATCTATTTATTGAAAACTGCAAACATTTCTGGGGGATTTTATTATAAAAACGAATACCTTGCCCCAGACAGGAAACATTTACTTTGTGAAGTCGAAAACAAGGTGTTGTAAGTTTATCTTTCTTTCTCGTGTTAATATTATGTTTATCTCTATTTCTTTCAAAAGAATGAATATTTTTGTGAATGTAAGCTATATTGTATTCTATATTGTTATAAATGTATTAATAAGTAGTTTAGCCGATTGGGTTTCGAATATTCGTATAAACTTATTTTGAAGATATATATTTTAAATTACTTCCTATTAGTATTGGTGATCATCGGCGATGAAAAATCGTCCACTCGCCGCCGGAAAGTGCGCAATAGTCCAGTCAGCTGACCACGATGAATGCAACTCTGTCGAAACACGGGGCTGCTGCACAGCTTAACCGTCGCGATTAGACCCGTTATTTAAAACTAATAGTTATTCGCGACGGATCACGTTTTAGTGGTCTGTCTGTCGCATTATTGTCTTTTTAATAAAAGCGTACACATAATTAGAAACGACTTTTGTGTTTGGTCTATACTAATATTATAAAGCTGAAGAGTTTGTTTGTTTGTTTAAACGCTAGTCTCAGGAACTACAGGCTCGAATTGAAAAAAATATTTTTTTGTTATATAGTTTATTTATTGAGGAAGGCTATAGGCTATATTACATCACGCCATGACTCATAGGAGCGAAGCAGTAACCATAAACGTGAGTGAAACCACAAGGAGAGCTAGATTCCAATAATATAGATAGATAATAATATACATGTGAAATACTTATTATGTCAAAGCAGGAATATAATCTTTGAGTAATTTCGTTAAATGAGTGTAAAGTAAACGCACAATAAAACACAGAATTTGTTCCATTCTGTAAAATGCAGCGGAAGAGCGCGTATTGTAGTTTCGTATTACGCTGCTTTGCGTGGATAATGGCCCTATATTTAAGGAAATTAATGGATTATCTGGACTCTGATAAGCAATACTGTGTCAAGCCACACGGACTTCATTTTGAGAAAATGGCGTCTAAAGATGTCAAACCTATTCTTAATTAATTCGTTTGATGACGTATATATCCATGTTTTCTTTTTTATTCCCACAAAAAGTATAATTAATTAAAAGCAGATTGATATATTTAATGTGTTATCCAATAATAAGTTTTCAAATATTTGAGATTATGGTATAATTTGCAAAATACTGAACGCACTTGAAATTCGATACACTAAATTAAGAAACGTTTTTCCTTATATAGTAAAGATGACTTGAACTTTTTTTAATAATGTTACATAGGTGATGCTAAATCAAAATACATCAATAGCTCCGAATTTGACTTTTTGTGGGTTGACACATTATTGTTTATCAGCATCCATCTGAACAGTTAACTCTAAGGCTATTTACGGTAACATACTATTCGACTTAGACAATATAATTAAAATTACTGAGGTAGAGACCAGTTTGTAGGCTTAGCTGTAACTTGTAGCTTTGCCTACAGTTTATATATTGATTGGTTTGACGGGGGCAGTGTATCACTCTCACAAAAGATCGTGAGTGAGAGAGTCAGAAGACGAACTTCTTCTTTTATTTCTTTTCTTACTTTGTATTCCCTTTCATTCTCTTCTGATGTACAAATGTCCATGTGTCGCGGTGATCACTTTACATCAGGTGTCTTGTCTGCTCATTTCATAGCTATTTTTTTATATATACAAGGTGAGTTTTTTAACTGATCGTGGTAGGCCAAATACGAAACTATAAGGAATAGTGAATAAAAAAAGTATAATAATAAGAAGTAGTACAGAAAGTGTAATTAATGATGAATTTAATAGCATAATGTAAAAAATAAGCCTTTTTCTATAGTTTGCCGTTTACTATTATTCACTAGGATTTGATCCTTATAAGTAACAGTATCAGATGATGCAATAATATAGGTGTGTTTTTATTTGCCCAAAATCAGCTAATGAATTTTTCGAAATATTCTATATTTAATTCTAATGATGTATGTAGTTATAGTTTCAAAATCGGCTTCCAGGGTCCCTTAAGTATTTTTATTATTTTACTATTTTTTTTGCTCTATTCCTTATAGTTTTGAATTTGGAACGTGGTAAACGTTCAGTTAAAAAACTCACGAGTATATAAAATAAAATTTCGTCATCGATGTTATTGTCATAGGATATGCCATTTTAAACGACTGCCGAAAGAAGGAGTGTTATTTTTTTTTGGTTAAATTATTTTTTTAATTATTATTAAAAGGGAGCAAACGAGCAAATAGTACCACTTGATGTTAAGTAGTTTATATCGCCCGTGGACAACTAAAACACCAGGGGCGTTGCGGGTGCGTTGCCGGCCCTTGACGGAAAGGTATCAATACACTCGATGCTTTAAAACCCCCAAATTATAGCGCTCTGGAAAAACCTCAGGAGGTAGATCATTCCACAGCCTGCACGTACGCGGGAAAAAAGATCGTGAGGCCCGCACATTGGATACCGACCATGCATCCAAGTGGTGTGGATGATGTCGAGTCCTGAGACGAAGAGTGCGATGGTAAAAGCGAGACGATGGCACCATGTCAAAAAGTTGTTTGTGGATGAGTTTTCTTATTTCACTATATCTTCTAAATGTCTTAATCGATTTTCATGTATATAGAATCCTTAATTTAAACATTAAAAGACCATTAGCACTTTTCAGTATAAGTATAGCTATACAATAAATAATAAATAAAATAAACGCAGCACACTCAACGGCCCCCATTAAGACCACGTGGTCTTGTGTCGGGGGTCCGGAAACACAACACTAACTCAAACACCCAGACCACGACAAACATCTGTATGGCCAATAAAGACGTTTGCCGTGAGCGGGGATCGAACCCGCGACCGTTAGCGCTTCAGTCAGTTGCAGTGACCACTGCGCCAACGTGCTTGTCAAATGGATGAAGACAATTGTTTTACAATGATTAATAAAGTATTTCCACAGCCTTTTATGTACGGTATGAATACAATAACAATAGGTAATTATGTATTAAGAATGTATATGACTACACAATTATTTAAAATAAACAATTACATTATTATATTTGCATATGACAAAACTTTAACCAAATAAATATACATAAATTAAATTTTTACACAATTTATTTATAAATTATGTAAGCGTGAATAATATTAGCAAATATTTACATGAAATATATTAAAATGTAAACCTATAAAAAGCAACCTTTAGGTTAAAAATCTATTTTTTTAACCTACTTAAAAAAAGGATTAGGTTCTCAATTCGTTGGAAACTTTTTTTTCGGTATGTTTGTTTAAATTCACTAATTATTCGAAATCGGCTTGAACCATTTGCTTAATTCTTTTTTTGAAAGAGTAAATATACTCTCAGATTGTTCCTTTTCATCAAAATCGGTTCAGACGTTTAGTTTTGACATCCAAATAAATGGAATAATTATGTCATTCGAGTAAACGTAATTCAAATCAATCAAACGAGCTGGTCACCAGATGTTAACTGATCACAATCACGGACTTTTGCAGCATCAGATGAGCCTCAAATACATTGACAACTTATAAATAAATAAAGAGGGCAGTGTTATAGGAAGTAAGGGAAAGGACGAGACTTAAGCTTCTAGATCGCTCATAAAAAAACGCAGTTATATTAACCATACTATATTCTGTGAGAGCGTGGTGCTGCCACAGTCGAATCAGCCGGATGTGATTTGAACCAATTTCAATTTTTTTATTAAGTTAATTTTTTTAACAATCATATGGAGCCAGATATAAGTGGATTGTATGGTAAATCGTGATTTCTCGTGCTAGGCTTGGTGTTAGCACGTCTACTGGACAATGTAAACGGTGTCGCAGCTTCTAGACACGACTTTCTTGAACAGAGCTGGTTCTATCTCACCAACCTGGGCAAGTGATTCCTTTGGCGCCCTTTTAAATTGCTTACACAAAGGAGGAGTTTTATTTCGTACTTTCAATTCGTTGGGTACTTTCTTATGTGGACGCTGATAAGCAATAACGTGTTAATCCACACGGACTTCATTTTGAGAAAATGGCGTCTCAAGATTACTCACGCTTATGGTTACTGCTTCGTTCCTATGGGTCGCAGCGGGATGTAATATACCCTATAACTTTCCTCAGGAAACGGGCTACCCAACGTAAAGAGCATTATTCAAATCAGATCAGTAGTTTCAGAGATTACCCTCTACATACAAACTTTTTTACAAAGAGAGAAAATTATTTGTCAGTTTGTATGTAGGGAGTAATCTCTAAAACTACTGATCAGTTTTCAAAAAATATTTTTGCGTTGGATAGCCCATAAGAAGGTTATAGGCTTTATTACATCACGTAACGATTTACAAGAGATAAGCAGTAACCATAAACGCAAGTGAAATGCAGGGGTAGCTAGTAATATAACATATAGTTAAATAATTTCATTAATAAGTGCTTTTTATTTTTTTTTTCAAAGTATAATGTCTGCGTTTCTCCGTATTAAAATCTATGCTCTCATAGCTTGTCGGAAAGTTTAGAGTATTTCTGACTGCGTAATATGTTATGTACACATGTTTGAATATATTTTATTACTTAATAATACCTTGTTATATATTTCTAGATAATTTCAGCTTAAATCGGAAAAATATGAACACAATTGTATTATATAACTTTAGATGTATTAAAATAGTCTCCTTCTGTGAGACCGTTATGGTCCAGAAGGAGATAGTAGGGCTGGCTCAGGAGGGGGATCCCGCCCGACGAGGACGACCGAGGCATCGTCCTTCCAGCCTCCAAGCCCCACCAGTGCCAGGGGCAGAATAAATAGAGCGCGGCTTCGGGCCGTGGGTGCCTGAGATAGGGGTCCCACGCATCCGTTTTCATACAGCCCCGAGGAGGACGGCAGCCGGGATGGCCTTCAGCGAGGGGTGCGGGGAGGGCAAGATCACACTTTGAAACACTTTGCCCTCCTGAAACGAGCTCGTCGTGAGCGTCGCACGGGAGGGGCAGCAGATGCCCACGCGCAACTCTTCCCCCAGGAATCGGATATCTTTTCGAAGATTTCCGCTGCGTAAACAAAAAAAAGATATATTGTAAGCTCCTGTATTTTGGCTCCCAAATTGCTGATCACTTTGGATGACTGATTACGACAGGCGAGTGTATCTTTGGGACAACAAGTCAAATGACAAACTTGTCAAGATTGGAAATGGGTACAGATTTAACGTCAAATAGTATGAACGTAACATACATGGATACTAATAAGCAATAATGTGTCATCACACAAAAAGTCAAATTTAAAAATATTGATGTATTCTAATGCGTCACGTATTTAACGTTACCCAAAAATATTTCAAGTAATCTGAACTAAAACTTTTTAATTTAACGTTTCGAATATTGAAGTGCGTTCCATATTGTAAATTAAGTAATAATCCCGTTTATTTGAAAACTTATTATTAGACTAGCTTTTGCCCGCGACTTCGTCCACGTTTTCGTCGTTTTTTGTAAAAAAGTAGCATATGTCCTTCCTCAGGGTTCAGTGGTTTTGATGTGACAGACATATTAACTATCGTATTTTAGTAGGGAAATATAATATGCGGGATATTTTTTAGAAAATTTTATGTAGAATATTTCCGTCATACATGATTTCTATGTAGCTTTAACCATTAAGTCTGCATACGCGACGGAAGCTTAAAAATTGGAGTAACGTCTGCCGTTTCCCCAAAATTTCCCTTCACTACTAATACTATAACCCGCCTAGGAGTATGCAGAATAATTGTACCAAGTTTCGTTAAAATCCATCGAGTAGTTTTTGTTTCTATAAGGAACATACATAAATACATTTGGCATCAGTATCGATCACTAATCACCCCCTGATAGTTATTTTGAAAATATATTTCATGTACAGAATTGACCTCTCTACAGATTTATTATAAGTATAGAAGAAGATAAAACTTTTTACTAAGTATATGAATTTGCTTTTAATTCATTATATATTTTTTTTCAAAATAGGAAAGAAATTGGAGAAACACTTCCTCAAACATATTTATTGAGAATCGGTTTACATCTTTAAACGCCATTTTTCAAAGTGAAGTCCATGCGGCTTGACACAGTATTGCTTATCAGCGTCCTTACATAGTTATAAAATATTATATGTACAGAATATGTATGTTATAAAGAATTGGTTATAAGACGAGAGGTATATTTAAAATTAAGCTATGCTGGAGGAAAGTCACTTTTTTTAAAGGAGAAACATTTCATGGTATTATGGTGTTCTAGAGAATAATATCAAAACTAATCCGATTTGAAAAGTACTTTCTGTTTGGATAGCCCGTTTATTGACTAAGATTATAGGCTATATTACATCATGCAATCATAGTAGGCAGTAGACATAAACGCGAGAAACCGCAAGGCGTAGGTAGTAATAATCGTAATGCTAACAATATATAAATAATATCATCATTTACAACAGGTGTATGTGGAAAATTATGTACAAATAATATTTAACAGATTACCACAGAGACAAAATAATTTAAAACATTATCTGCCTTACTACAAAAGATTTAAACAGACGTTAAACGCGCGTCTAAGACAGTATTGAGTTAAACATGCTTTAGACATAGATTAATATACGTTTAAGTGAGTTTAATAGATGTTTAAAACCTATTTTTGCTGTCAAATGTAACGTATAACATTTTATCAATAAGTTTTTTTATGAGTTTATTCGCTGTTAAGCAATTTAGATAATATTTTAAGCAATGTTTAAATCTTAAACACTGTTAAGCTAGACACGTGTTCAACATGGTTTTAATGCGTCTTTTGTAGTATGACAGCATGTCTTTTCACAGACACAACATGCCTAATATTTTATTCTATTGTGTATTGTAAAATCATAATTGTATGCTTAGTTGTTGTTTGTGAATAAATGATTCTATCTATCTATCTATTTATGTACCTAACATTCAGTACCAGACGACCGGTCTGGTGTGGTGGGAACGTCTTCGGAACCGGTTGCTATCACAATTACTAGGTAATGATCGTTACCCTGAATAGGGATTTTTTTTGTATAAAGGGATTATCCGTCGGATGTTTCGGAAGTCAGATAGCAATCGCTCTGTATAAAACTGCTAGGTAGGGAGGCGCGGATCCAGGGGGAGACAAACAGGGTAATTACCCCCCTAAATCATAACCGAAACTTTTTTTTAGAGATGTTCTGAAATATTACCTTCATTCTCAGATCCAACAAAAATTGATCTCCTCAACCTGAACAAAATCCTGAATCCGCGCCTATCGGGTTACCTGTTATAACTTCGACAAGAATAATCAGTAAACCCTGGTATAGCCGGGAAAAATGTTAGGCACATGAAGATAAAATTTCAATGATAAATAAGTAAATATTTTTCCACAATCTTCGTCGAATCTAAATGTGTACACGACTGCAGTGTTTAAAATCCAAATACGGTAAAAATACCAAATAAAAAAACCTTGTAAATAGTTTTAAAAGCGAAGTTGAAAAAAATTTCGCGAATCTAGAACACCTTCGAGATACTACAATTTTTATTATGACCTTAATTTTGAATAAACAAATATTTCAATTAAATATTGTTGTTAAATTCGATAACTATTGTTATTAAAATTTTCGAAGTTAATCCTTTAATGGAGAGTCTTTGGTGTACCACATTCCATGTCACGTAAAATATTTCTCGTTGAAAGTGTTTAATTTCTTTAAATTATTTAACGGTAATAAAAATGATTAAATCTTACTCAGATGCACTCGTATAAATAATCTCTATGTATAAATACACAATAAAATAACTAACATTTGTATCTTTTTAATGTAAATTATTCATAATTATAGCACAATTCGACATATTTTCATTTTTTTTATTAAAGAATAGGTAAAGACCATTTCAATTATTTCAAATGTTTATTAAATTAACCACATTATAATCGCTCCATCCGTTTGCGTATAATGACACAAACAGAGTGATAAAGTAGAAACCTATACATTCTTTTTGTATTAGTGGTAAAAAATGACCGTTTTTATTTTTTCACTAAAAGGATAAATTCCCATTTTTTTGAAATTAGCAATGTCGCGAAAATTCATTATCAGTGAACGCCTTATTATCGTATAATTTTCATTATTACGTCAACGTAATCACGTCTCCCTACCGTGGACTGCGCGTGCGCAGCCCATGTTCCAAAGTGCTAACGTGAGACAATAATATTTGATATCATAATTTTGAAGATTTCGTGATATAAGATGTTTAATATATTTTCATTCCGAGCTTTACTAATATTGACTCAAATATATTATTTACTATTAGAGCCCAAATTAACATGTACATAGTTATGAATAAACAACAGTCGAAAAATATAACAAAACAAAATGGCTGTCGTTTCCTATTTATATAAAAATTAATTCCCCAAGGGTTGCCTTCACGGGATGATTTTTTTTTGCACTCTACTCTCTTTATTATTCAACAATAAATAATCAAGTACATATGGATGCTGATAAGCAATAATGTGTCAACCCACAAAAAGTCAAATACGGAGATGTTAATGTATTCTGATCATTCGTTACATGTGTAACATAATTAAAACAAAATTTCAAGTAATTGAAAGAAAATAACTACGGAAAAATGTGTCTTAATTTTATGATTAGACTATGAAGTGTGTTTCATTTTTTTAGATATTCAAGAATATCATATATCTGAAAAACTTATTAGTAGATAAAACTTTTTATTATATGATATATACGTCTTTAAGCCAATTTATTAAGAATGTTGTCTTTAGACGCCATTTTCTCAAAATGGTGTCCGTGTGGCTTGACATAGTATTGCTTATCAGCGTCCATACATGTATATATATACAATTATATTATTATATATAATATAAAAAAAACACTGATAAAGAGAGCGAATTAGTTTCCATAATAATTATTGTGATATTTTTTGCAATTTCCGATTTGATAAAGATTGTTTACACATGTTGTATTTATACAATCAAAACGATTCGAGTCTTGTTATGTGGCTTTTTGAATAAAATATTTATATATAAATTATATAAACACAAATTGTCACCCAATTGGTCGAAAAAGGGGTATGTTTGTCAAGTATAAATGGATGCTGATAAGCGATAATGTGTCAACCCAAATCAAATTCGGACATATTGATGTATTTGAATAATGCGACACCTATTTAATATTATTAAAAATAATTTTAAATTATCTAAACTGAATAAGTACGGAAAATTTCTTTATTTAATAACTCGAATTTCAAGTGCGTTCCGTATTTTGCAATTTATACAATAATCTCAAATATTTGAAAAACTTTGTTTATTAGATAACACATTAAATATATCAAATCTGTTGTTTATTCAATATTTTTATCAAAATAGAAAAGAAAAGATACTTGCTCAAACAAATTTGAGCAAAAAAAGAAGTGCCTTGACATGGTATTGCTTATCAGCGTTCATATATTATATGTTTGTGTCTATTTCTTGTCTTTTTTGTG
Source organism: Hypolimnas misippus (assembly GCA_037950945.1). Lineage (NCBI taxonomy): Eukaryota > Metazoa > Arthropoda > Insecta > Lepidoptera > Nymphalidae > Hypolimnas > Hypolimnas misippus. The sequence continues at coordinate 2,433,289 of JBBEEQ010000018.1, read as the reverse complement.
TCTTGTCTAATTTAATACTTTTTCAAATAAAATGCATCTGCCTAGAATCGGATAATGGTTTTTGTTATTTATATATACATATATTTTTAAACAGCGTTGCTGATTTTGGGGTGACGTCATGTTCCCTGTAATTGTACCTTCTCCCCCTTGAGACCGCGCCTGCTAACCGATTTGATAGAGTTCTAACTTTTAACGTTAAGAAAAGGATATACTTTCAGATTGGTCCAATACAATTTTTATTAAAATCGGTTCAGTAGTTTTGTTTTAAAATCAAAATAACTGGAACAAGTAAATGAAATTACGTATTTTTGTTATAATGTGATGTCGTTATATTACTTGTGGGAGTGACCATTAGTTGGAAGCTGATAAGCAATAATATGTCAACCCACAAAAAGTCAAATTCTGAGATATTGATGTATTTTGATACTGCATCACCTATTTAACATTATTCAAAAAAATTTAAGGTCATATAAACTAAAAAAGTACGGAAAAAGTTTCCTAATTAATTGTTTCGAATTTCAAGTGCGTTCCATATTTTCTAATTTATACAATAGTCTCAAATATTGGATACATGTTACTAGAAAATATATTAAATATATCAATCTTCTTTTAATTCCTTAATTCATTTATCAAAAAATAAAAAAAGATGGCTATATACTTCTTCAGACATATTTGTTAAGAATAGGTGTAACATCTTTAGACGCCATTTTCTCGAAATGAAGTCCGTGTGGCTTGACACAGTATTGCTTATCAGCATCCAGTTAATACCGTGTTTTGTCCACTATCTTAATATAAAAATGGTATCTCCATTTATAAGGTTCAATGATCTAATGCATGTTGTTTAGTGATAAATTAATAATTACGGAACCAAAATTTGGCAACGTGTTATCATGAACACGTGATATAACGCCGCTATCACTCCGAATACGAGTGATCATTATTGCTAACTAAATACTAGTTATGTTCTTTGATGGTGCCTGTTTAACGTTTTCGTATAGAATTTGTATAAATTAAATTTTATACTCATTATGTTTACTTATGTAATTGTGGTATAACTTCTGTTATATGGTAAGTTCATGTAGGTTTTGCTTAGCTTTTTATTTAGCATTTTTGCATCCAATATTCGTTTGGAATAAATAATTAATTTAATATTGCTTTCATTACAGATTGGCATATTTTGAATTTAGTTCATTGAGTATGTTTTTTAATTAATTCCGTTTCAAAGTTGTTACGGAAATAGATAAATACGACTAACGAATTTGTGATTGATTCAAAATATCCGTTTTCTCAAGAAACCAATGATTCATACGAATATACATATTTCGAAACAGGGAATAATTAATTCAGCATATCCACTTATCGAGTCAAATGATTAACAAAACGACAATTTAACTGTTAATGAATTACGAAATTGATTTCCATTAAGCTGGTTTCAATGTTTTAACAAATTGAGGAATATTTTTTTTTTGCGTTCGGAACTTCGATAAATGTTTGGTATTTTCTCGGTATTTAATTGTAAGATATCGCGCTGCGATAAGACGAGTCAGGGCATTATCAGTGCGCGGCGCAGAGCGCGCGATCGCCGCCAGTCGCCCGCCGGCCTTCCCTAGCGGGCTTTCGTGGCCGAACTCTGACCATTAAACCATTTGTTCCTCGATTTTGTTACCCATATTATAATACCACATTACTACAGGATAAGCCTTCGTGAGTGCTGTGCTATCGTGTACCGTGAAACAGTGTCGTGTGTAGTGTCAGTGAAGTGAGAAAATAAACGACATATTAATATATCAATCTTTTATATTCTTTGAAGCTTACCATCATCTAATTAATAACATAGTCTTATAATTAGCAACTACTTAAGTCAGATAGGACAGTCTTAATCGAGTACTAAAACTAAGTAACGATCATGAGATCTGGATCACAGTCGGGGGCGCTCATTGCGCGACGGTGGGGGCGTGGACCGGAATGGCCAGTGGGGGAGAGGGCAGCAGTCGCAGGACGGGGGCGGAGGGTGCGCGTTCTTTCGCGTGTCTCTTGACGTGCTTCGCGAGGTGGTCTGATCTCATGAACCGGCGATTGCACACCCGACAGCCGAATTTCTTCTCGCCGGTGTGTGTCCGCTTGTGCCGGGAGAGCTCGTCGGAGCGGGAGAATCGTCGTTCGCAGCCCGGCCAGCCGCATTTGAAGGGACGCTCGCCTGTGTGCGTGCGGGCGTGCGCTTTGAGGTGGGAGGATTTGAAGTAATTCTTCCCGCAGCCGGGGTAAGAACACTCGTATAGACGACGCCTCGCAGCCGGTGCGGGCGCTACCAGCCATAGCGCCGTCGTAGGAAGGAGGGCGCCGGGCACAATGACCGCTGGCGCCGGGCGGGGCGCTAGAGGAACCCAGCCGGGAGTTGAGGCAGTCGTCACTTGGGGCACTCTTTGTTCGTCCTGTTTAGGTTGGCAGTCTGGGTGTGGTGCCGGTACTCGCGCTTCCTCCACCTTGGGTTTAGGACTGGGCGGGGCGGGTGGCGGAGTCTGCGCTTGGCTCGCTATGTATTTGGCTTGCGAGTAGCTGTGGCCTCGGTTCATTTTGAATTTTAGGGTCTTGAGGATGTTCATATTTGACGGCGGTGGTGGAAGAGGCTCGGGGCTGCAGGTGCCGTCTTTGTGCGCTCGCATGATAACGGACGGGCGCGGGCAGGGTTCTGGCGGTGGAGTCGTCAGCAGCAGTCGCGCTAGCTCGCAGCGAGACCGCTTACTGAAGTCATCTTCGCCTTCGGAATCCGAGGGCTGGGGCGTGACGAGCCCGGCTGGGGGTGAGGACTCTCGGGCGCGCTTCACTGCTGCTTTCTTTAGAGGTAACTCGACCTGGGGACAAAGATAAACATACATAAGTTATTGCTCACTAGCTCGGAGCACGCGCACGCTGCGTGATCGCGCGCCGCACTCCTGCCATACTTTCGATTGCACAAGGTACGGTTTTATTCTCGACACAAGGTTTTTATTTTTTTTTTTTTTGGGGAAAACATAATAAAAGTTTTTGTTAACAAAAAAAAAACAATGTCAACACTCACTTTTACTTCCATCAACGGCGGCGTTGAGGGCGGGGAGAGGGGTCCGCAAACATCGAGTATAGTAGACATTTTGACTAAGATATTATCATTCAACGGTGAGAAACTTTCTTTTAATTCACAAAACTCGCGGGCTCAATCCGCGGGAACTTCCAAGAGAGCGTGTATTTTCGTCGGCGATCCGCAGACGAATAAACCGCTTCGCGAGCGCTCGAGGTACGAGGCACGAACCGGCGCGGGGAGCGGGCGGCGGGCAACCAATGGGAGCGGACGGCGCGGCGCGGCCGGCCAATGGCGGCGGGGTGATCACGCAGCCGGCGCGTGCCGGCGCGTGGTGTTCACGTGCACGGCGAGTGACGGGCGGCGAGGTCGCGGCGTGACGTCACCGGCGCGCCCCCGCATGACGTCGCGCGAGGGGCGCGGGCGCGACAAGGTCGCCACGGCTATACACGCTGCAGAGCGTCGTCGGCGACGCCTGCGGCTCGCGACCGGGCCGTCATACGCCTACGGTTTGCACCTCTGCTGCAATTTTGACAGGTGTCAACGACCTCCGCGTCAAATCCGAGAGAAAACAGAAGAGAGGGAAGAAAGCAAACAAAACATTGTATTGTAGGTATAATAAAGTACGCTATCCGCATCTGGAGCATAAATGTGAATATTCTAGATAGTAAACACGACTACCGTGGACATTGTAATCTGATTTGCGTGAAGCGTTTCTGAGTTGTTTGGGAATTAGCGCCGAGATATGAATGGGCGATGTTTACTTTTGTTTCGAATTCATATTCAATGTTTTTTTTAATGATTGAAAAAAATCGCGAATAATTATGTACTGCGATTATGGATCTAAATACGCGGACATAAGGGGTTAAATATGTATTCCCACGATCTATCTTATCTGTAGTCAGTAGGTCGGCAACTTGATAACATTATTTTGAGCGTTATCTATATAGTTATATTATTGTACAAATAACTTATTATTAATAATAAAAAACTATACTAACATTGTCCCTTTATTATGTAAATAAATACCTATATCGATACCTCCCACGTAAGTTATTGTAAGCCACAAAAGTGCCGTTAGCGTTTTTACTGAATACTACACGAATTTGCATTGCTTAATGCATTCAAAGTGAAAAAATACCAAAAATCTTTTTTTTTCAAGGAAAGTCAGAACAAAATACGCCTGAAAAAAGGCGTATTTTGTTGTAACTTTCAAACTAAAACGTATTAAAAGTGCTCTACTGTAAAATTGTAATTTTGGGGTTACAACAACTTACGTGGGAGGTATCGATATTATTATTTTCATGTTAATAAAACAATTTTAGCAAATTTGGTGTAAAATTTATACTCTTTAGTCTATTTTTTTTTTGTCATAAAAGTATATTATTGCTAAAAACACAATCGAGACTATTAAAAACAGAGAAACTAAATTGAAAAGCAAAATACGTATTTTCATTTACTTGGTTGACTTACTTATTCCGGTTGATTTTAAAACTAACTATTGAATGGAATTTTTTGAAAATTCTATGAGACCAATCTAAAAGTATATCCTTTTAAACAAAAAAATAATAATTCAAATCAGCCCAGCCGTTTCCGTGTAATCGGCGAACATACAAAAAAGTCCCCGAATTGAGATCATATTCCTTATTTGGAAGTTAAAAAACTATTCTTAATTACCCTTTAAACTCGGCACACGAATATATGTTTCTGTATTTGTAACATCTTTTCCTCATAGTTGACTGACTTCCTTGCGAGACCGCGCCGTGACGTCACGCTCGAGTCACGCCGTGAAAGTAACACGCGGTCATCGAGTGACTCGGTGGTGTAAGTGATGACCGAATGGATTTTTTTGTATTTCTGACTATTGTTTTTAGCTTAATCGCAGCTCAATGTTGGCAAACGTTAGAGTGACGTTATGATTCGAGTCAATGGGAAACTGATGCATGCACCCGATGAGTGATTGACTGGAGTAAGTTATAAGCGATCGTTTGAGTTTTTTTTAGGTTTCATACTTAAAAAAGGAGGTTCTGTATTTGACTCGTAAGTATGTACTAGTATATATGGACGCTGATAAGTAATACCGTGTCAAGCCATACTCCATTTTGAAAAAAAATGGCGTCTAAAAATGTTAAACCTAATCTTAAGATATTTGTTTGATACTGTATATATCCATCTTTACTTTTATATTATTATAAAAAAAAGTATAATTAATTAAATTGTGGAACATACTTAAATAGTCGAAACATTGCATTAATTTTTTTTCTACGTATTTGGTTTGGATTAGTTGATCATCAATATATCCGAATTTGACTTTTTGTGGATTAACACATTACTGCTTATCATAATCCATATATGTATGTAGGTTTGTATCGACGCGATTTTCTCATAAACTACTGATCCTATTCATATGGGCTCATCACTAGCAGTACATTATATATTAGGATCTCTTAAAGATCTCCGAAGATAAGCCATGGACAAAGATGAAAAGCATATTTAATATATTTACTAATATTTTTTTTTTAATATGTGAAATTATTGTATAAATTACAAAATATGGAACGACCTTGAAATCAACCAGTTAATTAAGAATCTTTTTTCCGTATTTATTTAGTTTATAGGACTTCATTTTTTATTGAATAATGTAAAATAGGTAATGCACTATCAAAATACATCAATATCTCCGAATTTAGCTTTTTGTGGGTTGACACATTATTGCTTATCAGCATCCAGTTATGTTTGAAGTCAGTTATATTTATCTACGAAAATAATTATTGATTGATTGTTAACGTGACGCTATCGCAGTGAAAAGTCCAATACGTGATGTTCGAATCATCGATTTTAGATATAATTTATATGTTTCGCGTTATCTTATTTATATTTGGATTACTATCACAGCTATGACGTGTGAACAGACAGGTGCAGAAAGTGTGGGTATTAGAGCTTAGCTATGTCGATATTTTTATTAGAATAACGTCAGACTGAATGTAGATTAAGGGCGGATCCAGGGGAGGGAGTCATGAGGGTCATGACCGCCTCACCTGGGCTGGATCCAAAACCTAGGTAGAGCACTAATTAAAATTGTTAAACATGATGATGTTTAACATCATTTTTATATTCTTTTGTCACAATATAGTTTTTTTATAAGTATCTTTAATATTTAATTAATTTAATTAATTTGTACGATTGAAAAAAGGTTTAACCGGATTGGCACTTCTCTACGTCCATAAAAACGCACCCATCGAAGTACAAGAAGTGATAACTTTTTACCTGTATCGATTATTATCAAACTTAAATTATTACTTCTTGTGACTTGACCACAACTAGGTGAACCAAACCAAAGAAACTTAAAAATATAGGCACTGGCGGTAAATTCTTTTAGGTATGTACCCATAATTTCGGGAAGAAATAAGTCATTAAAATAATTCTGCTATAATCAAATCGCAGGGATCAGCTAGTAAGGTATAGTGCGTTATTGTTTAATTATTTATTATAATAAACTTCTACAACACAGTAGCTTGTTTTATTCTAAAAATCCCTTAATACGAATTTTCAACTTGTCTGCACACCGATATCGGTAATGAATATAATTATGATTATTTATTTCAGACAACTTCTAGCTCATATTTGTTAGTATAAAATTCAAATTAATGAGGAACCTAACATTATAATTAAGCTCTTTAAACTTGTAACTCAGTGAGACGCATTTATATATCTTAAAACGATTATTAAGATATTTTAGTTTCATCATTAAAGGTACAAGAAGTTCCATAACTTCAGGGTAGATATATTAATTGAAGATCAAAAAAATCTGTTTAATCGTTATTGACTTATATGGATGCTGATAAGCAATAATGTGTCAACCCACAATAAGTCAAATTTAGAGAATTCTAATAATGTATTTCGTACTTAACATAATACAAAAAAAATTCAAGTCATCTGAACTAAATAAGTGCGGAAAGTAGTTTCTTAATCTAATGTTTAGAATATTTAAGTGAGTTTCATATTTGGATGCTGATAAGCAATAATGTGTCAACCCACAAAAAGTGAAATTCGGAGATATTGATGTATTATGATACTGCATTACCTATTTAACATTATTCAATAATAAATATAGTCATATAATCTAAAAAATCATGGAAAAAGTTTCTTAACTAATTGTTTCGAATTTCAAGGTCGTTCTAAATTTGGTTCTTTATACAATTATCTCATATATTTAATAAACTTTTTATTAGATAATACATTAAGCATACCAGCCTGATTTTAATTCATTATACGTTTTATCAAAAAAGGAAAAAAAATATGGTTAAAAACTTATTCAAAGAACTTTTTTAGAAAAGGTTAAACATTTTTAGACGCCATTTTCTCAAAATGAAGTTCGTGTGGCTTAACACTGTATTGCTTATCAGCATCCATTTAGGATTATACAATAATTTAATATATTTGAAAAACTTATTATTAGATAAAACTCTTTACTAGCCTATCTGCTATTAATTCATTATATATTTTATCAAAAGAGAAAAGAATATATGGATGAATATTTATTTAAAAAATTTTATTAAGAATAGGATTGACATGTTTACACGCCACTTTCTCAAAATGAAGCCCGTGTGGCTTGACACAGTATTGCTTATCAGCGTCCATATAAAAGGACGGGTTAGTAACATCATTTAGTTGTTACTGTAGCGCCTGTAATTGCTTTGGTTTAACCCGACAGACGGAATAAGCCCGTTATATATATTAAAATTGCTTCAACAATTTTAAAACACAAGTCACAGAGACAATTGCCATTTATATGCAATATAACATAAATACTATTGTTTGGTTGCTCATCCGATTGTAATAAAACTTTGTCAACTTATTATTTGCACACACGAAAAAGTTAAAGCCAAAGTACAATTAACTTCCAGTAGATGGCGCGTATCGTATCAGCAGCACAGTAAAATAAGGTCTAGACGAACGTCAGACAGCAAAATCTATATCAATATAACCAAAGCTAATATATTAATTAAAAAGCAACCGACTTCAAAAAGAAAATACGCTATTTCGTCTACATGGATATAATTCCAGTAAATTTTATTTGAAAAAAAAAAAGCCACATTGATATATTATACGCATTCGAATAAAAGAATAATTTTCGAAACAACAAACAAAGACAAACACACTACGAAATAAGAACTTCTTCATTTTTAAGTAGTTTGTAAACTTTATACACGAAATATTTAAAACACGCACGCTTATCACATACGCCACACGGCACTGTGTATGTGTGATCGTAAGCGTGTGTAGTCACACGTGTGTGTTGTGATTGCGATTGAACGCGTCAGTGATCGCTGAATCACCGCCGTGACATGTTGTGTTTACGATGAAATTAACAGATCTTTTTAGAATTTGATCGCTTTTTTCTGATTATCATGGGTAGTATGGATTTCCAGAGATAATTTTAGATGTGAAATAATGGTATTTTAGGAAATAATGTGTAAATATATGGGAGATAGGCGAGTATATCTGGACGCTGATAGCTGATAGCTGATAGCTGAGCAATAATGCGTCAACCCACAAAAAGTCAATTCAATTCTATTCAATTCTTTGGTTAATAATGGTTTTCATTTGGTTAATAATTTTGATAATACGTTACCTATTAAAAGTTCCTTAATTTCATGTTTCAAATTTCAACGTGCGTTACTTATTTTGCAATTTATACGATAATCTCATATATTTCAAAAAATTATTATTAGATAAAACTTTTAATTATATCAAACTGCGTTTAATTTATTATAATTTTTATCAAAATAGAAAAGAAAAGATATATACTTCTTCAAACAAATTTATTAAAAATAGGTTGACATCTTTACACGTCATTTTCTCGAAATCAAGTACGTGTGGCTTGACATAGTATTATGCAATACTATGTCAAGCCACACGGACTTCGTCTCCATCAGGGATCAGCGTCCATCAGCGGTTTAACTTACGATGTGATCCATCACTGCCTTTATAAAATTTATTGACCGCAACTTCAGTTTACTAATTAATATTAATATGTTGTTTGAATCAAACATTTTAAATTTTTTTATTACTCATAACTCCGGTTTGTTACTTCAGGAGGTGATTAGCATTTTGACGCAGCTTGTAAAAAAATAGTAATTTTAAATTTTTACTATTGATTTTTGATTATTTCTTTGAATAATTGACTACTAATTACTTAAGGTTTAATCATTAATAAATATATGAATTTAAAAGCATTTTGTTAAAATAAGCCTTTTCCTTTACTTTATACAGCAAAATACTATTACTTACCAGAAGTTATTCCTTGTGACACTATCGAATGGTGTAATAATATACGATCTTTTTTTCAAAAATTGCGGGTTCATTCTCGTATAGAAAAAATAATGTAAAAAAATGAATGATGCAATTTTAGGTTTCATCATAATCGCCCCGAGAATCCTATAAGTATTTTCACTAGTCATTAGTTTCGGATCTGTTAAGCCACGCTCAGTAAAAAAAATATCCTGTCAATAGATGTAGATTTAGCACCCAAAACGTAGTGGTTGGCTAGGCCGGATTTTAAACCGCGATTATTTCAAAGATCTTTCCACTTGGCTAACTCAACTTTTTTCCGTGTGTTAATTCAAGATTACTAAACGGATTTAAGTAATTTTTTTCACCATAGACCTCTGAGTAAAAGAGGAAACAGTTCATGTAAATATCGCACCATTGACCTTAATTATACTTAATAGTTTTAATCACGTAAGTAAATCTTAATGTAAATTATAAATTATTTTAGTAAACATTAATAATTAGTATGAGGTAAGATTTACCATTAAAATTCTTATAATGGCTATTTTACTTTAAGTAATTAAATAATAACACGCCATGTATAAAAGAAATGGCTATATTTGTGAGACGAAAAGAGTATAAGTTAAGGCTGATAGCCAAAACACAATACCACATTCCGATGTCACGCCGTAGCACGTTACGGCGTCGTGAAACGTGACGACCGCGTCGTGAACATCGACGACATACATCGTAAAAAAGGGACGAAAAACCGCATGGTGGTATAATGATACTAATGATCTTTCATTTTAAATAAAACAAAACACTAAGCTGCGTGGTTTTTACATTGCGACATTTAAACTTTACACAATTTAACGTGCTACGACACGACATTAAAACGTATTTATTAGTTTTTTGCCGTCAAAAGTATGCAAAAGACGATTTCTATATTATTTTTCTTTATTATCAGAAAGTTAAGAATGTTTACATACTAGCGACATCTATTGACCATTTTTAGAAACTGTGAGTTCTTAGATGGCGCTGGTTTGGTCACAAAAAAAAAATTTCAATAAAAAATATAAAATTAATTCTTTATATAAATTCTTTTGAGATGATTTATGCAACAATTCTTAAGTGCTAAAATAGTTATAATTTTTTAAAATTTTAATGTATTAGTAGTGCCATCTAGGGGTACATATACAAATTACATCGCATTTGTGCCATACTAAAAATGAACACCCATTTAAATAACTAAGTTTATGATATTCGACATAGATGGCGTGATGTTGATAAATGATTGTTACTATTTAAATTACTTCTAAAAGAGAGAAAAATACATAATATATTCAGCATATTTGTATATATTACGTGATATTTTCAGTGATTATTAACCAGTTCAAATAGGTTTTATTTTAAAATTATATATAGGTAGTAAACGTGGCGGAAAACTTTATGTTAAGTAATTATTGTCGCCTATGGACATTTACAGCATCAGAGGAGCCACAAATACGTTGCCAGATTAAAAAGAAATAAGAGATAAATGATAAAGGATGTAAAAAAAGGAATGGCGGAGGGGAGAGGGATGAAAAGCAGATATATTAACTACTTCTTCTGTGACAGTGAGGTCCCGGTCGAGTCAGCCTGTACACGAGCAGTTGGCTTCAGCTAGGCTCTATCTCAGTATGTGATTACTAGCAGTTCCTCTCGGATTCACCCGCTTATATTTTGGAATTCAATAGAAACGATACAGAAAACTGATAAAATACTAAATAATAATAATAAATAATAAAAGCATTACACTCAACGGCCCTCATTGGGCTCTTATGATCCTGTGTCGGGGATCCGGAAACACACACAACACAAGCACAAACATCCAGACTACGGCAAACATCCGTATGGCCAATATAGACATTTGCCGTGAGCGGGGATCGAACCTGCGATCGTTAGCGTTTCAATAAATTGCAGTGACCCAGTTGTCACCGCCAACTTGTCTGTCAATACTACGTTTTGAGTTTTATTTTTTATTACCATCATCCAAAAGTATGAGTACCAACTAAGTTTTAAGTAAATACGACCACGATATAAGATCTTCCATTTATATGTACGTTTTTACCCCATTTTCACCTTCTTATGGGTGAAATGTCGAAACACTTTTAAATCCTTATTTTCTTAGCGGCAGTAAGAGGCACCTACTGGTCGTCGTCGATGAGTCGTAGCGTGATGTAATATAGCCTATAACCTTCCTTAACAAATAAACTATCTAACACAAAAATATTTTTTAATTCGAATCAGTAGTTCCTGAGATTAGTGCGTTTAAACAAACAAACTGTTTAACTTTATAATATTAAGTATAGCTGTACCCAGCATTAAGTGGGAATAATAATAGCACTCTCCGGCTTAAGAAGGTGCGTACATGCGGACTGACCGTTGGGGCTTCACGGTGTTCTATAATCGTTGATTAAATAGTTTCTTTATCATATATTTGCGCTCAATCGGCGTAAGGTTTATGGGCTGTCAAGTGACTGTATAGTCTGTGACATTCGTGACAGTGATACTCTGTGTCATTACTATTGGGATCCGGTTTCCAGCCCTCGCTCTCTGCTACGTGACTCCGATGCGCGCACATTATAACCAACAACAGTTCCTGAAAATCATCGTGTTTACCAACAACAAAGCACACGGTATTATGCGAGAATAAGGGTTCCTGTGACGCCCAACAATAGGCGTTCTTCAAAGTCTGCAGTTTGTGAACATGCTTTGGATAAACCTAACCATTTTATTCGATTTGATAAACCACAGATCCTCGCTAGAGAACACAGATTCATTCCTAGAATGATACGCGAGGCTATTGAAATTCAAAAACATCCGAACTTCAATAGAGAAGATGGTTGGAGACTTTCAAACACCTGGGATCCACTTATTAAAAATTTAAAATCCCAAGTCCAACAGACTGCAAGACCAAAAGATACAGTTAGTGCCTTCTGCGTGCAACCGGAACGTTATTCAAGATACCAACTAAGAAACCGTTGGCGGTAGTTGTAAATAATATTTTCTAAAACCTCAAATAGACAAATGTCATCTGAGTCTACCCGTGACCACGAGCGCTGCAAAGTGCTCGAAACGTCGGGATGATAAAAATAATTAACATACGCGATTTAAATCCGTTTAAAATAGTTTTATGGCATCGCTGGGTTTTAGTGGGTAGTATGTTGCCTCTGTTAGTGTGAGGAGTCTCACATACCCACCTGAATTTCTCGAGCGGGATGCATAAATGCATTTTGAAAAAAAGAGCTGTACCCGGCATGTGTTGCAATCGGTGGCATTACATATTACTTATATTTTGACGGCAAAAGTGTAAACATTTTTTGGTCTAGGAACCCTTGTTAGTATCACCAGAATATCCTAACAAAATTTCATTACAATCTCATCGATGGCTTAGGAATGCGTAGAGAACATATATACTACTTACTAAGGTTAGGTAAGTATTAGGCGAGAATTACATATTAAAGTTTTACTTTAGAGAGCGATATAAAAACAATTCTTTAAGCTTGTTAAGATTGACAGACGCGTTGGCGCAATGGTCACTGCAACTGACTAAAGCGCTAACGGTCGCGGGTTCGATCCCCGCTCACGGCAAACATATTGGCCATACGGATGTTTGTCGTGGTCTGGGTGTTTGTGTTAGTGTTGAGAGTGTTTCCGGACCCCTGACACAAGGTCATGAGATCTTAATGGGGGCCGTGATGTGATGCGTTATTTAATTTATTTAATTTAATTGAGTATGTAAATTAAAAAAAAAATGGTTTAATGGTGTATTAGTAATAACGTAACTATGTAAATCGCTGAAAATTTGTTTGCATTGAAAGGAAAAAATAGCTTTTATTTTATAAACAATTAATGTCCAAGGTTATAAGCATATCTTCAATTCCTATAAATGCCAAGAGATGGAAGCCAAATGAGGAATGACAACCTACACTTGTTAATCTCTTTATGTATTTTACTTTGGTATAAACCATAATACAACCTAAGTAACGAGTAAAGACAATTGTTTGAGAAAAAAATGAAATTTTTACCACATCATCGTCGAATGTTCGAATATCCTTCCTATTTTGCGGGAGCAAAGAAAAAACTTGCTTCCCCGAGAAATAGTAGGTAGAAAAGTACTATAGCGGGGAAAAAAGTAAGAAGCGGTAGAAAAATGTGTTATAATAATTGTGTATATGGACGCTGATATGCAATACTGTGTCAAGCCACATGGACTTCATTTTGAGAAAATGGCGTCTAACGATGTCAAACCTATTCTTAACAAACATGTTCGAAGAAGTATATATCCACCTTTTCTTTTATTTTTTGATAAAAGGTGTAATGAATTAAAAGCAGATTGATATATTTAATATATTATCTAATAAAAAGTTTTTCAAATATATAAGATTATCGTATAAATTGTAAAATATGGAACGCACTTGAAATTCGAAACAATTAATTAGGAAACATTTTCCATACTTTTTTAGTTTATATGACCTTACATTTTTTTGAATAATGTTAAATAGGTGATGCAGTATCAAAATACATCAATATCTCAGAATTTGACTTTTTGTGGCTTAACACATTATTGCTTATCAGCATCCATATATAACTACCTTCATTTTTCACATATTTCAGAACTAATTAAAAACTATACAAATTTCAATTCAATTCTTAGGTTTAATGGCTTTTAGCTGTGACATATGAGCACGGATTATTTCGCCAATGTTACGTAGGACTATACAAATTTAAAACTCAATTTCAATAGTGCGTCAATTGTGTGATTATTATTTATGTGAATTCAATAAATAATGTGTAAAACTGCGACTGAATAAGGTAAATAAATACTATAATTTTTATAGGATATGTTCAAAAAGTACAATCTAAGAGCAATAAATTTATTTAAAGAAGTTATATATCCAGCCACAAATCAAAGAATTGAATTTGAGTGTAAATCCATCTTCTCTTTTCTATTTTGATAAATGGTTTAATTATTTAAAAGCAGATTGATGTATTTAATGTTTTATCTAATTAAATTATAAAAAGTTTTTAAAATATTTGAAATAATTTTATTTGGTGGTAGCTTAAAAAAATCTATAACCATTGGACCTGTAACTTGACGATTCAAAAGTGCTGTAAATAGCCTATTTGAATAAATTATATTTTAAATTTGAATTTTGAATATAAATTGCAAAATATGAAATAACTGGAATTCGAAACATTAAATTAAGAAAAAAAATTCTGTACTTTTTTGAATAATGTTATTTAGGTAATGCAGTATCAAAGTACATCAGTATCTTCGAATTTGGCTTTTTGTGAGTTGACACATTATTCATTTTAATTTTAATCAAAAAATAATTTTAGTCGTTGATGTTTTTATTTAAATACATGTTGTCAAATAATATTGTAAAATCATGTTTAAATACCAATTTTTTATGAAATTTAGATCATTTCAGTAGAATAATACGTAATTTTGTAATTTTATGTGTCCCAAAAGTACTTGCATCATAATAAATCATTTATTTTGCGAACTTTCGACACAGGTGTGGTAAAAATGTGCGTATTAACCTCGTTAACCAAACAGGACATCTCTGTTCGGGTTTTTGTCATAATTGTACACCCGGGCAGAAATGTCCTGTTTTATTCCAGTGATTAATAATATATTATATTATCAAAAATATTCACTTGCAGTATATTTTTAAAAAGCAATCTTACAGGAACATATTCTATTCATAAGTATTGACAAAAAATTAATTAAATAACACATGAGCGCAACTATTTGCAACGGAATCTTCTATTATATAAACTTAAGTAAATCAATGGAAAAGTCCTATGTTAATACCACTACAATAGGACGCTGATAAGCAATATTATATCAAACGTCACTGCTTTTATTTTGTGGAAAATGGCGTCGTTTGAAGTAATATAATTATATCCGTGAGTTATTTTCTATTTTGATAAAAGGTATAATGAATTAAAAGTGGATTGGTATAATAAAATTTGCTTATCAGCATCCAATTAAGCTAAACAATTACAGTTTACAAAAAAGAAATTTAAAGTACATATTAAAAAATTCTTACTAGCTAAAGTATATTATTCTGTTCAAGATTATATAGATGATAAAGATGCTTGGATTTAGTATAAGCTGGACTCACACAGGGTATTTAATATATTTGTAACTCATAAATGTACCCATCGTAAAACTTTTAAAAGAGTAACTATCGATTCTTGCCGGTTCTTCTCGGTAGAATCTACATTCCGAACCGGTGGTAAATTAATTAATTAGTGTTTTGTTTTCTTTAGTTTTTGTATTGACGATTCAAAAGTGCTTGTAAAAGCCTATTTGAATAAAGCATATTTTGATTTTAAAAATCTAAACATCACTTGAACCGACGGAGACGTCTGTTTGTTTCAATGACAGTTTTATAAAAATCTAAAACAATTGACTTCTAGCCTGATGATTCAAAACGTTTTAAAAAGACCTTTACACTAAGGCGTTGCAAATGGAGTCACTTTTGTATCGTGTGTCGGAAACAAGATACCAGACAATGTAATATTTTTACCGACTTTAAAACGGGGGTAGTTCTCAATTAGTATTACCTCAGAACATTCGTAGTGCTACCTCAGAACTCCGTCTTTTCTAAACTGATTTTAAAAATAATATTCTTATTTAAAACGCTTTTTTTAAAGTCTTGATTAGGTACATATGTTTTATTGGAAACCCATTAAACTTTAAAGTGACCACTTCAAGCTGAACTGCGGTGAGACTTCTTTAGAGCATTCTATTAATTATATCCGAATCATATACTTATATTATTAATTCGAGTGGAATTTTGTTTATATGTTTGTTTGTTACGATTTTACGCCCCAATCATTCAACCAATGTGAAATATGCATGCACATGAGGGTACAAAAAAGACTTGCCTTTCATATAGAAAAAAAGTTCTTTTAATATCCTTATGGAATTGCTTTTTTAGTACTAATTTTAAAATGGTTCAGCATTACACAATCAACATAAAAGCGAGTTATATTATATATAAAATAAAAAATATATCTAATACAAGACTTTTTATATAGTGGCCACTAACTCAAAAAAAAAACATTATTTTATTTACCAATCGACTAATAGAAGAATATACTCTTTTAAACAAAAAATATTCAATCTTTTTAAAAAAGTCTTGTTACAATAAATATACTTACTACTTATTATTACTAACTTACTAGATATTATCTCCTTCAATATCTATACTTGGTACTTTAATAACCTATACTCATTTTATAAACAGAATAGATTTTAATAGAATACTTAAATCCATTGCTTTCTCTATCTGTAATCTGTATGTTACTAAATACATATGTAGAATCTATTTTATGTGACAGATGTTAAAGACATAGGTGCAGAGAAATAACACAAAAACTTGAAAAAAGATCTTAAAAATAGAAAAATAGAATGAAAAACCAATCTAGAAAAATATTTCACCTATCACCTACACAAAGCAAACTCAGATAGTTCACATTTTTAAACTTAATTCAATTCAATTATTTGGTTAACAGCTTTTAGTTGTGATACTAAGAAACATGTTATTTTGACAATGTCACGTGGAAATTATCTTAATATCAATTCAATTCAATTCTTTGGTTTATGGATCTTAATATCAAGTACAACATACAGGTATACTGGTCTGTCTTAATGACAGTTTGAATCAGTGTTGCATCGCTGTTGTTGATGACTCGTTAGGCGGGAAATGCACTTGTAAGTCTTACATTACTAAGTAATATAAACTCTATAACCTAGTAACAGATACATCGTAAGGTATATGGACGCTGGTAAGCAATACTATGTCAAATAACACGGACTTGATTTAGAGAAAATGGCGCTTGAAGATGTCAAACCTATTCTTAATAAATTAGAAGACGTATATATCCTTCTCTTTTTTATTTACTAACGGCCCGCCCCGGCTTCGCACGGGTACATGCACACACACACACACACACACACAATTTTTTTTATTCATAGTTTTTATTAATGTACTCGCGGCACTTTAATTTCTGACATTGACTCCCTCCCGTACCCCAGTGACGCTGACATGGAGCCTATATCGCATGCTGGCTAGCTGAGCGCGGTGAGCGGCAACCACGCGACTTTTTTCTAAAACTTGCATTTTTAAACTCGTGATATCTTCCGAATGAAATGTCCGCATGGAATAATTCAAAAAGTTATAAAATGGTACTGAACCCGTCCTGAATATAAAGTAATTTATTTATTTCGATAAGGATACCAAGATACAAATAAAGAGTCTTTTCAAGCGGCGGCATATGAATTAAATTTTTAGAACAAAAAACCGCTTACTGTGACATAACTATGATATTTAGACATATGCTGTTGCGACACTTTTTGTAGATAATGATGAGTTCTGCAAAGTCGTAGTAAATGATTTTGTTCTATCATCAATAGTTTTCGCAGCGCACGCGACGTAAGGAATTTTTCTGGTCATTTTTTTACACCTTGGGTTACATTATTAGAGTTTTAGTAAGGATCCCTAATTTTTTTAAAAATATAATATAGTAGTCCGGGTTCCCTGGCCTATTTTTTCACTTGATTAGTAACAAGCTAATTTTCCGTGAGTAGCTTCGTTTCAATGAGGCGCCCAACTTTTTCCTGTGCGAAAATTCTCAATTGTGGTACGTAACAGGGGTAGCAGGAATAAAAGATGTTGACTTGATGATTCTCACAAATTTATTACTAACTGGATTTTTTTTGTAAAATTTAATGATAATAATCTAAATTATTCGAAAACATTTTTGTCCTACAAAATGTATGGTTTCATCAAAATGTCCCCCTGCTTCCAACATGTATTGATAACAAGGTCATCAAAAATGATTGCTAACCAGTTGATTTATTTTTTTTTACTTCGTTAATATTTATATAATCTAACAGTTATATTGTCCTACATATTGCATGGTACGTTATCCCGGTCCTACACTCCGAAATGGTTAATACCACAAGACCATCTTTTTCATTACTAACTGTAGGACAAAAATATTACATAATAGATTAGTGTGTTCTCTGCCCAAATGAAACAATGTCCTACAAAAAAACAGGTATCTATTACTAGTCCTACAATAATTGCCATTTTTTCGTTTTCCTATTTGTAACTCTAGAAATTTAAAAAGTATGTTACGCGTGCGAATGAATTTCCATGATTTGGACCAATTTCATTCTGTAGATTTTGAGAAATCTCAAAAAAAAACTAAAAAAATAAATTTTTCAAATGTGGTTTTTTTCAAACTAACTTTTAAATAGCTTAACCAATCAATTCCAACAACTAATCAGCTCTCAACCTTGTAAAACCACGTCGATTGCCGCAAACCAAATCAAAATCGGTTGATTCGTTTGTGAGTTATCGTGAACGAAAGAAATCTAAAAAATTGATTTTTTTCAAATTATTTCGAAATTTTTCATATGATCAATAGGTGTTTTTGAGTCTTCCACATGACTTGAAAAATAACATCGATGGCCACCAATCGAGTGAAAATCGGTTGATTCATTAAAAAGTTACGGCAATTTAAATTTACATAAATTGTACTTTATGAAACTGTTATCAGACTGTTGAGCTCGAAGAGCTCAAAAACATAGAGCAGCTCTTGTATTGAGTACGGAGAGCTCAAAATAATGTACTATTTATAGTTTTGAGCTCGCAGAGCTCAAAAACAGGGTAATAAACGAAATCCAAGCTCTTAGGTATGGGAATAGCGGGAAGTTACAGAGACGGCCTGCAAGGTCTACCATCTTTTCTAATTTTTATTTTCAAAATTGGTCAATAATAAATAAAGAGGGTTCGCGTTTCAACCAATAAGGAATTATGTCCCATTTTTTTGCGAGTTTCGACTATTGAATAACTTCAAATTCCCAAGAATATAAATGTTAGGGTAAAAATACAGTGATAACATGTTTTTTAAAATTTAAATAAGTTTATTTTTTATAAAAATTGGTAGAAAAATATGTATGCTCTGCGCATGACTACCGCTGTAGTAACGAAATACAGATAATAAATTGCTTGTTGGTTAATTTCATGAATTTTAAATATAGATTCAATTGGAGGACCAGGATAACGTACCACGCAAATTGTAGGACAATGTAACTGTTACATTATATAATTATTAAGTAAGTAAAAAAATAAAAATCAGCTGGTTAGCAATCATTTTTGATGACCTCGTTATCGATACAGGTTGAAAGAAGGAGGACTCTTCGATCAAACCATACATTTTGTAGGACAAAATTTTTTTTGAATAATGTAGATTATTATTATTAGATTTAACGGAAAAAAATCCAGTTACTCATAAATTTTTGAGAATCATCAAATCAACATCTTTTATCTCTGGTACCCCTGTTACCTACCACAATCGAGAATTTTCCATAGGAAAAAGTTGGGCGTCTCATAGAAACGATGCTATTCACGAAGATTTGGCTTGATAGTAATTATTTTAATATCATGGATCTGTATTACTATTTTCGAGCGTAGGACCGGGATAACGTACCATGCAATTTGTAGGACAATATAACTGTTAGATTATATAAATATTAACGAAGTAAAAAAAAATAAATCAACTGGTTAGCAATCATTTTTGATGACCTTGTTATCAATACATGTTGGAAGGAGGGGGACATTTTGATGAAACCATACATTTTGTAGGACAAAATTTTTTTCGAATAATTTAGATAATTATCTTTAGATTTTACAAAAAAAAATCCAGTTAGTAATAAATTTGTTAGAATCATCAAGTCAACATCTTTTATTCTTGCTACCCCTGTTACGTACCACAATTGAGAATTTTCGCACAGGAAAAAGTTGGGCGTCTCATCGAAACGAAGCTACTCACGGAAAATTAGCTTGTTACTAATCAAGTGAAAAAATAGGCCAGGGAACCCGGACTATAGCCTATGTTACTCGGGAATAATGTAGCTTTCCAAAGGTGAAAGAATTTTTGAGATCGGTCCAATAGTTTCGGAGCCTATTCATTACAAACAAACAAACAAATCTTTCCCCTTTATAATATTAGTTATTTATATAATGAATTAAAAGTAGAGTGGAATAATAAAGTTTTATCTACGAATAAATTTTTGAACTATATGGTATTATTGTACATTGCATTTGACAATGAATCTTAATGAAACTTCAATATTTAGAACATCAAATTAAGAAACTTTTCGGACTCACTTAGTTTAAATGACTTGATTTTTTAAAATGTTAAATACGCGACGCATTATCAGGATACATCAATTTCTTCGAATTTGACTTTTTGTGGGATAACTCATTATTGCTTACCAGCATCCATATGTTACGTTCATACTATTTGACGTTAAAAATCTGTACCCATTTCTAACTTTGACAAGTTTGTCATTTGACTTGTTGTCCCAAAGATACACTCGCCTGTCGTAATCAGTCATCCAAAGTGATCAGTTCCAAGCTTCCATACGTAGTTACGAAAAATAAGGCACTTATAATAAATTCTTTCAGATGTAAAGTATTAAAAAATGTAAATCTTTATAAAGGTCAGAGAGCAAAACTTATAAGTGTAATTTTCGTCTAACACTTTATAAAAAAATAATGATATGCACACACCTATGGTATGGCCATGGAATTTATTTAATGTATGGAGAATCTTTAAAATATGCCAAGGTTTATTAACGTTTATACAGAAAAGAGAAACAGTGGCCGATTAGAGATTTCGATTTGGGAAAAGGAGATAGATTTTAGATCTAGATCCAGGATTAAGTAAAGGCTCGACCCTTGTAAAATGTAAGTAGGTTTTGTGAAAAGCACACAATATTTTATTATGCTCGCCGTCTATGACCGTAGTATAATTGGACGCTGATAAGCAATACTGTGTCAAGCCACACGGACTTCATTTTGAGAAAATGGCGTCCAAGGATGTCAAACTTATTCTTAACAAATATGTTTGAAGAAGTATATAACCATCTTTTCTTTTCTTTTTTGATAAAAGGTATAATGAATTAAAAGCAGATTGATATATTTAATATATTATCTGATAAAAAGTTTTTCAAATATTTAAGATTATTGTATAAATTGCAAAATATGGATCACACTTGGAAATCGACACAATTAATTAAGAGACATTTTTCCGTACTTATTTAGTTTAAATGACTTGAATTTTTTTAATAATGTTAAATAGGTGATGGAGTATCAAAATATATCAATATCTCCGAAATTGACTTTTAACACATTATTGCTTATCGGCATCCAATTCTAAGTATGAACATGTACATAAAGAGGATTTGAGTTTTTTTCACTTTTATTTAAAGCTGCTTATTTTGAGTTACGCACTGTTAGAACTTCACTAATGATATGTGCCGTGAAACCTTTTTTAATTGTTAGTAAAATGTATCATGCATTTAATATTTGACAGACGCGTTAGCGCAATGGTCACTGCAACTGACTGAAGCGCTAACGGTCGCGGGTTCGATCCCCGCTCACGGCAAACGTGTGTATTGGCCATACAGATGTTTGTCGTGGTCTGGGTGTTTGTGTTAGTGTTGTGAGTGTTTCCGGATCCCCGACACAAGGTCGTGAGATCTTAATGGGGGCCGTTGAGTGTGATACGTTATTATTATGTTATTATTATAAAATATTTTTAAACAAATTAGTCCCTACAGTAGGATCTTCTTCTTCTCTTTCTTTATGATTTTCTCGATTAAAGTATACTTTGGTTCGATTGTAACTGAATCATCAATCTATAATAATATTATTAAGCTGAAGAGTTTGTTTGAACGCCCTAATCTCAGGAAGTACTGGTTCGAATTTAAAAATTCTTTCTGTGTTACATAGTTTATTTATTGTGGAAGGCTATAGGCTATATTACATCTCGCTACGACTCACAGGAGCGAAGCAGTAACCATAAAAGCGAGTGCAACCGTAAGGGACAGCTAGTATAGGCAAGGACTTTTCTGTCGGTGGGAAAACCATCGTTAAGAAAACAAATGAGAACTACTTACGAATTTCGTATGTTTTTTTTTTAAATCTTAATTATTTCAAAGAATAATTTAACGATATTTTAGATGTAAAAGTATGTTGCAACAATGTTCATTTTTAACTTAAAGGAATTTTTTAGTTTATTTTTTTCGACTTCTCTACAGTTACAAAAAATGAAAAAATTTTAAAGTAGTAAAATTAAAATTAATTTTAATAATACATTTTAAAATAAAACTTTAGTAACAAAAAAATGTCACCGATAACTCAACCTCCGCCACACACCTTTAAAACAAATCCTAAAAATTTCAAATTTTCACCAAAACTCTTTTTTCTAAAACCTAAGTCTACGACGCTACGCCTCTACGCGCTACGAGAGGGGCGGAGGGGGGTCCAAAGTGGGCGGAGCCGGACCCAGCCCTCATCTGCTTCGCGAATTGGTACCGCAGAGGAAAATACGCCTCTCCAAGCCAGTGTCGCTCCGACCGCCGAAGGAGTCGGATGTGTATGATCTTAGTGCTAAGTTTACAAGGATTTTATCGTGTTTAGTGTTGTGTGTGACATGTTGGGAGAAACGGGTGCAACGCGCTAGGACATGTCGCGAAGGAAACAGAGCAACCCAAAGCCTTTGAAACGTGAGTTTATACTTAATAACTATTATATGTAGAGCCGTTGTTTCTATAACCGGTAGACAAGCGAGAAATAAAGTTTCAAAAGTTGTTTATGAGTTTGAGACATCTTTTTACAAGGTTTTTGACATACAAGTATTTATTTACTTATTATAAGTTAACATAATTGTTAGTTTTAAGTTTGAAAATGGTGGTAAAGTTTTGAACTTAACTAAACTTTATCTTAAATTTCGGTTATTATTAATAACACGGTTTCCATCTAAAGCCAGTCTCTTATATGTTACTAATAAGTAAATATGTTTACTAATATATATAATTATTCTTACATATACTGTAAATGTGATTTGTATATATAATTATGAAGCAAAGCAACCGGTGGTATGTTTCTATGTATTTATTTATATAAAGAAAGAAGATAGAAAATAAAGATATACATAAATATGTATAAATGTATATATCGCTGCTAAGAATATCGATGCAACTAAAAATGATGAATTTTAGGGAATCGGGTTTTTAAATTTCTTTATCAATATGTTGGTGCATAGCTGCAAAATTTAAACGATCCCTTGATGTTATAACTTTATTGATTTAAAGAAAAATCATCATCGCATCTCTTTTCATGATAACATCAAAGATTTACGGTCTTTTGACATACTTAGTTCTATTTGTTAGAATTTTTAGTTACGATATTCTTGCAAACCAGCGATATAATCTAAACATTTAGTATGACTACAACCCTTATCTATAATACAAAATACATAATATGTTTTATATTTAAATGATTATTGAACGTTATCGTCACCGACGTGTTTAATTTAACAATATTATATTGTGTTTAACTGTGGATGTGGTATATGAAAACTGTTGTATCCATTTTGATGGATCTTGGCTATGTGATACTTTATATGCCGGGTCTGGAAAATCATATTTTTTGTTACGGAATATTAAGTACTTTCCGAAAAGATAATCATAAGGTATTGCCATAATATTCTAAAAATAACTTTTTTCCCGCAACATGTACGTTACATGTTTTAGATAAGACTTGCTCGCGACTTCGGTCACGTTAATGTAGATTTTGTTTTATAATATAATTCCTATATCGTTAAATATAACCAATGACCATTTAGAATAATGTACCATTGAAATGGTACTTTTTAAACTAAGTACTGAGTTCTGAAGTTTACTTCGTACAATTCGTTTCTCTTTTTTATATTAGTATGTATTAGTTTTGCCCCTACTTCACTCATTCAAACCAAAAAGAAAATGAAGAATTCTTGTAATTTTTTTAAAAGTTTGGGGTCATTGAGCACTATTTTTTTTTTAAAGTAACATATACAAAAGCAGAGAAGGTTTAGAGTTAAAACGCTCGTATCAAATGTTATTCAAAATTAAGTGAAAATGTGACACATGGATGACCAAATTTTAATATTAAATCCTTCTCTGTTTAATAACATAAACGGTTACATATGAATATAAATTAATTTTGCGCCTCTATCGATTTTGATGAAACTTAAATACATCAATCTTTATTAATGTTAATATAAGGCCGCCTTGTATAAGCTGTCGATGTCATATTACAATTTAACAGATTATTAATTTTTGTGTTAAAATGCTTTTAACTATCCAAATGCGGTTAGTTTTGATAGCAATAGTTTTACATAATTAGCCCCTTGCTTTAGATAGGTGTTACAAGGCAAATAGTTAAAAGGTTAAGTTTCATGGTTCTACCTACTTGTAAACTTTCATCTTTTAATATCACTATGTTCTTATCAGTTTTTTTATCGCATGTCCATAATGTAATAATGCTGGGTGTGATAGGATATGAAAGAGCATTTTTCTTTACAATAAAAAAAGAATTACATCTCCATTTTTTGTGTATGAATTATCAAAATTCGGCCATGGTTAGAATAATTTTTTTTTCACTTGCACGTTGTTTCAACATAGTACATCAAAATCAAATCAAAATCAAAATATTTTTATTCAAAATAGGAATTTACATTCTCTTTTTGAACGTCAAGAAAATGAATCTACCATTTACATAAACAAATAACCAATAAATAGAAATAGACTAAAAAGGATTTTAAGCATATCATTTTTTAAAATCTATTTAGACCTAGAATAAAACCCAACTCACAGAGTATAAATAACCAACAAATTCAATTAGTGAAGTCGTTTCAAAATTATTGAATAAAAATCAAATAAATGAATTAATTAAAAAAATAAAGATTTATATAGGATTAAAAAATAGGACAAATTTCAGATAACTTTTGAATTAAGATAAATTATATTTTTATATTATATTATTTCTAATAAATTACATATTTTTAATAGGTAGAGATAACAGGTCATTGCCCTTTGCCCTACATCAGTAGAATTTTTCCTTGAAATCATGAGTCAAGGTGGGTTGTATTGGGTTTGATAATTACTTATAAATGTGATGTATATCCCGACTTATAAATGTGAATGTGTTTGTTTGTTACGTGTTCGACCTTTACTACTCAATTCATTGTCATAAAATACTAACACATTGTCAAGGGTACAGAAAAGAATATCTTGACAATTTTCAATGAGGAAAAGCCTACAGAAGCTTCTACTGACTTATTGTAAGAAAATCCATTATGTATGAATGATTTTAAAAGAGTACCCATCGAGTTTCTTGACGGTTCTCGATAGAGACTACATTCCAAACCAGTGGTATCTTAAAAAAAAATTATAACCAATGCACCTGTAACTTGACGCCTCGAAAGTGCTTTGAAAAGCCCATTTGAAAAACATATATTTTGAATTTGAATACAACTTGTATACGAACTGGCTCGATAGGAGCAGTACTTTACTGTAGTAGCTAAAATAGCTACTGAGTGAGAGCCGAAAGGCTAACCCGTACCTATTCTTATTTCGTTATTCCTTTCTAAGCTGGCAACGCATTTATGGCTCCTCTGATGTTGCAAGTGTCCATGCGCGGCGGTGATCATTAAGATCATGCCACGCTCGCTAGTTAGCCAGATAGTTTTAGATAAGAAAGGACCACCACAAGTTCTCTTCATCTTTTGTTAAGTATAGCGTCAATATTAAGTGCTTGGCTTTTCCCCCATTATCTTACACCATTTTACAGAAGTGGTTTAATATAAATACGACTTACTTATATGTCATCTGGTTTGTATAAATGGTCATCGAGTGTTATGTTCTTATTGTTTACAACGCGAGGATAGCGGGCAGGCTGGTAAATTATATAATTTTTGGTTATTATAGAGGATGTGTTTCCTTGAATTTATGAGTCAAGGTAGGTCATATGGTGTCACAATGACTTGTACTATTAGTCTGAATAACAAAAGTCCCGGATTCACGTGAAATACCGATTGGCAAAAATGTAGGAAAATTGTATTAAAATAATGTTTATTAATATAGATAGATTGAAAACCTTTGGTGTAAATTCATGAATGAAATTATTTGTAATATTGTCAAGGGATTTCATTGACTGTGTTGGTTTTTATTTTAGTTTTTTTTAATGTATATATTATTCAATTATTACATTATCTATAATTGTTTATTTATATATATTTAATTAAAGGTTTTATTGTATAAAAGTATTTTTACGTTACTTAAGAAAAAGTTAGTATGAATTAATAATAAAAGTGCTCAATCGTGCCTACCCGGATTCGACACTGTTACCGTTTGTTAAAATTCACATTCTTTGTAGATTAGCTTATTTTAATAGCCCGAAAATTATTTTGAACTCAATAATATTAAGTATTTTGGGTTTGATAAAGACTTAAATAAAGTTATGTAACGATTGGCGAAATCACGAGATAGGTCACGTGATCTTAATTATTCACAGTAAGTCGAGTTTAATAAAACCCATTTAAAGGTAACGTACCTTAATCGGTGGGCCTAGAAGCATAATTTTTTTGCAAAGGAGTTTATTATATGGACTACTTGCTCCCTGTGGTTTCGCCTGTGGAATAAAATCTTGGAAATGAGGAATTTTTATTTTTAATTTTATATAAATTTAGCCATTATAGTGTAAAGAACAAACATACACTGTAATTTTTTTGTTCACAGCTTATAATCAATGTTTATACCTATTATATTCAAAATTATATTTTAAATTAATTATAGTCGAATTTCGACCACCGGGCGATCACTAGGATGGATGCTGATAAGCAATAATGCGTCAACCTACAAAAAGTCAAATTCTGAGTTATTAGTGTACATCGATAATTAGTCTCGTATTTTAAATTATTCAAAACAGTTAATATAAGTAACAAAAAAAATCTTAATTTTATGTTACGAATATTGCAGTGTGTGAATTATTTTGCCATTAAAAATAATCTTATATATTTAAAAAAACTTTTTATTATACTAAACTGCTTTTATTTCATTATATTTTTTACCAAAACAGAAAAGGCAATTTAGACATAAACTTCTTCAAACGAATTGATTAAGAATAGTTTTGTCATCTTTAGACGCCATTTTCTCAAAATGAAGTCCGTGTGGCTTGACATAGTATTGCTGATCAACGTCCACTTATAATTACAGTACGAGATTGATTAATAAGCAATTAAATGTATTTAAAAATCACGGCTCAAGGGGTAGTAATACAGATTAAAAATTTTGTATCAAAGCTATTTTTTATCTACATAACATTGCCTGCCAGGCGTGTTAAATAATTAAAAATGATATTATTTATCTCGGTCGAAAGCAAAATACAAGTTGATTATAACAGTTATCAATATGTTATTAAGGAGAAAGTTCATGTGATAATAATTTCAACGGTAATTTAATGTCAAGGTGACTGAATAGAAGCCAAGTTTAGCGCGCGACTTTGTTTGATAAGTTTGATTATTTCGTACTTAACCCATTGAGAAAAAGGAAAGTAACATCCTGCAAATGTCCCACAGCTGGGCAAAGGCCTCTCTTATTAAGGAGAAGGTTTTGAGCTTAATCCACCACGCTGTTGCACTGCGGGATGGCGGATATAAATGTGTCACAACTTCTCTCGGCTTGCTTTCCTTCACCGTTGAGCTCGAGATGAATTTAAACACAAATTTAGCACTTGTAAACTCAGTGGTATTAGCCGGGGTTTACTCCTGCGATCATCGGTTGAAATCGACATCTCTGCTCCATGCAATGCATGTCCATCCTACTAATATTATAACTGTGAAAGTTTGTATGTGTGGATGGATGGACGGATGGATGTTTGTCACTCTTTCACGCAAAAACTACTGAACCGATTTGGCTGAAAGTTGAAATGAAGGTGGCTTATATCTTGGATTAACACATAGGCTACATTTTATCCCGAATAATTTGAAGTTCCCACAGGAATAATATAAACAGTACTTTATACTTTTTCACCCAAAAACTACTGAACCGATTTGATTGTTTGAGATGAAGATGGCTTATATCTTGGATTTACATTTAATACTCCACGCGGAAGAAGTCGCGGGTGAAAGCTAGTTTATAATAGTGACAGTGAATGTGTTTATAGGTGTTGTTAGGGTGTTAAAGGATGTTAGGATGTTTAAAGTTTAGAATATAACAGATGCGATCTAGAAAACTGTATAATCACAAAATATGTTTCATTTTCTAGCCGTACCAATGACGTAATTTGTATACAAAATTTCATCCCCTATTTCAATCACTTTTTCGCAATAAAAAGTAGCCTATGTCCTTATTGAGGCTCTAGACTATCTCTGTGCTAAATTTCATTCAAATCGGGTAAGTATTTTAGGCGTGATTGCGAAACATAATGACTTACTTTCGCAATTATAATATTAGTAAGGATTTTTCGTTAATTTTCCGCCTAAAAGCTATCCGTTGGCTAAGCTGGAATATATCCATGTTGAATTTTATCAATAACAAGCCAGCACTTTTATTGTTAGTGTTCGATAGCTCAGTAGAGATTAAGTATATTCAATTAAACATTAAATAAACATAAAAACTTTAATTTCAAGCTCATTTTCACAACAATAATACATATTACGCAACAGAAAAATCAATACATCTTCCACGTTCTAAATTTGAAAGAAGATGAAAAAACACGGCCAACTGGCTGTATAACTATACAACGAAATTAATTACACATGTCATAAATCCTATTTAAATATATAATGATATAATAAATATGGAATAATAATAAATATATATAAATTGATCCTAACGGTTAGTATATAAAAGTATGATCATTTCAATATTTACGTACGGAATATATTATTATTCGAGAATATACCAGTTTACTTAGAGATTAACTGGATGCTGATAAGCAATAATGTGTCAACCCACAAAAAGTCAAATTCGGATATATCGATGTATTTTGATACTGCGTCACCGTTTTAGCATTATTAAAAAATTCTAGCCATATACATTAAATAAGTACTGAAAAAAATTTCTTAATTCAATATTTCGAATTACAAGTTTCATATTTCGCAATTTATACAATAATCTCGAATATTTGAAAAACTTTGTATTAAATAATACTTTATATATATATATCAATCTACTTTTAATTCATTATACCTTTATTCAAAATAGAAAAGAAGATGGATGTATACGTCTTCAAATAAATTTATTAAGAATAGGTTTGACATCTTTAGACGCCATTTTCTCAATATGAAGTCTGTGTGGCTTGACACAGTATTGCTTATCACCATCCAACTATACTCACGTTAAGTTGTATCAAAATCCATTCGCATTCTCATATCATATATACGCAAAAAATTTTTCAATGTTTTGTCTATGGTTTTAATATCGGTTATTTTAAAAATGTCTTTGTCTTTCTAGATATATTTTAGCGTTTTATATTATATGTTTTGATCAAAATCTGTTAAGTATTTTAGGGATTTTTTTACCTTATCTATGTAGATAACGTAAAAAGCATTTGTCATTTATTCTTAATTTATCATTCGAGTGTCAAAAAATATAACTTATGAAAACAATTTACGCACAGACGCGATGCTGTTATTATTTTACAATATTTTCAGATAGACATATAGATATTTTTTTTTGTTTGTACGAACGATTCAAAGCGTGAGTTCAACACTCGCTTATCTATCTATTAATGTATTCTTTGATTGTTTGTTTATCAGGCCGTGTGATAGCACGGGTTATTATATCGTGGAAACGTCCCAATGCTGGGGTTGGGTGAGGTGTTTTGTTTTTAAATTTGGAACTGTATTTGCGGTTGGATTATATTTTTCGGTAATTTTTTTCTTTTCGCTTTTTTTGGCTGTGTGATTGATAATCATCATCAATTATCAATTGCACTGCCAAAAAAAAACGTGATTCATACGTTTTCGGATTTAGCACTGTTTTTTTTTGTATTTAAATATTTTTTTTTAAATATGGAATTTAAAAGTTTTTTCTTAGAATTAATTTTTTTTAAATACTTTGACAATTTTATCTCCAGTACTTACATTGGTACTGTAATAAGTTATCAATCAGTTTTTGCGATCAGTAGTAACAGACAAACAATATAACAACTCTATCTTAGTTATAATCATTAAATATTACAAGGTCAGGCCTTAAAGGATATTTTAATATTAGATATACATTTTACGAGCGGATTAAAGGTCGAAAATAAAATCGTTTTTCTCGGAATGTTTATAGAACTAACTCTATAAGCTATAATATAATCATTCGCTCAGTTTAATTGGAAAGGAAATCATTTGAATAAAAATTTGATTGTGACATTCCAAAACTTAGTAACAGATAATTATGACTGACGAATGATGACTAAGACATTTTAAAGCCACTTAAAGATTTAGTTTATTGTATAAAAAATAGGTATTTTTTTATTGAAATTACAAAATTTCAAAAATAATTTATATAATACTAGCTTTCGCTAGCGGAATCGTTCGTGATTATCTCTATATTATGTTTATCTCGGCAGATTATTTGCAAATATTCTAACATAGTGAATTTTATTGAAATCACAAAACACATAGATATCTTTAGTTATATAATATAATTGATGATCTGTACTTATTATAAAGAGATAACTTTGTAATGTTTTATGTATCTCCAGGTATCGTTAATACTTGAATTAAAGATCATCGGTTAACATACGCGTATTCAACCTACTGAATACTTCAACACCCAAATAGCATGCTATAAATTAAATCTGTACATTTTTAAATTAACTTATAACTAGCAGCTCCTCGCGGTGTCCCTAGTATTTATGGTTACTGCTTCGCTCCTGGTTTGATGCTACGTAGCTTATAATCTTCCCTAATAAACAGGCTATACGACGCAAAAAGAATTTTTCAAATTGGATCAATAGTTTCAGAGATAACCCCTATATACAAAAGTGTATTGATATGTATTTTTATACATAATTAAAAGATCTATATATATTAGCATCCCTCTCTACTTCTCTGTATAAGCGATAAGTGTACGAAATTTCATACTTCTCCGTCCACGCAGTTTTCGTAAAAAGTGGTATAAAGTTTTTACTTCACGTATTTAAATATCTATAGTTATAAAACTCGTTATATGTGATGTATTACTCTTATATTGGAAGAGTGAGGATGAAAGAATTATTGTAAAGATGGATTTTGATGATTTTTTTTATTACATCAGAATCACATAAAATTAAATAAAATACATTTTTTATCAATCGATTATTAAACTAAACGCATTATTTTCAGCAGCGCCACAGAAAAAACCCACATTAACCGTAATGATTACAATTTTTCCACAGATTCAAAGGTGATCAGAGCTCCGAGATAATACGAGAATAATAACTTGTCATTTAACTTAGACGATAACAGACAAACACACGGTATCATAACTCGATAATTCTTATCTGGTTTGCTTTCTCTGACTTATTAAAAATACGAATACTTAGCTCGGCGATAGCATCAGAAACTTGACCGTCCGTTATCAGTACATTCATATTTAATGGTATCATATTCTATTATTAAACCAAGTCTGTGATGTTAGTTAAAACGTAAGAACGACTGACAGCTGATTTTGTTATGTATATCCTAATTACAATTAAATACTCGATTTATTTTTCTTTCTTAAAATGTACATTATGTCTTCTTCTCGCTGTTTCGTTCGCGATTATGGTTACTGCTGGTACATCGTAAAGATTCAAAAAATGTTTCAAAACCATCAATAAAACATATCTTTACAAGACTCTACTGGAAGAAAAGTACAGGAATAATTTTGTAACTCCGTTCCTTACTGTGTTTTGAAATTAGACAGATGAGATGAGTCGTAGCGTCATGTATTATATATGTAACCTTCCTTAAAAAACTGACTAGGCTATAGGAAGTACGTTCCATATTTAGAATTATACAATAATCTCATATATTAGAAAAACTTATTATTTGACAAAACTTTTGATTTTACCAATCTGCTTTTTATTCATTATACCTTTTATCAAAATTAAAAAGAATAGATGGATACTTCTTCAAACAAATTAATTAAGTTAATAGTTTTGATATCTTTAGACGCCATTTTCTTAAAACGGAGTGTGGCTTGACATAGTATTGCTTACCAACGTTCATATGTTACTTGTACCGTAATTGACATAAACAACTCTGTAATCTGGTAACGATTACCTAGGTAACCTTGAAGCTATTGCTATTTCATAGGGAACAATACGGTTTTACCAAAGGTCGTTCTACAACGGATGCAGGTATGGCGCTACTTAAACACATATATGACGCTTGGGAGAAATCACAGAATGCTATTGGTGTATTTTGTGATTTATCTAAAGCATTTGACTGTGTGGAACATGAAACGCTATTATGTAAGCTAGAATATTACGGAGTTAAAGGGAAGGCTCTTGATCTTATTGCTTCGTACCTGTCTCAGAGAGTTCAACATGTTTCTATAAATGGAATTAAGTCATCTGGATCTGTCTTAAAAATGGGTGTTCCACAGGGATCAATTTTAGGTCCTTTATTATTTTTAATATACATCAACGATCTTCCATTCTATGTTAGAGGTGTTTGTGATATTGTATTGTTTGCTGACGATACTTCACTTATTTTCAAAGTTGACAGAAATAGAACTAATTATGAATATGTAAACAATGCATTATCACTGATACATGGTTGGTTTACAACTAATAATCTAGTTTTAAATGCCAAAAAAACGAAATGTGTGGTATTTACTTTACCTAACGTTAAACAACCTAATTATAATTTGATATTGAATAATGAGATCCTTGATGTAAGTGACACAACAGTATTCCTGGGAATAACCTTGGATACGAAGCTTCAGTGGAATTCCCATTTGTCATCTCTCACGGGAAGACTCAGCTCCGCAGCATACGCGGTTAGGAAAGTTCGTCAACTAACCGACGTTGATACAGCTCGATTAGTATATTTCGGTTATTTTCATAGTATCATCTCCTATGGTTTGATGCTATGGGGTAGCGCTTCAGATGTTAATACAGTTTTTATTTTGCAAAAAAGAGCTATTCGTAGTATTTATAATTTAGGAGCTCGGGAATCCCTTCGAGATGTTTTTAGTAAAGTAGGTATACTAACGGTTGCGTCACAGTATATTTATAACAATATTTTACATATCCATACCAATATTGATTGTTTTGAGAGAAATAGTGACTCGCATTGTATTAACACAAGAAGAAAGGATAAACTCATAACACCAAGCTTTCGACTTCGCAAAGTAAATGTTTCCTTTCTGGGGCAAGGTGTCCGTTTTTATAACAAAATACCAAAGAAATTTTTGCAGTTGTCAATCAATAAGTTTAAATTGTATATTAAAAATTCTTTAATAGCTAAAGCATATTATTCTGTACAAGATTATATAGATGATAATAATGCATGGATTTAGTATAGATGAATTTCATACAGGATGTTTAATATAAACATTTGTAATTTTTAAAATGTATATACTTAATAACACAATTTTAAAAGAGTACCTATCGAGTTTCTTGCCGGTTCTTCTCGGTAGAATCTACATTCCGAACCGGTGGTAGCTTTTCCTTAATTTAAGTACTTTTTGTTTATTTTGACGATTCAAAAGTGCTTTTAAAAGCCTACTTGAATAAAGTATTTTTTGATTTTGATTTTGATTTTGATTATTATACAAATGCTTTGAATTGTGGTTTGAAGCAAAATCTTAAAAGCATACACAGACAAACGCATTGGCGCAATGGTCACTGTAACTCAAATGGATTAAAGCGCTAACGGTTGCGGGTTCGATCCCCGCTCACGGAAAACGTGTGTATTGGCCATACAGATGTTTGTCGTGGTCTGGATGTTTGTGTTAGTGTTGTGAGTGTTTCCGGACCCCCGACACAAGGTCATGAGATCTTAATGGGGGCCGTTGAGTGTGATGCGTTATTTATTATTATATTATTATACTTTTTTTTTTATTTAAAAAACCTAAAGCCAATTAATCAGCCAACAGATTGAAGAGTCAATAAATTGTAGCAGTGTTCATGGGAACTGCCTTATCTCGATTCCATTACAGACGAGTGGTATACACTATCTGAATTGAATAAAATCTGTTATACCAATTACATCATGTTATCAGCCCCTTAACGTCTTCAAGGTTTGTTTTCCTTTAAAGTTCGTTAATCCTAGATCATTTGGACGGAATTTGACCTTCTGAATAGGTATATTTTTAATAATATTGTAAAGCTAAAGAGTTTGTTTGTTTGAACGCGCTTATCTCAGGAACTACAGGTTCGAATTGAAAAATATTTTTGTGTTAGATAGTTTATTTATTGAGGAAGGCTATAGGCTATATTACATCACGCTACAACTCATAGGAGCGAATCAGTAATCATAAAAACGAGTGAAACCGGAAGGGACGTTCATACGACTTCTTTGTCGAGAAGAATATTGTAGCTGAGCGATTACGAGTATCACTATAAAGTTCTACACATACTAGAAACAATTTTCGGGCTACTTTTTGGTAATGCATCGTAAACTGTATTAACTGTACAGGATGAACTAGAAGTACCGCGTATATATGGCTGTCGAAAAAGGTATATTTCGTGACAGACGCAAGTCCCGTACAAAGATCGACTGCGCATGTCTTAAATGTGTCAACAACAAGTGCAATATTAATGTTATTTTTTTAACCGACTTTACTATAAAGATGTATGCTCTCTGATTACTCGATAGTAGAGTGACCGATTTGGTTAACAAACCTATTCGTGTTGAAGATTTAGTTTTTATCTACTTAAAAAGTTAAGTTTTGGTCTTCTGAAACCACTGATCCGATTTGAATAATTCTTTTTACCTTGGATAGCCTGTTTATTAAGAAAGGTTTTAGGCTATATTACATCAAGCTACTCACAGGAGCTAAGTTATAACTGCGAGAAGCAGCTAGTGTTTATTAAAATTCAATACTAAACAATACTGTACCTTAAAGTGCATCGCGATGACGTTTAAAAGACCTTCCGTAAGCCAGGACGTCCTGCGTAAACCTCGACACCTGGCGACACCAGCGACATATCTGGTTATTGAGTAAAGCGGCGACATCAAAGGGGTATTGTGCGCGTACGCAAATAACGACGAAGCGCGACGGCGGGACTATTGTGCCACAAAATTATGCTTTTCCGCGGATCGTGCGTTTCCTGGTCACTTTGTTTCTGTTTATCCTTAAACAGGATTAATTATTTGTATAGTGAGCCCTTTGCGGGATTGTTTACGATCTGATGATCGTTACTATCTGGTTGTCTGGTGTAATTGAGGGTGCTATTGTCAGATTTAAATGGATTGGCGTGATTTATCCTTGCAAGTGATCGTGTTTTGATGTTGAAGTGAGGTACAGTTTGATCTATGAGGTTTTTTGTATTGTTTCGTAAGCATTGATAGAATTCAATGTGAAATGTTTATATTTGGTATATTCATTTAGAAGTCATTTTATTATTCATAAATTAAATAAATATAATATATATTATTAGTAATTATTGAATGCTGTACTAGAAAAAATAACAAGACAAAAATTACTTCATTTCTAAAACTGATGCAGTGATGATAGTGAACTGATACTTATATGAAAATTGTAAACGTCACAAAAAAAGTTATTTTTGAATAATAATAATTTCATATTTAAACAAAGCTATATTATTTCAATGTGTTAAGACGTATAGATATTCTGGTGGAAAATATAAAATCATTCACATCTATTATCACTATTTTGTTGACACTTCTGTAAAACATTTTCTATCACACTACAAAAGGCGCAATAAAACCACGTTAAAAAGTGTTCAAAAATTAAACGTTGTTTAAAATCTTGTCCAAATTATTTAACAGCGACTCAAATCACGTAAAACTCGTTAATAAGATGTCACATGATACATTTGACAACTTACTTAAACATATGTTAATTTTATTGTTCGGTGGTAGCTTTATAATAATCTAAAAAAAATATGACATGTAACTTGACGATTTGAAAGTGCTTTTAAAGCCCATTTGAATAAAGTATATTTTGAGTTTGAGTTTATATGGACGCTGATAAGCAATACTGTGTCAAGCCACAAGGACTTCATTTTGAGATAATGGCGTCCAAACATGTCGAACCTATTCAATAATATATTCTTAACAAATATGTTTGAAGAAGTATATATCCATCTTTCTTTTCTTATTCGATAAAAGGTATAATTAATTCAAAGCAGATTGATATATTTAATATATGTATTATGTAATAAAAAGTTTTCAAACATTTAAGATTATTGTATAAATTGCAAAATATGGAACGCACTTAGTAATCGAAATAATAAATTAAGAGACTTTTTTCCGTACTTATTTAGTTTATATGATTTGATTTTTTTTAATAATATTAAATAGGTGATGCAGTATTAAAATATATCAATATCTCTGAATTTCACTTTTTGTGGGTTGACACATTATTGCTTATCAGCATTCATATATAAAGCACGTTAAACTCAAGACAATCCTTAGACGCGGATTCGTAGTACAGATTTTTATAAACACGCATTTAACGTATCTTTTGTAGTAAGGCAGTTTGTGTTTATCCAAATTTCAACTCAAAAAGATACATGTAACTCGATTGGCCCATTGTATTATGAAGTAAAAAAATACAATAATTATTTCTAAAGTATTTAGTAATAATTGATATCAGTCGTAACGGGAGAGATAAGGCATTTTGCAATAATTTTGAGAACACTGTAATGATGTGAAATGATCGCTTATCGCTATCAGATGTTACGAGTGATGTGCTTTATATCGATGTGTAATATAGAATCGTTATGTAATACATATAATCGTATGATAATCGTAATTTTACTTACATTTTGTAATGATAAGGTGTTAATTTTTAGGTTCTATGCTGTTATGGAATACTAAAAATGACCTTTAAGACATTCTAAGCAGCCACTTTCGTGTCCGAGCGTAATACAGTTTAAAAAAAGTTTTGTTCATCTTTAAGAGGACATCCACGAAGCTCCTGAATTGGGTATAGATTAATTTTTTCCTTGAAAATTATGATAAACTGTGTATAAGACTTAAAAAAAGGGGCCCCGATTTTAAAAGCAAAGTACGTAATTTCTTTTACTAGAATGATATACTTATTTCTGTTGTAAATTAAAAACCAAAGTACTGAACCGATTTTGATGAAAATTCTATAAGACTTTTTTCAATTAATTAGTGAATATATTCATTCTCGAATTGGGAACGTCCTTCATTTTAAAACTCGACTAAAAATTAGATAAAATATTATTTTTATATATAAATTAACAAACCAAAAAGCCAAATCAGGAGCGTTAACTAAATATAAATAAAGTATTAGAAGCACGCGCGACCGTGGGAATAAGGGTGCAAGTATCAGAGGGTTAACACCCCATAACAATGGGTCCCAACGACGCGTTACGCGTTCGAGATTCCGAATTAACTGATCGAATGTGTTAAAATGAAGTTAGATTTTTGAGGGTTAAGTTGGATGCTAATGAATAATGTGTCAACCCACAAAAAGTCAAATTCGGAGATATTTATGTATTTTTATACTGTGTGTACCAATTATAATTATACTGTACTAATTTAACATTATTGACAAAAATTCATATAAATTAAATAAGAACGGAAAAGAGTTTCTTAATTTAATGTTTTCAATTTCAAGTGCGTTTCATATTTTGGAATTTATACAATAATCTCAAATATTTGAAAAACTTTTTAGTAGACAATACATTAAATAAATCAATCTGTTTCTGTTATAATTTTGGCATTTATATATTGATTATTTTAAACTAAATTAAAACTACATATTAATATGTAGACATAAAAAAAATCATATCACTTCTTCTATTAGCTTTAATGTATTATCCATGGTTCTTTAAAAAGGTATATTAACTTTTTGATATCCATAATAAATGAACGGGAAAATTTTAAAATAATTGCTTTTTGTGGAATAATTAATTCCCAGTAAAACTGTGTGATATATTTAAACATATTATGTATAAAATAACCTCATTGTATCCTTGTTACTCATTGATTTGCCGATAAAATAATTACTCATAATTTAGTCAGACTGACAGAGGTGGACAAAGCTTATATTAGCGCTTTAAAAACTTGTCATAATAATATATATTTGTCTCTGTCTAATATATGAAGCTGCTAAAAATAGAAAGGGATAACTATATATTTAAGTATAACTGTTTTGAAACAATATGTACGTGTATCAAGGCTTATGAAACATAACTGTACAAAAATAATAAAACATTAAATAATTAAACTTTTTAAAGAAGGAATCTCAAATACTCATTTTTTTTTCTTGAATGAAATATTTTTCCAGTTAAGTTTATTTAAATATTCTAATTAAAAAAAACGGTTTTGATGAAAATTATACATCAATCATATACCTATCAAATAAAAAAATATTAAAATACTTTGAGTTAGCGAGTTTGAAGCCTATATCAATCGCTTATCATTTCCTTATTTACAAATTCCTTTTGTTCTTTATTCTTTGTGGCTCTTAACATCAGGCGTCCCGTGCTTGCCAGCTATTTCTATAAAATAATAATATTAAAATAATTAACAGATTCCAAACGATAATTAATCCTATTAATATTATAAATTTGAACGTTTGTATGTGTGGATGGCTGGATGGATATATGTTTGCTACTCTTTCACGCAAAAACTACTGAACCGATTTGGCTGAATTTTGAAATGAAGATGGCTTATATCTTGGATTTACATTTACTATTCCACGCGGACGAAGTCGCGGGTGAAAACTAGTATAATATACCTTATTCATATATGTTATGAAACACTTTTGAATAATCAAACAAATCAGTATTTTACAGGTATATATATTTCTGTCTCCATTACCACGTACATATATAATAGTACTTCAGACCATACCTTTAGGCAAAAATTACATTTGGAGGTTTTACTCATGAGTGATATATAAGTAATAAAACTACTCCTTAAACTGCTTACTTACTTGTGTTATTTAGCAGACAAATATGTCGTATTTCTTGCCACACGTAAGAGTTACATAAGAAATTATCGATGAAATGAGTAAACTGAAACATTTTTTATAATGCAAAATTATAATGAAAAAAAAATTGTTCGAAAAGTAAGTGCCAATACAAATATCATTAACATTGAATTATTTCAAATGTAAAAGCAACATTAAACAATGTAAGTCTTGTATAAGTTTGTGAGCAAAACTTATACGTGTAAGTCTCGCCTTAGTTTTTAACATCCAGAATATTGTAAAGTCTAAAGGATTCCACATACTTTACAATGAGTTTTGGAATATTCGGTAAACTAAATAAACTCATACATATGTGAACCCGGAAGTCAACTTTTTTGGTGGTCGATAGTTATATGAAATTAATCAAAATATCTTGCATAGTTTTTTAGAACAACTGCAATCAACCAAAAACATTATTTAACACATTCCAACAGGAAACCTTATCTATATAATTATGAGAAACATATTAAAACTCATGTCTTGCATATCTCAAATAAATATTAGAATAATTAAAATCTAGTCAACCAAGGCCTTAACTAAAACAACACTGGGACAAATGCTACAATATTAACAACCTATTATGAAGCTTAACGTTCAAATATAAAGGTCACAATCCCTTGATATATTATCCATGTTATGTTTATCAGTAACGTAATCGCGATGTATTCCCATCTAGATAAAAGTTTTAGCGAATAGATAAAATTTATCGTGTGGATTAAAATCGTTAAATCCATCTGATAAGGATCTTGATAAGCGGGAATTGATAGTCAGAGCCCGATTTAAAATACTGGCACAAATACAGGATGCTATTGATTTGAATATGTAAAAAGAACCTTTTAGCTCGCTTTTATTTAGTGTATGTAAATCGATGTAATGGAATTTTCAATTACATTTTTATACACTTCAAAATTATTAGGTTTAGTTATGTGTGTAGAGTTGATGAGTATATAATGATGTTTAAAATATAAAATTTCCCCAAATAAAATATCACTTTTAGCTTGTAAAAGGTCAGTTTTTTTAAAGTCATTGTATGTTATGGTATTGTAATTAAAGGTTTTTTATGTAATTCAAAAATTTTTGGCGGCATGTTGAATATTCTGGTAGTTAAATAAATTTTAAAATATATAAATTCCATTGATCTCTATTACTAAGAGATAATGTATTTCTTAAGATCATTTTAACGAGCTCCAACACGATACTTCTTCTGTAAATTAGTGAGGAGTTGTGAATCCTGAATTCCAGCAGATCCTGCTGATGCTGCAGCATTAGGTCAAGGTTACGCAACTAAGTAATTTTACTGAAATAGAGCTTGGGTGTAGACCATTAACTTCTGGTTTTTAGAATCTACCAGTGTAATTTAAATCTAGCTATAATAAATGTTTAACAAGAAATTAATTTAAAAATCAAAAACCCGACTACGTAACAAGACCACCTGCAGCCAGCAGTATCGTATCAATATTAGTTCTGTCCTATAAATGCGAATTGTTACGAACTTAAAATCAATGTAGATCCTAAACGGATTTAAAAACGATATAAGGAACCTAATAATGATTTTTAAATAGCTATTTAATGATACCCCACTTGACATAGTTCGTCAATGTTAATTTTTTCTTCAAAATATGGCGTTAATGTCAGCCATTTTGAAATTTTCCAAATTTTTACGATCTCTATGACATATATAACCCACATACATATGCTGATAAACACATTACTTGACGCGTGGTCGTAGCTGTATTTCGTAAATGACGTGGTATTATTTATTGTGGGTATATGGTCTATATCATGTAATCTAAGAAGAACACGCTACTAGATTGTAATTTGATCAATATCCACTCCTAAAATTGCGCCAGAAGGGATTTTGTGATAGCGTCCGTGATCGATGTTTTCAGATATCTATATAGATAACAAACTTTATCTTTTAAAAGATTACGCTTTCGCTAACGATATTAAAACCCGAAACAGCGGATTTGTATGACGTCCTTGAATTGATTATTCCTAAATATAGATAAAATCGGATAGTATCTTTTTTTTTTGGATTAAATTATTATTGATAGCTAGATCTTTGTGATAAGGTTAGTTTTAATTTAAAGGTATCGAAAATAAGCGATAAGACAATAAGACATCCTTCTTAATATTATTTTAGTATAAAGGCGCCCAATAATATACCTTCCACGGAGAGCAACCCTTTACATGTGTAGATTATAATTTTTCGTACACAAATAATATATAAAAAAATTAATAAAAGAGCCGAGATGACGTAGGTTAGAACACGTTGATTTCAATCGATGATCGCGGGTTCAAACCCCGGTTAGTATCCTTGAGTTTTTAAGTGATAAATTTGTGTTATAATTTATTGAGCTCGGCGGTGAAGGAAAACACCGTGAACCTGCATGTGCTGGGAGAAATTCTGACACATGTACATATATCCAGCAACCCGCAGTAGAGCAGCGTGGTGGATTAAGCTCTAAACATACTCTTTAATATGTGAGGCATATGCCTTTTTTAATGAAATAGAACATGCGCCATCTCCTGTATTGAACAATAAGATTTTCGTAACGAAAATATGAAAATTTATTGTTTCATAACAGGTACGTAACTGTTTCCACAGATGAAAATGTTAATTTTTTTCTCCGATAATCGGAATTACGATTTCATTGCATTTGTGTAACTTAACCGTTCCACGCGAACGTGATTTGTATAGTAAATAATAATTTCACAACTTTGTATGTAATATGATTTTTAAAATATAAATAAAATGTAAATTTTATTTCGTAACCGGTTATTCTAATTGAAAAATTAAGAACTCATAAAACTGTTTTCATATTTTTAATCGCTAAAATTACTGACTTCATGTGCTTTCACGGGTTAAGAGAAGAATTTTCAAAAATCCTTACGTATTAGACACTAAGAACCCACCCTCTTGCTGCTGGGACAAGGTATACGTTTTTATAGTAAAATCCCGTGAAATGTTTGCAGTTTTCAATGAATGGATTTAAATCGTACGTAAAAATGACCATATTATTCCATATAGGAGTATGTGAACGATAAAGATGCGTGGATTTATACGATGGTTTTCAAGGAGTTTGTACCTCCTTTTTTTCTATGGAGAGCCTATTTGGACGCGGATAAGCAATAATGTGTCAAGCATTTTGAGAAAATGGCGTTTAAAGATGTCAAACCAACGTATATATATATATCCATCTTGTCTTCTCTATTTTGTAAAAAGCTATTATGAATTAAAAGCCGATTGATATATGTAATATGTTATCTAATAATAAGTTTTTCAAATATTTGTGATTATTGTATAGATACAAATAAAGCACGCACTTGAAATTCGAAACATTATATTTGAGAATCTTTTTTCCGTACTTTCCGTATTTAGTTAAGATGACTTGAATTTTATTTAAATAATGGTAAATAGGTGCTGCAGTATCAAAATACATCAATATCTCAAAATTAGATTTTTTGTGGGTTGACACATTATTGCTTATCAGCGTCCATTTGAATAAAGTGTAACTTGATTTGCTTCCAAATTAACATTATAGATTATTCATTGTTCGTCTGTTGAATGCGTCATATTAATTATGATAAAGGATAAATAAATAAAAGTTAATATAAGTACATCGTTCTGGTATGTGTAACCAAATAAGACATATCCCTAAACGATCGTATAAAGCTATAAACAGGCCCGCGCCAAGCCTAATCGGCGCCGTCGTGCGACTGTCTAGAATGCGCCTTTTTATCCGACTGCGCGACGCAAAGGAGGCTAATGTCGTTATCAGTCTGTGTGTATGTTATGTATCAAATGGAATATCGTTGAAGGTACTCGTATCGTTTTAGAACCATAAGGAGTTACATTGGTGTTTCTTAAAGTATTTTTGTTCATATGGAATTTTTCTTTAAGGATCGGTTAGGCCGCGCGCCTTTCGGACTCGGCGCCGTCGTGCGCCGCACGACTTTGCACGTATGGACGCGGGCCTGGCTATAAATATACAGTTGTTCGAATCGTTAGTGACAATAATCATGCAACCCTAATTAGAATATCGCGATGTGACCGCGATACGGTTGATTTATTTGTGCTGACTGATAAAACTTGATGCTATCACCGGAGGGCGGATTTATGTAGGTCGGGATGGAGATGTTCGTGTACTTTTTGAGGTCTCGAATCACGAGATTGATCCCGTGAACGATAAAAACGCGTTGCGTAAAACACGATACAATTATCAACATTAGGCAGGTTTTTCTAAATACGTTTGACTTTAACGATTAGCTGACAAATTTTAATATTCATACTAATATTATAAAGCTGAAGAGTTTATTTGTTTGGACGCGCTAATCTCAGGCACTAATGGTTCGAATTGAAAAATTCTTTTTGTGTTAGATAGTTTATTTATTGAGGAAGGCTATAGGCTATATTACATCACGCTACGACTAAGAAGCGGAGCATAAACGTGAGTGAAACCGCAAGGGTCAGCTAGATTTTAAGTGATCGCCACCCCTATAGACATTTGAAACACCAGAGAGGCCACAGAAGAAGAATGAAAGAGCATAGGAATTTAGG
Source organism: Hypolimnas misippus (assembly GCA_037950945.1). NCBI lineage: Eukaryota > Metazoa > Arthropoda > Insecta > Lepidoptera > Nymphalidae > Hypolimnas > Hypolimnas misippus. Next base: position 2,389,336 of record JBBEEQ010000018.1, on the reverse strand, counting down.
AAAGGATTTGAATTAGATTTTCGGCTGTCTTACTCGCTGTACGCAATACAGCGATATTAGCGTCACGTCAATATTATGCGAAAGTGAGATACTGTCCTGTCAGCCCGTGTATGAGCTGTATTTAGTAGGCTATACCTAAGCTCTACCTCGTTAAAAACTATTATGTAAAATACCTAATTAAGTTATTTAATTTAATGTTTTATTTTCTACAAAAATATAAACGTATGGAATGTTACAGGTCTTTGTATGTTCGGGTTAGTTCTGCTTAGTGATAAAATGATCTTATCACCGGAAGGTGAATTTATGTTCGACTGTAGTGAGATGTTTGTGTACTTTTTGAGGTCTCGAATCACGAGATCGATCCCGTGGACGATAAAATAGCGTTGCGTAAAATACATTGCAATTACAAAGCATTTTTTGAATAATAATAGCAAATCGAGGCAGGTTTAATGTTAAGTAGTCATCGCCGCTTATGGGCACATTTGTAGCACCAGGAAAACCACAAATTCTGTCAGAATAAAAAAGGAACAAGAAAAAAATTTAAGGAAAGAAATGGGAGGGTTCCGACTCTCTCATTCATAAAACGCTAAAAAATAAATATTAGCTTCTTCACGCCGATCTTTTGTGAGAGTGAGGTTATGCCCCACTCGAGACCGTCTATTTACGAGCAGTAGTCAAACTATTTTATGTGAGCAAAACATACATGTGAAACTTGTATTTTCATATTATCAACAAATTTTTGGTGTAGTTTTTTTAGATAAATAAACATCAGACTCAACGGCCCCCATTAAGATCTCACGACCTTGTGTGTGGTCCGGAAACACACACAACACTAACACAATCACCCAGACCACGACAAACATCCGTATGGCCAATACGATTGCCGCGAGCGGGGATCGAACCCGCGACTGTTAGCGCTTCAGTCAGTTGCAGTGACCACTGCGTTACTACGGAAGCATAAAAATCAAAAAAGGATGCAAATTGAGACATTGACTGCTTTGTTACATAATTAGTTATATTCAATCATATTTCTATAACTATTCACGACTACTAACTAAAACGAACTATATTACTACAAAAATTAAAATATTTTTATTCAAAATAGGAATTTACATCCTTTTTTTGAACATTAAGAAAACGAGTCATCACGGTTTCGGAAAAGTAAAATCTCCGGACTGAAACCTCGAAAGAAACTCAGCGAGACTTTTTTTGCTAATTTTTTTAACACACAAACGTTTCATTACAATCTTTTCGAACTTTACTATAGAAGTAAATTGAACGTTTTCTAGGATCATATATGTTAAAACTCTATACCCATATCATATATATATATATATATATATATATATATATATATATATATATATATATATATATATATATATATATATATATATATATATATATAACCCATATCCAACTTTGACTAGCTCGTCAATTAGCTTGTATAAGATTATCTTATGTGTCATACTCAGTCACTAACTGGTTGCTAGGCGACGTTGTCCAAAATTGACGGTATTCTCAGCGCTAAAATCCATGAGTTTATAAAATATCTATAGTTACATAATGTCATTATGTCATCTTTACATAGTAGCAGTAGAAAACAAAATCGCTTCTAGCTGTATGTACGCCTAGTACCTACTATTTACTTACTTTTAAATTTCTCAACGGATTCTAATGCAGTTTCCATCAATAAACAGAGTGATACAAAGGAAAAATTTATATGTATAATACACGGATATTATAGTTGAGAAAACCCGAGAGTTTAAAGATGGTGATGTCGTAAAAAACTACTTTGCAACCGTGCAAAGGGGAAGGTCGCTATTAAAATACAAAACAGTCGTAACATGATATAATATAGCCTATACTTCCTTAACCTTCCTCAATAAACGGGCAAAATGAATTTTTCAAATCGGGCCAGGAGTTCCTGAGATTAGTGCGTTCAAGCTAACAATCAAACAAACAAACTCTTCAGCTTTATAATATTAGTATAGATTAAGCTAGGTATATAACATTACTATCTTGTAGCTATTAGGTATCTTGATAAAATTGTGTTTGTTAATCGGATTAGTATTATGTAGTTTACGTGTATCCGGTCTAAACAACAATCTATATTAATAAAAAACATTTGGTGTATGTATATACGCGCATCACTTCAGAACCACTTCACCCGTTGGGCTGATTCATTATTTATTGTGTTTATGAATGTTAACAGTTTAGATGAATGAAAATGTTCGAAAAATACTTTGGAAAGTCAAAAATTTGGTTCAAAAATATAAAATCCAGTCTTAACTTAGTACACACGTACGAAGCCACGGTTAAACATAAAAAAATAGTTTTAAATTGCTGGAAAATTAATTACAAATTAATTCATAAGTTGGTTTGTATTCAATTATTTGTTATGATATTAACAACATCGTTATTAATAATGTGATTAAAAAAACTATATATGTTTTATGTGATTAATTTTACCTTTTACATTTATGTGTGCAGTGTCCTAAATTAAAACTTTCTTTATTATGGTCCATGAGATACAGCCCGCAGACACACACAGACGGACAGACAGCGTAGGATTAGTAATAGGATTCCCTCGGGTACGAAACACAAAAAAAAAATACAATTTATAAAAAAAAAATCTATATTGATGACATTTTTGTAAAGATAGTCTGATAAGAAAACATGTAATTATTTGTGTTCGATACGTGGCTGTGATCGTTATCGCTATTGCAGCTACCGTTCTGTTGATAAAGTGATAACGATTTACACGAGTGATAAGCGTTATCAAATTATCAACATTGAACAAGAAAGTTGTGCCCTTAAAAATTATATCGATGTTTTAATTTTAAATTATTGACAACACTAAAGTAGTAAGGAGCTTATCCTATCCGCCGGGTTAAAACTATTAAGAAATTTGAGATGTTTAAATACTTAATGCGACACGAGCTAGGTACCTTAGTTGATAACATTTTTATACTTTTGTCTTAAAATCAAAATATACTTTATTCAAGTAGACTTTTAAGACATAGAAGAAGCACTTCTGAATCGTCAAAACAAACGAAAAATATACAATGTATAAAATAAAGGGAAGACCAATCAATAAATCACGGAATTACTGAACCTAATTTAAGAATGGTGCTATTTGAAAGACATTGTTCTATATATTACGCTCATTAAATATTTTCTATAAGAATCTTCAATAACGGAACATTCAAATTGTGCTGTATTTTCGTATCTCAAAATTGTCAATATTGATGAATAAACTGTAAACCAATAATTACATTTGTTTTATTTTAACATGTGTCTAATTGGCACAACTAAAAGCCATTAACCAAAGAATTGAATTGAATTGAAGTTTCACTCTCGAGGTCGATATAAAACAACTCTGTAAACTAGTAACGTATACGTCATAAGTAGTTACGAAAGTTGTGAATGACAAAAATAAGACACTGATAGTAATTTCTTTTAGGTGTAAAGCAATGAGAAATAATTTACGTAAATCTTCATAAAAGTCCGACAGAAAAACATAGAAGTGTATTTCTTGCCTTACGCTTAATACTCACTTCTGTCAAAATAAACACGATCAATTAAACGATAAATGGAATATTACCAACAAAGTAATCAAGCATTACTTTTGCAACACGTCACTCCAATTAACAGTTCCTAAAAAAATTACGTCCCTTTCTAACCTCAACAATTGTCACGAGATAGAGCAAGATGGACGATATCGAATCTTTTTCAACACAGCTGTGTCTTTATAACGAAATTTTCTCGATAGCGCGTATATTTTTGATAACCTTTACACTTCGATAACACTATGACTGATAATCTGATAACCGACCAGACTCGAGATAGGAGTGAGATGTACATATGAATTTAATAATGTTAATTGATATGATATCTGCGTTATAAGCATTTTAAATAGGTTTGGACACGTCTTTACTTAACTCATAGAGGGGTAATGAGTTTGATTTGTCTGTATGTTTTTATGTTATATGTTGGCACATAAACAATTTACACGACACGGCCATCAAGTCCAAATGTAAACATGCGATATTTATGGTTAAACTAAGGAATATAGTTTTTTTGACATTTCTTTTCAATATCTAACATAGAATGACCTGTAATTGGAAATGATAAATTTTCATTTGATTTCAAAATCAGATTATTGTTCCTAAAGTACAGTAGAAAAGAGCATTTTTCCGTATTTTTTAATTGTTTTTAATATAAAACACCTGCCAAGCGATCAGGGACACCTGAAGTGATCACCGTCGCCCATGAACATTTATAGTACAAGGGGATCCACAAATGTGTTACCAGCCTTAAAAGGAAATGGGAATTAAGGAAAGGAATGTGGGAGGGGGTTAGGCTTCCGGCTCTATCATTTATCACACGAAAGGCAGCCATGTTACCTACTTCACGCCGATCTTCTGTGAGAGTGAGGAACTGCCTAGGTCGAGCCAATCCATATATAAGCTGTAGTCAGTAGGCTACAGCTAGGCTCTATACACCATATTTAATTAACCCAACATAATTGAGAAACAAGCCTAAACCCAGCCCCCTCCATTCCTTCCCGTCACCTTTAAAGTAAAAAGTACAGTAAAGTAACAGCCTGTAAATATCCCACTGCTGGGTAAAGATCACCTCTTCTAAGGAGAAGATTTAGAGCTTAATCCACCACGCTGCTCCACTGCGGGTTGGTGAATATTTATGTGTCAGAATATCTTCTGGCATATACACGTTTTGTCACGATATTTTCCTTCACCGCCAAACTCTAACTACAAACAAGCTAGCCGGGGTTTGAACCCGCGATTATCGGTTGAGATCGACGTGTCCTAATCACTAGGCCATCTCAGCTCGTCATCTTTAAGCCGTCAATCCTCTTTAAGTTAGCAATGAATTTATGGCTCCTCTACTGGTACTGCATGTGTGCATACACTTAAGAATTATTTAATGTCAGATAAAATTTCATACAATCCATACAAAAAAAAATACTGTATAGAGCAGACATTATATTTAAATCTATACTAATATTATAACACTGAAGAGTTTGTTTTAATGGGCTAATCTCAAGAACTTCTGGTTCGAATTGAAAAATTATTTTCGTGTTCGACAGTTTATTTAATGAGGAGGGCTATAGGCTATATTACATCACGTTACGACTCATAGGAGCGAAGCAGTCACCACAAACGCGAGTGAAACCACAAAGGACAGCTAGTTGAAAAAAAAAACTAAAACGATTTTTTTACACACTAACAAAAAAAATGTTATAATATTATCTATTTAACTATCTCGTTTCTTATACTTCGTGAATATGAACACGACAATTAGATCCACAATTAGACGCGTGTCCTATCTCCAGCCGGGACAAAGAGCTGTGTTAATGCTTATCTCGAAATTATCGTAAAAACATTACATAGTTTGGTCGTGTAACTATATTATAATCTTTTGGTCAAGAATATTTTAATGTACTTTAAAGTTTTTTCTGTTAAATTATAATGTCAATGTAAAATTGACAGACGCGTTGGCGCAATGGTCACTGCAACTGACTAAAGCGCTAACGGTCGCGGGTTCGATCCCCGCTCACGGCATACGTGTGTATTGGCCATACAGATGTTTGTGGTGGTCTGGGTGTTTGTGTTAGCGTTGTGAGTGTTTCCGGACCCCCGACACAAGGTCATGAGATCTTAATGGGGGCCGTTGAGTGTGATGCGTTATTTATTATTTATTTATTTATTTAATATATTAAGTTCTTGCGTTTTTAACTCTCTACCAAAAAAGAGGTTGTAAGTTTGACGTGTGTTTGTACATCTGTGCTGGGTGTTGTATCGTAGATGTGGTTTTTTTGTTTGAAAGCTGAATTGGGATGGCTCCTAACTATAATTTAATAAGATCTGTTAATACGTTTGAAGGTTTTCGGCTCTTTAATGTTTGTTGAAATGATCTGAGCAACTGCTGGTCTAATCGAATTGAAATTTGGACGCTGATAAGCAATACTGCTTCAAGCCACACGGACTTCATTTTGAGAAAATGGCGTTTAAAAATGGCAAACCTATTCTGAATCAATTTGTTTGAAGAAGCATATATCCATGTTTTCTTTTGTATTTTGATAAAATGGATAATGAATTAAGCAGATTGGTATAATAAAAAAGTATCGAATAATAAGTTTTTCAAATATATGGGATTATTGTGGAAAATGAAAATATGGGAAGCACTTGAAATTCGAAAAATTAAATTAAGAAAGTTTTTTCTTCGATACTTATTCAGTTTAGATGTCATGCATTTTTTAATAATGTTAAATTGTTGACGCATTATCAAAATACATCAATATCTCCAAATTTGACTTTTAGTGTTACTTTTTTAATTCCTTATCAGTAGCCACATATGTATATAGTTATTTAATATCATTGCTTAGAAATATATAAGAAACACGAAGTTTCGTAAGTCAGTTTGAATTGTAATCTTTTCCTTACTTAAAAATTAAGCGATTTGTTTTTAGCAATTTGAAAAATTAAGTTTGCGAGTTGTGTTTGATAAGAAAACATTATTTAATTATGAAGCGATATTTTTTTACTTATCTTCCACTTCACACATGTATTTATATTAATTTAATAAGAAAGTTTGTTTCGATGTCATTTAAGTATCTACAATTTTTATTTCGAGCTTAATGTAGTGTCTGATTTAGTCAATCGAGAAACTATCACGTGTAAAGTCAATCAGGTCTTTAGTCGTAGGTTAAAACTTTTAAATCCTTATGGCAACATTTTAATATATTTTACAACTTTTTTAATTAATATTCACTAAAATATCTATAGTTCAAAATGGTGGCCAATATTTTTTAACTTTCAAAAAAAAGTCTTAATTTATCAAGGGCTTTTTATGTATATTACCGGATTACTCGAAAACGGTTTGACTGATTTGGTTAATTCTTTTATTGCTTGAAAGAGTATACTCTCCCATTGGTTTCATAGAATTTTCAACAAAATCGGCTTAGTATTTTGGTTTTTATGCCAAAACAGATGGAATTAGTACGTCATTCAAGAAATAAATTACATACTTTGCATGTGAAGTCTGTTTTCTTTTTTAAAAAGTCTCGTGTTTGTTAATGTACCACGAAACCAAACCACGAATAATTACATCATAATACACAAAATTAAACTTAATTAATACAAAACTATATTAACATCACACAATAATGCTAATAAAACCGATAATGATTCTAAAAACTCTAATTAATCTAACACATTTCAAATCGACCATTGACAGATGGACTGTTATCTCGCGCGATAAGTTAGCGGATGCTGTGCGATACGCATGCGCGATACCGATATATTCTTTGGTTTTTTTTTCATATATTTTAACTGGTAACTATCAGAGAGAGACAGGAGATTTATTCGATAGGCGAGAGGGAGATAGGTATGGCGTGATGGACGCATGCTATCGACAACGATTGTCGATAATTGTGCAGAGTTCGTTATTCAAACTGATTAAGAATTCGTATTATTTAGTCTGTTTTAGATTATGTTACATTAGCTTTTGCTCGCTGCTTTGCTCGTTTTAATGATATTTTAAAATAAAATAGAAGCTAGTAATTAATAAAGTTAGAAGCAATAACAGTTGTTTATGAGGAAAAGCAACATGATTGGAGAATATTAATTTATTCGATTCACCAATAGATGGCATTATTGACGCTATTCTTATCACAAAATTTATTCGTATGCAATTATATTTATAAATATGTTAAGATCATACTTGACGTTGAAAATCTATACAAATTTCTAACTTTGACGAACGTCAATTCACTTGTTGTCTCACCGGTTGCTAGGCAACGTCGTCCAAAGCGGTCGTCAAACAGATCTTAATCCATGAGCTTATAATGTATCTATACTTACATAATATAATTGTGTTGTCATCAAAATGATAATTTAAAAGTTAATCAATGTACAGATGTAGTGTTTTGGGTACAGATGGCGCTGTTATTAATACAAAATGTGGTTATTTTATGTCGTAAAAATGACATACACATATATCTGTATAGTTACATTATGTTCTGTTTGCGGTTATTAAAATACTATAGAACCATAAAAAATATTTTGAAAAGTATGTACCTACTTAATCAATATAACGTTTTTTTAAACAGAGGATGCTAATGTCACATAATTCAAACGCGTCACATAAATATCGGCTATTATTTGTCTGTATTTAAACAATAATAAAACTGGAGTTTATTAAATGGATGCAATTGCTTTTCTTCGATAGATCTCCCTGTTTATATTGCAAAATTGTTTGTGTGAAATAGTTCGTCTCTCCTCGTCTATTGTATCCTAATTTTCAACCAACTTCAAAAAAGGATTTGATCAATTCTTTTATTGTGTGAAATGATATACTCTTCCATTGGTCTCATAGAATTTTGAGCAAAATCGGCTTAGTATTTTGGTTTTTATATCAAAATAGCTGGAATAAGTACGTTGCCCAAGTTAACTAAATTATGTATTTAAGTTGGTTTCCTTTTTTAAACGTCTTGTGTTTATTTTTATTTAAAAAATGGACAAAGTTTTAAATTCGTCGTGTATGTTCTTTAATGTTTATTAATGTTTATTAATTTATATTCATCATTGATAAACCGAATTAAAAAATATATATTAAAAAGAACACTTTGGATATTTTCAGAATGATTCTATAGAAGTTTCTTCAAAATCTATTTTTGTTTTAAATCAAAATAACATGTATTAATATCAATGTTTTCATATCAACATGGTATATCTGGATCGTCTATTACAATTATAGCATTCCCTGATAACAGCGCCGTGTACTACATCCATTACTGATTGTAAATTGAATTAACGTTTCAAATGTCTGTTTTCGTTTCAACTGAGATTGATATTACGATAAATATTGGTAATAAGATAATGTTAACTGTTAGTTTGTTTGTGATGCGATATAAGTAGAATTTAAGTAGAATCTATATAATAATACGTGTAGCAAAAAATTTATCCCCCTTTTCACATAAATTGCGTACGAAATTACATATATTTATAGTTTATACAGAGAAGGAGTGCAGGATGCTAATATTTTTATAGATTACGCATAAAAAATTTATTAAATTAATTCAAAAAACATTACACACATAACAATACTTGTAACGATAATCACGAATTTTCGAACATTATTTATTAGTGCACGCTACTTTGAACGAGTAGGTAATTTGTTATGTAGTAACAGCCTGTAAATGTCCCGCTGCAAGGCAAAGGCCTCCTCTCCTATTAAGGAGAAGGTTTTGAGCTTAATGCCCCACGCTGGCCCACTGCGGGGCGGATATACATGTGTCAGAATTTCTCCCGGCACATGCAGGTTTCCTTACGATGTTTTCCTTCACCGTGCACGAGATGAATTTAAACACAAATTTAGCCCTTGAAAACCTAGCGGTGCTAGCCGGGGTTTGAACCCGCGATCATCGGTTGAGACCGACGTGTTCGAACCACTAGACCATCACGGCTCATAAAAACACACTATCATAGTTTAGATATTCACGATTCAAACAAACGTCCCACGTGTGCGGTTTATTTATACATTACGAAATTCTTCTGAGTATCGCATTGCTGTGTAAGAAAATATCGTTAACATCTTGAGATAGCATCACTATATACATGTCGCTGCTTTTCAAGAATATCGACGCAACTAAAAATGATGAATTTTAGGGAATGCGGTTTTTAACTTTATTAAGTTTTGATGGTTTTAAGTGTTGGTGCATAGCTGCAAAATTTAAACGATCCCTTAATGTTATAACTTTATTGATTTAAAGAAAATTATCATCGCTTTCATGATAAAACATCAAAGATTTATGTTCTTTGGACATACTTAGTTCTATTTGTTAGAATTTTGAATTACTACGATATTCTTGCAAACCAGCGATGTGTCTTGACTCTTGTTTATATAAATCTTACTAATATTATAAATGTGAAAGTTTGTATGTGTGGATGGATGGATGTATGTTTATTACTCTTTCATGCAAAAACTAGAGAACCGATTTGGCTGAAATTAAAAAGGAAGATGGCGTATATCTTGGATTTACGTTTTATCCCGTCAAAAATTTAAAGTTCCCACAGGAATAATTGAAACAGTACTTTTTATTCTTTTACACAAAAACTATATATAGGCTTATATCTTGGATTTACATTTACTATTCGACACGAACGAAGTCGCGGGTGAAAGATAATAAACAATAAATAAATTCAAATGGCACTCATTAAAATTTCATATTCCTGTGTCCTAAAGACCACCACCTAGACCGCGATATACGTCCGTATGGCCAATAAAGACGTATTCCCGTAAGTGAGGATCGAACACACGACTGTTAGTGTTCCCTGGATCTGCTTAAGTTGTCATATTTTTAAGGTTTGAACGGGCGATCATCGATTGAGATGGACACAATACAGTTCTAGCCATTAAGCCATTTCGGCTCTTAATTGCGATATATTCTTGAAAAACTACTTGTTACAACTTTGTGACAAGTACTTTTTCAAGAATAAGCAATAACGTGTCAACCCACAATAAGTAAAATTAAGAGATGTTGATGTATTGTGATAATGGATCACGTATTTAACATTATACAAAAAAATGTAAAATCTTTCATAAATACGTACGAAAAAAGTTTCTTAATCTCATATATTTGAATGACTTATTATTGGATAAAACTCTTTACTATACCAATCTGCTTTTAATACATTATACTTTTTATCAAGATAGATAAGCAAAAAAGGATATACACTTCACTAGACCCCATTTTCTTAAATATATTCCGCGTGGCTTGACATAGTATTGCTTATCAGCGTCCAATTTCCTAACGCATCTGAACATCAAGATAAACTTCACAACAAACAGGAAAACAGATATATCATTAATATAATGATTTTTTAATAAATAAAATAACTTTTGCGTCATACGCTCAAAGCGGCCAAATTCTCTCTCACTCATCTCGCGATAATAAGAAAGAGATAAGAGATAGCCTAATGGACGCTGATAAGATAATGTTAATGAATCTCTGTTTTATATTTATTTTAACGTAGAAAAATATAACGAACTGCGACAAACATCCGTATGGCCAATCAAAATCAAAATATTCTTTATTCAAAGGCTATTGAATCGACAATACAGAAACAAACAAAAAATTGATGAATTTACCACCGATTCGGAATGTAGATTCTACCGAGAAGAGCCGTCAAGAAACTCGATAGTTACTCCTTTAATGTTTTACAACACATACATTTAAGAGTTACAAATATATTAAATAATCTGTGTGAATTTAGCTTATATTCAATCCAAGCATCTTTATATATTTAGTACAAACGTTTGCCGTGAGCGGGGATCGAACCTACGACCGTTCAGTCAGTTGCACTGACCATAGGCTGTCAATTGTATTGTTTTGTTAGTAAGCCATATTCTTCATCCCTTAATTTTTTCAAACAGATAATATTTTCTTGTTAATGTTTGTCCGTTGTGGGTTCCGAAACCTTTGATCGGACTGTGATGATATTTTGGATGAAATCTTTAGGATGTTCTGTGGAAGCCCATAAGAGTTGTCGGCGTAAAATATTTATATAATTTAGGTAGAATTGTAACGCATGCCACAGCTAGTATATGTTAGAATAGTGATAAAGGTATCTTCGAATGCGAAATGTATTAGATAATTCTGGAAATTTGATGTTTATGTAGTCATTGGGAATTTGAAATAAACGTATGATTTATTGAGGTACATAATATCTCTGAGATAATATATTTTGAACAGGAAAATTATTTTGTTTTAACTAACAATTAGTTATATTAGGTTATTATTTGGATTTTTCCGTTATTTTTAAACTTTATTTTTTCTTAGAATTATATTTTATAGTAATTTGAAAAGGTATACATTTAGGATAATTGTAATAACATAGAAACATTTGGCAAGATAGTTGAAGTATTATTATTTTCCAATTTTTAATTATTATAACTATTATGTGTTTTTAATTGTTAGTTTTTTTAGTGCAAAAGTATGTAAAAGTTATCTATACAGAACCGAGATGGAGGCAATCTGTGTGTGCCAGGAAAAACTTTGACATGTATGACCAACCCGCAATGGAGCACCGTGGTGGATTAAGTTCTAAACCTTCTCCTTAATAGGAGAGGAGATTTTTGTCCTTAGTGGGATATTTACATAATGTTACTTACTTACTTATACAGAATACAAGCCTCTCCAAATACCTCATGTCATTTAATATATACTTAAACAAAGAACGAAGTTTATTTTCTCCATTCCTCGTGCCATTGGCGAAATAGCATGTGTCGAATTGGCACTATTAAAAGCCATTAACCAAAGAATTGAATTGAATTTAAGAACGAAGTTAATAATCACTACGTATTTTTAAATAAACATCGTCATTTCAATCGTTTTAAACTTTTAAAACTGTAAGCGATTAAATTAAAATAACATCTATTAAGCATTTCGATCACAAAATAAAATAAGACACTTAATATTCTCAGAATTTGTAATGTAAAAGTTACGCAAGCCACAAATTATTAGGCGAGAATTAGATTTGTAAGTTCTACTCTCGAGAACGATGTTGAACAACTCTATAACCTGTAACAGACACGTCGTAAGTAATTACGAAAGCTGTAAATATCACAAAAAAGGTACTGACAGTAAAACCTTTTGGGTGTAAACCAATGAGAAATTTGGTTTTAAACTTATGTAAATCTTCATGAAAAAACTTAAAGGTGTAATTCTCGCTTAAGAATCGTTCCGACGAAACAAGTAAAGACTAGCTACGAAACCTAAAAATGTCAAAAATAAGACACTGACAGTAAATCCTTTCAGGTGTAAAGCTGAGATATCATATGTATATCTTTGTGAAAGTCTGAGAGCAAAACTTATAAGTGTAATTCTCGCCTTAGACGTTAGATACTCGCTGATAAAATCAAGACTATTAGCAGCCGTGATTAAACAATGGGCTATAATCGAAAAAATAATACTTATACGTCTCGTCACGCTCGGCTTCTGTACAATCGGCTACAAACATTTAGGGTTCCTTGTTAATTTATACTAAGGCGAGTTGAGTCTATTTTTCTTGACTTGGTAGCAATACCCAGAACAAAAATCGCGATTTTTCGAATAATTTTGTTTCATTATAATTTTACATTATAAAAAATTATACAGTTCTATCATTCAATCGATAATTTCTTATCTAAGTCTTATGTGTGGCTAGAAATACGACATATTTTTCTGCTATATAAGACAAGTGAAGAAAAATAAGACTACATACTACGTCTCGTATTCAATGTTATTCAAAACATTTTCAAGTCATCTAAACTGAGTACGTTACAAAGGATGGTGATTTAATGTTTCGAATATTGAGGTGTGTTTCATATTTTTGAAATAATCTCATATATTATTATTAAAATAAAAAATAAACGCATCACACTCAACGGCCCCCATAAAGATCTCATGACCCTGTGTCGGGGGTCCGGAAACACTCACAACACTAACACAAACACCCAGGCCACGACAAACATCTGTATGTGTTTCATATTTTTGAAATAATCTCATGTATTATTATTAAAATAAAAAAAAAAAACACTCACAACACTAACACAAACACCCAGACCACGAAAAACATCTGTATGGCCAATACACACGTATGCCGTGAGCGGGGATCGAACCCGCGACCGTTAGCGCTTTAGTCAGGTGCAGTGACCATTGCGCCAACGTGTCTGTCAATTATTGGCGATTCGACGGGGTAATGTTGCCAGTATTTTGGGAACTTTACTTAAGGCCTACATTTTTTGGATTAATCATCCTTTTTTTGGTTTTATTGTATTTATTGATTTTAGTATTATTATAGAAAACTTATTATAATATCAATCTACTTTAAATTCATTATACCATCTATCAAAACAGAAAAGAACAGATGGATATATCTTCAAAAATTTATCAAGAATGGGTTGACATCTTTAGACGCCATTTTCTCAAAATGGAGTCCGATTATTTTTTTGTAATTTCGCCGTTCCAAAAACAAAAACATTTATTGCTTCATATATATACAGTTTGTTTTGATTCCTTATCTCGCTCACTGTACAATCAATTTGTCTATAAGATTGAAGTTTGTTAATTGCGCGTCTAAAGTAATTAGGGCTATTTATTCTACGCGTTATCAAGGTCCCACATCGGCTGAACAATGGGGAAAGGCGGGTTTGGTAATGATTCGATTAACAGAACTAGATTTGTTTGATAGTTTTTATTAATTTTAATTCTTTAACATCACTACTGTAATATACATATTAATATTGTAATTAAGAGATCTAGTTATATACAAGGTTACGTTTTAATATTTAAAAATTATTTGACGAATTATTAATCTGACAATAATTATATTCTGTAACTACTTGTCAGATGGTTTTGGCGCCCAGCCGACCACTTTGGACGGCATTGCCTAGCAACCAGCTAACGACTTGGTATGACAGGAGCGAGTATCTGTGAGCCAACAAGTCAACTGACGAGTTTGTCAAACTTGGAAATAGGTACAGATTTTTAACGTCAAATAGTATGAACGCAACATAATTGGATGCTGATAAGTAATAATGTGTCAACCCACAAAAAGTCAAATTCGGAGATATTAATGTACTTTGATACTGTATCATCTACTTACCATTATTCAAAAAAAAAATTGAAGTCATGTAATCTGAAAAAGTACGGAAAAAGCTTCTTAATTAATTATTTTGAATTTCAAGTGCGTTCCATATCTTGCAATTTATACAATAATGTCAAATATTTGAAAAACTTTTTATTAAATAATATACTAAATACATCAGTCCGCTTTTAATTCATTACACCTTTTATCAAGAAATAAAAGAAATGGTGGATATATACTTCTTCAAACATATTTATTAAGAATGGGTTTGACATCTTTAGGCGCCATTTTCTCAAATTGAAGTCCGTGTGGCTTGACACTGTATCAACGTCTAATTATAAAACATTTTTTCGACTTACAAGATTACATACCATACTTTATTCCATCTAAATATTTAAATTTTATCGGCAAATAAACATTTCCACAGCTTTTCAGAGATTCAAATGCGTACTCAGTATATCGTATTACGAGTGTTGTGTGGCCCACCCGAGTGCTACTGAGAAATGTAACTTAGAGATAATCATTGACCACACGGATTTTTTATATAACTTTCATGATATCATTTTGTATTACTTTTTTTTAATAACGGGCTGTCTTTTTTTAACTTGTATGTTTCTACCACATTTGTCATATTTATTTTAAATTGTTCTAAATTCAATTTATTATAATATTAATGAGTATATATATTTTTTTCTAGAGTTTTTTTTCTTACTTATTCTTTTGTTTTATCTGTTGACAATTGTTTTTCATGTATAAACAAATTCTTTAGAATATCTTACGTTATAAAGGTTAAAATTTCTGTGTGAAAAAGCGTCCGTGATATACAATTTCACATTGTTCAATAAAAGAATTTTATTTCTAAATTAACTTTTAAACAATTATATTAGCAATAAACTGCGTTTCGAATAAAACACGGCGAAATAATTTATTTGTTCAACGTATAAGAAATATTTCGCACCTCTAACGCACATAAAATACATTGCTTCCCGACTATTATCTAAACGAAAATCGCCCTAAAGAGACTCCACAATGTACATCGAACTTTGTTAAAGTACACTTTTGATTTAATGCAGTACAACCCCTGTCTAAGGTACGATGTACGTTACCCAATCACCTGTCCCATCTCGCTCAGCGCATTGAGGATGCCCGCTAAATAAAATTCAACCCTATCATCTTCGAGGAAAGGTGAAAAATCCCCTAAATTAACATTTCGTCTCGACCTACGGCCTCGCGATCCATTTCATCTCAAACATAAACTACAGAACAGGCGTCAATTGTTAACAAGTTTAACAACTCTCGATTCTCGTGAATCGATACGAATCGATTTCGTTTATTTTCTCGCACTAAACTCGATTGTTCCACTCGATACATTACGCCCGCGGCGCGTATGCTGTGTCAAATTCTAACTGACATTGCATTCGAATTTACTCCCTAATTGTCGATGGTTTGAGATCAGTTTTGTGGTTATGATTTTGACACTTCAATTGATTCATCTATGATTTTCGTATCAAACGATTCTGCACTTTGTCTGTTTGGGTTAGAGGTCATTTTCGCTCGCACGCGGTAGAAATGTGTTATTTTTTGTATGGGTATTGTGTTGGGACAGTCATTTGTTTTGACAGACTGTGTATGGCCACGGTGACTAAGATCGTGCGATTGTAGAGCGTTTTAGATCGGGAGATAACGGGAACTGACACACGGACACTCGGATTACGGGAGCCGGTGTCTAATTTAATTTCTTTTATTGTTGATAGGAAGTTGACTATTTCGTTTCTTCGATTCAAATACTAGATGGAGATACCTTAAGTTATAAATGTCTAGTTAATTTAAAAATAAACGTTCATATATTTGTTATCATTGTTTGTTTACTTAAAAATAAATGTTATATTGCATTTTAAGGACACTGATAAGAAAACGATTAGTAATAACATTTAGATTATTCAATGTTGTAATATGCTCGTATTCTATTTAAGTTATATTTGCTCTTTTCGACCGACTTCAAATTATTTATAACCGCAGAACTCTGTCATTTCTTATCGGATTTAATTTTTTTTTACATGGTACATTTTCAGGTACAAGGTACATTTTCATTTTTTAGTAGTCGGTTTTAAAATCAAAGTAACTGGAATAAGTAGTTTGCTTTTGAAGTCGGTTCTCCTTAACAATTTATTTCTTTCGAAATGAGAATAATAATTAATTCATTAGTATTTTTATTTATTACTAACTTTTGGTTGCTCGTTAATTTGCCTGGTCGATACGATACGTGCCCTGCCTATTGGAAATTAAATGTATTATGCCTATAATTTTTTGGCAACAATAAATCTTTGACTTAATTGTTACACCACTAGACTTATTAAGACCTTGCGCAAAGCGAGACACTTTTTATTTCCATTTGTTCACCGAACACTTTGTGATCGGTAATTCGTTTGTGTCAAGTATAAGTAACTGGGCACAAATACTAAATAGTTCACGTAAATACCAGATATTTCATATGTAGAAATAGATTTGAACTAGCTTATATGTCACCACGCAACTTAAGCGATTACACACACATTTAAATCGACTGACTGGTTACTGATTGGTCGTTACTGGTTAAGACCGAAGAAATCAAATTTTTCAAATGTATATATGATACCACGAACAAATAAAACTTTTTTTATATAACCGTATAATTTAAATGATATAACAATAAAGCTAGATTTACTTTATAAGGCGAGAATAAGACTTGAAACATTTGCTTACAGATTTTCATACACTTAATATATTTTTATGATAAACACATTATATGCTTTTACACCTGAAAAAAAATATCGAAGTAACTTATTTTTGACATTTACAGCTTTCGTATGATTACTTGGTTGACTGTTACCAGGTTTCATAGTTGTTTTATATCAATTACGAGAGTATAACTTAAAAGTGTAATTTTTGTTTAGACCTAAAATTAAAATATTTATTAAAAAGTTGCACGAAATGAAAAGCCGTGTGTCGATAGATTTACATAACGTTGTTTTATTTGGATTATAATGTGTGTTTGTGTGTTTTTTGTGTGCTGCGTTAATGGTCCGATGGAGAGATAAGATAGCGGCTACAAGCTGTTTCAGTTTAATTATATGTGTGTGTAATATACACTTTCTAGTTTAAGCACCTAACTGTAATAGTTATTAGAATCGTTATAATTATGCTTTAATAATATAGTAATCTCTAATATTACTTTGTATACTTATTCTGTGTTAGTGTTTCCTATTTTTTTGCATATATTTATTAATAATCAAAAATAATTATGAAATTGTTTATTATTGTCCGCGTTATTTTTTTTACATTGTATACGCTCATAATAAAATTATTTTATGACTATTTATCATGGAATTTGGCGTAAACGCATTGTAATTTAAATTGTCCGGAAAAAATGTTAGGTATCATAATTTCACGATGTCTTTTGAGACAGTGGTAAGTTTGAAACATTAAATATATGATTATATTATAATCATAGTTGTTACATCAGTTTTATGGTTATATAATAAATCTGAGGCGAAAATTAAACTTTCATGTCAATTACGAGAATAACACTTACAAAAATAACTCTCGCGTAATGCGGGAATTATTTTTATTTGTTTGGCTAATCTAGTAAAAGACACGTCGTAAGAAGTTACGAAACCTGTGAATGTCAAAAATAAAACACTGACAGTAGACTCTTACAGGTATAAATCAATGAGAAATAACTTATGTAAATCTTTATGAAAGTAAGAGCAACTTATAAGTGTAATTCTCGCTTAAGAAGTAAATGACTAGTTAGAAGAAATAATATAATTCACCAATTATTGCCAAATAATTTAACTTTAATTAAACATTGTAAGAGAAATAATTTTTTTACAGTAACTTGAAATAAATTTGCGTTCACGTATCAATAATATCCTTAAAAATCATTCCAATTTCCTACCAATATTAAGCACTTCGCCTTATTTTCATATTTAACCAAATTTTAAGACTATCTTAACGTTAACGCATTCCTTAACAAGATGTGTTTAATCTCCTACGCACTATTGTTCAAGTCCGCTCATTTTGTATGCTAGATAGAATCACTGTAACAAAAAGCTGTAGGACTATATAAGGACACAATTCTAGATACGACAGTTTAACATTAGTGAAATATGGCGTGCTAGTTTATTATCTTGGGAAATTGTGTGTCAATTGTTAACAATACGTGAATATTTAGTGATAGAGTCTTTATTTAACTTTACATGTTTTCGGCTTTGTATGAGTGAGAGACGCCGAGATGGGCTAATGAACTGAACCGATGATCGTGAGTCCAAACTTCGGCTAGCACCGCTGACTTTTCAAGTCCTTAAGTTTAAATTCATCTTGAGCTCGGCGGTGAAGGAAAACATCGTGAGAAAATCTGCATGTGCCGAGAGAAATTCTGACATACGTAAATCCGCTAATTCGCTGTGGAGCGTGGTGGATTAATCTCAAAACCTTCTCCTTAATAGGACATTTACAGGCTGTTACTTTACTTACTTTAATTATGTTAATGGCTCTGATGTACACGTGATTTAGAGTGTTGCCTAGCAACGTATTGATGACAAGAGAAAGACCTGGTATGTTATGTACAAGAGTTGGAAATAAATCTATGGACTATCTACTTTAAAAGTGTGTATTATTACATACTCTACTCCGATTTTTATTATACACGTTCATTGTTTTGTAAATTTATACAAAATTAATTGGAATCGTTAATCGATTTTTATATTTCCCGCCATCACTAAACCTTTTTGTGACGTTCGTGTAGTCGTTCTCATGTAATTTATTGTTAATTGTTGAAATATTTTTATAACTATGGTAATGAAAATTATTTTAAAAAAATTACAAAGACGATTAAAATATTTCAGACAATAACAAATAAATTACACGATCGTTACATTACAAATTAAAAAATGTAATGAAAGTATCCACATAATTATTCAAACAAAAACAAGCTTCACTAACAATTAATAACAAATATAAAATTGTAAAGTGTCAAGTGCTTCAAAATAATCATGGAATCGAACGTTTCTATCTCATTTATTCACTTATCCTTCCAATCAAAACCTCATCATAATATTTTTAGTCACATTTCGAAACCCATCATGTGTTTGTAAACGACTTGTGTTGTCAAAAATGATATTATCTAGGAAAATTATCGAGTAATCGACGTTATGGTGCGCGCGCGCCGGACGTCAAACTAATGCTTCACGTTTGACATATTTTACCGTTGATCGTTTCAAAATGTACTCTATTAGTAAAGCAATACGGTTGGTTTTATATATTATTTGGTAAATAAGTGTGGTTGTAATTTTGTGTGTTTATAATAACAGTAGCCTGTCATAGTGTCACAGTTTTAGAGATCTCTTTGGTTGTTATGAAAACTCATAAATTTTTTGTTGAGAAATTCGGGAATATCATGGTCATCATAGCTCAATGTTTAGATTTGGCGGTTGATTATTCCAATGTTTCATGTTACAAGTAAAATCATAAGTGTTTTACTATATATAAATATATACTGAAATTTTAATATAATTTGCTCCTATTACCGTCTCATGATACTTGGGCAAGGGGGTTGCTAGGGAGGGGGAGGGGGGATGGGGGCACAATACAAACTTAAACAGCTACTATTGAGCCAACCTTATATGCGATCGTCACGGATGTACATATGTATAGCGGATACAATTTTGAAAAAAGCGTTACAAATTTATATATATAAAAATTAGTAGGCAGATATAAATAGGACATATAATATAAATATACTGTGACTGTTTTTGTGACTGTTTATAAATCATATATTTGTACACAAAACACTATAATCCTTATTTCTTTACTTATGTTATAAATGGGAAAGTAACTCGGTCTGTGTGTCACAATCACACTAAAACTATTGAACCGATTTTAAAGAAATTTGTTTAAATTTAGCACAAAGATAGTCTAGACACTGAGAAAGGTCTACTGTTAAGGGGTTGAAATAGGGGAAATAATAATAATAATAAAAATAGTAAATCACCAAGCACCATCTAGTATTATATATTTTCTTTACACGGTTTTTCGTGTACGGAACCCTTTCAATAAACAAGGCGTCCCGTATTGACGTTTCCGATAGATTTCAGAGATCACGGCGACCGTCCAAATGGATGTCCGATGGTACATTAGATAGAGAGATTTATGATATTTTAATAACACATTATTTTTTTCGTTACAAACCGACAGGCGAGAATTTTAACCTTATCTAATTTTAATATCTATGTCGTTAGTGCTGCTCTATCTACATCTAATGGACAATTAAAATATGAAATACTTAATGGTTTTATGTTTCCATATAAGTATGATACTATGTTTAGGAATGCGTAAATGCATTCAGTTTAAATTGTGAATCCTTATTCTGTTTTGTGTGTAGGTTTAGTACGGGCTTTCCTCTGTGCCTATGACAAAATTAGTTTTTTCACCTACTATCAAAATATAATGTTTATTTTTGAGTTCTAGTATGAACGATGAGACGATTAAGTGCGAGGTTAAGATTGAGTATGAGTACAGTGCGTACCATTTCCCGAAAGATGGCGCTGTACTTTCCCCATACTAAATCTTAAAACGCAAACGGTACAGTTAACAGTTTGCAAATTTACAATTATAAATAATTTACTAATTAAGGCATCTATACAAATTATATAAAGAGGTAAAATTTGTTTGTATATTGGGATAATCTCAAAAACTAAAGATCAGATTTGAAAAAATATTTTATGCGTTGGATAGCTCGTTTATTAAAAAAGGTTATAGTCTATATTACACAC
Source organism: Hypolimnas misippus (assembly GCA_037950945.1). Lineage (NCBI taxonomy): Eukaryota > Metazoa > Arthropoda > Insecta > Lepidoptera > Nymphalidae > Hypolimnas > Hypolimnas misippus. Next base: position 2,367,867 of record JBBEEQ010000018.1, on the reverse strand, counting down.
TTCATAGCAATGCAGTGACCATAAACGCAAGTTAAACCGCGTGTAGCCAGTCAACAATATACAGCGACTTAAATATTGTATTCAGTAAACGTTACCTTTCATTCAGGTCGTCCTACAAGATGAGCAATTCCAAATAAAATATTCTGGTTTGCTAGAATATTCGAATATATTCCTTGTAGTCAAACTAAACACCGTATGCTTGATCCCATTAGAATGTTGTCATTGATAACAATGAAATATTTGTTGAAGGTTTTCCGCTAACTATTAGTTTTTATCAAGCGTTAATTCTAATCAATGTAACAAAAAAAAACACAAAAAGTGACCATTTTCAGCCTCTATTTTTAAAACAAAATACGCAAGAGAAACTTTACCCCTTATAATATTATTTAGGAAGTAAGAATTGTTCGAGCAGCTCCGAAGTGATGGGAGTAACGCCTGAGTTATGCGATTGTTGAGCCCTCGATCAGTTTCCTATGATTTGCTGGCGAAAAGGTCGTGTCGATGCGCCCGCGCAGATAGACGCACCGTAATTAATTTTATTCTATTCCATAGCTGTTTGTTTTACAGTCGTGACCTGGAGTGCAAATACGATTCGATTTATTGTTCTTTTGGCGTCTCGTGTACAACTTTTTAGGGATATTTCAGATAAATCTCGCAATTTACTTATTGATTATAACCCTCAAAATTATATTTAACTTTTTGAGTTTTTATTTTCGTCTCATTTCGTTTTAAGTACCCCGATGCTATCATCGCGTACTCCCAAGAGAAAAATCATCCCAGATCATTATTCGTCCATAAAACATAATTTGCCAAAAATTTTTAATCTCCAAACGGCCCCACGATCTCGTTTCGAACACGCAAAACAAATAGGGATCGAAATGAGATTTCGAACGAAGAGCTCGCCGTCGCTTCACGCGAGTTTTGGAATTTCTGAACTGAACAAAATAAGACAATTACCTGTTGGCAAATGTTTCTGATACGGGCCGCCACAATCGCCTCACGGTCCGCAATCTCGCCATCGGTAATTTGGTAATAAAATGAAAATACGCTCGCCTCTTATCTATAATCCTCTATATATCCTTCGCTATATAAACATTGCGGGCCCAGGACCATAAGGTTTCAAGTGCAAATAAAATTGCAAGCTAGTTATAACGAGATCGCCGAACACTTCACTTCGCAATTGAAACAGTTCTCGGATCGTTAAGGATTAATTTCCCATGATCGAAACTCTCGATGTTCTTCTGCATTCGCGGTTTCGTGTCGATTTCGCGTGGCTGCAAATTTAATTTTCTTTAATAAGCTGCTTACGTTTCTGCTGTTGGAATGTTGACTTTATGTTCCGGGGGTTCGGTTGAGAATCCCGTGATGGGACACGGTCTCGTTGGAGGCATGTATCTCGATAGGGAGCTTGTTTCATCGGGGGAGATGCAAGCCGCGATTACAGCCCCGCCCATGCTTTTTTCGTGGCTCTCCTAAGTAACAATGGGTGATCTGTTAACTAAATAACGAGTCCGATATATCAGTGGGAACGTTGTCGATGCGAAAGTTTATTTTGAACAAGTTCGCGTCGGGGTTTTGATGGAATGGCTTCAGATGGAACTGACGAATGTTGTTATTTTTGATTGAGACGTCTTCTGAATGTAGCAAAAAGTTTTAAAAATGTAATGATATTTGTAAAGGGCAATAATTCACTTTAATAAGCCAAAGCTTAATTCTATTTAAATGTGACTTTCTTATTAAGGACTTTTTGTTTTGTTACTGAAATCATGTCATACTACATCATTGACGTCATCATTCGTCACTCATAACGGAAATCACAAACGCTGAATAATGATGGATCTTATTTTGACAACAAAGACAAAAATATTTCTTGATAGCATACTAAAGAAAATACTATGAATATTTTGCTTAAATATTATGGTGCAATAATTGCAATCATCACCATATTAGTTTGCATCAAAAAAATGGAAGAATTTAACCATGTTACTAAAAACCGGTTAAAACCTGTTGCAACAACAACGACACATAAAATAAAGTTAAATATTTTATTATGAAAAAACTTAAAAATTACTTACTCATTTAGTGACGAAATCAGTTAAAAAAATGGCGTAAAAAACAACAAAGCTAACCAGTATCCACATGCATTCGTAATAATAATTGAAATAAACACAATTTCGTGACTAAGGCACGAGGAATGGACATAAAGACAGGGCCAAGAATGAATCAGACATGATTTTAAAACTATCTTCAAACGAATCCTGATAGGTCAAACTGTAAGGCACATATATATTGCAAAATCGTTATAGAATTTTATACTAAGAACAATATAATTTTTTTTTATTTTAAAATCGAGCAAACAAGCAGGCATTTGAAGTTTAGTGATCAACACCGTCCATGGACTTTTGTATTACCAGAGCAGTCAAATGCGTTGTCAACTTAGAAAGGAATTAAGAGTGGCAAGAAATAGGAAGTAAGGGAAGGGATGAGGGAGGGGGTTAGGGTTCACGGTTTCTCACTTACCAAATAAGCGCAGCCGTGTTAGCTACATCACGTCGATTTTCTTGGTCGCTTGAAAATAAAATATAATGTATAAAAATATAATAATATTATAAAGTTGAAGAGTTTCTTCGTTTGTTTGTTTGAACGCGCTAATCTCAAGAAGTACTAGTTCGAATTTAAAAATATTTTTGTGTTACTTTATTTATTGACGAAGGTTGTAGGCCATAAACGGGAGTGAAACCGCGAGGGACAGCTAGTTAATTATTAAAACAAAAACTGTATACTACATTTGATCATGATGATCCAAATAATGACTAAAGTCTAAATTATTTCGGAGTTCTATCGTGTTACTGATGTTTTCCTTAATATATCAATATTGAATTTAAACGATTTTAGCAATACAATGTTATCTGTGGCACTCGTGTTTCCTTGTTTCAAAACAATCGATATCGTTTTATATTTAGCTTATATTGTATACTAGGTTTTCGTACACGGTTTCCTTTATTATATATTGATCTTTATTTAACAAGTTTCCCTATATTCGTTAAGGGTCAAATGATATTGGTGTATCTTGATATGTAAGAAAACAGACAACGAATATATAAACCTGGCTGGCTCGACCGGAGCAGTACCTCACTCTCACAGAAGATCGACGTAGCTAACAAAACTGCGTTGCATTATTGAGTGAGAGGCTCGGAAGTTTAACCATTTTCACCATTGCTTACATCTAGGGGCGTAACTATAAAAACATACACTATCTATAAATTGAAAAGCTACTTACCTTTTTTGAAGGCAGTTGAAAAAGACTTGCGGCTGCAGCTTATAGCGATCAACAGACAAACAAAAAACGTTTAATATTTTATAGATATAGATTATAATTTTCCGGATTTCGCAACTGTTAGTTTTAATTAAATTATTACGTGTTTTCCTCTTTTTATCTTTACAGTTACAAGTTATTTGTAGGATATTGTCAATTGTGGTTTTTTGATTTCGAAATCGTCTGTCTTGGTCGTCGGTTGTAAGGCCACGTGCTGACTGCGCGTTCTCGGGTACGCGTACACTAGAACGCACTATTCGTACCTCCACTATCACGCGGACAGAAGAACGACGATTCCTGGGCTGTCAGTTTTTTGAAGCTCGTTAAATTTGCTATATTTTGACGGCAAAATGACTTGCAGATTTAACAGCGTATTTAGAATCATATATTTTATATTTTCGCGATTTATATAATTCATATTTGGAATGAAGTGCATCGATGAATGTTCGCGTCAACAGATGTAGTGTAGTGTAGCATTATAATAACGGTAAAGACAATATTAATATTAATGTGGGGGTAGGCAAAGAAAACTCGCACCCTCGCCCGATCGAATCGAAAAAATTATATTTTTTGATGTGTCTAAAAACGTTTTCAACCATTTAATCAATCACAAAGAAATAAAATCATACTATTTATGGTTTAGGACCTTCATTCCGAAGTTAGTTAACAATTGAGCAAGAATTAAAGAGCAGTCATTTAAAGGATTCAACAAATGTTACAATATGGTCAGAACTAGTCAAGTCAGGTCTTAGAACTAGTTGGCTACGTCATCGGAGGCGGTCCGATCCGCCTCTCGCCTCTAAAGGCGGCCATTCAGGTTACGACGGTCGCACAAAACGGTATAATGTCGCGGATAGTGCAATATCGCGTAACTAGCTTTAGCAATGAGTTTATTTGTTTTTGCGCTATCAAGACTCAATGCCGTTAAAGACTGGGATTTTATTTATTTATTGATTCTGATATACCATGGGCATAACCACAAATCACATAAAAATAAACTTAAAATCTAGTACTGTCTGATACAGTTGTAAACTGAATAAAGTTGTAAACCGTATCAGACAGTACGTTATTTTCACAATAACAAATACTAAAACGCAGATGTGTGATGTTGCAGATGTCTATGACGACCGCTCTGGTGTAGTGGTGCTGAATGTATGTACCTCTAAGGCCGACGGATGCGGGTTCGATTCCCGCTCGGGGCAGATATTTATAGTTGTATAAATATTTGTTTCTAGGGCTGGGTGTTTGTCCTTGTGGGTCTCCCACTGTGCCTCGGAGAGCACGTAAAGCTGTCGGTCCCGGTTGTTGTCACAATCACCTGATAATGATCGTTACTCGTAGTAGGGAAATTATTCTAGTCTAAATAGTTACTGGATTGCCCTCAGGGGTTGCGGAGGTCAGATGGCAGTCGCTCTGTGTAAAAATCAGTAACTCGTCAATATCTGGACTAGAATAGAAAGCAGGCTCTGGTATAACCGGGAAAAATGCTAGGTAGATGATACTGTTCCGCATCTGCATATCTATGGCGATAGTAACCCCTTAATATCTGCTAGAACAATATCGTCGGGGATAGTGCAAAACCGCGTAACAAGCTCTTACAATACGGTCCATCTTTGAATCAAATGTTAAATTTTATATCGATAAAGAACGAGTTAATCAAAATTATATACCGTATCGAAATTTGTAAAATTAATACTTACCATAACTAAATTTTGACATATTGTAGGTGACGATGCAAAACTGAGCTGAATAAAGGAAAATGCCCGTAAAGCGTTATTTTTATTAATAATACAATTAAAAGTTTAGAGGAAAAGCTAGATACGCGATTTTGCAGTATCCCCGACGATAAGTATTGTAACACTGTTATTGTCTTGTCGTGAATGGAATTTTGTACACGTTGGCACTGAGTTTGTAATTAAGATTGTATTGTAGTTTTTTTTTGTATTAAAATACAAGTGTGTCACATACTAAAAAACCTATTTTATATGTGACATATATATGAAGTGTAACATGATGTAATATAGCCTATAGCCTTTCTCGATAGATTAACTATCTAACACGAAAAAAATACAATTCGAACCAATAGTTCCTGAGATTAGTGCGTTCAAACAAACAAACTCTTTAGCTTTATAATATTAGTATAGATAATAATGTAAAATTTTTTGACGGAATTGTTTCGTACTTAAGTTTCAGATGTATATTTTAGGGTTTCACGGTTAATAATAGACATTATATTTAAAGGATATTTTTTTCGCATATTTTATTGTTTACAGGCAATATTGTTTTTTTTTTATGTTTATATTAATTTATGCCATACAATTGAAATTCGTTCAAATTATTTTTTTTAATTCGCTTACAAGCAAATGACTCGTATACACAAACGCAATACTCTTATATACATTACAGACAGATATTTACATTTTATATAGCTACGAATATGTTACAGTCAAAACTCTTAACAATAGTACTTTCAACTGTCAAAATCAGTCAAAAATACTTTTGACCGCATTGTCTTGAGAATAATGATGTAAATTTGTAATATAAACTAGGTGGCAGTCTTGGTTTTTACTCGCGTTTATGGCTTTGCTCCTTTAAGTCGTAGCGTGATGTAATATAGCCTATAACCTTACCCAATAAACAGGCTATTTAATGCGAAAAGAATGTTTCAAATCGGATCTATAGTTTCCCATAATACCTTACTAAGTTACAAGCAATTTTTATCTCATTATAATATAATTCATTAATTAATATTCATAACGATTATGATATACAAAAAAATAGCATATGTTCTTATTCCAGGCCTAACATATTATACCAAAATTAATCAAAATTAGTTTAGCGGTTTAGACGTGAAAACGGAACAAACGGACAGACTTTCCTATATATAATATGAATAGTTTATCTTCGCTGTTTTATATTCAGTAAGTGATAGAAAATTTTCTAAGCAGAGCTTCGATTATTTCTAGAACAAACAAATTAACTCTGTTCCGACGGAAACGCTATTAAGTAATAACGGTTCGCGTCGAACAGGGCTGGCGAATTTACATCGATGTCTTTCACATTAAAACGAAATGTATTTTTAAAAGAGAAGAAGAAAATATTACACTTATAAGTTTTGCTTTCATAAAGATTCACATAAGTTATTTCTCACTGTTTTCATCTGAAATAATTTAAAGTGCTTTATTTTTGACAGTTACAACGCTCGTCTCGCTCTTGAGAGTAAAACTTACAAATGATATTTATAGTATATCTTGCCTTACATTGTTAAAATCCGTAATTAAAAATATTATTGTAAAGTGAAAAAAAAAACAGAAAAATAATCGAAATACTTTTGAAAACTTGAAAATAAATTTAACAAGATAAAATGCGAAAATATATAACTACCCACATTTATATGATTTTTAACCGACTTCAAAAATAAGATCTCAATTCGTAGTGTTTTTTAATGTCTCAGAACTCTTTCATTTCTTAAACGATTTTATTTTTATTTTAAGCGGTATACTTTCAGATTGGTCCCATAGAATTCTTATCAAAATCGATTTAGTAGTTGGTTTCAAAATCCAAAATAACTAGTATAAGTATGTCATCCATACGACATTATAAGTTATTTTATATTCTATAATTACGAATAGCCACATAGTGATATCCACGAACGATTTTAAAAATCTTAAAATAGTTAAACAAAATCTAAAGTGTTTAAATTGATACTCCATTTATCAATAAAAAGTGATTCGTTGAACAAACAAATTAACGCCGAGACGAGACGAACAAGGGTTGCTATTAAGAAATAAATTAGATTCGTATCGCTAGGGCTGGCAACACTATGTATTTGGCAACATTCATTATTATGAATTTATGAGACTATATTTTGATAGCGATCTAGTTCTTATGTGCAATATTATATCATGCTTGTATAGTTATAAAGTATATATTACAAATACTTTTCAAAGTATATTAAAGGCGATAATTACATTAGGATGCTGATAAGCAATAATGTGTTAACCCACAAAAAGTAAAATTTCAGACATATTGATGTATTCTGATAATGCATCACGAATATACATAAGTTTCTTAATTTATTGTTTCGAATATAAAATTATGTAATATGCAAATTATATCATATATTTGAAAAACTTGTTATTAGAAAAAAAATTTATAATACCAATTTTTTCATTTATTTTATCTTTCATAGAAATAAAAATAGAAAATAAAAGATGGATATGTCTTAATTCAAAACAAATTTATTAAGAATTTTTGACATCTTTAGACGCCATTTTCTCGAAACGAAGTCCGTGTGGCTTGACATCGTTTTCCTTATCAATGTACACATATAAACAACTCTGTAATCTGGTAACGGTTACCTAGGTAACCTTGAAGCCATTGCTATACAAATGCTTTGAAATGTGGTTTGAAGCAAAATTTACAAACTTTAAAAACATTTTTACATTACACATAATTTTAACTAAGTATATTTTTAATTTCAAATAATTAATATCAATATTTATTACTTTCAAATTGCAACGGCTCACAAGATTTAAATGGAATACGGAATGAGAAGGTAGTTTAGGCGCTACGATGGAACATACACACATAGACTACCAAAATCACTACCCTTCCTTTTGGCTCCGCCGTCGGGTAAAAGATACCTGGCAAACAAGTAGACGGGACACCTGGTGTTGAAAGATCACCGCCTTCTATTGACATTTTCAGCGCCAGAGGAGCCAAAAACGCGTTACCAGCTTAAAAATAAGGGATGGAAGCTAATAAGCTTAAAAATAAGGAAAGAAATGGGGGAGAGAATTCGGCTTTTGTTTTAGCTCGCATTCTCTCTCGTTCGGCACTTGTACAAGTTATTTATGTCGATAAAAAGCCACCCATAAGTATATCTTTGCATATATTTTAAACAATGCACGATCTAAAGAAAACGATTGATTGTTCTCTCAAAACGTGCAAGCGGGACGATCAATATTGTGTTACTAATAAATTGATTCGTCTAAATAAAAGGGGAATGTTCGGTTTATGTCGATTTTGATCTGCATTTCTTATTATTATAATTGAGAAAGTTTTTAAGGATGAGTAAATGTAGGAATGGATGTTTAGATGGATGTTTGTTGCTGTTTCACGCGAAAAGTACGGAACAGATTTTAATGATATTTCACAGTAATATAGCTTAAACATCAGACTAATATATATGTTACTGTTTTTTAATATATCACGGGAGTTACGGGTAGAGGCTAGTTATATTGTAACATTTTTTTTTGTTTACGCAGGGGAAATCTTCGCAAAGATACCCGATTCCTGGGGGGGAGTTTGGGTTATGTGGCGATTTATACTCACTAAAACCCCTGCGATAGCCTTTCTCAGCACGGAAATGGAGAGGCCTCGGGATCGCTTGCGCATGTGCATCCGCTGCCCCTCCCGTGCGACGCTCCGCTCGTGGCTGGCGGAGCTCGTCTCAGGAGTGCAAAGTGTGGTCTTGCCCTCCCCGCACCCCTCGCTGGTGCGTACGGCAGTTCGAGGCCATCCCGACTGCCGTCCTCCTCGGGGCCATATGAAAACGGATGCGTGGGCCCCCATCTCACGCACCCACGGCCCGAGTTATATTGTAACTTGAGTTTGGAATGTTATTAATTATTATTATTACAACATAATATTGTGTTTTTGCCATTGTAGGATTTAGGTGCATATATTTTTTTATTAAAATAGTATAATTAAAAAAAATGAAAATTCGAATGATAAATATTTAAGCATGTGTCCTACATGTAAATATAGAAACTCATTAAAAGCACGATGAATCTTTTTTTTTTAATATTATAATTTTCTTTAATTTGTCATTATTAATAAGATATTTCTGTTTCGTTTTTTTATTAAGTATTTTATTTTTTTTTTACACAGGCAACCCTATTCGAATAGCGTGGGTGCTGCCCGCGGCAACGCATATAAATTACAGATTTACACATAATCTTTCATTTTTCACTTTTGCATCCCAACCGATTGACAACGTCGCAAAATAATTGACATTTGATTAATATTAAAAGACAGATATAGACAAAAATATAATATTCTTCATGGAAAAAATAACAACTTCCGTTATGTGAGGAAATATCAATACGTCAAATCTGTATAAAAAGATTCAAGTTACTTTACACGTGTAGAATTCTCTTTTTTATGCTGCCTAATAATAGCAACACTGGAACACACATCTAGTAAATATTCAAACTCTTTGGTATAACCTCCAATGACATTTTTAACTGTTCATATGTTACGTATACTATTGAATGTTAAAAATCAGTACCCATTTCCAATTTTGTCAATTGTTTTGCCCAAAGATAGGCTCACCTGTCACAGTTAGTTTCTAATTTGTACAGAAATCCATGAGTTTATAACATACAAGCTGACCCTCCCGGTTTTACTCGCGCTTATAGTTAATGCTTCGCTCTTGTGAATCGTAATGTGATGTTATATAGTCTATAACCAAGAACGTAAAGGAATTTTATTAATAAATATATCTTGAAACTAAAACATTAGATATTTAACTAAAATGCACACAATATCATTAATAGTTTTGAGTAACTACTTAAGTGGTTCATTAAAGTTAAGTTATATCATGACGATTTTTACTTGGAGTCCTCATCCAAAGAACTTGCCACGGGCCTCAGATGGTATATGTAGTTATTGAAATAAAACTATTTACACTTAGCACTTTACAGCGTTCGTGGTCACGGATAGACAGTCCAGCCGTGATCACGAACGCTATGAAGTGCTCGAAACGTCGAGATGATAAAAATAGTTAATATACGCGATTTAAATCCGTTTAATTTTTTTTTCTAATTACTAATAATCGCGAAAATCTAAGGCAACGTTTGTATAGTTACGCCTCTATTATTACCTTCGTCAATTAACGATCTATACGAAGTAAGATTTTTTGAAATTGGATCAGTAGATTGCAAATAACAACATACAAACTCCTTATAATATTAGTATAATATCACTGATATCTAAATAAACATTTAATCATACAAAATCAAAACAAAAACACAGTTTCATTCGATCATTTATTTATTTTGAAATCTCATCGAATAACTTGTTGTTTTCCCATCGTATATAATCTCGGGCCCTCCAGAAAGACGGGCATCGAATTTCCGCCGTGGCCTTAACGGAAACGCCGCCATGTTTACAAATCGCGCGGGAAACTTCGCGGAGAATTTTAAGCAGCCGTGTTATGTTGACAGAAAAAGGTTTAGATGGCGGGTAACCTTTTAATTGTAATCTGTCTGCTTTAATTTATATATGGACGCTGATAAGCAATACTATGCTAAGCCACACGGACTTCATTTTGAGAAAATGGCGTCTAAAGATGTCAAACCTATTCTAAATAAATATGTTTGAATTATACATATATGTACCTTTTTTATTTTTTAATAAAAGGTATAATGAATTAAAAGCAGATTGATATACTTAATATATTATCTCACAAAAAATTTTACAAATATTTGAGATTATTGTATAAATTGCAAAATATGGAACGCATTTGAAATTCGAAACGATTAATTAAGAAACTTTTTTCCGTACTTATTTAGTTATATGACTTCAAATTTTATTGAGTAATGTTAAATAGATGATGCAGTATCAAAATATATAAATATCTCAGAATTTTACTTCTTGTGGGTTGACACATTAATGCTTATCAGCATCCATATAAATCCTATTTTTGTTTACTTGTTTTATTAAGCAGACACATTACATACTTCTAACCAAACATAAGAGTTAGAGATGAGAAATTATCGACCGAATGATTGAACTAAATCATTTTTTATGAAAAAATTTACAATGTAAAAAAATGTTTAAAAATTCGTGATTTTCGTTCCCGGTATTGTTATCAAATATGACATGTAAAGAAAAACAGATTATACAAATACATTCTTTTTTTAAACTGTTGTTTCAACCATTTTTCAAAAAATGCAGCACATCGAAAAATATTAACTTTTTCTGTTCTCTTAATTTCTGCGATAAGCGTATGAAAATTATATATTTTATTTTTATGTAATATTAGTGTTTGTAATATTAAATTAAAAAAAAAGTACAGATGAAAAATATGTATAAGAAACATACGCTACGAATCGAGAACTTTCTTTCTTTGAAGAAACTAAACAAATTTACAAAATGGTTATGGACACCTCCAACATCAGGGAAGTTCGTTGCCAGCCTTTGGTGGCATTGAGACGGAAAACAACTCATATTAGTAATTATAATATTGTTTAATTTTTTTTCTAGTTGTCTGACGCTTGGTAGTGGACCCAGAGGTCGATGATCGCTAGTTTGGTCTCGCAAATGTTATAGGTAGGATGCAGATCCGCTTCGATCTCGCGGCGTCCTTGGTAGTCTACCCACCTGTGCCTCTGACAGCATGTTTCACTGACATTTACTATCTGTGTAATCGAATACACAAATTGATTGAAAATTGACTTTGTTTTAATGCAATATGTATACTGGATCAACTAGTTTTCTTTTTTTTTTTATAAAGATTAATAGTGCTCTAATCGAGTTCCTACAATGAGATTTTATATTTTTTGTTGTTGTAAGGTTAACGCTGTGATTGGCTTATCTGTGATATTTTTTATAATAAATGCAATGTAGTACAAGATCTTTATTATACATAGTTATGTTAGTATATATCAAAAAACATAGATTTACGAGTTTTTAGCAGACAAGTTAATATTTTGGTTAAGTAAATACTACGCGTAATGTAAAAAAAAATCGTGTTTTACTTTGCTCGACAAATTTAATTTTTTTTGTCGTTATAATACTCTTTTAGGAAACTCAATGAAATGGTAAAAAATCGGATTAACTAATTTTGAATGATATGATATTCACCGCATCATTAAAATAATAAAATACTAGGATATTTCATTATATTAATACTTCATAAAATAAATATATATATTGAAGAGAGAACCACTAAACCTATTTTAAAAATTATGGTACCATTTTAAAGGTACATTATTCTAGATGGTCTTAAGCTATATAAGTGATTTATTTTTTTCAAAATCCTCGCTAAGCCGCGAGCAAAAGCTTGTGTTTTATAAAAATAGGTAACACGACGATGTAGACGAATTAATTTCGCGAATCCAGACAGAAAATGTCCCTTTATTAAAATAGATTTACGAAAATGTTTCCTAAAATAAGATGAGCTCCATAAACATTAGTAATGAGGGTGAAATATAAAAAAAATATCATTAAGTTAATTGGAAAAATGTCTCCCGAAGCTAAAATAATTCATTCCTTAATGCTTGTGAGTTTTTTTTTGTTAATGTTTCTGCGTAATTAAAGGTTAAATGTGGCAATTAGCGTTTTTCACCAAAATTAACAGTTCTTGAGAAGGAAATTCGAAAAACGGTGTTACATGTAGTGCAATTAAATTACTTTTTATGACGACTTGTTTAGTAAATATGAATTTATATAATTTCGTACATGTATATGCTTAAAGAAAAGTACGAATAAAAGATTTTTCTTAGGAGAAACAGGGGCGTAATTACGGGAAAACTACTGTTATCGATAATTTTAAGCGATCGAGCTGGATGAAAAATTTATTAATGTACCCGAATTTGCAATAACAAAACTTATCCATCAAAAATGATAATGATCGAAAGTTAAACTCATCCATAATTTGGACGTATCGCTATATAAAACAAATGTTTATAAAATTTTCATGTCATAAATACAACAGAAAACATATGTTAAAATTATATTAAATACTAGCTGTGCCCGCGACTTCGTTCGCGTGGATTACAGAATGCTTAGTATGTCTCCTGCAAATCAAGGTTATAATAGTCTGCGGTGCTGCTCAAGAAAGAAGCTTTTTACTTTGGATCTGGGAACATTCTGGTTGTTTTTATAAAGATACTAACTCAGATTTGGTATTCCTCCACGTTTTTCGCTATAAATGTTGAAGAAAAGTTGTTTTGTGCTAGTCTTTAAAATTTTGACTGCAAAACAGTAAGTTCCCACCGAGGTTCTTCTTGTATTATATATCGGGTGACTTTTTTTAACTGGGCTTGATAGGCGAAATCCGGAACTATAAGGAATCGCAAAAGATACTTAAAGAAGTTTCGTGTCAAATTTTGAAAAATCTAAAACTGCATCATAAATTTTTTTGATTTCATGATTCTCCTGGCCAGGAATAGAACCCACTAATTTTGAAAAAATAAATGCATTCTCTATTATTGCACCACCAATAAACTTGTAAAGATCAACTTTTGGAAAGTAATAGAAAGCGACAAATTAAAGGAAAAGATTTTTTTACAAAATAACATTAAATATATACACTAATTAGAAGTTAAGTATTCGATTCTACATAGACAATCAAATATGTGGATTAAATCATAGGTTCCCGTAGGTTTAGAAAAAAAATCTGCATTACTTCGAACGATTTGTTTATAAATTGCATCAAAATGCTAGTCACCTACTAAAGTAAGGAAGACTGTGAACAATACAATCGAAAATATGTATATAAAATGAATAACTCACAGTAACTTCTTTTATGTTTGTCTATTTTTTCTATGTGAGTTATACAAAGTTGTTAGAATGTGACGTTTGTTTTGGTCCCCGTCACCTACTCCGTTACCTAGGTAGGTTTAGATAATTCTTAAAAAGATGAAACAATTTAATCAAAATCTACATTTCACTGGACTCGGCTATTGTACTCACCCGCTATTAGCGTTACAACATCCCGTTATAATTTTAAAATTTACTTTTAGGTATAATCGTTTATTTTAAAGAAATACTAAAGATTTAATTAATGTAAGAATTTGATAGAATTTTGCAAAAAATAGCCTTTTCTTTTTGTTGCAGTTAACTGTATACTATTACCTCCCTGAAGTTGATCCTTATAATATGTGACAGTATCAAATGGTGCAATACTACAGAATGTTATTTTTTTGAAAAATAAACGTGTTCGTTTCTGGCTAGGAAAACATATTAAAAAAAAAACTAATGATGCAGTTTTAGTTTTTATCAAAATCGGCTTCGTGTCTTTAATTATTATTTGCTATTGTTTCTAGTTTCGGATTTGTTATATCACATCCAATAAAAAAATATCCAGTAAATTTATTATTTTTTTAAATTATTATTATTATTATTTATTAACTTTCTTATTTTAATTAAAAATTATTCACTATTTCATTAGTTTCAATTTTGTTCCTTATAAAATTGGTTTTCTGCTAGTAAAAATTTCGTCAAAATCAGCCCAGCTGTTTCAGATATTAGCCGAAACAAATTGAGGGACAGATATACAGACAAAAATTTTAAAATTGGGAATTTTGTTATAAGTACCGTGTATACTTTCATATGCATATGAAAGTATAAGGTATTTAAAATTACAAACAGACACATCAATTTTATTTACTTGTATAGATAGACCTTTCCTTCTTAAATCTGAAATTGTTTACTATTTTATTGGTTTCTCCAATATTTTGTTATCGCGTAATTCTCTTTTTTAATTATTGATTTACATATTTTTAATAAAAGTAGCCTAAGTTAATCCTTATAATATTAGCCATAGGGGCTGCTGTAATGTTTTTAAGAACTTCTTAGACTTAGTGATATTTTGTGATTTTTTTCTTCCATTCCCACTCCCTTCTCTGGGCCTTACGTGATTAATGGACGTCCTCTATCCGCGAGTGAAAGTCTCATCAAATTTGATTCAGCTGTTTCAGAGATTAGTCGTAAGAAACGTACTGACAGTACTTGATGTAAGTACTTTCATGCATTTGTGTGTGTGAAAGTGAAAACCACAAAATAATATTCGACGTGACCCCATAAATAGACCTATCTTTTTTAGCTGGCACAAACGCACAGATAAATAGACAAACAGACAAAAATTCTAACAGACCCCCAATTTTTTTTTTCATATATCTTGCATGTACAGACAGCGACCCGTTAGAATGTTATTGTATGTATAGATCAAAAAATATCTGAAATAGAAGTAAGCCCAAGTCACTCCTTATAACGTTTGCTAACTGCGAGTAAAAGTACCATCAAAACTGGTTCAGCCGTTTCAGAGATTCGTCGGAACAAATAGATAGACTGACACAAAAATTTTAAAAATGTATTTTTTGATGTAAGTACTGTATATACATACTACTATCATGCATTTAGTGATAAGCAGAAAAAAATGTTCAAGGAGATTCGTTAAATTGACATAACTTTTTTATTTATGGACCGATTGACATAAAACAAACCCTAAATGTTAAGTGAAGCTTACTACAATATATTAGTGAAAACCGCATCTAAATCGGATAAGCCGTTTCTGAGATTAGCGTGCACAAACGCACAGATAAACAGACAAACAGACAAACAGACAAACAGATAAGAATTCTAAAAATCATTGTTTTGGGTTCTATTGCGTTAGTAAAGACCCCCAAGAAGATTTTTTTTCATATATCTTCCATGTACAGACAGCGACCCGCTAGAATTTTATTATTAGTATAGATTCGAGTAACGATTAGCGAATTATTAGTTTCCTAAACAAAAATCGTTATTTCATAAAATAACTAAAAAGCTAAAGATTTGTAGTTTAAACTTTAATTATAATTATACCTAAAAACAATTTCAACAATAAAATTTGTTAAATAGTATTATCATCAATTAGTAATTTTATTAACAAAAATATGTTTTTTTTTTACAGGTAAGTACGCAAAACCCAATGGCATATGAATAAATTGTAAGTAATACAAACTGTGCAAAAATCATTATCATTTCAAACAAAAAAATGTACTGTTCAAAATATTTCAACTATATTGCTTTTTGCATATGCAAATAGCATGCCTTCTCGATAGCAGACGTAGAATCTTCTTCGAAACCATAAAGCATTCATTAAAAATATTTCAACAGTAATAGTTTACCATAAACGACACGACATGGTATAAAAAATCCACACAACTTGTACACTGGAAGGTTGAGATAGCCCACTTGGCGCGTTTAAACACAGCTTAGTCATTGTTTGAATTCGAAACTCGCATAATGCGCCATTTCAATTGTCTGAACAGATTAAAAGTTAGTATATCCGTGTATGGCGCTCTTTACCGTTTATTGATTCGCCACAGACTATGTATAATGTGCATTCAAATAGGTTACGTTCAATGAGTTTTTTCTGTAGTTTTTTTTTTGTTTATTTTTTTAATTATTGGATTATCTGTGGTCAGTGGTGTGAAATATAAAAAGACGTTTGGTGGGAATTTTTTGTGAAATTATTATCTTTTTTATTTTAAATTATTATAAATGCGCGTACAAATATTAAAATTTGTGAATGAAATAAATACTAGATATAATTTGATGTTTAAATATTTCCAATATTAAAAATATATCCATATTTACGTCTTGGCTCATATAGTTTTACGCTCGTTAACGACATAAAACAACTGTGTAAATTAGTAACAGATACGTCGTAAGTTACGAAAGGTGTGAACGTTAAAAAGGCACTGACAGTAAATACTTTCAGATGTAAAGCAATGATTTAATAAGAAATTAAATGTATTTTAACGTTGGCGCAGTGATCACTGCAACTGACTGTAGTGGTAACGGGTTCAATCCTCGCTCACGGCAAATGTATGTGTTGGCCATACGGATGTTTGTCGTAGCAGGCCCGCGCCATCCATACGTGGAAAGCCGTGTGGCGCACGACGGCGCCGAGTCCGAAAGGCCTAACCGATCCTTAAAGAAAAATTTCATATGAAATAAATACTTTAAGTAAAACCAATGTAACTCTTCCTTATGGTTGTAAAACTGTACGAGTACCTTCAACGATATTCGACTTGATACATACATAGACTGATAACCACATTACCCTCTATTGGCGTCGCGCAGTTGGATAAAAAAGGCGCGTATTAGACAGACGCACGACGGCGCCGATTAGGCTTGGCGCGGGCCTGTGTCGTAGTCTGGGTGTTTGTGTTAGTTTTGTGTATGTTTCCGAGCCCCCGAAACAGGGTCACAAGATCTTAATGGGGGCCGTTGAGCGTGATGTGCTTATTATTATTTATTATTATTTAATATAAACGTAATTTAATAGGTGTAGGTTAGTATAATAAAATAATTATTCGTTTATAATAAAAAAAATATAACGCAAAAAATCCATTCTAAAAGAATTTTTTTACCTCAGATCTTTAACATTGTTTCTGCGATCTCGTTCGTGATCAACAAAAACTGACGCACCGAGAGAGACACGATTTCTACGAATTCTTACCAATTACTACGTACTTTGTTAACGGTATTTAATACCGTAATATCTAGAATTGCGCTAATTAAATTCATGAGTTTTGTTAATTAGTATTTTTTACAATTACATAAATAAACATCTGCGTCTCTTTTTATCAGTTTCTCGATAAAAAGCATCCATTCACGTTTCAACGAATTTTATATCGACTTTAAAATAGGAGGAGGTTACAATTCGTAATGTATGTTTTTTCTTCTGTTTGTTTGCTTGATTATGATTTTTTTTTTATTTCAACGAGTACACTAATTTTTTTTATTGAAATCGCTTCGGTAGTTCCGTTTTTTTTTATTAAAATAACTGAAAGAATTACGTCCTCTAAGTAAATGAAATTGTGTGATTTGGTTTTGAAGTTGATTAAAAAAATTAAGTTAAATCTATGCGTGTGTACATAATTGTCGCAGTTATAAAAAAGAATTTTAAATAGGGTTAATAAATAACGAAAGTGACCTAACAAGGTTCTCAAAAAACATTTTTTTTTAAATATAACTGAGAAACGAAATTGTTTATTTATTGTTTTAATTCTTAGTCATTTAAAAAAGTTTTGTTTGAAGTCAATTGTAAAACAACCTTCACTAGTGCCATCTATCTGCGAGGCGCACAAGCGTCATTTCGGAAATTAATCTCGTCACGTGACCTGCACAACAAAACACATTGGTTTTTCCTTATTCTATTTTGGTATGTAATATTTAGTGTGATATAAATTGTTTTAAATATAAAATAAAATATTATATAACAGTATTTACTTTTATAGTATATTTAGATTTTAAATTTGTTTATGAACGATGTGTTATAAAGTGATACAACTTATGATTGAAGTTTCAAGCGTTAAAAAAAATTATATATGAAATATATATTTTTAAATCAGTCACTTTTCGAGGTATCGGTGAATATACATAAATTGGGTTTTTGTTTTATTACCCCTGAAAGAATTAGGGCGGGCGAAGCCGGAGTGGGCAGTTAGTTTATTTAAAAATTCAGTAAAACTTGAGACATATCGTAATGTCATCATTTCCATAAAGTATCGGTCGAGTCACCCTCGATATTAATTGGACGCTGATAAGCAATAATGTGTCAACCCACAAAGACTTAAATTTGGAGATATTGATGTCTGATACTGCGTCATGTATTAAACATTATAAAAAAAATCAAGTCATCTTAATTAAATAAGTTCGGAAATAAGGTTCTTGATTTAATGTTTCGAATATTGAGGTGTGTTTTATAACTGGTATTTTACTATAATCTCGTATTTATAAAAACTTATTATGAGGTAAAACTTTTTATTATATATTTTTATTCACTATACCTTTTATCAAAATAGAAAAGAAAACATGAATATATAATTTCTTCGAACAAATTAATTAAAAATAGATTTGACACGTTAAGACGCCATTTTCTCAAAATGAAGTCCGCGTGGCTTGACATAGTATTGCTTATCAGCATCCAATTAGCGTGAGGGTAAACAGATAACCACTTTCTCTTTATCAATAAATAACAACTTTATCAGGACAATGCTCTATCGGCTCTGAGCAGCGGCGTCAGGTTAGGGTTGTGATAGTTTTATATTTAACCGACTTAAAACGATGAGGTTCTGTATTCGACGTCTATGTATATAGGATGAATTTTCCAACTGGACATGGACGGCCAAATTCGAATGCTTAAAGGGCTCTAGGTATCGATTTTGATGAAAATGAAAACTGCCAATGGTGCAGGAATAGATACAGGGCGAGTTTGATCAAAATCAGTGATCTGACGATGTCCATATTTAATATAACGGATCTTATCGTGATAACTAATGGTAGTAATACCTTTTTATTTTATTAAGTTTTCTCCGCCTATGAAATATTAATATATTAATGAAATGTTAATATATTAATATTAATATTGTGAGAGTAGGCGAAGAAAACTCGCGCACTCGTCGCCACGGCGAATGTAACTTCGTCGAAACGTTGGGCAATAAAAAGGTATTACTACCATTAGTTATCGCGATCAGGTCCGTTATATTAAATATGAATAGTATAAATCGCGAAAGTTTAAAATATATAATCTGACGACGTCATTGAAGTGAGGCAAAGTGCCCAATATACTGGTGGCATTGCCTCTCATTTGAATGGCTAAACTGATATGCTGCCCAAGGTAGGCGCCAGCTCTCTGGGGATCTGTAGACATAACAGGCGGGAAGACAATTCTTGGTAGAATCTTTCGGGTTCCTTGCCCAAGGACCCCAACGTTTCATCGGCAAACATATGTTCCAATTCAGTATGTTGGCGATTTCTGTCCATTTTGGCATGCCCAATAAGATACAACCTTGTAAGAATTGATGATTTTTTTAGTCATTTTCATGTATTTTGACTAACTCCCTAGTAACCAACTGTTAATAATTTTGAAAATTAGATATTTTAGACATATAATTTAGTTTGTTATATACCTATAGTCATCATCAATTTCACCGAATTTATTCAGTGAATAATATATTTTTATCGTACCAGTAGATCTTGATATTACAACGTTGAATATACAATTGTTTAGCTTTATAAAAGCTCTTCATCATCGTAAATACAACAATTTAAGAATTGACTTTAAGCATTAAGTTACACTGCCTCAATGAATGACCAGGATTCATCTGTTATCTAACAACTGGATGTCCAAAGCTCGGCATTTTTTTTTAGTAAACACATTTTTTAATTGTATTTAGATTAAGTAGTAAATAAAAAAATAAAGGCAGTTTCTCATTGCCTGGAAACAGGTATACCATAAATAAAAATGAAACCTAGCTAGATCGATTTATCGTCCCCACGCATACATTTTCATGAACATCATTGGAATCGCTTGCGAGTGCTACGTTTTCAAATGCTTTTGTGTTTAAATTCATCTCGTACTGCGGTGGTAAAGTAAAACCACGTGAGGAAACCTGCACGTATCAGGAAAAATTTTGACACTTGTATATTCGCATACTCACAGCGATGGTCATTAAGCTCCAAACCTTCTATTTAACAAGAAAGGCCTGTGTCCAGCAGCACATTTACAGGTTGTTACAGACAAATATTCACAGTGAGGCAGTGCCTTCAGTAAAACATGCCTTAGCTAAAAACTTACTGCTTGATTACAAAAGATGAAATAAGACCATGTTCAACACGTGTTTAAAAATTAAACATTGTTTAAAATGTTGTAAAAATTTCTACACTGCGTGTAAAATTAGTAAGAAATAAAATATCACACGTTATATTTGACAGCTAAAATGCATGCATAAAATAAGCATGTGTTAAAAACGAAATTTTCTTTAGATACAGATTTGTAGTACAGGATTTTATAGACACGCGTTTAACATATGTTTAAATTTTTTATAGCAAGGCAGTTGAAGTTTAAGCCTGTCAAGTCGCAGCCCTACGTATCAAATGAAAGTGCATAATTCGATATCGAACAATGTGACACAACCGATACCACATTGTGATCGTCGCGTTATCGAGACGACACCGACACGACACCGCGACGACGCGACGCATCATCACTGTGCTTAATGATAAGCAAGATGTATTGTATTTATTTGGTAATTATCTAATGATATTATCAATTAGTTATCTCTTGGTGTATTTAGTTTAAGACGAGAATTAAACTTATACGTTTTGTTTTGAGACTTTCATAAAGATTTACATAAGTTATTTCATCCGGTTCCGGTTGACATTCGCAGCTATTGTAACTACTTACGACGTATCTGTTGCTAGGTTACAGAGATGCTTTATGTCGTTCTCGAGAGTAAAACTTACAAATGTAATTACCGCTTAATGAGTACTTACTAAGAGTAGTTACTAAGTTGTGATCCGATTCAGAATACGGATTTTCAAAGCACTAATTTTGTTTAAAATTTTGTTGAGTTTTTTTATAAAATCATCATGTGCTTTTTTATTTATTTATAAAATGACTGTCGAACGTACTGCCGAGACCTGATGTTAAGTGCCCATGGACAATTGCAGCACAAAAGGAGCCAATATTTTATATAATTTTCTAAATTTACATTTGATATTAAATACTAAACTTTTTAAATTCTATTTTGAAAATATTAATATGTAGAATCATAAAATAGTAAATTAAAAAATAAGCCGGGCAATATATTTATTAAGACCTTTTTAATGAGCCCTAATACGATACTTCTATTGTAAGTTGGTGAGAAGTTGTGTATCCTGATGTTTTAAGATGATGGTCAGCATCAGGTCATGGTTGCGCTACTATGATATTTTAATATTATTCATAGTATAGTAAATTCGCTCGATTAGACCACTAGCAGATGCTCAGATTCAACAACTAGAAAATATCTGATCACCTTGAAACGACTGAAAAGATCTTCATAAATTATATCTAATCCATCATCCTCAAAATCAGTCCATTCGTTAGCGAGCTATGATGTCACGGGCAGCTACACAGAAACACACGTCAAACCTATAACACCCCTTTTTAGTCGCGAGTTAAAAAGACAGATAAGCGTAGACAAATCAGCCAATAGACTTGTCTATACATATCTATAGACAAGTAACTCAAAGAATTTTAAAACCCCGAACAATGAAACCGAAGTTTAATATCGTTTAGGTTTCACGAGATTTAAAATTTTAATATCGTTTCGATCAGTTAAGGCCGGGTTTAAGTGTAATGGTGTATAAATCAAGCCGTATCAATGTTATACCGCCTCTGTCAATAGCTGTGAGGTAGGCTGCCCGTGAGGTGACGGGGGATATACCAGGCAAACTTAATATTGACTCTATATTTAGCAGAAAGCGAAGAGAATTTTGGTAGTCTTTTATCATCTAAAAATATCTGGCTAACGAGCTGGCGGAACATGATGTTAAGTGATCACTGCCGCCCATGAAGATTTGCAAATCATAATAAAAAAAATACTTTATTCGAGTAGGCTCTCACGAGCACTTTTGAATCGTCATACATGAAAAAAACACAAAAAAATTACATCAATAATGAAGCTACCACCGGTTCGTAACGCAGATTCTACCGAGAACTGGCAAGAAACTCGATAGTTGCAGAACCAGAGAAGCCACAAATGCCAGCATGCATGTGGGATGAATGGGAATAGGACGTAAGGAAAGGATTTGGGAAGGGGATTAGGCTTCCAGCTCTTTTACTCACTGTATGAAACGTGGTTATTTTAGCAACTTTACGCCGATCTTCTGTGAGAGTGAAGTACAGCCCGATCGAGCTAGCCTGAATATGGGCTGTGATCAGTAAGATACAGCAAGACTCTATATTAGTTTAGCTGTCTGATTCTAAGATAGAGCTTAGCCATAGTACCACATTCTCGCAGAAAGACGTCGTGAAGTTACTAATATAGCTGAATTTCGTACGGTGTGTGAGTCTTAAAGCCTAACCCCAATCTCCATACTTTTTCTTACTTCCTATTCTTCTTTAATCTTCTTTCATTTTTAAGCAATCAAACCCAATAAAACTTGAAGTTTACACGTACAATTGTTGATCAAATTAACGTCATGAACAATTTTATGGCATTTAGTATATATTTTAAATCAAAAACTTGACTCGAAATATCTATGTTTTACGTGAAATTAGTGTCAAACCACTAATTTAATTGACTTCAAAGTAGGCTTATTTTTTTTTCTTATAGTATGGCGTGCATCCGCGCTACTTATGCTCAAAATATTCTGCCAATGTCACGTATGTTGGAGAAGACACGAAGGAGTCCAAACAGTTATAAAAATTTTGAAAGTCCAAATGATGTGATGAGAAACTATGAAGATAAAATGCTACAACAATACAAAAAGACAATGAAATCAAATGAATTAAAGTAATCTTAATCAAAAATTTAACATGACGTTTATATATTTTTTAATTCAAGATAAAAATAAAGCGTCTATGATTATCCATATAAATCCCACGTCCATATGAAGTCCATTATCGAGAGCTCGAGATGGGGAGGATAGCGGCCATAATTTGCAATAAATATAAGGGCGGAGGTGTCAGATAGAGCCTTTGTTATCCGTTCGATTCCCGGTCGCGACAAATTTTGCGATAACAAAATCCGTTCGGTGGAGGATACGTTTCATTACTTGAAAAATATGTTTTTTAAGTAATAAGCTTGTATGTTTTTATGTCTAAAAAAACTGCCGCTGGTGGTTTCTTCGTGATATAATAGAAAAAGAAACGCTTCTTAAATCGTTATTGTTTTTTATTAATTTAGAAATAATATTGTGTGTTTATATTTCATACATGTGTTTTAACCGTCAATGCTATAAGTCACAGTACTTAGATGTAAAGATTAAAAAGCGACTTTTTATACAGAGTTGCACAAATTCAATTGAATGCGTGAAAGGAGTGTATTTATATGTATATCTACTTCTATGTGTATATCTACACTTCTATCTACACTTCTAATACTAGCTGTCCCTTGCGGTTTTACTCGCGTTTATGGTTACTGCTTCGCTCCTATGAGTCCTAGCGTGATGTTCTCACGGTTCGGCTATAGCCGTTCTCAATAAATAAATTATCTAACACAAAAATATTTTTTTATTTCGAACCAGTAGTTCCTGAGCTTAACGCAAAATAAACAAACTCTTCAGATTTATAATATTAGTGTAAAGAGGTATAATTTGTTTGTAAGTTTGTATGTTGGGAGTAATCTCTGGAACTATTGATTCGATTTGAAAATTTCTTTTTGCATTGACGAACCCGTTTATTAATGGTTATAGGCTGTATTACATCACGCTATGTCTCATAGAAGAGAAGCAATAACCATAAATGCTAGTGAAATCGCGATACTTGATAATGAAAGCGAATGACGATCTTTACACACTGAAAATATTATAATATTAAATCGTAAAAATTTAATAACATTTAAATAAATATGATCTCAAAAAGACATTTGAATCGAAAATCTCTTCCTTTCTTGACATTAATGAAAAAATAATATTATTCTTAATACTCATACAGGCTACATAGCATTTAATTTTAATAAACGCATGATTTTTTTTTGTTTCTGTCATTTTACTATATTACATTATGTTACCCATAACCGACCATACTTAGGTGATGCTTATGGGATCATTAACCGTAGGTGGGAGAAATTATTCTAATCATATGTGTTGCTGATCCGATCTATGGTGTAGAGATTTTTATCACATGAAAATAATTTACTAAATTTATAGCGTAAAAAATGAATTTTAATATCATACCCGGAAGATGTTGGATAGATTAAGAAATGTTAATTTGTACTAACATAAAAAAAATCTGTTTTTGAGTGTGTTTCTATCAGATAAAATGTTTGGTGTGTGTTTATTTTAATTTAATCTTATCAAAAACAGCAACACAACAGAACCTGCATAACAACTTAAAATTTATTTTATAATTTTATTACAATTTTTATTTATATACATACCATAAACAATCCTACATTTTATTCTATATTTATAGTATAAACAAGTATAATTTGTTTTTGTAGATTTATAAAGGTATTATTATTATCTATATACCTATAAAAAAGCGAAAATTCACTCACTCACTTATCACGAAATCTTGGAAACTACAAGTGCTAGGAGTTTCAAATGTTTGCATGGGGGTTATTTTTAGGAAATAGATACTCACTAAGATTGGATTTCGCAAAATTCGATCCCTAAGATGGTAAAATGGGGGTTGAAAGTTTGTATGAGAGCACTATGTGAAGCGCGAGTAAAACCACAAGAGAACACTAGTTAATAATAAAGAAACAACGATCAAACAAGATAATATTAACGTTAAAACTAATTATAACGACGTCTACCAAATTACAGTTAAAAATTATATCACATCAACACATAACGAATCCAAGTCGAAAGATCTAAATAAAAATAATCAAAAACCATTTCATTACACGTAGCAATGAATAGATAAAGATTTTTTAAAACCATTACCGACACGAGAAACCGAAACGACATCTCGAAATCATTTCGAATCTGTAAGACGATTTAACAAATTGACGTGGCCGGTTCAAACCCATGTTCATGGTGTACGGTGCATGTCGACACTGTCGTTACGTCGGTGTTTACATCCACCTGTTACTAGTTGAGAACTGGTTAAAACTGGATTTAACTCGATTTGTATCTGAGGGGTTTTAATGTTTGATTTGGTTTAGGGTGTAGAGTGATTTGTTTTAGTTTTATTTTAATGTTATATGAAATTGGAAACGTTTTGTATTCGTTGCTTAATAAGGAATTTATGATTGTTTGATATAATTCGACATTTAAAAGTGTTCAGTGTTTTTTTAAATTATTAATATTGAAAATTTAATTACAATATAATATAATACAAAGAAGAGAAACTTAAATATTTATATCTGATATTAATTAATTTAATTTAATATTTCTGAGATTCTATTTTATTAAATTTCGAAATTTTGGGTTCTTTTTAAACTGACATCTCTATTCACGTTTGTACCTTACTTAGGGTATAATAAAACAAGCTGCTTTGTAATACGTCTATTAAGTAGCAGTGCTGGCGAACGACTTTTTATTTCCAGATTAATAAAAAAATATGTGGTTACAATATATATAGGTATTCCATATAAGGATAGGTATAAGTTACATTAGCGTATGTGCACACGGCGCAGTATACCCTCCTTCAAAAAAAATAAAATAAAGTAAATTAAAAATGTAAAGACATAAATTGTGCACAAAATTATGTATTATATATTAGTATGAATTTTAATTTCGTTTATTTTTGATTTTGTCTAATGAAATATAATTATATTATATAAATGGTGATAAGCGGTAATGTGTAAACCCACAAAAAGAAGAATACTCTGATAATGCATTTCGCTTTTAATATTATACAAAATTTTTTTAACTCATCTGAATTAAATAAGTCAGGAAAAAAGTTTCTTAATTTAATGTTTAGAATATTGAAGTGAGTTCCATAATTTTGATTATGCAATAATTTCATATATTTGAAAAACTTATTATTAGAAAACTCTTTACTAGCCTCTGCTATTAATTAATTATACTTTTTATGAAAATACAAAAGAAAATATGTATATATGCCTCTTCAAACAGATTTGATAAAAATAGGTTCGATACTTTTAGACGCCATTTTCTCGAAATTAAGTCCGCGCGGCTTGACACAGTATTGCATATCAGCGTCCATATAATAAATATAATTCGTATATCTTTCTCCATAATTCTATCCCTATCACATAGGTTCAAGTTATTACGTTAAATTTCAAAATTACACAGTTCGAGCATATATCGATATCAATTTCTAAGTACGTTTTACACAATGTAACTTAGCGGACAGGTGTTAAAACATGCAACTGTGTCGCTGATCGTCAGTAACGTCAGACTGATAGAGCACGGCGTGCACTTCTAAATGTTAAAACAAGATATACCATATCGCGTGGTTACGTTATCCGTGGCTTGGTGATAATAATTAAGAAAGTTGAACATGTTGAAAACATAAACAAAGGATTCGTGTTAATATTTTATGGATATATCCTGTTCGTATCCGTGGTCTATAAAAATGTAAGGATTTTTAATGATTATAGCTGACAAACAAGACACTGATGAGTGATCGACGCCTAAATTGCTATCGCTGCGATAAAGACTTTAAGGCAATTTTCTAACAGAGTGTGGACGTCGTCATATCATATCTATACTAATATTATGAAGAGGTTTTGTTTGTAAGTTTGTATATAGGGGGTAATCTCTGAAATTACACATCCGATTTGAAAAATTCTTATTGCGTTGGATAGCTTGTTTATTAGGGAAGGTTACAGGCTATATTACATCACGCTACGATTCACAGAAGCTAAGCAGTAATTATGAACGTCTTGAAACCGCGAGGGGCAGTTAGTCGTTTATATAATTTAATTTTTTCAAAGTCTAGTGGTGTATTGCCGGCGGTGATTACTTAACATCAGGTGTCCCTCCTGCTCGACTGCCAGTTTTTATAAAAAAAATTAAGTTTCTTATTTAATTTGAGAAACATTTAATTTCTCGAAATCGGTTAAAATGTATATATACCTACCTATACAAAGTAACACCCAAAATTTTACAGAATTTAACGTTAAATCAGCTCTCAGACTTATTTGGTTTATAAATAATATAATCATATCGGTGTTCCTAATAATTATCTCTGATACAAAGGTCTTAGGTCATTTAATATATTCATAAAGATAAAACAGGGAAAATTTAATCAGCACGTGTAAAAAAATCAAGTCGTTCGATAAAAACAATATTCATATAATTCTAAGTATTCAATTCATAAATTATTATTTGTATATTTCGATCTTTGGAAATTTACATTACTAATAGATACAATATTAATAATAAATGATAAAACTCTGTCTCTCTGTGTTTATCTATTTGTTACATTTTTACATTTAAGGTTATAAAGTTTTTTTTTTTGTAAATATTGTCTTTTCGATACATAGAATCTTATATTTTTAAAATGCATTTTGCATGTAAGCGAAGTCTTTGGCACAGGCTAGCAATAATTCAATCAATTTTTTTGTGATTTGAAATTCATAGCACAATTTACATATTAATAAAACCAAAACTATTAAAATAAAAAATCAATTCGAACACTGATGTTGTACCTGTAGATATGATATAACATCGTAGATTTTGGCACCCAGAATGCCGAACGCTTTGGACGACGTTGCCTAGCAACCAGCAATAATTCAATAGTCAAAGCCAAGTCAAATAGCCTGTCAAAGTTAAAAAATGGATATAGATTTTTAACGTTAAACAGTGTAAATATGTATAACATATCTATAGTAATCAAATAATGTCTTTGTAACCCACATTCAAATTACCTTTTAACTTTTATCAAAATCTACGTTTAAACCTACGTTTATAACATATAAATTTGGACGCTGATAAGCAATACTGTGTCAAGCCACACGAACTTCATTTTGAGAAAATGGCGTCTAAAGATGTCTAACCTATTCTTTATAAGTTTGTTTGAATAAGTTTTTATCCATATTTTCTTTTCTTTTTTGATAAAAGGTGCAATGAATTAAAAGCAGGCTGATATGTTTAATATATTATATAATAAAAAGTTGATTAAATATATGAGATTATTGTATTAAGTACAAAATATGGAACTACCTTAAAAATTCGAAACAATTAATTAAGAATCTTTTTCCGTGCTTATTTAGTTTATGTGACTGTGTATATTATTGAATAATGTTAAATAGGTGATGCAGTAGGTATCAAAATACATTAATATCTCCGAATTTCACTTTTTGTGGGTTGACACATTATTGCTTATCAGCATCCATTTAAATATGTTAATTAATAGCTAGTGTCGAAATCCATCCCACATCGCGTGGGCAAGATGGAGAACGCTTATTCACCTTGTATCTCACATTTTTCTCTATCTTTTGTCAATCATATTACATCGATAATACATTGTCCGGTAAGCGTAACTAATTATTCATAACACCTTCTTGATAAGAACATGTTTTGTGTTTTAAAAAACCGCTTTCGTATATTGTCGTCTTTGTCACCTTTTTGTGATGTTTTTAATCTGTGGTTACCGGGACGGTAGGTTGGTTTCGTAATCTGTTATTTTATTATTCAATTTAAGAATCGCCGGCGATTGGAATTTGATAAGTGATGTCTTTCACCCGATAATGTGTTTAGTCTATGTGTTTATCGATTATTCAAGTGTCAAAGTTTTAATCAAGGGATAAATAGACAATTATAAGCAATACTATGTCAAGCCATATGGACTTTATTTTGAGAAAAAGACGTCTGAAGATGTCAAGTCTCTTCTTAATAAATTTGTTTTAAGGAATATATATAATCCATTTTTTCTTTTCTATTTTGATAAACATATTGGTATACTAAAAACTTTAATCTAACAATATATTTTTCTAATATATGAGACCATTGTATAAATTGCAAAATATGGAACGCACTTGAAATTCAACTTGAATTTGACTTGAATTTTTTGAATAATGTAAATAAGTAACGCATTATCAAAATACATCAATATCTCCGAAATTGACTTTTTATGGGTTGACACATTATTGCTTATCAGCATCCAAATCATTACTGAGCGAAATTCTAAAGCGAAATCACACAATATGAAATACAATACTAATTCAACGCCATCTATTTGCAGAAATATTAACTACACAGAGCACTATTTATAAAATAAAAAAAAAAACGTCTCAAAAGCCTTCCGCCCAGAGTTGACATTTAGCACTTCTTATAGTCGCGATTATGTCAACTCACCTGTTTCAATTAGGTGTACTCTACATGGAGTGGGCTGTATCGGGTTAATGGCGCGAGAACAGATAACGCACCTACAACCCCACTCCACCCCCGAGCCACCCCGCCCGCTAGTATATCAGAAACTTGCAGATCGCATCAGGGTAATTGTGTGGTAATAGATAATACATTTTGTCTTCTTCGCGCTTTCTGATAACGACTTCTGAATTATTTATTCGGCTTTTCGTTACAGATTCGGCTGTTTATTATTTATTAATTTTATTTGTTTGTGGATATTTCAATTGGATTATAGTAAAATAATCCTGTTTTTATCACACATATTGTGATAAGTATCGATATTTTTTTATTAAACGACCAACACATTTAATTAGAAGATTAACTTTAAATGCTAAAATCGCAAAATTATTTTATATCGATATAAAAATTATTTCTTTTTAATATAAATAATAAAATAAATGGATGTTTCATTGATTAACATATTCAATAAATTATTTTTATTTATATATTTATATTATTATGTTCTTAACCGACTTCCAAAAAGGAGGATTTCAATTCAATTGTCAGAGTTTTTTTATCACACATTTTGTGATAATTATTGATAATTTTATCTCTTCTATTGTTATATATAAATATGAAAAAACCGAGACATAATTTGAAAACATAAACTTATTGGTGTTAATTTCATTTATTTCTTAATATTCTCATCCATTCATTCATTCATCGTAATATTGTTTGACAAAGTGAGAACCAAAACTAACGTTATTAGATTCATCATGTTTATCTATCCTTCTATTATATAGTATCGTCATAGCTACTGAATTTCGAAAAATGGTGATCCATCAGTGCTATCGGCAGTCGACGTTTAATGTATTACATTTTCATAATTGATTCACTGAGCACGCGTTATGTTCTCCCTCCGCGATGTTTCCATTCAGTTCCGATTCCATTCACTCGATCATTTAGATCTCTCATTCACCTGTGGTGGCATCACTGGCGTATCTTTAAATGTAATTTTAATCTGTTACGTGTGCGTGTAGCTTGTGACAGTTTACGTAGTGCATAAAATTCGCTCAACATACGCGACATTAGCAAAATATTTTACGCATTATTGGTGCGGTTAATCAACAAAAACTATTATTAAACAGGTTTCAAAAACTTACAGACTTTCAAGTCTTGCAAGTGGCAGTTTATTTACTATATATTCTACATCACAAATGTCAAAGCACACGGACATTTGGCGCCATCTGCCGAAATTGCGTCCAAATCAAACTATAGCATTACTTTTGCGGCGCTTCGTAAAAGAACTCTAAGTGAAATAGCTAAAAATAAGGTTTTAACCAATAAGGTTTTATCACTGATACCGTATCGTGCGGTGCAATGGATACTATCGTAAGGTCGAAGGGCGCTGTCGCTCGCGCGTGCTTTTGTTCCCAGATGCGATATCTGGGCGAAGGCGGCTTATCCTAAATTATTTATTGTGCTAATGCATATTGTGCTACGATACTGCAAAAGTATACACGTTATTTCCTACGAAACATGCTTCCGAAATTTCTTTACTTAATCTTTGAAAATGGAATCTACAATCTTTGTCAATAAAAATCGATGTTTGTTTGTTTGTCCTCTATGCGTTCCAAATTGTGATGATCGGATTGTGAAGAGATTTTGGTAGTTTATTTTGAGTCTATTTTGTATTGATCAATAACCTTCAGTGCAACTAAAAGTGAAGTAAAACAGTCGCAATAATGTTACAGAAATCATAAAACGAATCATCTAATAACTTTTCGTTCTAAACGTTAAAAAATATCCGTATCTTTTTACAAAAGTAACTAAAGAATCAGCTAATTAATTTGTTTTACCATGTATGTATATTTACGACATCCCTCGCCACCACAGACAATTTACACAATATAATTACATAACATAGATTAAAAATAACACTATCCCACGCCATCGCGAGGATTTATGGCGTCCCGCTATCTCGGTGCCAGGTGAAATGCGAAATATTTTATATGAGATTAAAGTGAGTAGGGCCCAGATTGATCATGTGGGTAGACGGTATCGCCGCTGATACTTGACGGGCGACGTGCGGCCTATTCCTTGCGAAACTCGTAAGTCTTGATCGAACGAAACCCCCCTAAAATTGGTGATTGATGGAATTCATGTAGATTTACTATGAACCATGAGTTGTGCAAACCAATGTTAGTTTCGCGGGTTTTTAATTTCAAAAAGAGGAAGTTCTCAATTCGTAGCGTTTTTGTTTTTATGTTTGTTCGGGACTCCGTCATTTTTAACCGATTTAATTTTTTTTTTTATTTGAAAGGGTATCCTTGTTTTTTGCTTTTAAAATCGAAATAACTGATGTAAGTGTGTCGTCCGCGTACACGAAATTACCTATTTTGCTTTTGAATTTATTCTTTTTTTTAAAGTCTTAGCTATGGTTATGTGGGAAGCTTTACATCGAGTTTTAATTAAATCGCTCTAACATTTGGCTTTGGGTAAATTGATTTAGAAAGTGATATTACTATATTTAGGAAATAATGCGTGCACAGGAAAACAGAGTAACAATGTACAAAAACCACGTTGTACGTGCGTGGATCAATTGTGATGTTGTGGCCCAACTAAAAATTATAACTCAAAATAATGGATAATGAAACAATACCTATAATCATCGACACATGAGACACGTCCTTATTTTTGACCAAGTATTCAAACCACAGAACACCTCCGACCAATCATCTACCGTGATCAAACAAATTCTAGATTAAACATCAGCTGATGAATGCAATGCCAAATAATACGGTTTCTCCAGACTCGCTTCCGTATAACAGTCACCAGATTACAAAACTCCCGCAGCAATCTGTAACACTTCATAACACAAATGGGTATCTTGCGTTGATGTCGTTAGTTCGATCGCTCGAGCCAGGCCAAATTGCGCGTGACGATAGCGTTATCAGTGCCTCCTGAATGGGACGTTTTTAAAATCGCTGGACTGAGTTTCAATGGTATAGATGCTGGATTAACGCTTTGTTCAGAACGTGCGGAAAGATTGGCTGCGGTCTGGACCCAACTTTGGTCATTGTGGGCCAATGTTTGTGCATATTTTACTGTCTAGCAAATAATGTATATGCTAAAAATCTCTGCCTATTTTGATCTTTGACAATTGGACTTTTAACTTGTAGCTATGTAAAGACTATTTGCACGAACTTATAAAGTGGAAAAGGATTATGGGTGCCCTAATGTATGTGCTTCTATTATCGTATAATATTTCTTCTTTTTGATTTTTCGAAGATTACGATATTTTTATATATATTTGAGTAATTTCATTACGTATTTCTTACTATCATAAATAGTTAATTACTATGGTATGATTTAATAGAATATTAAAGAAATAATAGAATTGCGATACCAAATAATTCACTTATTCTATAACATATCTAAGTATCTATTGTAGTATAGCTCTGAATTCATTTTCTTAAGCAATTCTGCTGATTTATGGCTTCAACTCCGTATCATTCATATCGAGTCTGTCTTGTGGAGATAAACTTTATCTGCATCCTGTATATGAATTTTAAAATTGCTGGATGCATTTGTGCTATAATTTTAAGATGTTACATTTTTGTAGACTTATGTTGAGATACTGAGCATTTTAAAAAGGATTGTTTTTTTTTTTACTTGGATTAACAAATAAAAGATGTAAAAAGAAGATTTCATCATAAAAATAATTTGGTTTAAATTATGTATAATTTCCATTTTTAATTCTCGTTATAAAGTAAACTTAAATTTTTTTTTTTATTATTTTTTTTAAATGTTTCAGCGGTTTAGTTGTTAATACGTAAAAGATAACAGACAAACAAAAAAGTTAATATTGCGTTTATAATAATAGTTATTTATTATTAACAACTTTAGTTATTAAATAATTATTTTCTGTATCAAATCATAATTATCCAAGCACAATAACAATTGACCAATAATTCCAATTAATACGAATAACCACCTGACCAGCGGTGGCCATTGTCCGAATTCGATACAGTGGTCTAGAGTAATATGCTTACGTGGACAGCTCGGGACGCTGGGGTGGTTGGGGGCTGAATTTAGCTGTACTTGCAAAGCGCTGTAGTTATGTAAGTGTAGGCGGAAATTGTTATGCAATATTGGACTGATGCACTTTTTATAGATGAAGGCAAAGAATATGCCCACAAATCAAATTAATATATACTTTATTCAAGTAGGCTTTTACAAGTACTTTTGAATCGTGAAAACAAACATCAAATATTTAATTTAATGAAAAGCTACCACCAGTTCTGAATAAAGATTCTACCGAGAACAGCAAGAAACTCAACAAAACTCCTTTGACATTTTTGTTCATACACACATTTATAAATCCGAAATGTTCGATATAAACATCCTGTATGAATAAAACGTTATATATAAACGGCGTTAAAATTATAGTTCTTCTCGGTAGAGACTACATTCCGAACCGGTGGTAGCTTAAAAAAATCTATAACCAACTGGACCTGTAACTTGACTATTCGAAAGTGCTGTAAAAAACCTATTTGAATAAAGTATATTTTGAATTTGAATAGCAATGTATGGTTTTTGATGACTTAGTAAAAATATTCAAGACATACGATATACGGATACGAAAGCAAAATACGTAATTTCTTTTCCTTGAATGACATATTGATTACAATTATTTTGATATAAAAACCAAACTGAAACGATTTTGATGAAAATTCTACGATACTAGGAATAGTATATTCTTTTGAACAAACAAGTATAAACTAAATCGGTCAAGCCCTTTTCGACTCGATAATCTGTGAACTTATATAATTCTTTTAAGGTCGGTGAGACGTCAAAACTGTATCAATGGATGATTTAAACGTATTATTCCGAAAGAGATTTTAGTTTTTATTTGAAGGCTCGAGTCCTTTTTAGTGTCTAGAAGGTTGGCTATTAAAGAACAAAACTGTAAGACTATTTAATTAAAAGGCTATATATAAATAAAATAACGAGATGCATTATACCAGTATCAATGTGTAATTATAATACACACTAAAAATATAAAAATCACTATTATCGATCCATTTTTTAACGATTCACGAAAGAGACGATGACAAATTTTGTAATTGTCTCCAATAAAATGTTTTTAATTTTTTTCTTTTTCTTATTCGAACAATACATAAATATGTATTTAAATATTTACCATACTACATAATAAGTCTCAGACACGTATAAAACTAAAGAAACTATCAGATTAATTAAGTCCTTATTATTATTGGTTCAAGGTTTTATTTTCCTTAAAGGCCAGCACTTAGAATGATGTTTAAACAAATATGCACTTTATTTATACGAAATTAAGGTTCTGATTCTACTGTCGGCCGTCATTCGCCTGTTGCTCCGGATATTACCGCTTGAAGCTCCCTCTGTCGGGAATAGCTTGTAATTCGCCAAATTACACTCAGATCTTTCTGTAATTAAATCCTTTTGTGCAAATAAAATACATTTTTTCCGCGTTTTATGTACTGGTTCGGCAATTATGTTTAATATTAGTGATTATGTATTTAGAGGGTTTGTTTCATTGTATTCGTTTGTCGTTTGTTCGAAAGTTTATTAAGAGATGTACATAAAATTCATACAAATACTAATATTATAAAACTGTAGAGTTTGTGTGTTTGGACGCGCTAATCTCAGGAACTATTCGATCGAATTTATAAATTATTTTTGTGTTTGATAGTTTAATTATTAAGGTAGGCAATAGGCTATATTACATCATGCTACGACTCATAGGAGCGAAGCATTAACCTTAAACGCGAGTGAAACGTGAAGGGACAGCTAGTAATATTAAAAAGAAGTAGTTTGTAAGTTTATATGTGGAGGATAATCTCTGAAACTCTTGATGCGATTAAAAACATCGTTTTTACGTTATTCGCTAGTATTTTATATAATGTTTACCTTCAACACTCTTTTTTATTAACTAATAAAAATAAATAAAATTAACCTAAGTTATTCCTCATGACATAAGCTATCTGGTAGTAAAAGTCGTGTGGAAATCGGTCCAGCCGTTTCAAATATAAGCCGGAACAAAAAGACAGACAGACAAATATATTAAGAATCGTGTTGTGATGTATCGTATATATTTAGTTAAAAACTGTTAATTTGAAATTACGAACAGACAATTTTATTTTCTTGTATAGACGAACAATTGTTTGCGCACATTTTGTATGTATGACTTCCTTGTACGCCCTTATAAAAGAGCCACCATTCAATTACCTTTTTTACACAACATTTCAACATATTGAATATCATGTGCGAGATACGTACACTAATAGTACGTATTGGCAATTAAAATTCGTATTTCGTGATTGTCTTCAAGGGAAAATTAAAAATTTTCACGAAAACAATCCCTTGATTTTATAGAGAGGTAAAAAATTAAGGTTCTCGTTTGAAATTAAACGTACGATCTCTGATTGAGATCTACATATGTACATATATGCCTAAGGCGAGAATTACACTTACAAGATTAACTTTCAGACTTTCATAAAGATTTACATAAAGTATTTGTCATTGCTTTACACTTCATAGAATTTACAGCCAGTGCTTTATTAATCGACTTTCAAAAAGGAGGATAAGTTCAATTCGTTCGATTTCTCGATTCGATTTTAATCGATTTAGTTAACTCTCTTTTTGTTTGAAAGTGTATATCATCAAAATCGATTCAGTAGTTTGATTTTAGACTCAAAATAACTGTTATCAATATGTCATTCAAGTAAACGTAATCACGTAATTTGTTTGCTTTTGAATTTGGTTTGCCTTTTAAAATAAATCTTCTTTTTGACAGCTTTCGTAAGGTTACCCTGGTATTTGTAACTATGTTACAAGTTTAGTTTACATCAGTTACGAAAAACTTACAAGTATACATAACTCTCGCATAACCCATCCAATAAAGAATATATAAACTCAAAAATAAAGAACACAGGGAAGCTGGAATCGAAACAATTCTAAATTAGTTAATTTATAAAATAAAAGTTAATTACAACGATGTGTGTGTAATATCGCGCTATCTGCGTTCCCAGGCGCGCCTTCCAAGATACGATCTATTTAATTAATTTCCACGTAAAAAACTGTCCTTCCCTCGTCACACGCCCACGTCACGGTAATTAATAAACCTATATTAGAGTGTACTAATATTGACTCAGAAAATTGCCTTTACAACAGGTGTTGCTTGGGCGATGCTTTGAATGTAACTGAAAAATCGTTTGTGTGAAATATTATGAGCAGTTTGTGTGTATGGAAGATGTTGGTGAATTATCAATTTAAATCAATATATGGATAAAGTAAAAAAGTAAAGTAATAGCCTGTAAATATCCCACAGCTGGGCAAATGCCTCCTTTCCTATTAAGGAGAAGGTTTAGAGCTTAATCCACCACGCTGCTCCACTGCGAATTTCTTCTGGCACATGCAGCTTTCCTCACGATTTCCTTCACCGCCGAGCTCGAGATGAATTTAAACACTTGAAAAATCAGTGGTGCTAGCCGGGTTTGAACCCGCTAACATCGGTTGAGATCGACATGTTCTAACCACTAGGCCATCTCGGCTCAATAATATATGAATGCTGATAAGCAATACTGTGTCAAGCCACACGGATTTCATTTTGTGAAAATGGCGTCTTAAGATGTCATACCCATTCTTAATCTGTTTGTTTGAAGATGTATATATCCATCTATTCTTTTCTATTATGATGAAAGGTAAAATGAATTAAAAGCATATTTATATATTTAATGTGTTATCTAATAATAAGTTTAAATATGAGACTATTGTATAAATTGCTCAATATGGAACGTACTTGAAATTCGAAACATTACTTTAAGAAACTTTTTTCTGTACTTATTTAGATTAGATAACTTGTAGTCCGGGTTCCCTGGCCTATTTTTTCACTTGATTAGTAACAAGTTAATTTTCCGTGAGTAGCTTCGTTTCAATGAGACGCCCAACTTTTTCCTGTGCGAAAATTCTCGATTGTGGTAGGTGACAGGGGTAGCAGGAATAAAAGATGTTGACTTGATGATTCTCATAAATTTATTACTAACTGGATTTTTTTTTGTAAAATCTAATGATAATAATCTAAATTATTCGAAAACATTTTTGTCCTACAAAATGTATGGTTTCATCAAAATGTCCCCCTCCTTCGAACATGTATCGATAACAAGGTCATCAAAAATAATTGCTAACCAGCTGATTTATTTTTTTTTACTTCGTTAATATTTATATAATCTAACAGTTATATTGTCCTACAAATTGCATGGTACGTTATCCCGGTCCTACGCTCGAAAATAGTAATACAGATCCATGATATTAAAATAATTACTATCAAGCCAAATCTTCGTGAATAGCATCGTTTCTATAAGACGCCCAACATTTTCCTATGGAAAATTCTCGATTGTGGTAGGTAACAGGGGTAGCAGAGATAAAAGATGTTGATTTGATGATTCTCAAAAATTTATTAGTAACTGGATTTTTTTCCGTTAAATCTAATAATAATAATCTACATTATTAAAAAAAATTTTTGTCCTACAAAATGTATGGTTTGATCGAAGAGTCCTCCTTCTTTCAACCTGTATCGATAACGAGGTCATCAAAAATGATTGCTAACCAGCTGATTTTTATTTTTTTACTTACTTAATAATTATATAATGTAACAGTTACATTGTCCTACAATTCGCGTGGTACGTTATCCTGGTCCTCCAATTGAATCTATATTTAAAATTCATGAAATTAACAAGCAAATTATTATCTGTATTTCGTTACTACAGCGGTAGTCATGCGCAGAGCATACATATTTTTCTACCAATTTTATAAAAAATAAAGTTATTTAAATTTTAAAAAACATGTTATCACTGTATTTTTACCCTAACATTTAAATTCTTGGGAATTTTAAGTTATTCAATGGTCGAAACTCGCAAAAAATGGGACATAATTCCTTATTGGTTGAAACGCGAACCATCTTCATTTATTATTGACCAATTTTGAAAATAAAAATTTGAAAGGATGGTAGACCTTGCAGGCCGTCCCTGTAACTTCCCGCTATTCCCATACCTAAGTGCTTGGATTTCGTTTATTACCCTGTTTTTGAGCTCTGCGAGCTCAAAACTATAAATAGTACATTATTTTGACCTCTCCGTGCTCAATACAAGAGCTGCTCTATGCTTTTGAGCTCTTCGAGCTCAACAGTCTGATAACAGTTTCATAAAGTACAATTTATGTAAATTTAAATTGCCATAACTTTTGAATGAATCAACCGATTTTCACTCGATTGGTGGCCATCGATGTTATTTTTCAAGTCCTGTGGAAGACTCAAAAACACCTATTGATCATATGAAAATTTTCGAAATAATTTGAAAAAAATCAATTTTTTAGATTTCTTTCGTTCACGATAACTCACAAACGAATCAACCGATTTTGATTTGGTTTGCGGCAATCGACGTGGTTTTACAAGGTTGAGAGCTGATTAGTTGTTGGAATTGATTGGTTAAGCTATTTAAAAGTTAGTTTGAAAAAAACCACATTTGAAAAATTTATTTTTTTAGTTTTTTTTGAGATTTCTCAAAATCTAAAGAATGAAATTGGTCCAAATCATATTAAAAATCTAAGTTCAAACAAAACCTTTCGAATGACACCAATTTTTACTAAATTGATCTAGCCGTTCAAAAGTTATAAGGGAGTTACATACTCACACACACACACACACACACACAGGCATAGTCACACCCTCGCGGGAATGGTCACGGAAGCTTCCTAGGACCCCGAAACATTGAGATCTGATTAAAACTCGATTTTTGCAAAACGGGGTAAAACCAATAACTTCCCGATTTTTAGAAAATTGTTAATTTTCTTAGCGGGAAGTTAAAAATATTTGAGAGTCTTGAAGTTAGTTACGATTTCTTATTGGTTGAAATTCATTCGCATGCACTTTTTAAATTTCTAGAGTTACAAATAGGAAAACGAAAAAATGGCAATTATTGTAGGACTAGTAATAGATACCTGTTTTTTTGTAGGACATTGTTTCATTTGGGCAGAGAACACACTAATCTATTATGTAATATTTTTGTCCTACAGTTAGTAATGAAAAAGATGGTCTTGTGGTATTAACCATTTCGGAGTGTAGGACCGGGATAACGTACCATGCAATTTGTAGGACAATATAGTTATATGTATATAATCTAACAGTTGTTAGATTATATACATATTAACGAAGTAAAAAAAAATAAATCAGCTGGTTAGCAATTATTTTTGATGACCTTGTTATCGATACATGTTCGAAGGAGGGGGACATTTTGATGAAACCATACATTTTGTAGGACAAAAATGTTTTCGAATAATTTAGATTATTATCATTAGATTTTACAAAAAAAAATCCAGTTAGTAATAAATTTGTGAGAATCATCAAGTCAACATCTTTTATTCCTGCTACCCCTGTCACCTACCACAATCGAGAATTTTCGCACAGGAAAAAGTTGGGCGTCTCATTGAAACGAAGCTACTCACGGAAAATTAGCTTGTTACTAATCAAGTGAAAAAATAGGCCAGGGAACCCGGACTATTGAAATTATTTTTAATAATGTTAAATAGGTGACGCAGTATTATAATACATCAATATCTCCAAATTTTACTTTTTGTGGGTTGACACATTATTGCTTATCAGCATCCATATAAACTTTTCTACGTCATAATAATTAATAAACTTACATTAGAGTTTACTAAAATTCTTATGTCAGAGGATTGCTTTTACAACAGGTGTTGCCTGGGCACTAATACTAGATTGCCCAAGATCATTTTGACTGCTTTTTAATGTCAATTAGAGAAACAATTACGTATATAATGACACAATTTCTTAGAATTTTATGACTTTTAATACAAAATATAAATGCTTTATAATTGTAGTTACCATCTCCTTTATTTCTGGTATATATTTATATTATAACTATATCGATTGATCGATTTTGGCCTTATAAGAGTATACTGAGTTTCAGTCTTTCTAGTGTTAAATTGTCACTGATTTTTTTTTTGTGCTAAGTTATATGCGCGGGTGTGCTGTAATGTGTTTGTGTACATGGAAAATGTACATCGACAATAATGCGTCTAAATCAATTTAAGTTTTTCATATTATGGTAATTAATAACACTATTAAAATGTACCCAGAAGATTCCTTTACAACGGGTGTTGCTTGGACAATACTTTGAATGAAACTGAAAAATTGTATTAGTACATAAAATTTTTCACTTACATTCAAAATTGTATGTGTTTTCTTGTGTATGTGTGCATGGAAAATGTTGGTGATAACAATGTATCTAAATCAGTTTAAGTTTCCCACATTATGGTAATTAATAACATTTTATTGGTGTATTAGTATTGATTAAGATTCCGTTTACAAAGGTTGAGCATTATTTAAATTCTCACTGAATTTTTTTTGTGCTAAATGAAATGTGCAGTTTTGTTTAAATATGTTAGCGTGGGGAAAATTGCTGAATACGTAATTAGGTAACCGTTTAAATCAATATAAAAAGCTTTCACGTCACGATAATTAATAACACTACTCGTATATTTAGAGTGTACTAATGATGACTCAGTTAATAATGACTCAGCTTAATTGAGCATTATTTCGAATATCACTGAGAAATTTTGTATGCTTAATTGGACGTGCATTCGTAAATTGATTATATAATTGTAAAAAAAAACATTATAATTGTTTTTATTATTAAAGACAAAGTGAATTAGGTATGTGACCTGGGACATTAAGTACAATAATTATGATAATTAAAGGATGCAATGAATTTGCGTGACTTTCGACTATTGAGTTTCATGTTTACATTTACAGACGATTATTCAATTTGTTTTAATAGAATAATTCTATAAAACGAAATTCATTTTAATAAGTTTTATTAGCTATAGCGAAATGATAAATATCTCACAATGCATAATGTGAAACAATAAAAATATCTTGTAAGTCAAACTTCCATATTTAAAAAATTCAGAAAAATAAACACTTTTTTTTTAATTTTGAATAGTTTCTTATGTAGCTGAGACATTGAAATGGTAAAAATATATTAAAGTGAATTTAATTATATAATTTATATAGCATATAAATAATCCTCAATGAGTGAGCAATTAAGCGCAAAACATTATTTCGGTTCAGTTCCCAAAACAACGCACGCAAACAAACACTTTATATATATCAAATACTATAGACAATACATATCGATTATTTTAGAATCGATTAAAACACATCACTGTCATGTGTGTAAAAAAGCACAGACTTATATAACTAAACAAAAAACAAATGAAGTCGATTTAAATATACAGTCTTATTAAAACTAAAAAATACGTTTAATCGTAGTTTAAAAAGCAATCACATAATCGCGAGTACATAGACCGCAGCGAACTCATATGAAATGTATTCAATCTGCGCGCAAGAGATAAGGCCCCCTGCGAGGCGCTAAGCCGCACGATTTTTGACCCGAGCCCGCCTCTTGGCTTCGCTGATTGTTTTATATAATTTATTTTTAAGTAGATAATTTCGAAAATATATTTTTTATAATCATACTTTATTATCACATAATCAGATTTAGATATCATCGAAAGAAGATTGTCATACTTATTTATTATTGATAATGTTACCAGATTAAAATTAATTGAGGCGCCTGTTTTTAAAATCGTTCTTAAAAATATATATATTTACCTGAACTATTAAAAGTATAATAACGTTTAATTTTATATACACTTTAGTTAAATAAATAATATAATGTAAAACTATACTGCATATACATACATTATACCCTAAGTGAACAAAACCGTGCGTCGTGAACCCTAGATCGCGATAATAAAATTATTATTATTCGTACTATCAGGGCTGCCACCCGGCGATCGTATCGCGCTATCTCGCCGCGCCAAGCGTCGCTTCACCCCCTTCGTGAGGTGCTAGGGATGTTCGGCTTATCGACAAAACATCGACTATTTCAAATACAAATATAAAAAAAAAACTATAACTTTTCTATCGTATAGTTACGACGTTACCGATAGTTGGTTACGTTCTCACTGCGTTTCTAATTTAAAAAATCATTTTTATAATCAAAATATCACAGGAAATGTAACCAATAGTAACATATAATAGAGACAAGCGCTATTCAAAAACCTGCTCGTTAAACTCGTCACGAGGTATAACTTATTGATAAATATTTAACTATAATTTATGCTCCTTCCATCCGACATTTCCACGACATTACTCTTAGTGGCGTTATCGCGAGTCTAATTATACAAACACCACATCACGGGTGTCAAGACGCGGCGATTAGAACGAGTAAAGTCCGATGTGAAACAAATCGGATCACATTTTCATCGATATCTGTGTCCCGTCACTAGGGGTGTAACCTGACTTACTCCGGATAAGAATAAATACAGTGGCGCTCGCCGGCGGAATGTTCTAATACATCCTTATCGTCGTCCGCACACACTCACACGCCATCACTACTCATTACACAGCGAATCTCCGGAGGTTCGCAAACATTTATCAAATGGATTTTTTAAGAATGGAAACGTCGTATTGAAGTTTTATCTTTAAGTTTGTTCTCCATAAACATTCTGTTTTTGAATTTTAAATCGTATTCTGTTTTTTTTATTACTGATAAAGACTTTTTTTGTTTTCAATCGTCCCTATTCGGAATGGCTACGGTTTGTAACTATACATCCTATCATATATTTTTTTAATTTTAAAACAATCAATATTCTTATCCATGTTATCAATTATATTACTATAGTGTATAGATATGTTAAAAACTCATAGATTTGGTACCCAGTATGCCGATCACTTTGGACGACTTTCCCTAGCAACCAGCTACCGGCTGAGTACGATGAGGGACAATATTTTTGAGCTAACAAGCGACGACCTTGTCAAATTTGAAAAGGGGTACAGATTCTTAACGTCAAATAGTGTGACCATAACACATCTAGAGTGTAAAAATAAACACAACTTGTTTTTTTAATTATGGTCTATTTTTATTATCTTGTTTTATTTAGCAGATAAATATAGCATATTTCTAATCATACATTGTGCTGATAAGCAATAATGTTTCAACCCACAAAAAGTCAAATCCGAAGATATTGATGTATTTTGAAATTGCGTCACCTATTTAACATTATTCAAAAATTTTAAGTCGTATAAACTGAATAAGTACGGAAAAAAGTTTCTTAATTTAATGTACCGAATTTCAAGTGCGTTCCATATTTTGCAATTTATACAATAATCTCATATTTTTGAAAAACTTATTATTAGATAACACATTAAATATATCAATCTGTTTTTAATTCATTATGTCTTTTATCAAAATAGAAAGAAAAAATGGATATAGGTATACTTCATCAAACAAATTTATTAAAAATAGGTTTGACATCTTTAGACGTCATTTTCTCAAAATGAAGTTTGTGTAACTTGACACAGTATTGCTTATCAGCGTCTACAAAAAAGTGATGAGAAATTATCGATCGAATGATTGCACTGAATCATATTTTATTATGAAAAATAATGTTCGAAAAATCGTGATTTTCATTCTGAGTAGTGTTACCAAGTAAACCTGTTACACATTATACAACCATGATAAACAAGATATAGAAACTTATTCTCCTTTTATAAACAAAGGTAATCTTACGGAAATGACACATCACCCTGCAGTTGTGCTACTTCCTCGCCGATGCCCTTATTTCAATGATAATTAACTGACGATAACGAAGGCTACACGTGTTCCTATATCAATCTATACAGACCTTGGATAAGCCGAATTAATTCTGTTAAAATTGTTTAGTATCTTAATGTATTCGCGTTTTTGCGATACGGTTCACTTTTTGGCGTACATGGTTTTGAATT
The DNA here is from genome assembly GCA_037950945.1 of Hypolimnas misippus. Taxonomy (NCBI): domain Eukaryota; kingdom Metazoa; phylum Arthropoda; class Insecta; order Lepidoptera; family Nymphalidae; genus Hypolimnas; species Hypolimnas misippus. Next base: position 2,323,150 of record JBBEEQ010000018.1, on the reverse strand, counting down.
GGCTGGTTTAATACTATTAATATTGAAGAATAGACAAAACTAGATAATGACTGATCCAGGAGGGACTAAGGAGGTCGAGGTACTTAAATGTGTCTGTTAGTTTCAGAACTAATGGATGATTAGGGATATATTGTAGCGTTTTAAGGGTTTTAGTGGTTATCTTAACAAAATCTTTCCTAAACTAAGAAAGCCAAACCCGTCCTAAACCTAAATCCTAGTCCCAATAGTCAAGCCTCTCCCAACCAAAATTCTTTGATTCGCCATTGTTGAAGAGTGTATGGGGTAGTAGTGGTGGATTGGGTTCTAGCCAAGAAAATGCTGATGCTGTGTTTGGGTTAATGACTTAAGTTATTGTTTATTATATAGTATAATACCTGATGTTTAGTAATCACTGCTGCTTAAGACATTAGCCGCACCAGAGAAGCCAAAATACGTTGTCAGATTTAAAAGGTGTAAGGAATGGAAAGGAATAGGAAGTAAAGACACAATGGGGTGGTAGGATTCCGGCTCTCTCACTCACCTTAGGCAATGTAGCAGTATTAGCTACTTCACGCCGATTTTATGTATTTTATTTTATGTGAGTGAGAGGCAGCCTCAGTTGAGCTAGCCCACTTACGAGTCATTTAGTCAGTGGGCTACAGCAGTGCCTAGCTCTAGCCCACAGACTAAATGACAACACCTAGGCTCTACCTTAGTCATTAAGATGACAAAGCGTAAATATAAAAGATTAAGATCGTTGAAACGGAATAATCATAATAATTTAAAGTAAAAAAAAGTAAAGTAACAGCCTGTTAATATCCCACTGCTGGGCAAAGGCCTCCCTCTCCTATTAAGGAGAAGGTTAAGAACTTAATTCACCACGCTGCTCCATTGCGTTGCAGGTTCACACATGCATCACATGCAGGTTTCCTCACGATGTTTTCCTTCACCGACGAGCTCGAGATGAATTCAAACACAAATTTAGCACTTGAAAAATCAGTGTTGTAGCCGGGGTTTGAACCCGCGATCATCGGTTGAGATCGACGTGTTCTAACCACTAGGCCATCTCGGCTTTAATAATCATAACAATTCGAGACAGCTTAATTGGTACCGAGAAGAGCAGAATAGTGTACAGGTTCAAGTCGTGCCCTGTCACAATTTTGATATGACTTTCAAAATTGCACGTACTGATCTGTGACATTTGATCCGAACGGAATGACTATTAACATACAAGTATACCAAATTAATAAATTCAACTTTCACCGTTACTATAATAATTTCCGACGTCGTTACCAATTAATAATATTATTTATCTCAATCATCTTAAAACAAGCGGGCCGATTAATAATCAAATTGAATAATCGTGTTGTGTTTCATCACTAGCTGTTAATCTACATAATTATGTATGTATGTCACTCATTTGTTTTATTGGATACGTCGTGACCTCTCGCTTTTGTGGTCATAACCGTCAAATAGATTTATGTTCCGAAATAAAATACAGCTTATTGGGCAGAAGTAGAGACGCCTCGAATATTTTTAATTCCAAATAATTAAGACTAGAAAAAAAAAACAATTTTTTGATTCCTCGGATGACACCTTTTTCAGTTATTTTGATTTTGGGACCAAACTACTAAACCGATTTTGATAAAAATGCTGAATACAATTTCGAATAAGAATCGGTTAATATTATCATTTTTGAAGTCGGTTGAAAAGCAGAGGCTACGAATTCGTAGCGTACTTTTTAAATGTTTGTTACCTCATAACTCTGTTATTTATTAAGTGATTTTTTTAAGGATATGCTTTCAGATTGATCGCATAGAAATTCAAACGAAATCAGTTCAGTATTTTGCTTTTAAAAATGAAGTATCTGGTAAAACTGTTACCGTCTCATACCGTCCGTGAAAACGAAATTACTTATATTGAAGGCGGTTCCTTTAAAAAAAAAGTCTTATCAACATGTCTAACAAGACGTCAACTATTCGGCGTTGATTCAAGGGTCATTAATACTGAACACCTTAATAATAATAATGTCAAACAAAAGTTCAAAAATAGTGCTATAGTTCGAATTAGTGCGAATTTATATAAAAAATGCATTTCAATTTTTTTTAATTTATTACATTTGCTGACATGATCATAAAGTGACGACTAAAATTTTAAAAAATATTGCAAAATTGTAATTGAAGAAAGTCACAAGGCCTCTACAGACAAGGAACAATGTTTGGGGTACTTTTTCCCACGCAGAATTAAAAGTATTTTGTAATAATCCAAAAAATCTTACGTATAATTAAAAAAAAATGCGTAACACTTAAATAAAAATTTTCTGTTTATAACATGCATTTAAATAATAATCATCGAATATAATCTAATGGAATTTTAACTTTACGTAACTTATGCTGTATGCGTTATTAAATATGATCAAAATTTATTTTATTTTCGTCGTAAATGACAGTTATAAAATCAAAAAATTAAAAATCTAATCTAACCTTTCTCCGAGTCGACATAATTAAAAAAAACAAGTCCACACGTGTGATATGAAGCACCCAAACCAACATTTACACCCACAATCAAAAATTATAATATTAATCGTAATCAATATGAAATCAAATATTAAAATTTTAATCAATATTAATAAATTAATAGATGGAGATCTTATCTTCGAAATATGATAACTCGGTTGTCAACACCAAAGATTTGAACGGCCATTTTTCTTCTCAGAATTTGATTGGTTCCCGCGCTTTTGCTTTCGTCAAGACGACATGTGTCATATATCAATGGAAATATTATATTTTATTTTCACATAAGTATTAAATGTCTTAGTTTAGGGTTTAGGGAAAATAAGAAATAAGTTTCTAATATATCTATGGACATTACGTATTTGTTTAAATTAATATATAGATTAATAAAATTAAAAAAAAATACGAAATACCACAGATCATATTCGATGTAAAACCGTTTGCAATTAAATTATTTTAACATTAAAAAAAAAGATACAGATAAGACAATTTATTTCCAATTCGTTTTTTGTTTTTTAGAATTTCTAGTTTCACAAACGAAGGTCAAAAGAAGGTTATGGCGAACAGAAGGCAGGTGTAGATAGCCTTATCGCCGGCTTCGAACCCGCTGTATCGGCTCATTAGCCGATAGTTATTCACTTTAACAATACCGTCTACCAGATAAGGCTAATGAGAGCCTATGGGTACACTATGTTTTGATAGCTGTATAATACATGTCGCTATCTGCGTGACACACTGTTGAAGAAAAAAAATTAAATTTATATTTCGAATCCTTCAATAAAACTTTTAATTTTAATATATAATAATATGTTACTCGAGACTAACACTTGTAAGTTTTACTTTCGTAATTGACAAAACCTTTAACCATGGTAACAGTTACCTGGGTAACCTTAGTCTGGGTATTTTCAACTAAGTTTCTAACACTAAGTCGAAATTAGCAGCTTTAAAGAAGTGCGAAAACTCTACAATATTACGTAAATCAATAATTAATCTTATCTTAAGTACATGAAATAAAAAATATATATATCATTTGAAAATGGCGCCGTTTTTTCGCTTTTTAAACTCGCTAATTGTAACGATATATAGATTATATATAGTCTATTTTTCTTTGCTTGTCTTTATTTGGTAATAAAACTCCGAAGGAAAATCACGAAATTTTGAAAGAAAAAAGATATTTTTGATTTGATTTGATTTGAAATTTTGAACAATTTATTTTTCATTATAATTTTCCATTTTAAAAACTTATTCAGTTGTATCATTCAATGGATAATTTCTTAGCTAAGTCATACGTGTGGCTAAATCTACGCCATATTAATCTGCCTCATTCATATTCAATAAACAATAAACACATATAAAATCTGTATGGTCTATTTTTCTTTATTAGACAAGTCTATTCGTAATTTACAATAACAATCGAAAATAAATGTTATAAAACTATGATCATACTAATAAACCAAGATTACAAATTTTCTTTACTGTATTTATTTTGCTAACACATAATGACCGCAGTCTTATATCTTACATGTGTACATGACCTGTCGTGTGCACTTCCACTACACTGGTCGTAAGTGTATTTATTTGTTACCACTGACCTAATAAACTAATGAACCGATTTCGGTGAAATCATATTTCATACTTTCATTTAATTCCAATCAATAAAAAGATAAACACAAAATTGTATACTTACACTGCTGATAAAACTTTTTTTCTGTGAAATAAAGCATTTACAACTTAATGTTGTTAATTTGTTGTGGATTGGTGAATATAAATATTTTGTAACTTGTTATGGTTCGTTCACACTGTTTTAAATGAAGAAAGATATGTGTAATTTTTTTTAAATAAATAGCTGGCAAAGATTGAGCCAGCCCGTATACAAGCTGTAGTTAGGAGGCTACGGCTAGTCTGTATCTAAAAAAAAACACTAACTTAGTTATATGTTAGTGTTTTTTGTAGATACATATATAGATTTTTTTAGATATAGATTTTTCTGAACACTCCTATAATTTAATACTAAAAAATCTAAATATACAGACAATTTAATATAAGATTATTATTCTCAAAAGAAGAAACAATATTATGTAAGCAATTCACCAAGGTTGCATTCGCCATGGAAATATAAAAAAATAAGCAGTAAATATTAGAAAAATCAATAAGCTGTAACGTTGAAATAACCACCTTTAATTTGACTCTAGGCCTACAATAGGCTGTAGGTGTATACTTAATACTATAAAATACATAAGTAAAACCAGCGTAGCATAATAATATTTGTACGCACTTGAAATTCGAAACATTAAGAAAATTTTTTGTATACTTTTTTAGTTTACATGACTTAATTTTTTAATAATGCTAAATATGTGATTTATTATTAGAACACATCAATAATTCCAAATTTGACTTTTTGTGGGTTAACACATTATTGCTTATCAACATCCATATAATCTCTTTTTCTTTACTGGTCTTTATTTGGTATGAATACCCTTAAAGAAAATCACGAATTTTCGATCAATTATTTTTCATTGTAAAAAATGATTCAGTTCAATCATCCAATCGATAATTTCTTACCTAACTCTTGTGTGTGGCTAGAAATACGACATATTTGTCTACTAAATGAGACAAGCAAAGAAAAATAGACTATATAACATACTTAATACATAAACAGTACCTCCTACTAAAAAAAATAAATATAAATTCTATTGTAGGTACTTTTTCAGATGGTCTTTAATTAAGATCTGCTGGATTTAAGATGAAAATCCATTTAACATTTTTAATACCGCAATATACAGTTAGCAGTAGTGAGGTATATTATCTTATCGCGGACATTAGCCATTTACAACGCTCAATAAACCCCATATCTGAACATCACTGGCCGCCGTCCTATACGTTGCCTCTACCATGAGTTTGTCAAATATCGAATGCATTTTTAAGGGCATCTCATAAATAAACGCATCACACTCAACGGCCCCCATTAAGATCGCGTGACCTTGTGTCGGGGGTCCGGAAACACACACAACACTAACACAAACATCCAGACCACGACAAACATTCGTGTGGCCAATACAGACGTTTGCCGTGAGCGGGGATCGAACCCGCCAACGTTAGCGCTTCAGTCTTTTGCGATGACCACTGCGCCAACGTGTCCGTCAATATATAAGTATGTTTATACTAATTTATTATTATATATTATTTTAGTCAGACACGTTGGCGCAGTGGTCACTGGGATTGAATAAAGCGCTAATGGTCGCGGGTCCGATCCCCGCTCACGACAAACGTCTGTCGTGGCCATATGGACGTTGTTTTTTGGAATTTTCTTTTGTCTTGGTTCAAAATAATTACGAAGACGTATATTTTATTATTGTTAAACAATCAGCTCATTCACTTATATAGGTACTTTTCGTCGTCCTATACAATTATTATAAACAACGAAGTCTATACTCCTTATTCATTTATTTATCTTTATAAGTATTAAAGTTTATTTTATTAAAAACTTTTATTGAACTTGCAATGTATGTATGTAACTATGTTTGGTCGGGTGAAATCTTGCAACTCAATTTTGAAGCAGTTATCTTCAATCGATTGAGCTGAAAATTTTGTATACACATTTTGTTTGGATGACAATTAAGTTTGTGACGTCATCCTAAATGGCGGTACAGCCAAGATGGCGGACTAGTTATTATTAAAATAGTTAACGATCGTATTCGAGAGCTCATAGTAGTCGCTGGCGCGCGGGAAATCTGTGAAAAACGTGAAAAGTGGCGCAGATAAGAATTTGGCGCGATAGCCGGTGGCGAGCGGAACCAGCGCCCTTTGTAGCGTCACCGCTATTTCTGATTTTCGAAACGTTTTCACTGGCTACGTCTATTTCTATAGAATTCCTGTATGTAGTATGTTTTGATGGTTTTTAATATAGATTTTCAAGTGTATTTGGTACAACCCAAATTGTATAATATTCTTTTTCTGGCATATTTATTCTTATGAAGTTTTGTTTATTTTATTGACACATTTTACAGTGTATGTTATGTACAAAACTGACAATACAATAAATATGATAAATATGATTCGTGAATATGATCATGGAATATGTTAGCATCTCAAAAAGAAACATAAAAAAATTAATATAGGTACGTGTATGCGATTTACAATGAAGCTGCTACGTGTATATAATTATGTTTTAGATATATTTGAGAGAGAAGGAAACTTAATCCTTTCCTTCTCATTTCATCACTCTTTTTTTTTATCTTGCAACACATTTATGCCTCCCCTGGTGCTGCATATATCAATAGGTGACTTTTTGCTTATTATTTTTATAAAAAAGTAGAAAGCAAAGCCTTATAAAAGCAATTTAATCGTAATTAATATTTCTCGAATCAATCACAAATATCATCACAAAACCTTAGAATTATGTTGCTTCTCATCAAGCTACTTCATATCGATTATTTCCAACTCCTAATACGTAATAAGTATATAATATTATAATATTACGTTTGTACGGAGCGTGCCAGGGCGCGTGTGCGGTATAGATCAAGATAACATCTGATTTGCATATTACTGCAGATTTTTTCAAGAAATAATATATACATGCCTAATATACTAATACGAGTGTGTGGTACGATTGATAGACGCAGCGAGAGTGAGTTATTTCATTGTCTTTAAATGAGCAATTCTTGCACATATGTACGTATAATGTATATATAATCTACTGATTTTCACGAAATCTAATATGAAGGGGGTTTCGGGGGCGGTAAATCGATCTAGCTAAGTTTTATTTTCAGAAAATTATCTAATAAATTGTCGTATTATATGTGTTTTCAGGTAATCAAAAACTGCTAGTACTTTTTCTTTTATTTCATTATTGGTTATAAGTCCTCAAAAGGTCTCCTTCAACTGTCAATTTGTGTTAACGATCGATATCAAAATATACGATATAGCTTTCCGCAATTAGCCAACTGATCGTAGTTTACGTAAAGTAAAATAGATTTATACGGAATTGGTTTGAAAGATTTAAAAACTCTTTGAATCATTTTGAATTTAGAGCTAAAATGAAACAAATATTTTAACCAATTTAAATGAGGAGCGAAAATTTTTTTGAATTTTTTTTTGTTTATAATAAATTTAATTTATTTATGAACGTAGGTAATTTGCCAATATGACTTGTACCTTAAAAGGTTTTCTTGAGTTCTGATCAAATTAATTTTATGTTAAATTTATTTCTATAGCGAAAGAAAAAATGTTTTCAGTACAGTTATAAATAGTAATTGTTTAAATTACATCACTATTAAATATACTATATAATATTTAATATAAACTTAAAAAAATCATTGTTTGTATGACTGTTATTAAAGATGGCAATGAGATGTTTTTTCAGACTCTCAGAAAGATCACTTCCCTACAAAATTTGATATTTTCCGACATTTCCGACACAAATAATAATAAAACGCTGTCCACTCATGACTCGAAGCCGTCAATTTATAGGTCAATTGCAGTCATTCGAGGTCGTGACTCCTTGCGGGTAATGATATTTTAATGTTATTTAATTTCACCTTTTTTTTGCAGGTAAGTAGGTTATCAGCGCTGTGGCGGTTTCAGGCGGAATTCTTTGGTTCGTTATGAAACTTAATATTTTTACTTATTATTACACCTATTGTGTTCTTGTAACATGTTATAAGATTATATAACAAACTTTATAACTAAATTAAAAGAGAACGCTCTCAATTCGACAATTTTTTTTGTATTGTACTATTTTTTATCGACTGTAAAATTTAAATATTTTTTTTTGTCACTTCATGGCTTGTCTTTGGAAGAATTCTATGCGAAATATAAATTGAAAATTAGTAAAAATATTACTTAAAATAAACAATCGTTTAACAAATTTTCAAAATCACACTAAATTAGGTATCTATATTTCAAAAATATATGCGAGCGATGTTGCGGCTAAGAACTAGTAAATAATTCACCTAAATATACACAGAAATACACATTGTTAGGAAAGCTTCAAGTTTGTGGCAAAAAGGATTCGAACCAGCACTCCTTGTGCTCAAGGCGTTCTGTTAATTAAGCCGCGTCCAATTTTCCACGATACCCTAGGGGAACGGAGTGTCATTTTGTTGCAATGTTTTATTTAATTTTTTAAATAATTTAATTTTTTGTCCATCGTTAACTTTGTGTGTTTATAATTCGAAACTTGTAAATATGTTTATCCAAAACAATTAAGTTTAATCCTAAGCTTTTAATACTTTATTATGTAAAGCAATTATTAATATTTATTCAAGCACTATTTTTACAATAAAAATTATCACATTGAGTAAAGGATAAAAGCTCTTAAAATTTTCCACGTTTTATCTCAGCATTTTTTCGATTAAATAGTAACCATTTAGAATCTTTTCATTGTAATACACATTCAACGTTTAAATTGTTAGTTGGTGGGTGGGTGGACGCGGGGAGAGTGTGGGGGGTAAGGAGAAAAGAGGGGGGCGCAAACAGCAAAAGTTCACGTCCTTATCTCATCTGTTTGACGGATTCCTACATCACCGCGTATTCATACTCGCCATAGATGAGTTTAGGCTAGAGGCCCGCTGATATTATTTTTTTCCATACAATATAGATTGTTGTTGAAAACAAAATATGATCAGTTTTTTTTATGTTTACATTTACAATGTTTTCATAAAAAATCTATTTAAGAGATAACGATTAGAGTTGTTTATGATTAATTTAATACTCGACGGTAATGATATATTGCAAGCATAGTAAAGTGACCGAATTCAAAATCTGTGTAAAACAATTTAGCTAAGATAGTAAACTATGATTTAAAAAAAAAATATACCATCAATATTTTATGACATTAATCAAAACGACCGAATTCTCAAGTGTGAAACGTTTTTACGTTTTGTGACAATAAATGTGAATTTTTGAATTAGGTCACTTTAATACTAAGCGTGCGATATGTAGTACGTACACTCGTAGATAGGTAAAAAAATGTAAGTTTACACGTATTCATATACATACGGTTAAAATGATTATTATAAAACAACACCAGGCAAAGAAAATATAACAAACAGTTCAATTACATTTTTCCACACTGAATCTCAAAAACAATATTACAAAAAGTTAAAAATAAATAAACCGAATCTCTCAGTGTTATCAGCGCTGGCAAGATCCAGCCACGGCTGATAAGACGTCACCCTTATCAGATGGCGTCGGTGGGCGGGCGGTATCAACGTTATCAGACGCTCATCTCCTTCGTGTTACGAAAGTTAAATCAGACTTTTATATATATTGATTTTTTTAGAATACTCACAGACAGTTTAATGGTATGAATAATAAGTATTGCCTCACTAAAAAATCATGTGTTCATTTCGCTTACTTAGTATTAAAGTTGACAGACACGCTGGCGCAATGGTCACTGCAACGGATTAAAGCGCTAACGGTTGCGGGTTCGATCCCCGCTCACGGCAAACGTGTGCATTGGCCATACAGATGTTTGTCGTGGTCTGGGTGTTTGTGTTAGTGTTGTGAGTGTTGCTGAACCCCCGACACAAGGTCATGAGATCTTAATGGGGGCCGTTGAGTGTGATTCGTTATTTATTTATTTATTTATTAAAGTGACGGGATCCAAAACCTCTGACGAGTTTTTGAATTAAAATTTAGTTTCATATAATTCTGTGTTTCGTAATACATGATTTTGAAAAAAAAACTGTTCTATGAACATTTAAAATTTTAGATTTTTTTAATTCGCTTACGAAGACTTTCTTATAATATGTTCATATATAATGTACTTATTAATGTTTGTAAATACAAAATTACAAACATTAATAAGTACTAACATTATTTCTATTTTTAGTCAATATTGATCAGAATCAAAATTGGTCAAATTGAGCGGTGGATGGATTCCGATTAGAATTTGTTGCAATATTTACACACATATTTCATTCCTCCGAAAAGATTTCATTCACATTAAAAAAAATTGAAATTTATTATTTGGTTCTTTAAGGAATAAATAAAATGTTCTCATTATATAAAATTGATAAATTTTATTTTATGCTACTAAAATAAATGGATGCTGTATATGTAATAATAAGCAATAATGTGTTTACCCACAAAAAGTCAAATTCGAAGATATTAATGTCTGCATAATATAATGCATTACCTATTTAACGTTATTGAAAAAAAAAGTCATCTAAACTATAAAATAAAAAATACGGAATAAATACGGAAAAAAATTCCTTAGTAAATGTTTCTAAAATAATCTCATATATCTATTTGAAAAACTTATTATGAAATAAAAGTTTTTATTGTATCAAATTGTTTTTAAAGCACTCTACCTTTTATCAAAACAGAAAAAAAAGATGGACACATACTTTTTCAATCAAATTTATAAAGAATAGATTTTACATCTTTAGACACCATTTTCTCAAAATGAAGTCCGTGCGGCTTGACATATTGCCTATCAGCGTCCAAATATCGAATATAAAATATCACCACGATTTTAATAAAATGTCTATCAGTTCATTAATCTACACGCGAACCTCAGAGTTTTGATAAAGAGCTCTATTTAATCAGGCGACATCTCAGGGCGGGCGGGCGTTATCAGCATTCATCTCTGCCAACCTTATCAGCGTATATTTCGTATCAGTTTCGAAATTGTTGGGCAATGGACAAAAATATTTATATCATTTAAGTGATTTATTATGGCGGTATTTAATGAAATTTATTGGTAGTGACGTCACATGACGGTGATTTTCGACGTTTATGATTTTTGACTTAAGCAAAGTTTGTCTAAACTCAAATACAAACTCAAAATATACTTTATTCAAATAAGCTTTTAAAGTACTTCGAATTGTCAAGTTACATGACATATATTTTTTTTATGTTAATTTAATTAATTATTTAATCTTAATATGTTTTATCTATTAAATATTTTTTAATATAGGCTTTAAACTTTAACTATTAAATGGCTTATCTATATAATTGTTACCCTAAATAAGTATGCGGAGCATTAATAAAAAATGTATTAATATCTCTTAAAATCGTAAATTCAAATATTAGGAAGCTAATATTAGTATTTCAAATTGATTCATTAATATCTTATCTCAAAAACATATGATTTTTTATTTTTTTTATATATTGCAATTTAAATATACCATAATTTTCTGAAAAAAAAATTTGTAACTTTGTCAGTAACTTGCTACTTTAGTATCGGAAATAATTGTACACGAATCGTGTAGAAGTCTAAAGTAATTCTACATTAAAAAGCCACAAAACTGCTCTAAATAATCACGTTACTCTGTACAATCCTATGGGTTGCTGATAAGATGCGGTATAATCTGGCTGCATCTTAAGGCGGGCGGGCGTTATCAGCTGGTAGCCTTCTTATCAGTGACGTATAAGTCCCGAGATTGCTGCTAATACCGTCATCCTGATCTAGTTTTTCTACTTTTATAAATGCGTAAGTAAGGTTATATAAACGTTTGTTGCTCTTTAACGGAAAAACTATTAAACACATTTTGGTGAAACTTTACAGTAATATAGCTTATAAACCAAAATAACACACAGGCTCTTTTTATGAACATGTCACGCGTTCAAAGCCGACGGAGGTTAGCCTAAAGTAATTATTCAGAGAAAAAGCCACAAAACTGCTCTATACAATTACATTACTCTATACAAGCCTCAGGGTCCCTGATAAGGCGCGTATAATCAGGCTCCAACTTAGGGCGGGCGGGCGTTATCAGCCCTTATCGTCGCTCACTTATCTGTGATTTATAAGTTCTGAGATCGCTATCAACATCGTCTGCTCAATCTAATTCTCCTACTTTTATAAATGCAAAGGCTTGTAAGGATAAATAAATATTTGTTGCACTTTCATGGAAATACTATTAAACAGATTTTGGTGAAACTGTACAGTAATATAGCTTATAAATCAAAATAACACACAGAATATTTTTATGAACATACCACGCAGTCGAAGCCGTGGTCAGAGGCTAGCTTAAAATATACACAGAAAATGCCACAAAACTGCTCTATAAAATTATATTACTCTATACAAGCCTCTAATAAGGCGCGTATAATCAGGCTCCATCTTAGGGCGGGCGGGCGTTATCAGCCCTTATCATCGCTCACTTATCTGTGATTTATAAGTTCTGAGATCTTTATCAACACCGTCTGCTCGATCTATTTCTCCTACTTTTATAAATGCAAAAGGTTGTAAGGATAAATACATATTTGCTGCTCTTTCATGGAAAAACTATAAAACAGATTTTGGTCAAACTTTACAGTCATGTAGCTTATAAATCAAAATAACACACAGACTACTTTTTATAAACATGGCTAGTGGTCAGAGGTTAGCTTAAAATATACAAAGAAAAAGCCACAAAACTGCTCTATACAATTATATTACTCTATACAAGCCTCAGGGTCCCTGATAAGGCGCGTACAATCAGGCTCCATCTTAGGGCGGGCGGGCGTTATCAGCCCTTATCACCGCCCCCTTATCAGCGACGTATAAATCCCGAGATCGTTATCAAAGCGTCTGCTTAATAATAAATATTTTTAGGTTAATGTTTGTTTAGTTTTCGACGTATTGCTTGTTCGCATGATACTGTTAGTATTGCGTCCTTGTAATATTATTTTAATGGCCATAAATTTTTTTGTAGTGTTATATAGGCATGTGTTTTGTATATTTGGATGGATATTTAATTTGCGTGCCGTTAAAATTGTATAATTATAGACTTCAAATGTTATTAATTAACAAAAACATAGAATGTGAATATAATTTGTAATCACAATAATTATGTTTCGTATTGTTGTATGTAAATATATTTTTAATATTGAAATAAAACGTTTTGAAAATGATATCTATCTGTCTGTATATGTAGAAACGATTATATATATGTCCGGAATCATTAAATGGTGTACAATTTTGGTATAGTAAACCATTTGACTGGATGATACGTTATCTTTTTAACCTTGAAAATAGAGTTATAAATGAAATAACTAAAATAGTAACTGAATAATAATTGTACGTCTAGAAAATGTATTAGACATTTTACGCGAATTTTTAAAACAAGGCGGTTTTAAAAACAAACACATCTTTTCATTTAAAACTACTAAACTTTCAAACTACTAAACCGATTTTGATGACAATTTTATGGAACCAATTAAGAGGTATATCTTTCAAACTAAAACAAAAATCAAATCTGTCGTTTTCCAGTAATCGTTGTACATACATAAAAAAGTCCCAACGAATTGAAAACCACCAATTTTTGAAGTCGATTAAAAATATCTACAATTTAAATTACCATTAATATAAATATTTAGAAGCTTACAGAAAACGTCGCGTCTTGTCATAAAACAGTTCCGTTAATTCCACGTGACATTGGCGAAATAACATGTGTACAACTAAAAGCCATTAACCAAAGAATTGAAGTTCTATTTAATATTTCACATTAAAAACCTTTCTATATCTAAAATCCACAGACAATGTCGCGTTATAGCCTCTGTCTATACCCACCCTTTGCTATCTCCGTCGTATTTCAGGAGATGTTATCACTCGCGACTCGGGCGGCGATAACACGTAATGGGGCAGATAGTGAACGAAATATAAGCTTCGCTTTTAAAAATATCATTAAAATCTCTAATTAACTTCATATTGTTATATTGTGTGGTTGGATGAATTAATAAGTCAGCTATAAAATGTAACATGTGCAAATTTTTAAGGACTTTTGAGATTAAAAATTATATTATTTAATATAAACACGGTAATATATATTTTTTATGAAACTAAGAGTTGAAAAAATAAACCGACTTTAAAAGCATATAAGTAATATTGATTTGAATTTTGAATACCAAACTAAATTCAATTTTTTTTACTTGTCCTTGGTATATATTAAAATAAAGATCGTTTATCAGAGGGCAGCACTTTGATTGTTTATGGTTGAGGTTAAAAAAACAATAGAAAGCAGAGTGTGAATTTTGTTTGTTTTTTTTTTTAAGTTCAAGAAAATGAATAAACGTTTTACAAAAATATAAAGAGTGTATTAACTAATTACATCTCAAATAATCAAAATATAACAGTCTTATTTAATTCAAATATGGCGTATTTCTAGCCTCACATAACAGTTTGATAAGAAATAATTGTTTGAATGATTTAACTGAATCATTTTTTACAATATTAAATTATAATTAAAATAATATATTCGAAAATTCGGGGTATTGTTACTAAATAAAAACAAGTAAAGAAAAATAAACTATACAAATACACTAAAAATTCTATGGGATTTATCTGAAAACATACTTTTTCCAATAAGAAATGAATTTAATAGAAGAAACTTTAAAATTGATTGAGAAATATTGGAGTTTCGTGTAAACGAAATGAAAAAAAGAACATACGCTACAAATTAAGGAATAAGAAAAGGAATGAGGTGGGAGAGGGGAGTAAGAATGGAATAGGTCAGGGGATACACAAACTGTAATTTTGTTCGTTCTAATAACTCTAGCTATAATTATTTCACCTTTATAGATATACTTCATCTTTGTAGACTAAACCTTATAATATTTAGATATGAAATGTGTAGTTATGTTTCAAAATTGGTGACATTTAAGTCAGTGATAAGTCTGCTTTATGAAAGACCTTTCTTAAAGCAGACTCATCCAAAATGGGACAAGTCTGAATATCACGGCACCGAAATTACACTATTTAGAATATAAGAGCTATATTTTGAAAACAGTTTGACCTAGTGGTTAAAACACGTCGATCTCAACTGATGATCGCAGTATCAACCCCCGGCTAGCACCGCTGGTTTTTCAAGTGCACAAATATATTCTGCCTTACTACAAAAGATTTAAACAGACAGTTTTGAGTTAAACATGCTTTAGACATAGATTTTTAAGTGACTTTAATAGACGTTTAAGTGAGTTTAATAGATGTTTAAAACCTATTTTTGTTGTCAAATGTAAAGCATAACATTTTATCAATAAGTTTTTTTATGAGTTTATTCGCTGTTAAGCAATTTAGATAATATTTTAAGCAATGTTTAAATCTTAAACACTGTTTAGCTAGACACGTGTTCAACATGGTTTTAATGCGTCTTTTGTAGTATGACAGATTGTGTTTAAATTCATCTCGAGCTCGGCGGTGAAGGAAAACATCATGAGGAAACCTGCATGTGCGGGAGAAATTCTGACACACGTATATCCGCCATCCCGCAGTGGAGCAGCGTAGTGGATTGAGCTCTTAATTTTCTCCTTAATAGGAGAGGAGGCCTTTGCCCAGCAGTGGGACATTTACCGGCTGTTACTAAATTAAACACGCGTACGACACTTTGACGCTGATAATATTTGTAGGGTTATTATTAACCCTACAAACATACAAGAATACAGTAGCCAAATTAATAGAAGAATTTTTTTTTCTCGTTAGGTAAAGATTTCAAAATATCTTTAATATTAACAGATATGACATTTCGTTTTATGTTTAACTATTTGCGATTCGTATTCCTATCGCGAGTAAATCAGAGCTGTTTGTTTCCAGCTATCTCTGAGTTCCGTAGCTATAAAAGTCCATCGCAAGATAAGCTATCAATGCAGCAGGAATCTGAACAAATAGTGTTCGAGCTGGGATAGAAACATTTCTTAAAGACTTACTGCCTTACAACAAAAGATTTCATACATTAAAGGCATGTTTATAGAAAATCATACTACAAATCTAACGTCACTTTTGAGTTAAAGGGATGCTGATAAGCAATACTGTGTCAACCCACATAATGTCAAATTCGGATATATTGATGTATTCTAATAATGCGTCATATATTTAACGTTATTCAAAAACTTTTAAAGCCATATAAACTAAATAAGTACGGAAAATGTTTCACAATTTAATGTTTCGAATATTGAAGTGTGTTCCATATTTTGAAATATACAAAAATATTAGCAAAACTTATTATTTGATAAAACTTTTGATTGTACCAATCTGTTTTTAATTAATTTTATCTTTTATCGAAATATAAAAGAAAGATATACATATATAAACTTCTTCAAACAAATGTATTAAGAATTCGCTTGACATCTTAAGACGCCATTTTTTTTAATGAAGCCAGCGTGGCTAGACACAGTATTACTTATTAGAATCCAAATACGCTTTAGATATTGTTTAATTTATCTATAAATAACGCTTAAGTGGGTTTAAAAGATGTTTAAAACTTATTTTAGCTGTAAAATGTAACTTGTGACATATTAATAATACATTTTAAGCTATTAATAGGTATTTAACGACCGTTTAGTGACACGTGTAATATGGTTTTATTTCGTTTTATTTGGTACGTTATTACAAATATTTTTACTAAAAGAATTTGAAAATAAAGACGAGAACTATTAATCTAATTCTTATTTATTCTTTTTACTTATTTTGTACATTTTTAAATATATTTACAAAAATATAAATATCAAAAACATTTAAAAATATATAAAATAGATGTATCTATTGGACTCGGAGATGACCTAAAGCGTCCAGTAGTTCCAGGTTGAGGAGGTACTGGCGTGCCCTCTCAAGCAACACTGCCTTTTGTATCCTACCCTTGATCCAGCAGCTCAGCGAAAGTTTCTTCAGATTTTGGTCGAAACTCTTCGCAAATACTCCGTTTACCGAGACTAAATCGGCCGTTTATAATTATTAACTTCTGAACTCTTTTCGTAGCTATGTAAAATACGTATTTTATAATTCTATTAAAAATGTAATATTCATTATTTTACGTATTCTTGCGTATATTATTCTGATCTTATAATAATTATTATTGATTAATTTTGTTATCTGTTATTACATTTTTTTACTTAATATTATTACTAATATTATTCACTTTTAAATTTGTTCACTTTTGGTTTATTTATTTTATTTATTTTTTGTATTCTTTCATTTTGTCCGCATTTATCAACTAAATAAACTTATTCTCAACATCGATGTTTATGAAAATCGATGTATCGTTCGTTACAGAGGTACGTTACCGAAAACAACGGACACACGCGTCACTAGTTCAGCGAGCTTCGTTAACACAGAATTAATTACATACATTATCGTCTTCCTGCGCCTGGCGTGAGATACGGGCGATTACATCGACCACCTAATTAGACTTATCGTAGAACAATTATTTATAAGCGAGCCTTATCAGCCGCCATTGTTTTAAGGGACACACGGCCGGTATGGATGGGGAACTTGATAACGAACTAATGGGATAAACATGGCTCTTGTTGTATGTAATGTAACTGCGTGTAACGTATTGTAATTGGTTATATTTTTTTTTATTTGAGAGAACACGTGCTTTGATATTGCGATTATCGGTTTTAGATCCTTTTGAGGTAAAGAAATGTAGTAAAAGAACTTTTTAAGAAAAGGTAATCGAATTTAAAATAAAATAGATGATTTGATTAACTTAATAGCATATATATTAAAGTAATTTTTATGTTAAAACCAAACTACTGAACCGATTTTGGTGAAGATTTTATAGAACCATAACGAGATTATTGAAACAAAAACTGTAAAACTAAGTCTGTCAAGTCATTTTCGAGTAATCGGAGAACATTTAAAAAAGTCGTTGATGATGAATACCTCGTCTTTTTCAGAAGTCGGTTAAAAATTTTCAGTTTTATATTAAACGTTTAGATATTTAAATAATCTTACTAGATTACGTTGAAGAATTCGATTTGACACAATTCTGAAGCAACATCTTTAATAAACTTATATAGTATGTATGTATGTAGGGGGTAATGTCTGAAACTACTGATCCGATTTTGAAAATACTTTTTGCGTTGGATAGCCCGTTTATTGAGGAAGGTTTTAGGCTATATTACATCACGCAATAACTCATAGGAGCGAAGCAGTAACCATAAACGCGAGTGAATCCGCGAGGGGCAGCTAGTTTGAAAATATAGTTAAACGTAAAATATATTAGCCACGACAATTTTAAATTAAACGCTTTGTCGTAAACCGCATAATTATTACGCCCTCATTATGTGTTATTATTTGATAAATGTTGTTTTTATATAAAATAATTTCCTAATTTAGTCTATACTAATATTATATATGAAGAGTTTGTTTGTTTGTTTGAACGCGCTATCAGGAACAACTCGAATTGAAAAATTATTTTTATTTTAGGTAGTTTATTTATTGAGGAAGGCTATAGGCTATATTACATCACGCTACGAGTCATTGAAGCGAAGCAGTGACCATAAACGCGAGTGAAACCGCGAGGCATAGCTAGTTTTAAATATATTTCAAGATAAAGAGAAGGTACTCAGTTAGATAGGGTTTTTCTCTTTTTTATGTATAATATCCATGACTACTGGAAAACGATTTGGTTAGCTCCTTTTTTGTTTGAAAGTATATATTATGTATATTTACATTTTGGTCTGATGGAATCTGCATCAAAATCGGTTCGATAATTTGTTTTTAAATTAAAAATATGTCATTCAAGTCAACGAAATTACATATTTTGTATTCGAAGTTCCATGTGCGGTAATATTATTTCGGTCACCTTTTATATATACAGATTTATATAGTAATATTTTTTTGGTCATCTTTTATATACATTTACAGTGTTTATTTAAAGTTATACATTTTTTTCAGTAAAAATATGTTTATGTAATGTTTATCTTCCCTGCTTGAATCGAATATTGATTGATTGGTGTCCATTTTATTTTCGCGAATTTCTTTTTATTTATTATAATTAAAATAAATAAAAATTTTAAAATAAAAGTAACCTAAATAAATCCTTATAATATTAGCTATCTGTGAGTGATAGTCCCGTCAAAATCGGTCCAGGCGTTTCAGAGAGTACCCGAAACAGACAGACAGACAAAAATTTAAAAACGTGTTTTTGATGTAAGTACCGCGTATAGTTTCATATGAATTTAATTAAAAGCTGTTAATTTGATATTACAAAGAGACACTTCAATTTTGCTTATGTGTATTTTCTACTAAAGTGACGATTTATATACATTACAAAATCGCTATAAACGTTCGACAGAAGACGCAGTAATTACCCGTTTATTGCCGCAAAGAATATGGATGCATTAAAAACGCATCGCCATCAATTGCACGAGACATTCCGCCGGATATATAGCCCATAAAAATGTTAATACTCTAATTTAACTGCGCTTTGCTTATGCTGTAATTTGCCACTTTTAAAAACGAAAAATACGCCATGATACCGTCTCATTGTATAGGATATGGCGATTTTATGAACGACTTTGAAATACAGATTGAGGTAGAGCCTATAGTTGACTACAGCTCATATACGGGCTAGCTCGACTGGGGCTGTACCTTACTCTGACAGAAGATCAGCGTAAAGCACTAAACAGCTGCGTTTCCTACGCTGAGTGAGAGAGGCCGAAGCCTAAGCCCCTCTCCAATTCCTTTCTTTACGTTCTATTCCTGTTTAAGCTGGCAACGCATTTGTGGATCCTCTGGTGATTAAAATGTCCATGGGCGGTTGTAACGTAACGTAACGTAGATTTAAAAAGAATATGGTATATTTATCGTTAATAGCAATGAAGAGTTTTGAAATATTTTATCAAAAATTGTAATTATTGAAATAAAAAAGATTTTAATCCTTATATAGCAGTTTGTACTGTTATAGGTTTTAAATTTTAGTTAATTACACTAAGACTTGTGTTAACTACGACTTATTTCTAGTAAAAAAATGTCCTTTTACACTTACTTACGATTTTAATTACGCAAAATATTAATTGAATTGAGCTTAATTTTAAACTAAACAATAAATATTGTTTAGTTTTATACTAAGAGTCATATGTCATAGCAAATTTATAACATAATATTGAAATAATTACCTAACACCTTATAGGTAAGTAACAATAAAATTGTTAAGTCACTTCAAAATAATAATAATAAAAAAACAATCGTTTCGTTCTAAAATCGCTCCGCTCATGACATGGGCTAGACCCTAACCGTCCAGCCTGCAGTATTCTTGAAAACGGCCGTTTAGGAAATGGGACATGCAAATGAATACGAATGTCGAACTAAAAGAAATATTCGTAAAGCAGTCCATTACGTCTATTGGATTATGATAATTATTATTAGTTTTATTATTTCTACACAAAGATGCAAAACATCAATTGGATGCTGATAAGCAATAATGTGTTAAGCCACACGGACTTCGTTTTGAGAAAATGCCATCTAAAGATGTCAAACTTATTCTTAGTAAATTTGTTTGAAGACGTTTATATTCATCTTTTCTTTTCTATTTTGATAAAATGTATAATGAATCAAAAGCAGATAGATTTATTTAATATGTTATCTAATAATAGGTTTTTAAATATTTAAGATTAATTTCTAATTTTTAAAATATGGAACGCATCTGAAATTCGAAGCAATTGAGTTAAGAAACCTTTTTTCATTCTTATTTAGTTTAGATGTCTTGAAATTTTTTTGAATAATGTTAAATAGGTGATGTAGTATCAAAACATATCAATATCTCCAAATTTGACTTTTTGTGGGTTGACACATTATTGCTTATCAGCATCCAATTGATATCTAACCAAATTGTATATCACTAAGTTATGTATAATAATTTATGCAACCAATTTTTTATCCCATTATTATAAAAGCCCACCTTTCATTTTTTTGTGCATTAAAGAATATAAAATTCCAAAAAATAAGATACCTATTAGCATTTTCAGTTAATCTCCAAACTTACTCCTTAATAGGATTTGGCCTGGGATACTTAATCTAGAGGCTATTATAGTTACAGTATAGGTGATAATTAATGCCTTATTATATAAAGCAACGCAAGCCTAAGCCTAAGCTTGAATTTCGCTTATATGATTTGCTCTCAGACTTTCATAAAGATTTACAAAGTTGTCTGTCATTGCTTTACACCTGAAAGAATTTACTGTTAGTGACTTGTTTTTGACATTCGCAGCTTTCGTACATATGACGTATCTTTTACTAGGTTTCAGTGTTGTTTTATATCGCTTCGAGAGTATAACTTACTAATGTATTTCTCCCTTTAGGTGTAATGGTCCTATAAGGAGATTAGTGTCGAATTGATTGTCATTGTCGCTATCAAAGGAAAACACATTCTGATAATTTCAAGTCTTTTTATTTATATATTTTTAGACGAATTTGTAATCATTTGTAACTCGTGTTTTATTATTAATCGACTTCAAAAATGAGGACGACATTTGTTCGCGCGGGACATTTTATGTATGTTCCCCGATCATTCGAATACGATCACTGATTTGGTTAATTTTTTATTTTAGGTATAAGTACTTATAAATAGATCTCATATAAAATCAAAATAACTGAAATAAGTCATCGAATTTTATCAAAAAATTCATGTAAAATTTATTTTATCTAAATCCGTCTTTTGTTTTGGTTATATAACATAACCATTTTAATAAAAAAAGGTCATTCTATTTTCCAATAGCAGTTACATTTGAACGCTAACTATTATTTGTACCATCGAATATTCGAGCTTCTCCATAATTTTTTGTCCAGAATTTTCTTTTCCCACAGATTTAGGCGTATATTTTCCGGAGCCCGCGCGTGTTGTAAACTTGTCGTATCGAGCATCGCATCGCTTAAGTTACGTGTATCGTGGTAGCTGCCAAAACGGATCGGTCTGTGCCAATTCTATGAAAATCTACCGTTGGCACGTTTCTGGCTATTTATGTTGCTTGATTATAATACATATCTATCCCGGTATCGTAATATATTGATCGATTGAGTATTATTTAGTTTGGTTCTGGAGTTGAAGAATGACGTAAGTGACTTTTTTATACGAATTTCACAAAAGAAGATGTTGAATCCGTCGGGTACTTTTTTATTTATGCTCACTGTGTACTCGAAAACGACTGGACCGAATCAGTTTTTTTTTTGTTTTTAATAAATAGGCTATCACAAAAATATTTTTTCAAATCGGATCAATATTCCGAGTTATCCCCTACATACAAACAAATTTTACCCCGTTATAATATTAGTCTAGATGTTATGTTCTTTAATCACAATTTGACACAATAGGTTTAAATATTATTTTATCTTTTATAATACGTATGTACGTAACTGTCTAATGTCTTAAACGCTTTATTTATTCAAGGTCTGGTCTAAAAACTAAAGCACGAAGCTGATAACCGAGAATCGTTAACCAGATGGTTAGATAAGATCCAGTTACGATATCATGCCAAGGATAATGTTACGTCATTACTGTATGCCAGTGGTTCTTAAACTTTTGAAGGAAATCTAAACTTTGATGTTTTGTGTTTTCATATTAGCTGATAGAGAGGTCGATGACATTTTTGATTTTAACGACGTAGGGAGGCTAAGAATATTGATCGTAAAAAAATTGGTAAATTGTGTCATTATTGTATATTTTCAAAAATTGTTATTTTTAGTTTCTTAATTATTTTTTTGCTAAATACTTGATGTTGTATACAAAAATACTGAACAGAATTTGATTAATCTTAATCAGCAATATAGCTACAAGTTGGAAATACGTTACATTTTATCAACATACCACGCGAGCGAAGCCGCAAGCGGTAACTATTTTAATACTCAGTCTATAGTCTGAGCGCCGAAGCAAAAATCACAAAGACATTGACGCGATACAATCAAACAATGATCCCGCGAATTTCTCACCACAAAAGATACAATATTAAAAATTCGTAACAATTACAAAAGTGACATGACATTCTTTACACGGACACTACTCGCTTACATTTGTAACAGCCATCCGATTCTAATCTCCTCGATACGGGAACAATATTATCGGTTGAAACAAAAAATAAATCTAACAAAAACCACCGACTGACTCACAATGGGTAAACAAATGGGTGTGACAGAGATAAAAAATGTAAAAAAGGAACTACCGATGTGTTGCCGGCCACCTATGTTCTTAGATTACAATCGTTGTCTATTATACATTGGTGGTTTTGTTTGTGATTCTGTTTTGTATGGCGCTATCGAATGAGCAATGGATTGGTGTTCGTTTGATGTTTTCTGTGTTTTAAATTTGTGTAGTTTTAAGTGTTTGTTTATTTTACAGTGCTTAATTTTTACGATGTATTTATTCTTAAGTCAGTTAGTCTTATTTTAGTAAATTAATCCATTTGTTGAATACATTTTTACTTAAAATTCAACAATAATATTTAAAATAATTTACTTACTTTTAATAGTATTTTTTAAACATTAATTGTTTCAATTAAAACAATATATATTTATATAATAATATTTTTGACTAAATCTCGTTTATTAAACCAACCCGTAATCTTCTATTATGAAAAATGTAACTCTACAACTAAAAAGGATAATTAAATATACACGAAAACTATCAACTAAATACCACAATGCAACAGAATTAAGTCCTGACCTCTGTAACAAATGTGTTAACCAGTTTTGAGGTATAAACACTGCATTGTTCGCGATACGATCGTGGCACAAAGGGCGTATCGTGGTAGCGGGTGCCCTTGACAAATGAGGCTGGCCGTGCCCACCCAGCGCGCCCTGTACTATGATATGGGGATCATGTTACATTTGGAGATTTTTGAATTTAATAAATGCATTGGTAAGATTATATGGGAGGTGTTATTGTGATGATCCTTGAAGATTCTGTGGGTTTTTTTTTTGTATTGCGGTGTTTTTGATTTGTTGTTTGTAAGTAAAACTATGTATGATTTAGGATGTTTTGGTGCTAATTTTTTTCAGATGTTACTATATGTATTTTATATTACACTAGCTGTCCCTTGCGGTTTCACTCGTGTTTATGGTTACTGCTTCGCTCCTATGAGTCATAGCGTAATGTAGTATAGCCTATAGCCTTCCTTAATAAATAAACTGTCGAACACAAAAAAGAATTTTTCAATTCGAACCCGTAGTTCCCGAGATTAGCGTTCAAACAAACAAACAAACTCTTCAGCTTCATAATATTAGTATAGATAATATTTTTATACGCGTGTCAACTGGGTATGTGTTGGACATTTTATCAGCGTTACCAGAATCGATATTTAAAAGTAAAAAAAAATCAGAACTAATTTTATTTTAATTACTAACTTAAATATTATATACTGGCTGGTTCTCGCGACTTCGTCTGAGATGTCTGTGATGCCTACGTCTTACTAGCTTTATGCATGCACTCTCAGCTCGCTCGGTTTAAAATTGTCAAAGTTTCATAAAAACTTTCATCCCCTATTTTATCCCTTTGGGGGTAGAATTAATCAAAATTCTTTCTTAGGGGATGCTTATGCCATATTACCTAACTGCGTGCCAAATTTCAGCCCGACCCGTCCAGTGGTTTGGGCTGTGCGTTGATAGATCACTGTGAGTCAGTCACCTTTGAATTATATATATTTAGATATATGAAATTTTTTTTTTCACTTTTTTTTAGTTTTAAATATATGTAACGCTAGCAAAATTGACATTCTGTATAATAATGGATATGTTTTCATTTCATTTCGAGGCTTTACTTAACATTAAACCCACCTTCTTGCATGTCGGGTGTCTTTGATACATTGGGCTGATAATAAATAAAATAAATAAATAAACGCATCACACTCAACGGCCCCCATCAAGATCTTATGACCTTGTGTGGGGGGTCCGGAAACACACACAACACTAACACAAACACCCAGACCACGACAAACATCTGTATGGCCAATACAGACGTTTGCCGCGAGCGGGAATCGAACCCGCGACCGTTAGCGCTTTAGTCAGTTGCAGTGACCACTGCGCCAACGTGTCTGTCAATAAGAATATGTACTTTTGTGCAAACTACGTATTATGTCGTTAATACTTATATAATAGTGAATATTTTAATTTTGATGTTGATGATTTTATAGGGAAAAGTTATATAATATAGTTATACGGTTTATAGTATACATTTAATTAGGAAAAGGGTGATACCACGAAGCGCGTTAAACGTGCGATTTATTTCAATGAAATAAAATAAATGTTATGTGTAATACAAAGCAACATTTAGGGACGTAAAATTACATAGTATTTTACAGCGTGGAAGAAGAATATATTGTTGTATAATAAAATATTGTAGCTTGAATATCGAAAGTTACCTGAGATATAATGTAACTAGTCCTAAAATCCTCAAGATAATTGATCTTAAAAACTGAAAAATTTAATAAAGGATTTAATTTAAGATTCTTTTAAAGGAGAAAAAATTTATTTAATATATAATCTATATATACAAGAGCAAAAAGCCACTCACACTTTACAAATAAGAAAGTACAAATGCTAGGACGTTTCAAATTTTGCATGGGGGTTCTTTTCGTAACGTTCATTGCTAGTGTGATCGTATCTATGCCATCTTAAGCATAGTTCCTCTACCAAGTGCGGCTTAGCGAGTAATATAAAGACCTAGACTTTGAAATGAATAACGTCCATGAAATATAAAGTAAGCAATTAATCCAAAACAAATAGAATAATGTAGGAAAACCGCAAAATAACTGAATGGTCACATAAGGAAACAGATGTGTTATGTTCACGATGTTCAAGAGTTATGCTGCGTTTTCTTGTTTAAGCCAACTCGATCGAGTTACTGGATTAGTATTTATTAATTGATATTATTTAACTTCGATTATTTAAATGTGTGTCTGATCTAATAGGTCAAAGTATTCAATTTAATATCGATTTGATTCTTAAGACTTATTGTATCCGTATATTGATTAAGTGCTTTTTAACCGACTTCGAAAAAGGGTTAGGTTCTATGTTCGGTTGTATATATATATTTTTTTGTTTGTTCTTATTGCGGACGAGCCTTAATTCTTCTTTAAGTCGAGTATCAACAATAAAAACATGAGAGTGTACAATGTGTTTGTAAGCTATTACTAATTCTACAGTTCGTATATGGACTGTCTCGACCGAGGAAGTACTGCACTCTCACCGAAAATCATTGTGAAACAGCTAGTATATCTGCATTTCGTACGGTGAGTGAGTGAGTGTTTTATTAATTCTCATTACTCTTCATCCATTACTCTTAATTCAATAACGTATTTGTGGATCCGTCGGTGTCGCAAATGTTCATGGCACCGGTAATCACATAATATCAAGTGATCTGCTTGGTCGTTTGACGCGTATTATCATAAAAGCATAATCTATAATTCACAATAAATAGCGTCGCACAAGGAAACAATACGGAAAACCTATGGTACTTTAAAACTTGATCACCTTTGCGGAGTGATCGGTGCTGCGTTCACGTACTTGTACAAGTTATTAACAATAATAAATTCTTAGTTATTTTTTAGATGTTGCGATTATATATATGATTTTGCGACATAATTAGGTTTTTATAAGTAATTACTAAGTGTTTCTTTTTTATATGGATTTGGTTTTACTTTACCAATCCAAAGATAATTGCATTAACTGCAACTTGTCATAACTGGTAATGAAGCACTTGCAAAGTGATTACACAATTTCAGATATAGTCAAATAGATATTTTCTATTAAATAATAAACAATATCTTTAAAAAAAATCTAATAGGAAACTGTAATACATAGTTTAGTTTACTTAGATTAGACTTATTAAAAACTAAACTTCTCAACCGATTGTGATAAAAATCATATAAGACAAACTTGAAAATATACGCTTTCAAATAAAAAAAGAATTTTTAAAATTCGTTAAGAAATAACGATGTTTTAAGGTAACAGCGCATTTCAAAGGAAAGAAGAAATAAAACAAACAGTACAAATGGAGAATCTCCTCCTTTTTTGAAATCAGTTGAAAATAACGATAAAATATTATATTTTTATGCGTATTAAAGCTATCTTGTCACAAACAGAGCACCGATCGATGGCTATCGCGTCACGTTTCTAATAGTTTTATTAACGCATAGTAATTAGTCTCATCAACGGCTTGTAACTTGTAAACGATCAACATCCAATAAACTTAACACCTGCAGTCAATTTGCCTACATCAGATAAATTTGCCCATCTTCTTTAGGGTTCCGTAACTGAAGGACCCTATTACTAAGACGCCGTCTGTCAACAGCAGAGGCGGATCCAGACCTTAAAAAAGGTTTTTAGCACAGTCACCCAAAAATTGGCCAAATGCGAGTCGGAGTTACAATATATATTCAGGATTGAAGATTGAAAATATCATTAAATCCTTACACAAGATTTTTTTATTTTTATTTTAGGAATAAGACGTCACAAATCCATTAGAGTTGTGATCATGCCCAAAGTACTCACAACGGTGGATCTGCCCTTGGCCGGCAGGCTGTATTTCATGAAAAAGAGAATAACACATAAGTTTTGGTCTCAGACATTCATAAAGATTTACATAAACTGTTTCTCATTGCTTTACACCTGTAAAAATTTACTGTCAGTGCCTTATTTTTACAGGCATAGCTTTTGTAACTACTTGTACGATGTTTCTGTTACTAGATTACACAGTTGTTTTAAACTGCTCTCGAGAGTAAAATTTACAAATGTAATTCTCGCCTAATAGGTAAGAGTGAGTGTATGTGTGTGTGTGTGCATTTTATTTCCTATATGTTAAACAAATAATAAAAACTGATCAAATACAGGTAGAACTTCACTACTACTCTTTTCTTTAAGAAACGTATTTTACCTACATAGTGCTATATTTTAAGCAACATCGAAATATAAGCCTCCTTTTTCGAATCTCCATTCGTAGAAAATATTTTAACAAACATTAATGTTACCTCAGAACTAAATCGTAAACGACTTGAAAAATTATACTTTTATTTTAAAAGGTTAAATCTATAAGATCGGTTCCACAGAAATTTCTCCAAAATCTGTTCAGTAATTTTATTTTAACACCAAAATAACTGGAATACGTCATTGTGTTCTATATTTGAAGTAGGTTCCTTTTTGAAAAAGTCTTATTTGTGTTGCATTGTACAGTATCCTTCGTGTGCTATTCCGTCTCGCACTTGACCGGTTTTGTTTTAAATTGCCAATAGTTATCTGTAGCATCGGACCTGAGTTACGTGTTAACAGCTAAATTTAGATTATACTTAGATGGCCAGTTAATGAGAATCCTACATTAACATTATAGATGGATTTTTTTTTGTTGTTATGTAAGCTCTGAAACTATACGATCGATTTTATAATCAAAATCAAAATATACTTTACATATGAGCACTATTGAATCGAATTGAATATCGAAAAAAAAAATGTTTTCATTCACAAAAAAGTTATCACCCGTTCGGAATGTAGATTTTATCGAGAATCTTATGAAATTTGGTCAAAACTAGTTTTTAAGAATTATAAATTTATTTAACATCCTGTATGAAAATCAGCGTATACTCAATTCACGCATCCTTATCGTCAACATAATCTCGTATAGAATAATTTGGGGACTATTTCAAACACTCTTTAACTAAGAAAAAGTCATATAAATAATCAATAGCCTAATTCTCCTCGTTGCTTGTTGAGTTTCCCTTCCTCTCCGTTAGGGGCGCTGCAGTATAGTTACACTTTAGACATTTGTCCACTATAAACCGAGAATTACATTCAATAGCGATATAAAACAACTCTGTAACCTAGTAACAGATACGTCGTAAATGGTTACGAATGTTATGAATGACAAAAATAAGGCACAGACACTAAATTCAATTAACATAAAAAAATTAAATGTAATCAAAGCAATGAGACATAAGTTATGTAAATCTTTACTAAGTCTCAGAGCAAAACTTGAAAGTGTTATAATATAGACTTTTTGGAATTTAACATACAAATATTGTCTGTATCCTTTGACCTTGAATTACAATACTAATATCTTTGCAAATTCATATTTAATATAACGGGTGTTATCGTGATAATCAATGGTAGTAATACCTTTTTTAATGCCCGACGTTTCGACAAAGTTGCATCCGTGGTCACGAGCTGACTCGACGAAAGACCCTTGCCCAAACATTGACAGGCTGAAAATAGAATAAAATTATGAATATTTTTAACATGTAAGCGTTCTTATGTCATATCAGAGAGTAGCCGCACATCGTTGTTTACGTTTACTGAGCTGCTCCTATGAGTCGTAGCGTGATGTAATGTAGCCTATAATCTTCCTCAATAAACGGGCTATCTAACGCAAAAAGAATTTTTTTCAAACAAGATCAGCAGTTACAAACATTACCTAAATACAAACTTACAACCTGAACCTCTTTATAATATTAGCATAGACAAGGTTCCCCTCGCGATTTCACTCGTGTTGATGATTACTACGTCGCTCCATGGCGCTCGAGTCGCAGCGTTATGCAATATATACTATAATCGTTCTCAATGAATGAACTATCTAAAACAAATAGATTCTTTCAAACATCACCTAGCCACAAACTTACAAAAAAATTTTATCTTTAAATTATTTTTTTTTATTTATTTATGCTTTATTGTACACCACAAAATGTAATACACTATTTCAAAATAAGTTCCAAATTCTGTAATCAACGGGCGATCTTATAGCTAATTAGTCATTTCTTTTAGACAACCCAGTAGACGAGAGACTTTTGTATAGAAATTGGGTAGTTTTATACAGAAATTTGATACCTAACAAATTTCAACCCTCTTTTTAACCCCTTAGGAGATAGATTTTCAAAAATCCTATCTTAGTGCGCACTTACGATATCTAAGGAACGTTTGTGCAAAATTTCATATTTCTAGACCCAGCGGCTTATGCTCTGCGTTGATCGATCAGTCAGTGATTATGTCAGCCAGTCAGTTTTGATATATATAGACTTACAAACGAATACAATATACATATATAAAATAAAATACAATACATATTAATATATTAGACAATATATAATGTATTATAAAATAAATTTTCAAATATTAGTATAGATTACATCATCAGGTGAATCAATCTCATTTATACAGCATTTCCAAGACTCAAAGAGAATCAGACAAGCTTCAGGGAATCTACTCGCGCTGTATAAGACTCGATCGGGACCAATTTCGCAAAAACTACACAACGCGATACGTTGTACTGATCGCTGATAGGCTGCGGTGTAGGGATAGCAAAAAAAATTTCAAAAATTTTAATTAACTACTTTTAACTAACTGTCTGTCTTGGTTTTACATGGACGTGAAAAATCTATACTAATATAGTGAAGAAAGCGAATTTTATATGCGCGAAGTAAACTCCGGAAATACTGAACCTATTTTAAAAGTTATGATACCATTTGAAAGGTACATTTTCGTTATTAATATATACATGATCGTGCTGGGCTTTATTTTATTTATATATGTGTATTTTTTTAAACATACGCGATTAATAGCTAGTTAATAAGAAATATACACATTTTTCGCTTATTAATAATGTTTTTAGACGAATTAAACATAATACATCTGTTTTTTTTTTCTGTACGTGTATGGTCCAGTAATGTATTTTGTAGGAATATATGTATATACAAATATTGTCATGTTTCCTATTTATTTATAAAACTCTTAAAATGAAATAAACATTATAATTTTGTTGGTAATGTAAAGTTTCAAAATTTAACAATTAATAATTTTGAAAAAGCTAAAAAATTTATTTTCAATGGTGGCTGTGCAATCTACAAGACGTACTTGCAAACTGCAATTCAAATAAAAAAAACTTAATCAAACACTTATTTCAATTAATAAACCCTATACACATATCAGTAATTCATGCAATCAATTAATCAATTAAAATACACCACACCTATCGTTTTTACTTTGCATTAATCGAAATGCCATGCATAGCGATAGTATAAAAAAGTGTACATATTTTTTTGCTATCCCTACACCGCACACACGCCGTATCGTACCATCTAATATTATTCTGAGAACGACCTTAATAAGTCACTACAGAATGTTATCTATTCCATTTTATCGGGCCGTGATAAGCATCTCTATCCAATTAGCCCAACAATGCAATATGGACCGTCTCTGTTATGACGGAACGCGGTGGATTTTACGATTTGACTGTACACGGCTTAGGAAGACTAAGTGTTATAAATTGTAGGTCATAAACGTTTTCATTTATAAAAATAAAAAAAAAGCGAAATCATTTTTCTGCTGACTGTCGTTTTGCACTAAGAAGCGATTTGACGATTTCGCATCAATTGAAATGAGACTATATAATTGGATCGCGTCAATGATATTATATAAATATAGATATGTTATAATCTCGTAGATTTTGGCTCAAATAATGATAACTTTAGACGATGTTGCTTAGCTATTGAGACAGAGAAGAATATCTTTTGAGTCAAAAATTCAATTGACGAGCTCGTCAAAGTTAGAAATGGGTACAGATTTTTGACGTCAAATATTATATATATACTAGCGACATGCCCCGACTTCTACATATACATAGACTTACCCCTAATAAATTTAGGCATATAAAATTTTGTGTTTCTCACGTTAAAAACGAAGAATTTTAATACAAATTTTCATCCCTTTAGGAGTGTTCCCAACATAATTTCGTAGTGGAAGCTTACAAGATAAAATGTACTGGGTCATATAAAATAAATAAGTCAGAAAAAGTTTCTTAATCCAATGTTTCGAATTTCAAGTGCGTTCCATATTTTGCAAATTATAAAAATACTCTGAAACATTAAAAAAACTTTTATTAGATATAACATTAAATATATTAATCTGCTTTTAATTCCTTATACCTTTCATAAAAATAGAAAAGAAAAGATGAATATATACGTCTTCAAACAGATTAATGAAGAATATATTTGACATAATTATACGCCATTTTCTCAAAATAAAGTCCGCGTGGCTTGACACAGTTTTGCTGATGATGAGGAATAAAAAGATTTATAAAATATCATTAGATCGCGTAAATTGATCATAGATCGATTTAGTGTTCGAGACGTTAAATGATAAAAATAATTACTACACGCGATTATGTATTATTATGATATGATTGTATCGATTTTCCATGTAATTTTTAAATAATCTTAATTGAGATACGATAATCAACAATCTAAAATTATACCGATTTTCGATTATCTAATAATAGATTTCAGACGGAATCACGATTGCAAATTGTGGTCGTGACTGGCGAACTTTCGACTATGGATTGTCAAGTATGCGTTTGACAAGCACTAAACGATTTATGAGTATTGCTTGTCAAAATAGTCTATTCGATTTAATCGATTTACAACTTAGAGGCTAATTTTTAAATTTTGCTATAATTTTATTATTATTTAATTTCGTATTCCAATGCCATTTTAATTTTAAACTCCACAACACTGAATAAAAGGTGTTGCTTTTTAAAACGTCATTCAAGTTGACGCTGATTGGTGATTTGGACGCTGATAAGCAATAATGTGTTAAGCCACACGGACTTCGTTTTGAGAAAATGGCGTCTAAAGATGTCAAAACTATTCGTAGTAAATTTGTTTGAAGACGTATATATTCATCTTTTCTTTTCTATTTTGATAAAATGTATTCAAGTCAGAGAGTCAAAAGCAGATAGATTTATTTAATATGTTATCTAATAATATGTTTTTAAATATTTAAGATTATTTTCTAATTTTTAAAATATGGAACGCACCTGAAATTCGAAGCATTGAGTTAAGAAACTTTTTTTCTTTCTTATTTAGTTTAGATGACTTGAATTTTTTTTGAATAATGTTAAATAGGTGATGTAGTATCAAAATATATCTCCAAATTTGACTATCTGTGGGTTGACACATTATTGCTTATCAGCATACATTTATAATGTCTATATACATTATAGGCCTTTCTACGTGACATTGGCGAAATAACATGTGCCTGATTGGCACAACTTAAGGCCATTAACCAAATAATTAAATACGTTATAGGCCAGAAGCTAATTATGTTAAATTATCAATTTCAAATCTGAAAAAAATGTACATCTATATTCTAAGAGTTGATAACTGGTTTTTATATGAAAAGGCCTCATTTAACGATCAAAAATTAAAAATTTACTGTCAGTTGATTTCTAAATAATTATGATAATGTGGAATATGGTCATCATTCATGCATGTAATTATTCATCAGTAATACATATCGCATTCGATAATATGTTCAAGGCAATAATGTGTCAACCCACAAAAAGTCAAATTCGGAAATATTGAAGCATTCCGGTAAAGCGTAACATTTATTTAACATTATTAAAAATCTTTACAGTTCTCTAAACTAAATAAGTACGGAAAAAAGTTTCTTAATTTAATGTTTCGAATATTGAAGTGTGTCCATATATTGCAATATACAATAATGTCATATTTTTGAGAAACTTACCTATTATTAGATAAAACTTACTATTATACATTTACCTACTAATACATTTTACCTACCTAATACTTTTTACCAAAATAGAAAAGTGAAAATTTATATTTCTTCAAACGTATTTATCAAGAATAGGTTTCACATCTTTAGACATTTAAACATTCCTCAACGGACCTTCCGTTTGGGTTGACATAGTATTGCTTATCAACGTCCATATCAAATCAAATCAAATCAGAAAACCTTTATTTGGACACACATTTCACATGTAAAAATAATATATAAAAAAAAACAAGACTATAAAAATACAGAACAAAAACAAGCAGTCACAGAGTTCTGAAGCTAAATTCGGAGGCTTATAGCGAATATATGCGCATGCCAAAACATTTACGAAGTGTGATATGTAGGGTAGTGATTATACTCTTTAATGTGACAGTGAGACGATCGACCTTTTTTTATATATTGTTCTTCTTATAAATAATGAGAACTTTTTAAATAACTTATAAAGTAAACAAGAATTTTAAAAAACTTTTAAATTGACTTCCTTACAGGACTTTTGACACCGCCATTTTGAATTTCTAATGACGTCATAAAGTCTATACCTTATTCAATTTATTCGGATGTAAATAATATATAAAATAATATAAATAAATTTAAAAAGAAACTTATTTATTATTTTCTTTTTACAAATTTACACATCAGCGTATAATGGTTCTGATGGAAATCTTGATTTAAATAAATCCATGTTGTGAAATCTGATAAATTCTTATCTTCATTCACTTTCTACCAATAAATCCTCGTGATAACACGAAGACTCTTACTTTCGAATCACAATATCGATTGCTATTACAATATTGTTCACCTCACAGCTTGGGGAGTTATAAAATCTTACTGAAAAATTAGAAAAAAAATCATTGTGTGCGATTTTATATCTGTACTTATTAATTAAACTTTTGCAAAATAAACAAAAATGGAACTAGTAATCGATATTATAAAAAATATTATTAAAGAACTAACAAAGAAGAAAACAGAGTGTATAAAATTTTTTAACATCATTTTTTTATTATTAACAAAAATAGGTTGAATAACCTTCGTTATTTCTTTATATTATTTTATTAATGAAAACTTAACTTTTTAAGAAAATCTTTTTTCATTAATTTTTCACATTGATTCTAGCTTGATAGCGATTGATCCTACGTAGTTAGTATATATTCTCCTCTCTCAGACCTCTGCCCAGTGACAGAACTGTTGAGGTCTAAGGAAGTATCACCTTTTCAAGACAATCGTTTATCTTTTTGGTGGTTGCTATGTCTCTAGAATATCGATCGATCGAACGTTATTTATTCAGATTTAAACTTTTGCATATATTCTTTAATTACACATGAAATTATAAGGAATTCTGGTGCCATCTGATACACAGATATATATATGTGACCGTTTCATCGAAGACACTCGAATATTATCTCAAGAAACGAAAAGCGACTTTTTAACTGTATATATTTCCTACTTCTTTAAACTTTGTTTATAATTCGTTATTTAATGATATAAAAGATTTTGTGATATAAAAAATTTTGAGCATTAACGTTCGTAGGGTTTGAACACTTTAAGATCATCATTATCTACCTAGCAATTTTCTCGGTTATACCAGGATCTGCTTTCTAGAATAGTCCAGATATTGACGAGTTACTGATTTTTACTGATTTTTCCGCAACTCCTGAAAGCAAGCCAGTAACTATTGAGACTAGAATAATACTAAGAGTAACGATCATTATCAGGTGATTGTGACAACAACCGGGACCAACAGCTTTATGTGCTCTCTCAGGAACGGTGGGGAGACCCACAAGGACAAACACCCAGACCTAAGAACAAATATTTAAACAAATATAAATACCTGTCCCGAGCGGGGATCGAACTCGCAACCGTCGGCGATAGAGGTCAATTCAGCACCACTACACCAGAGAGGTCGTCTACTTTAAGATATTTCTGTAAAAAAAAAACAAAAACACTACTGAAGCACTTGTTCATACAGGCTGAGCAATTTGCCCGCTTGTGGATTGAACTAGTCTGCATAATTTTTTTATCAATGTCCAACTGAGTTAAAGAAAATGTCCATAATTTTAAATCTAGAATACTCTAAATTGCTAACGAACAACACAATTAATTATATACAATCACATTATAAACTCAAACTTTAGTAATACAGGTATAATTTTCCTTGTACAAGACTGCCCACCAAACGCCGGACGCAACAACGCTCAACATTTCGTTGTCTTAGATTTTCGCGATTATTATTCATTGAAATGAAACTATTTTAAACGGATTTAAATCGCGTATATTAATTATTTTTATCATCCCGACGTTTCGAGCACTTTGCAGCGTTCGTGGTCACGGGTAGACTAAGGTGACATTTGTCTATTTGAGATTTTACGCCGCGATTTAAATCCGTTTAAAATAGTTTCATTTCAACGCTCAACATTGTTGCTCGGTAGTTTAATTACGAAAGAACTTGTAACACAAAAGTGAAGATTAAGTTATCAGATTTCCAGCAACGTTATTTCATTGGTGAGAATTACATTTGTAAGTTTTACACTCGTTGATGTAAAAAACTCTGTAACCTAGTAACAGATACGTCGTAGTTACGAAAGCTGTGAATGTAAAAATAAGGCGATGACAGTAAATTCTTTCAGATGTGAAGCAATGAGAAATAAATTACGTAAATCTTTATGAAAGTCTGATAGCAAAACTTGTGAGTGTAATTCTCGACTTAGGTAATAACTACGAGTATATTTGTAAGTTTTACTCTCGTGATTCATATAAAATAACTCTGTAACCTATTACGATTGCCTGGGTAACCAAGTGGAATTTGGACATGCAGAAAACGTTTTATTATGGTTTTTGGACATTATGTTTTTAATGACCAGACTTTATTTGTAAGAGGACTATGTAAAGCTTTATGAATTACAGTTTTATAAAATTAAAGTTTTATTTAAAGTTTGTATGTAGGGGATAATCTGAAACTACTGATCCGAGTTAAAAATTCCTTCTTGCATTTGATAATCTGTTTATTGAGCAAAATTATAGGCTGTACCTATAACATTATGCTACGACTTATAAAAGCAAAGCAGTATCCATAAACGCAAATTAATGTGAGGCAGCTAGTGGTACATAATATAGCCTATATTTCTTTACTTGACTTATTTTACAAATTTTCAAACATGAAATGATTCATAATTTCTAACTCTTATCTGTGGTAGTACAGCATATTTGCTCAATAGGACCAGTAAAGAAAAACAGACTATATAGCGATTCAAATTGCAATTGTACAGCGTCAACGCGTCTAATTGTCAAGGCACAGGAGCCGAAATAACTTCCCATACTTCAAATCTATAAGCGGCGATAGCGGTGGCGCCGACCGCATCTCAATAGATAAAAGAACAGCATAAATCAAGAACTACTCAGCTGATAACACGCGCCCGCTGATAAAGAATTAATAAGATTTCGTCTCGTTCTAATGGACCCTAATGCATCGATTTTTTTATTAGATTTTTATTGCCGTGTCCTTTTTAAACTTTAATTTTCGTGTTTAATGTTTTGTTGATTATGTAGATCGGGGGTTTCCAATGAATCCGGGGAACTAGGTTCCGTAGAGTAGTCGTTTGGGTTCCGCAAAAAATATTTATTACTAGATGGTGCCCGTGACTTCGTTTGCGCAGAATTATTTTTTTACCCCTATTTTATAAATTAATGAAATTAACTATTAATTCAATGGCATAAAGAACATATCAATAACTTGCTTGTTTCTTCTCTTTTAATGTATTAGTCAATATGTTAAAAACTAATAAAACTATACTAAACTAAAAAAACTAATATAACATCTAGATAAATATATATAATGATTGTTAATTTCTTAAGCATTTCATCTCTTTGTGCATATTGTTTTCATTTCCATATATTTATATTAATTATCAATGTCAATCACGTCTTTCAATGCGTATTTAGTGATTTTTAATGTCTGTTACCCAAGAACTTCGTTATTGATTTTGAAATTGATTTTTTATTTGGATCGATCTGATTGAGTTTTTTATCAAAATCAATGCAGTCGGTTTGTTTTAAATCATAATAACTGGAATGTGTTATAAATATGTCATCCAAGTAAACGAAATTGTTCATATTTCTTTTGAAGTACGATCTTTCTACGAGTATGAAGTTGTCAATGTAGTAAGTAATGCGAGTAAGTTACAATACTCGTAGGTGGATCATATTTACTATTTTATTTACTAATATATCTTGAAGTGTATTAATTTGTTTATTTTTTTAAAGAGTTCAAGTCAATTTAACAAACGCTTGCTAAAAATATATTTATTTTAGTTAGTGTAGGGTATAGTTTATTATTAAAAGACGATTCAGTAAATTTTTGGATTAATAATAAAAGATAATTTTATTTTTGTATTTTAAAAACCACTGGAGATCAAGTTATCTAACGTCAGTAATATATTAACTTATTATTATGAAGGATGACGAAAAACAACAAATCAGATATGGATATTGGATACCACATGATTTTCTTGCACAAAATGAAAAAAAAAATTAACTCAGTTGTTTGTAATAATAATGGATACAAATTAAATACTAATTACAACAGTCTGTGGCTAGCCGTTTTTAAAAATCTAAGACAATTTTAAAGAATTGTTTTCTTTAATGTTAATACGTAGTATAATATCCTTTAATTATCTTAAATATCTTATACATAATTATCTCAAATCTAAGATTTAAGATTATATTAAATCTTAAATCTGCATTCCGTGACAAATATGACGAGTATACTTAAAAGTAAAAATCGATATTTATAATAAGACAAATAAGATTGCAATTTGAATGTATAATTTAGTATTTACTTACGCTATATGTAGAGGTATATAGATTGATACCTGATCAGCGATCAGCAATAAAACGGATCGTATCGAACACGCCGCCATTACGACTGGCTCGATTATTTCCATCCATTCGAATAAATACGCTTAATACACTAAAACGATAATATTAATATTTTTAGATAATTTTGACCAATTTTAATTCAATTCAATTCTTTGGTTACCGGCTTTTAGTTGTGCCAATTGACCAATTTTAATTTTAATAGTGATGGGACACGTGAATGTCTATATATATGGTACAATAAAAACAAAATTAAAAGTTCTTTTCTTAATGGTATAATCTAATATCCTTATTCCCATAAAGTACGATTTACTTTTGTTACATAAAAATATGGAATTTAAATCATTACAAGGCTACCTCTCACAGTCTTTGGCTATTTAAATACTATTGAATTAAAGATCCACTAACGTTTATGCTGTATGTCAAATTTACAATCCAATTCTTGTAATATACGAATTCATATACATAAAAAATACCACGACAAGTTTAAAAATATGATATAGGTACCGATAATTTTTTTCGCAACAATTGTATCAGTTAGTACATATACATATTTATAGAAACATTTTAATGTAATACTTTTTGATGGTTTACTTGTTTGTATAGGTACCATGTAACATTAAAATATAAATAAAATTATTCTAGTTTTAACGTGAATAAATGATTAGGTCCAAAGCATGCATATTAATAACTTAATAGTTTCGTAAAACAGTACCTTACCACAAAAGATTTAAGCAGACGTTAAACGCGTCTAAGACAGTTTTGAGTTAAACATGCTTTAGACATAGATTAATATACGTTTAAGTGAGTTTAATAGATGTTTAAAACCTATTTTTGCTGTCAAATGTAACGTATAACATTTTATCAATAAGTTTTTTTATGAGTTTATTCGCTGTTAAGCAATTTAGATAATATTTTAAGCAATGTTTAAATCTTAAAAACTGTTTAGCTAGACACGTGTTCAACATGGTTTCAATGCGCCTTTTGTAGTATGGCAGACTTTAGTTAAACATTATTATACGTAGATTAATTATGTATAAGTAACGTTTAAGCGAGTTTAATAGACGTCTTAAACCTATTTTAGCTGTCAAATGTAACGTGTGACATTATTAATAGGGTTTTTATTATATTATTCACATATAGGCAATTTAGACTAGATTTTAAGCATCGATTAATTTTTAAACACTGTTTATCTAGATACGTTTTAAACATAATTTTATTTCATCTTTTGTGGGGTAACAAAAACTGTTTTAAGTCGAAAATTTCTTCTAAATATAAAACTTTAAACTTCCAACCTCAGTATTAGCCATATAATAAAAATATTCGTAACAAAAACGAAATGAGTGTTGCGTGGCGCGATGCGCTGTGATAGACAATCGTGAGGATCGCGGCCTCGCGCACCTGCCCCATATCTGGCGATCATAACGTTACCACTATCGCGCCATCGAGAACAAATCTTACTCTATTATCACGCCAACTTGCGTATCTTTTTATTTTTTACTTAGAAGTATATATGGATGCTGATAAGCAATACTGTGTCAAGCCACACGGACTTCGTTTTGGGAAAATGGCGTCTAAAGATGTCAAACCTATTCTTAATAAATTAGTTTGAAGACCTATATATTCATCTTTCTTTTCTATTTTGATAAAATGTATATTGAATCAAAAGCAGATAGATTTATTTAATATGTTATATAATAATAAGTTTTTAAATATTTG
Organism: Hypolimnas misippus; assembly: GCA_037950945.1. NCBI lineage: Eukaryota > Metazoa > Arthropoda > Insecta > Lepidoptera > Nymphalidae > Hypolimnas > Hypolimnas misippus. The sequence continues at coordinate 2,282,827 of JBBEEQ010000018.1, read as the reverse complement.
AGATTATTTTATAAATTGCAAAATATGGAACGCCCCTGAAATACGAACCATTGAGTTAGGAAACTTTTTTCCATACTTATTTAGTTTAGATGACTTGAAATTTAGATAATGTTAAATAGGTGACGTAGTATCAAAATAAATCAATATCTTAAAATTTGACTTTTTGTGGGTTGACACATTATTGCTTATCAGCATCCATATATTCAGTTGCGTCAGTCTCTTTGGCACGCCAGACGCGTGTAAATGCTCTCCCTTAGGGAAGTAGCATGAAAAATCTATATCACTAATTGGATTATTTATAATTTCTTTTTATACTTCGTTACTGGGCGCTGCAGTCAGATATTAAACGCTGATAAGTAATACTATGTCAAGCCACATGAACTACATTTTACAAAAAATGACGTGTATAATAGTTAAACATTTATGTATCCATATTTTTCAAATCAAAAGCAGACGAAAAACGAATTAAAAGCAAATTGATAGGATAAAAAGTTTTATCTAATAGCTTTTTTTTTTTTCAAATATATAAGAATATTATATATCGCAAAATTGAACACACGTCAACATTCTAAATATGAAAATAAGAAACTTTAGATAACTTTAAAAAAAAATGAATAATGTTTAATACATGGTGCATTATCAGAATACATTAATATCTCCGAATCGGATATTTTGTAGGTTGACACATTATTCCATTTTCACATCATTCCATTATCCATATGTATATCGATTGAAAATTACGTTCTCAATAACCATCAAAATTGATAATTGGGATGCAGTTCAACTGCCTCAGACCCTCTAAGAACATAGTATATGTAACAAAATATTTTCTGACTCACAGGCCCCTGGGATTCCATCAGCATAAAAACTTTCATTCTCTATTTCATTCCCGCATAGTTTCATTTCCGCAAGAATAGTCTTTGTCCTTCTACAAGGTCCAATATACTCTATAATTTTATTAAAATTTAAATTTGATTAAGCAGTTTAGATGAGAAAACTTGACAACTAAACACAGAATACACTACACACTAATTTCGTAAACTCTTAAGGAAGTTTAAAAATTAGAAATTGCATGAAAAAACGGTCCATCAATCATTAAACACAACAGTTTATAAGAAACTTTACTTAGTTGAGGACTTATAATGATAATATTTTGAATATCAATATAAAATACATATAATAGACCTCTCAAAGAGACTTTAAGAGTCAACTGGGGACCCAAGAGCTGGCAGCTCGGTCAAAGGATCAGCTTGGCCATTCAACGGGGTAATGCTGCCAGTATTTTGAGAACTTTACCCATATGCAGTGGCTTAGGTGACGTCTACAATCTTTTGTAATAAATTATCTTTTTTTAATTTAGTTTATTAAAGTGTCAATATTCAAGAAAATAAAATTATACTTTGCAAAGCCGTCGGTTCCGGTTTTTATGATAAACATCTGATAATATTCTTTAGTTCTATGTAGGAAACTATTCTAATCCAGCGTGCCGTGTGTCTGTGTTTGTTGTGGTCACTTGCGCTGTGATAAGAATCGCTTTGTGTAAAAACGAGTACCAAATATGGCTGATTTCGCTTAGAATAATGAGCGTATCTTGGAATAATATAAGGATAATATTTAAAAGAACCAACTTATAAAAAAATATATATAAAACCTTTTTAATTCTTTTTGTCATTTTCAAATAATTCCACCCACAGATGAAAGTGTAAAGGTGTTTAATTAAAACAACACTTGAATTAATAATAATTAAATAACGGCTTTTTAAATTATTCTAAAAGTATAATGCAGTGGAATAGCGTGTCTGTAATTAAGATAAATTTAAAATAGTGAAACATTTTCTATTCACAATGCTTATCGCAATAGAGATGTATGTTGATTATTCGTATGATATAAAAAAAATATTAACGAATACCATTTAATCTCGAGTAACAATCGATGTGAAATGCAGCTGTTGTTTATAAAACTGTTAATAATTGTTCTCATTTAGAATACCATAAATATGTTTTTTTACTTCATTTGTTATATCGATAAAAAGAGCACATTAATTCATCGGATCGATAGCACACTGAGTCCAACATTGACAAAACGTATCGCGAAAATAAATGATCGAAGTGTCAAGAACAAAATCGATTAGATGCCGTTCGAATGATTGCGAGTTTCCCGCGGCTCAATCGATTCAGAATCGAGTATTTGTCGATCGCTCGCCGAGATAAAAGCGGGATGGCTCGAAGTGTGCTAGATCTATATCGGTGCAGGGTTTCATATAAAATTATCTTTATTGCGTTGTTTTATTGACAATAATGTGCAGTTTAGATAAATCGAAAATCATATCGAGTCTAGACCATTAAGACGCAAAAAAAACATATTTTCGTTACCGATTGACATATGGCAATCTTGAAAATCGAGCTTATTAATTATGAATCGATATCCATTAAATACGGCGTATGAAATTATAAATACGACTTGCAGATAATAAAAATAAATTTATGAACGTTTTTCGCTTCGAATTCCGTTTCATATCAAAAGCATTACGCGAACCACTATCGAAATATCGCCCACCGTAGATACGACTTTTATGGCGGACAGCTTTTTTATTTGACATTTTATACAAGTTTATTCAAACACAGCGATAGGATCGCTGACGTTATCTTTCAATGCAACGTTACCGCGAGCTCCGAGGCGATAGGATCTCGGGCCATTGCTAGTTAAACCAACCTGATAAGGGATCGGTCGGGCTCGTGTGCGTACGTCCGTACACGCTCGCCTGTGTGCGGAGAGGGGCGCCGTACGCCAGCCAGCCAGTCACTAAAATTACGCGGCAAAAGAATGACGTCGAAAACGAAAACTTGTGCTCCCAGTTAAAAAGTAAAAAGTGTTTGACGTTTGTGATGTTATTGTGGTTGAGTTACTTGAAACAGCTGGAGCTCGCGTGCGCTGCGGCGGTGGGGCCGCCAGGCGGCGCTGTCGACGTCAAAACAATGTGTACGATAAGTCCTTTTTATAACGTTTCCTAACTTCTAATTCTTATTCGTAATAATTATAATAATATCAATCAATTGTGTATATCACATAGCCACAATATTGGACGGTTTTCTGATATTGAATCGGTAAATAGATTCGGTTTGGTTAACGATTTTTTAACTGGTATGTAAACAAAACAATGTTATTTATGTTAACGAGTCGACAAGGAATCGCGATAAGCGTAATGATTCAGTTTTTTTTTATCTTATTTGTCTTCCTGATAGCTCGCACAGTGGTTTAAGTAAACAACGTTTCGGATGCCTTATATTTGCTTCTAAGTAACAAATATAATTAATAAATATACACTGCAGTTAATTGTTTTATTATATTAATAATTATTAAATGTATTCTTCAATTAATTGTATACCTACGTCGTGTAGGTGCTTAGCTCGTTAAACTGACACAGAACATTAAATTCTGTTATATCTTTAATATACTTGATACTTTAGGATTTTTCATTGTATTATCTGAAATATAATAGATGTTATGTTTTTAATTTTATATAAATTAAAATTATTGTGAATTTTGTCTGTTTTGCGATGCAAGAGATTTTTGTTGGATTTCTTTTATGCAGCTGTAATCTAATTTGTACCTAACTTAAATAGCAACTTTTTGGCATAACATTATATTACATCAAAATGTTTACTAATGGCTAACTAATAATAAATTAAAAAAAAAAAAAAACAAACAAACTTAAAAATTATATCATAACATAAAGCATTATACTTAATATATTTTTTGCTATTTTGGGAATTTTATGACAGATGCTTTGAAATTCGCTTTTGACCCGATAATATTTTTACGACCACAGATAAAACAGTACAGTGATATGAGTTTGACAACTGTGAATTGCGACATCGCGCTGAAATTCCCGCGCTGTGTGGCTCGTCGCCATTTTGATAGATGTCAATGTCAAACCCGTCTAGAAACTGAACTTCTGTTTAATATTTCGCAACTGACGCGCTACTGACTTAATACCGTCAGCAATAACGATGAAATTAAAAAAAAAAACATTATTGTAACAAACGTTTTACTAAGAATATATATTTTGTAACGGAAAATAGAATTACGAAATGCTTAAGTTATCTAACCCCGACTCAATTATTATCTTAGTGAATGTCATTATTTCACTATTCTTTTGAATTTCAAAATGAAATCAAAAATTTCAACATTATTTCCAATATAGTAATATGAATTATATTACCCAACCATATCACCAATTTCATCAGTTACATCTTATCATAAATATTGTAATAGAACATTAAATGTTGCCCAAATCGTATTCAAAGTCGAAAACAAAACATTTTGTCATGAAAACTCTTGTCTGTACGTGATAAAAAATGACGTGTGCGCTGTGAATGGGGCTCGAGATGGGCTGATAAGGCGGGGGGCGGGGTGGGGGGTTGCGAGGGGGTTCGTTATCTCAGCCAGAGATTTCACGTTCATTATCAATGTTGTCACAGATCGAGGGTGTCTCATTGTTGTGTGGCGATCAAAACTTTAAGATGCGTGTCTGTATGGTGGTGAATTTGGTTGTTGTTAATACTTTGTACGATCTAAATGACTGTCTTTATTTTGTTTACTTTTTTAATAATGTCAAAATTTAATGAACATTTTGAATGCATTTTATATGAGAACGACAAATTTTATTTATCCGTGAATAGGAGTTCATTATTTTTGTAATATTTATTTAAATTGAAATAATGGTAACAAAGTAACTATGAAATAAGATGTAGATTAATATATGACTTGCAAATTTCGTATAGGAATTAATATACTAAAATATTTTCAATATATAATAGAAAGTTTATTAAAAATTATTGTAAAGATTCAATAAGTAAACAATTACTGTTTTATGAACACTTACGTTTTTATATTATTAAATGAGAAAGTATTTTTCGTTTTACATACAAATTACTATATGTGTATTTTAAGTGGGCGTGAATGGTCAAATCTAAAACTATAACGAAAAGCATTATATTATTACTTCTGAGAATTTGATTCTTATTAGAAACACAATCAGTTGGTGCAATAACACGGACATATGTAAAGCAAGTTCTCAAAAAACGAATGTTGCAACAATAGTATTTTTATCAAAATGAGCTTAGAGACTCCTTGGAGTATTTTCACTATTCAATAAGGTTTCAGCTTTCACTTAATAAAATTGTATTAAAATCGTTGTGGTATTCGTATTAATAAGGAAGTTTTTCTAGATTTTCTCACAATGACTTAGAATATAAAGCAGCTTTCAGTTATCATGAAGATCTGATAAGAATTGAACGTTTATCTTGGGTAAGAAAACTACTCTTATCTTACTATCTAGTTTGCTCATAAAGGTTATAGATAAAATCTATTTCAAGAGAATAAACAAAAGAATGAGAAACATTGGATCTAACAATAAGAAGAATTTATATATTTTTAACCGACTTTCGAAAAGGAGGAGGTTCTGAATTCGTCGGGAATTTGAAAACGGCTTGACCGTAATTTCGTTTTTTTTTAACATCGTGCGTGGTCTATCCACATCTTGTTCTTAATAGAAGAGGTCTTTTCCCAGCAGTGGGACATTTACAGGCTGTTACTTAAATCTTATAAAAAATAAAATACAAGTGTGATTCTCCCCTTAAAATAAACATTTGATGTAAATTCTGAAATATACACGAGTTTTGAAATAAATATACACGATCAGCTGTATCAAGTACAACAGAATCCTTGTTCCGATGTTCCGATCATTCGGCAAATGTATGTTATCTGTGCTCATTGAGATAAGGCTGCGTACTTTTGGTTAACTTTCACTGTTTATTGTCAATTAGCCGTGTTATTGGGTATGTTTGAGTGGTTTGATTTTAAAACTGTTTTCAATTGACCTCGTAAATGGAAGAATATATATGATTTTTGCCCGACTGATCCAGAAAGGGGGTATTGTTTTTCGAGACCATGTATGTATGTAAATATGACCGTTCCATTGTTACCTGTAGTATACGCAGTTTGACTAACTTTGAAGTGTCATTACATTCGTATTCTTACCCAGAATGTGATAGGTTATGGCGTCACAAAATCAACATGGCGGACGTAAACTAACAAAAGTAGCAAACCACTATGATTTCTTGTAGTTGTTGAGTGATTTTAAAGTGAAGTATTATTTACTTTTTAATTACTTAAGTCTTGTGAGCTAAAGCTAAAAGTATGCAGTACGGTGGGTACTAAATACTTTTAACATCGCCAATTGTTGTCAATAAGTGAAGTGAATATTATATTTGACTTTAACAGAAAAAACGCCAAAACTATTGTCAAAATATAATTTCTATAAATATCGTTGGCGCTAATAAATTTCCTTTACTCTCAAGGAAGTAAAAGTCTAAAAGTTCTTTTAGACCAAATACTGGGGACCCGCCCAGACTGCACACGTGTGTTATTTAGAACGACATCGTTTATTCTGCTTAAAAAATACTTTCTTAGATTATATTGTATGTGTAAACCATCCGTGAAAAATGATCTACGCAATCAAAAACCGTATTGAAATCCGTTCCGTGGTTAGTGTGATGTATATCTGAGAAGAGATGATTGACGCTAAAATTTGGTTATATTCATCAATTTCTACAAATATTAATAAATGAAATTTGAATGAACGAATGACATAAAATATGCAATTCCCGTCAATTTTAACGGTCCCACAAATTCTATTGTTCGTTTCGATGTTGAATTTTTCCCAAAACACGTGGCTATCTGGAGGAAGCATCGCGCCGGGAATCGAACGCCTTATCGTTAGTTCGCATCGCGAGCGCCATGCTTTAGCGTTATCGCTGACATCTTGTGTTTTTTACGCGCTGTAAAAGATGACTGACCGGAGTATTTCTTAAAATTTAATTTCACTAATCCATGTATGTAGAATATTTTTTATTATCATTGATAGATACGTTGGCGCAGTTGTGACTATAACTGACTGAAGCGCTAACGGCGCGGATTCGATCCCCGCTCACGGCAAACATCTGTATTGACCATACGGGTGTTTGTCGTGGTCTGAGTGTGTGTGTTAGTGTTGTGTGTGTTTCTGGACCCCCGATACAAGGTCATGAGATCTTAATGGGGGCCGTTGAATACGATGCGCTTAATTATTTACAAATGTTGGTAAAACATTAAATATATATGTATCTCAACTAGCGGCTGGTTTTAAAAAAAAATCAGTCGGTCTGATTGTTGCCAACCTTTTTATTTAAAGCCTTATTGGGTTACTTCTAGATTTCCTAAAAATTTAATCAAAATTACGCCAGCCGTTGTGGAGTCCATAATCCCTAAAGTTCCCAAAATGTTTATTTGCAGTTGGTTCTTACTTACTCTCATTAATTCACAAATAACGTTGTAAAAATAGAATATATAGAAAAAAATATTTGGTGCCCGCGAATTAGTCTGCGTAAGATTAGAACTTCGCGTAGCGTATTATAAGCTTTATTAGCTTCTCCAAGGTCTGTCTTGACACCAAAATTCATCAAAATTAGTTCTGCGATTTTGTCGTGAATCCGTAACAGACAGACAGAGTTACTTTGAGAAATCCTTGATCAATATAAACATTTCCATTATTCATTATGTTTTTGCAACGTACGCCGAAATGGCTGGCAGATGGCAATGTTTTTCTTACTTGACACTTATCATTTTGTATAATTCACACAACATATTTTTAAATTATACCCTATGTGTTATTCTGATGCATAAGCTATATTAGAATAATGTATAATATATTGTAAAAAAAGACTAACAAATACCCATACATCCAATTAATCCAACTTTCACATGTATATTATTAGTTAGAAATATCAAAATACCCTCTCCTCATGTCAATAAAACCGTTTTATTGATATAGTCGATTATATTATCCGGAACGAAAATCACAAAATTTCCTATATTATTTTTCATTAAAATGTTTCATTATAAAAATGATTCAGTTTAATTATTTGATCATTTTCCTCATCTCTTACTCTTATGGTTAGAAAAAACGTCATATTTGTGTTCTAAATAGGTCAAGTAAAAAAACATAGACTATAGACACTTAGAGCAGTTTTTTTATGGAAAAAATAGAATTGAAAACAAAAAAAATAATACAACAATATTAGTTTCTCTGATGTTATCATTGCATCTTCGTTACAATCGTAAAAATCAGTTCCAACCATGTGTATAGGTTAATTAAAATCATTTCCTGGTCCATGACGGAGTGCCGTGTAGATACTGATAGCCGATTCCTCATAATCATGACGAAACATCACGTAGTTCGTACGATACAATGGAGTGCGATTTGTTTTAATCAAATGCAAATAAAATTTCTAAGGCGACGGGTACACTTGTAAGTTGGATCACTGATTTTTAAAAAAAAATTATGCTGTTTATTATTGGTTGGTATACTTGAAAGAATTTACTGTCAGTGCCTTATTTCATTATCGAAAATATTTTCCATCTTAAGATAATAAATAGGAAACTTCTTAGGCTGGAATTACACTAGTACAACACAAAAATAACCTGTTACGGCTGTCGTTACTTAGACAATTGTTACCAGGTTATAGAGTTGTTTTATATCAATTACGAAATAAAACTCACTAGTGTAATTCCAGCCTAAGAAGTTTCTGATTCATTCTCGTAAGGTGAAAAATATTTTCGATATTTAATATAACTTTTGTGCGATAACTATTCTTGATCAGACAAAGACTTTCAAAAATTTGTGTATTAAAACGAATACTCTTAATTTATTAATACAGATCAGAAACTATTCAGAATATATATGAATATAATACTATGTTTTCATAAAAAATAATAACTGACTTGAAATGTGCAATGTTTATATTACGCAGTATTCACCATTCGTTAATTTTTCACCCTCTTTTCTATATTTTTATAAGACTAACTTTGAATGTAACAATCAATTCAATTAAAAAAAAAATTAAATCAATTTATTTGTAGCGAAGATACATACAGGTAAAACCTAGAAAGAATTGAGGACATCCATTTTTGAAGTCGGCTAAAAAGTTGCACAAATCTTCGTCATACGTCGCGTCCGCATCTCGTTTAGTATAAATTTATGCGCAGTGGGCCGGTCGGATCATGCGCAGCCTAATTGATTCGCGATCGAGGCGGAGCCGGAAAGGTCGCGGGTTCAATGCCTGTCGCCGGCACCACGTGTTCAAAATTGCTAAAAGATCCTAGTATTCATTTAATTTGACTATATATTAATACGTGAAAATCTTTGTACCCCTTTTTACGAAAATTGTGGTGACTAAGGCGTTTGAAATTTTGTCCACTTAGGTAAAGGTTATATGGATGCTGATAAGCAATAATGTGTCAACCCACAAAAAGTCAAATTTTGAGATATTGATGTATTTTGATACTACGTCACCTATTTAACATTATTCAATAAATTTCAAGGCATCTAAACTAAATAAGTATGGAAAAAATAACTAAATAAATATGGAAAAAGTATCTTAACTCAATGTTTCGAATTTCAGGTGCGTTCCATATTTTGCAATTTATAAAATAATCTCAAATATTTAACAAACTTATTATTAGATAAGATATTAAATAAATCTATCTGCTCTTGATTCAATATACATTTTATCAAAATAGAAAAGAAAAGATGAATATATACGTCTTCAAACAAATTTATTGAGTATAGGTTTGACATCTTTAGACGCCATTTTCTCAAAACGAAGTCCGTGTGGCTTGACACAGTATTGCTTATCAGCGTCCATATAGTTCTTGAGTGCAAAAATTATTACATACACTACCAAATATTTGACTATTGTTAAAGTCTATGATCAAATTGAGAATTGATTATCTGTGGTCAAGTTGAAGTTTTAGAATAGAACCTTAATATAACCGGACTTATAATTTCGACCACTGGGCGATCACTAGTATTTACAATTAAACATAATTTAGTTAAACAGACACTTAGTAAAATCATAGAAGTACCTATTAAATGTATAAGATTTTACTATTTATAAACTATTTTATTCTTTTTTTTGTAGAGTCTAACTATACATTAACTAAAGCTCGTAAAGGGCGTTCCACACTGTCAGAGAAAATCGGGATAAAGTTGAATAGCGTTTTAATGGTAAGTAAAAGAGCCGGAAACATAGCTATATTTGTAACTTCACGCTGATGTTCTGTGCTAGTGAGGCACAGAGCGACTGCCATCTGACCTCCGAAAACCCTGAAGGCAAGCCAGCAACCATTTAGACTTGAGTAATTTCCCTACTAAGAGTTACGATCATTATCAGGTGATTATTATAACAACCGGGACCGACAGCTTTACGTGCTCTCCGAGGCACGGTGGGAAGACCCTTAAGGACAAACACCCAGACCGGAACAAATATTTATACAAATATAATCTGCCCGCAAACGTCGGTTTTAGAGGTACATTCAGCACTACTACACCAGAGCGGTCGTCAAAAAAAAACAATTTCAGATAAAAGTCTTAATGATTTTGATATTCAGATACACGTTAATGTAACAATATTATGTTTTGTTAATAATATAAATACATATTAAATCCATAAAGTCGATTATTAATTTTCGTTATATTAAAAAAAAGTCTCCACAAACGAACGTCCATCGAGAGACGAACAAACAAAAACTAGTCCGAATCCCGACGTGCCTCGCATCGGTAATTACTCGCATGCCATCTTAAAAAAAAAAAGATAGTGCGATTAAATTGATCTGCGTGTGCGCAATGGCGGGTGTCGGTCGCCATTCTCTCGACGCGGATTGGTTGATACATACATATGTTGTATATAAGCATAAAAGCAACTCTTGATTTAAAAATATTTACCTCAGTACATATATCTATGCTCTTTATATAAAAAGCTTTTTATTTTTATTTTTAAGCATGTCATAATCTCGTGAATTATCGATTTAGAAAGATTGTTAAACAACCTGTTTATTGAAAAAGTAGGCTATATAACATCACGGCTCATGAAATCAAAGTAATCATAAACATCACGATATCAGTACAAAAACGCAACCACGCGGTACATGGTTTCTCGGCCTTCACAGGGTCCACTTATTATTCTAGATTGATTTTTACACAGATTTTTACAATAAAAAATATACAAAGTAAAATAAAACAATTTCAGATCAACACCTACCTAGAATTTTTCCCAGTTATACCAGGATCTGCTTATTATTCTAGTCTAGATATTGACGAGTTGCTGATTTTTACACGGAGCGATTGCCATCTGATCTACACAACCCCTGAGATCTAACAAGTAATCATTTATATTACAATTACCTACTAGGAGTAACGATCATTATTAATCGATTGTGATAACAACCGAGACACCTTTACGTGCTCTCTGAAGCAGGGTGGAGAGACCCACAAGGACAAATTCCCAGATCGCGGTACATATACATAAAATAAAATTTCACATTTATATAAAATGAATTGTCACGTAAAACAGGTTTAAAAATTGCTGTTCATATACACATAAATAATTTGTACATATTTCAATGAGTCATTTGAATGAACAACATAGTGTATATGGATGCTAATAAGCAATAATGTGTCAACCCACAAAATGTCGAACTTGGAGATATTGATGTATTCTGATAGTGCATCATGTATTTAACATTATTCAATAAATTTGCAAGTCATCTAAAGTGCTTAAAAAATACGGAAAAAAGTTATTTAATGAAACGTTTCGAATATTGAAGTATGGGCCATATTTTGCAATATAAAATAATCTCCTGTATTAGAAAAACTTATTATTTGATAAAACTTTTCATTATACTAATCAGCTTTTAATTCACTATAAATTTTATCAAAATAGACAAGAAAAGATAGATTTATAGTACGTCTTCAAACAAATTTGTTAAAAATTGATTTGACATCTTTAGAGGCCATTTTCTCAAAATAAAGTCCGTGTGGCTTGACACATTATTGCTTATCAGCGTATATATGTTAAGAATATTTTAATGTTGTGAAAACTGTCAATCATATGAGTCACACTTAAATCATTTCGAATTCTAGATTCTTATGATTTCTCGTTAAGAACTCACCGAAATGAAATACTGCGTGAAACGAGTTTTCTAAGTTAGCAATTAAATAAACATAATTCTATGTATGGTTCATATTATATTAATAAAATCTATGAAATTAAAATCTAAATGAACGACCGAAGTCCCAAACTGTAAATTTTTTTTTTGCGTTTTGTGCCAAAGATTTTTGAATTCGGTCACTTTAATACTAAGAGTACGATGTTACATTACAATTGATGTCATTTCCAATACATTTCAAGGTCTAAGCTAAAATCAATATGTTATATAAAAAAAAAACTACAATTGAAAATTCGACTCAATTATTTTTAGCCATAAATCTTTGATTCAATAATGTAATTAAAATGCTTAAAAACTATTCGTAAAACCTGTTAATGTTTTGTACATATTGATTATTATTAAAATGTATTTAATTACATACTTTAAAATACATTTGTACTACAAACAAGTCTACGAAACCAATTTAACGTGAAAATAACTGGATGCTGATAAGCAATAATGTGTCAACCCACAAAAAGTCAAATTCTGAGATATTGATGTATTTTGATACTGTATTACCTATTTAACATTATTCAAAAAAATTAAGGTCATATAAACTAAAAAAGTACGGAAAAAAAATTCCCAATAAATTGTTTCGAATTTCAAGTGCGTTCCATATTTTGCAATTTATACAATAATCTCAAATATTTGAAAAACTTTTTATTAGATAATATTTTAAATATATCAATCTGCTTTTAATTCATTATACCTTTTATCAAAAAATAAAAGAAAAGTTGGAAATATACTTCTTCAAACGTATTTGTTAAGAATAGGTTTGACATCTTTAGACGCCATTTTCTCAAAATGAAGTCCATGTGGCTTGACACAGTATTGCATATCAGCGTCCAACTTATGTTGTAAGAACATTATCTATACTAATGTTATAAAGCTGCTGAGTTTAAAGGCGCTAATCTCAGGAACTATTGGTTCGAATTGAAAAGTTATTTTTGTGTTAGATTGTGTATTTATTGAGGAAGGCGATAGGCTATATTACATCACGGACGGACTTATATGAGCGATGCAGTAACCATAAACGCGAGTGAAAGCGCGAGGGGCAGCCAGTAATTAATATTTTTTGTTTATACGGGGGAAATCTTCAAAAAGATAGCCGATTCCTGAGGGGGAGATCGGGTTATGTGGAGATTTATACCCATTAAAACCCCTGCGAAGACCTCTCTCAGCACAGGAATGGAAAGGCCGCGGGATTCCTTGCACATACGCTTGTCTCTTCCATACATACTACCATTCTTAAATAAAGAAAAAAAAACATATTTTCGTATATATGCGACGTTTCGTCGTAAGTTTTTACGATGCGCGATCTACGTTTTCACGACGCACTATCGTAATGTCTCACTCGGTGTCATATCATATGTATTTTGGTATGTACGTATTTTGGTGATGCCACGAGTAGGATCTAGTTTAACATGAAACAAAAGACTTTTTTCAAATATATCCTATTCAAAAGCGTGGGAGGGTGGTGTGTTATCGGCACCTCAATCGCACCAAGATTCGCCGGCCGATAAATACAGATCCCGCCGATTCGATAGGCGTCGTAGATAGTACTGGCTATACGTAAGCTTTATTCCTAATCGGCGGTAGGATCTCTTTACTCTGATGGGGTTTTTAGATTATGATGGATTAAATTTTTTTTTATAGAAAAACCAAAAGATTCCCTTTTAAGCCTTTTCATATTTTATTCTAGTTTTTTACGTGGAGGAAAAATTTAAGTAAAACATTTTTACGATAATATTTTAATGTCTTTTTAAATACTAAAATAAATATATCTAATAAGTGAATGAATGTACGATTGAAAACGTTCAACGGATTTTTTTAATCATTAAAATTATAAATAATGGAAAAACTATGTTCCAAGCGTTTTATTAAACAAGATAATCGTTAAATAGTATCGAATTTTACTTAACGACCGGATAATTTAATATATTTTTAAAAAATCATCGTATCTATTACAGATAATAAAAAACTCAATAAACAGCCAATAAATATTCCAATAAACATTTATTAAGCATTTTATTAGTTAACGAAATGTCGAATAGGCCTAAGAGCATTGAATATGTTAAAATATATTTAATAAATAATATATTAATATTAATAGCAATATTTATCTAAATTTACACAATATGTAAAATATGTACACATATATAATATATTAAGTATCAACACGAAATTAGCACAGATACTAATAAAACGTTGTAATATAGATAAAAAGTTGGAAATCAACTTGTGCGTCTGTCGATACATAAAATTTCAACTAACCTAGTTTATTGAATAACATTTGTTCGACATGCGGGCTCTATCGTCACGATAAGGTTTGTCTTTGCCCCCTATGCGTTTCATGAAAATTATAAAAAAAAGTTCGTGTTATTACTATAAAAAAAAAATTGAATATTAACAAAATTCCTGCTTTAAAGTAAATGAAAAGTGATAAACACGAACAAATATATAACCTTTTAACGCATATGGTACCATTCTTGACTTTTAAAGTTTATTATTTTTAAACAATACTATAATAATATAAACGGGACAAGGTATTTTTTTTTTTATAATAAAATCCCTCAGAAATGTTCGCAGTTTTCGATGAATAAATTTAAATCATATGTTAAAAAGTCTCTAATAGCTAAAGCATATTACTCGATACAAGATTACATTGTATATAATATTTCGTACAAGATAAATAATCAATTTGTAATCACAAACTGTGTTGTATTGACAAAATTTTAAAAGAGTAACGATCGAGTCTTGCCGGTTCTACTCGGTTGAATCTACGTTCCGAACTGGTGGTAGCTTCATTATTAATGTATTTTTTTGTTTTTTCATCTATTGACGATTCAAAAGTGCTCGTGAGAGCCTACTTGAATAAAGTATTTTTGATTTTGATTTTTAACGACGCTAAAAGTGGTGTTATAAGTTTGATAGCAATGTGTGATCTTAGAAGGACAATAAGTATTTGATTTACTTTCAAACATATTTGTGATCTAAAATTTTAAACACCTTTGCATGGAACATAACTATACAATATTATGAAATTCTTGGTCTGATGCTGCAGCCAGGATCAGCAGGAAACACAACTCCTCTCCAACTTACATTGGTTGGTGCTCGTTGAAATGCCCTCACTGAATATATTTGTTTTCTTTTTTAATTTTCTATTTTAGTTAATTATATTAGAAAAATTTCAACGCGAAGCGAAACTCTGTTTATACATTTTGTACTACATCCTAATTATTTACAGTTATTCATTAAATTGTTTTAAAGAAGAAGTGTTTATTCGAGAAACGAAACGTATTTCTTTTGTCTGTGGTAAGTCATCTGTTTCAAAAGTTTTTGGGGTATTTCATGACGCGGCCCGCGAGTGGAGTGCTACATTTGTGTGTAACTTTTATCAGTGAAAAATAACGTTAATAAATAGACTAAGATCTTTAATAATAAGTGTTATTTATTCTTAGAATCACAAACTACTATAAAATAGTAACCTGTTGTTGTATTTAATTTTGTTTTACCAACTTTTTGGAAACCCCAAATATGGCTTTTTTGCTTCTTGAGATAGAGAAAGAGATTTGATGTTCATACAAAATACAGATTCTTGCAAAATATTTAACATAGGAATAATTGAAATGTTCGCACGGTTTCAAAATAACATGCCTCGTGTAAAAAGTAACATTTTTATTTGTAATATCTATTAATTTTGGCCAAGTATTTCAATCTCTACATCTGATAAGCCGAGTATCAGAACAGAGCAGATACCACATTGAAGCCAAACCACAGACATTAAAGCCCATAAAAAACCCCCTTTTACATTTAGAGACTATCATATTCTGTAGAAAAACTAGAATGCATATTATTTTTTCAATAAAAAATCGCTATTAATTGATATTTTCTAAAATAGTATTAATTAAACATAAATTTATTAATTAAAAATTGTCAAAATAAAATAATAACGATCATATTATTCAAAACAGTTCACACTCATCGCGAATTACATAGATTATATATTCAAAGATAAAAATCTCAACTTTCTTTCTGATATTTTCGATAACACATTATGCTAAATGAACCATAAAAATATAAAAATCCGGACACCGTTTATATTATTTAATATACAAAATGACAATAAATATAATTAAACACGTAAAAGCACTCATGAATGCTAATATGTCCGTCTTTATAGCAGTATATCCGTACCAGTACAGACGTCATAAAGATAAAAGATTGAATTATTCATAATATTGATAAGATATAAAGTTTATTTTCGCCTTAATATGTATTGAATAATAATAAATCAATTCAAAACACAAGACTTCGAAATCTTGATATGCTTAAATATATATTTTTTAATTTATCAAACGCCTTAATCTTGTTAATTTTAAATTTGTACTAATTATGAAACACAATGTTATAAATACCTTTCCCGTTCGCTTTTAGGAACCGTTGCGTGATGTTTTATAGCCTATGCCTTCCTCGAAAAACAGACTATGACTAAAACGGAATTTTTCAAATTAGACTGGTATTATGGTTCCCAAAATTAGCGCGTTCAAACTTAGTAAAAAATCTTGAACCTAGTGGTCGCCTAGCGGTTTGAATTCGACCGAATTTCATTAAATTTTCAACAAATTTCAAGTTTGACCACAGATAATCTATTCTCAATTTGATCACAGACTTTAACAAATAAACAAAAAATGTTTAGGTACATACATGTGTGTATTAAAGACATGGTAGTGTGTGTAATGTTTTTTTTTATTGATTTAAGGTATTTTTATGCGTATATTAAAGATATATTAGCAATCTGCACTTCTCTATTTTAACTATAAGTTGGCGAAATTTCATTCTCTTTCGTCTGCGCAATTTCGTAAAAAAGTGTAAAAATTTTTTGCTTCACATATTGTATTAATAATATTTACATAATCGTTATTGTATTTCTTCTTTATTTTGTTTTAGTGGCTTTTAGTTGTGCAAATTGTGCACATATTAATCGTTATTGTAAAACCTAGTAATAGTACGGTAAATCCAGTTCGTATACAGACTGGCTTGAACGAGGCAGTACCACATTCGCACATAGAATCAATGTGAAGTAGCTAAAAATATATCTGTAAATTGAGCGTTGAGTAAGAGAGCCAGGCCTAACTTCCTCCCCATTTCTTTTCTTCCTACGTAATCTTCATTCCTTTGTAAACTGACAAAAGTGTCTTCGCAAGCGCTGCAAATATCTGCTGTGTCTATTAAATGAACAGCATCGTCTCCATGTTTCATATTGTAAAATTCTTCTCAGACAATGTATTTAAATAATATTCGAAGTTTACAGAAATTTTGTTTAATACATAAACTCAATTTTCGTAGTCGGTTAAAAAATAATGCGTTCGTTGACATCTTTTCTAGATAACGTGGGCGTAATAGTTACATAGATAATATTAATTGCAATTCAACATACATACCTATATAGCATCAACATTATCATTGATATCGCTACGGAAACTGACACTGCTATCTACTTCCTAAATGTATATATTACGATCCTTGAAATATATTTTAGAATATACGAATATCTACAACACTAGAGTAAATGGGGAAGGAATTTTGTATCTAGAAGCCCCGGAGCCATCTGAACTATTAATAAATCAGCCAAGTGCGTGTCGGGCCACGCACAATGTAGGGTTCCGTAGTTGTCAGAATTGTCAAGATCGGTCAAGCAATCTTCGAGTACCTATTTTCGTAAAAATGTTTGAATGTGAATTATACTAACGATTTTGAACATCAGGGGGGACACTTGACTCTAAGAAAAATTGACACTTCAAAGCTTAATATTTCGGAAACAGTTCGTCGTTCGGAAAAATGGTTTTCCCACACCTATAACATTTTTAAAAGACCTATCTAACGATACCCCACAACATGGGATAAATGAGAAAAAAAATTTTTGGTCTCTCTTAACACATAGGGAAGACACCCTGAAAAAAAAATATTTTTAAGATTTTATTGTACGACTTTCTCGGCGTAATTTATATGTATACTCATACCGAATTACAGCTTTCTGGTATTAAGGGTTTTGGAGGAAAGCCGCGGAAAGACAGACAGACAGACAGACGGACATGGCGAAACTATAAGGGTTCCGTTTTTTACTACGGAACCCTAAGAATTATGGCTCAACTTGAAATGTACATTACTCTAGAATGTATTCTATCAATCGGTTTCAAAAAGGCCGAGGTTCTCATTTCACAGCATATTATTTTCTTTTTCTTAATGTCTCATAACTTCGTAATTTCTTAAACTTTTTTGAAAATTATTTTATTTGAAAGGGTAATCCAGATTAGTCACGTAGCAATTTTATCGAAATCTGTTTAATAATTTCGTAATAAAATTAAAATAACTAGTAACAGTATATCGTTTAATTAAATGTTACATATTTTCCTTTTTAAGTCGGTTGCTTTTATTCAAAAAAGTTCTTAACAGGACGCCGATAAGGAATACTACATACGTCAAGCTAAACGGACTTCATTTTTAGAAAATGGCGTCTAATGATGTTATACCTATTGGTGATAAATTTGTTTGAAAATGTATATATCCATCTTTTATATTCTATTTTAATAAAAGGTATAATAAATTAAGAACCGATTGGTATAAGGAAAAGTTTTATCTAATAATAAGCTTTTCAAACATATCAAATTATTGCCTATTTCAAAATATAGAACACAGTTCAACATTCGAAACATAAAATTAAGAAACATTTTTGGATGCTTATTTAGTTTAAATGACTTGCATTTTTTTAATAATGTTTAATTAATTACGGATTATCAGAATACATTAATATCTTAAAATTTGACTTTTTGTTGGGTTAGGTTACACATTATTGTTTCATCAGCATCAGCATCCAATTTCTTGTTAACATAATCCTTACAAACCTTACTTTAACCCATTAAGCGCCAATATGACACTAAGCATTTTAAACCCAAATACTTTATTTTTTTCATTATTAGTGACATATTTAAATACAAAAGAAAAAAGAAATATTTTCCTATTATGGATAGTTTTAGAAAGGTGTACTCGCACAGCGGTCAAAATTTACTGAATTGTCCGTATGTAAAAGTTAAGTTACAAAAACTTGCTGTACTCAAACGAGTACGACGGCGCTAAGTGGGTTAAAACCCCATATAATTAATATATAGTTATTTAGTTTAAGGTAAAACCTGAGCTATTGTTTATAATAGTAAAATAAAATAACAGACTCTTTATGAACTTAATGAAATTTTTATGTTAATTCTTCGAAAATTATAAAATATTAAATATATTTTTGTTTTCTTAAAAACTCTATTAACATTTCATTAACATTTAAATCGTGTGCAATATGTGTTCGAATTTTGAATTGTTTCATTTAAAATTATAAATAAGACAATTGCTTTAAAACTGAATTAATATATTTTAATATTGACGAAAAATTCAACATTAAAAAAACACTAGCAACTGTATATTTTTTTTTCTAAAAACGTTATGTTTATAATAAATTGAGCATTGACGTAAATAAATAACCGCTATTAGAAAACACAGATTAAAACTGACCACTTTAAAAAATCAAACAATAAAGCCGTGCCTACACTTGTCACTAAAGTTAAGTCATATATACACTATCGTGACACCACTAACGAATGCATGAAATACTAAGCTGGTAAGGATATAACTCGAATAAAACAGATTAAAACGTAACGCAATCAAATAGTACCTGTTGGCGAGACATTGTACTAGTATAATGATTTACTCCGGCCGTGGGCGTAGTCACGACGTGAGATGAGAATAAGGCTAGGGTAGATTTACAGGACGATGGCGCTTGAAATATTCAAATTCGAAATTTAAATTCATTTTATATGGATATAAACAATAATGTATCAACCCACAAAAAGTTAAATTCGGATATATTGATGTATTTTTATACTGCGTCATCTATTTGACATCATTCATTTTTTTATAGTCATCTAAATTACGGAAAAAGTATCTTAATTTAATGTTTTGAATTTTAAGTGAGTTCCATATTTTGCAATCTCTACAATAATCGTAAATATTTGATAAATTTATTATTAGATAAAACTTTAAAAATATCAATCTGCTTTTAATTATATACTGCTTCAAACAGATTTATTAAGAAAAGGTTTGACATCTCGTTGTCTTAGATTTTCGCGATTATTATTCATTGAAATGAAACTATTTTAAACGGATTTAAATCGCGTATATTAATTATTTTTATCATCCCGACGTTTCGAGCACTTTGCAGCGTTCGTGGTCACGGGTAGACTGGAGACGCGATTTAAATCCGTTTAAAATAGTTTCATTTCAAGGTTTGACATCTTTAGACGCCATTTTCTCAAAATGAAGTCCGTGTTGTTTATCAGCGACCATATATGAATGCAATCCGTTATATAGCAATTCTATTTTTAAATTGTGCTTTTATTGTTAAAATATGATGATACGAATAAATTATTTGAATTTTATAATCTGTGCTCCTTGAATGTCGATGACGCATTTGTGCGGTTTATGGGTGAAGATCAAATCGTATATTTTAAGGTCAAGTGGTTATTTGCTACGGTTTATATGTGAACACGATAGAGTTGTTTTTTCTCATCTGTGACATGGAACAACCATTAATTTATTTATTTTAAAATTAATATTTAACTTTTTTTGTTACTAGCTGATCATTGCGGTTTCACTCGCGTTTATGGTCACTGCTTCGCTCCTATGACGTAGCGTAATGTAATATAGCCTATAGCCTTCTTTAATAAATAAACTATCTAACACAAAAATATTTTTTTTCCATTCGAACCAGTAGTTCCTGAGATTAGCGCATTCAAACCAACAAACTCTTCAGCTTTACAATATTAGTATAGATTAAATTTATGTACAACACACTAATTGACGAATGATGAAATAATAAACGTAGTTAATATTACAAAATAAGTTTCTAATTTTTTTTTAAATTATTTCAATACCAATACGTCACACGTGTGAATAGACCCTAAATCTCAGCGATCTCTCAAGCGTTAACAAGCAAAGCGGGGTGCAGACAAGCGCGTTGTCCCGATGCCATCGCTGCCAATTTGTAAGTGTGTCCGCGCGCGATTTATTAGCCACGCGAAGTGTATACGTGGAGAGGTGGCCTTACTGGAATGTCGGGTTACGGGTGGTGAGTTATAAAAGTGTCATTTGATTTTTGAATTTTTATACTGTTCGATTTTTTTTTTAATTTAAACGTTTTTAGATATTATATGACTGGATGCGGATAAACAATAATGTGTTAACCAGCTAAAAGTCAAGTTCGAAGATATTGATGTATTCCACTATCAGGTAATATGAGTATCCCGTGACGCCCAATTAAGACGACGAGGGTACCGCTGGGTTTTAGTGTGTAGTCGCTATGTCGTGGCAGAAGTCTCACATACCCACCCAAATCCCTGGGTGGGATGCATAAAGCTTTTCCCAGCGACAAAATAAAATATGAATATCATATATACTAAGACCTTCCCTGAAAAATATACTAATTAAATAAATAAATGCATCATACTCAACGGCCCCTATTAAGATCTCCTGGCTTGTGTCGGGTGTCCAGAAACACATAAAACACTAACACAAACATCCAGACCTGACAAACATCTGTAGAGTCAATACAGACGTTTGCCTTGAGCGGGGATCAAACCCGCAACCGTTCACGTTACGGCTTCACTCATTTATAGTGACTGACTGTGTCTGTCTATGCATTTATATAACGAAAATCCCATTCTAATCGGATCAGTAATTTTTGAGAAAATCACGGACATACAAATATACATAGAGGTATACAGGACTTCCTTTTTTGAAGTCGGTTAAAATCATTTTTATTTTCGAAATATATTGCTTAATAACATTTTAAATACCTACATAGTGAGGAAGAGATAAACAATTATTTAATGACTTATATACTCATGCATATTTGAACCGAGGTAGCCAAGTGGTTAGAACACGACGATGTCAACCGATGATCGCGAGGTCTAACCCCGGCTAGCACCATTGAGTTTTCCAGTGCCAAGTTAGCGTTTAAATTAATCTCGAGCTCGCCCACCTGCAGTGGAGCAGCGTGGATTAAGTTCTAAAATCTTCGCCTTAATAGCAGAAGAGGCGTTTTTCGAGCCGTGGGACATTATCAGTCTCTAACAGTAATTTTTTATATTTGTATTACGTATATGTTTAGTAACAACACAAAAATTTAGAAATTAAAGACAATATTTTTATTTCTTTGTAATAACGAAGTAAAGAAAACATTGTAATGGCAAAAAAACACTTATCAGCATAATAGTCGACGCTCATAAAAACAATCATAAGACATAAAAAAAAAACACATCATAATTCGAGAATTACACTTATAACTTTTGCTGTTGAACTTTTATAAAGATTGTCATTTTACCGATGAAAAGTACACAATTTATTTATTTACATCGATTCATAACAATATTCCACAATAAAAACAATAATATATTCACGTGATAAAAGAAATTCTCTCACTCTCTCACTTATCGAATTTCCCCCGCCATGTTTCTTTTAAAATATGACCACAGATTAGAAAATCCTTCATTATTCCTTACCCTCGCCAATTAAATCTTGGAGGTAACAAGCGTCTACTCTAGAATAAACTTTAAGAATATCAAGTTCTACAGTTCTCAACGCTATACGATAGCGCACGCCTGAGTTATGGCTAGGGATGCGCCTCGAACATCGATAGTTTCGATTTATGGCCCTTTAAAATAACATGTTATATTACCGTGAATTATGGCTGGAATTAACCGGTTTGTTATTATATATATTTGTTCTTAAAATAATAAAACAAGTTTTCTAGTCCAAGGATAAAGTTAATTTATTTGTTTTGTGTATTACAAGTGCTACATGATTATGTATTTTATTGGAAAAAGAAAACGTTCCATACTGTGTATAATAAACGGCTTTAATCATTCGTGTCGACAACAATGAAAGTAGTACGTCACTAAGCGACAAAACTATCGTCAGGCTCAATGGAGTGAATATCATTAATATATCCTTTCGCTCGAGATAAGGGCTTTAAATGTAAATGAGACGTGCGAAAAAGTATGCGATTATCTTACTATTAGGTATAAATTAAGGGCCTCGGAATGAGGCATGCGGTACAATTATATTGTCACGAAAGTGCCCGTCGCACCTGCGAGAGCAATCGCGGGCCCGATCTGAGCACGCCAGCTACAGAGCTGCCTTTTAGTAATCGATATTTCGTTAATCGATATTTAAATTTCGAATATCGATTTTTAATGCGCGTCGATTGTTTGGCTGGATTTTGAGTTTAATTTGCTTAGTTTTTTTTTAATGTTTGGTTAAACTTGTACGATAAAAACGATTTAATAAAATTATTTTAATGTGATTATACTGAATAGTTTTATGTTTAAGATAATGTATTTTAATTTATTTCTATATTTTAATTATAAAATAAAATGTAAGGAATAAATATGATGTTTTTGAATAAATTTTAATTTAATTATCGATGTAAGCACGTCACTAGCGTGTAATCGATACAGTGCTACGGACGGACAAACTCACATATTTTATTGTTTTGCCAATTAAAATTATTCCTTCCTTATTGTGAGAATAAATCTGTCTGTTTGTGCATAATTATGTTAGAGACAATTGAAATATTATAAAGATGGATTTTTTTCGACCTTTTAAGAATTTAATTATTAATATAGTGCCCGACGTAAAAGAACTTAAGCTGGTCTATATAAAAAAAAAAACAATGTTTGTTTAACAGTTGAACATTTGCCACTTAATAAGTTTAAAGTCTATATTAAGAAATCTTTCATAGATAAAGCATATCTCTACTAATATTATAAAGCTGAAGAGTTTGTTTGTTTGTTGAGAGTAGTGTCCTTTGGTAGAGTAGAGTTTCACGAGGGTTCCTGGCTCAAAAATCTATACAATTTAGCTTGCAGTGCATGTCAGGTATAGCTATTCTTAATATATATAACTTAAAGGTGACTGACACAGTGACTAACACAGACTGACACAGTGATCTATCAACGTACAGCCCAAACCACTGGACGGATTGGCTGAAATTTGGCATGCAGGTAGATGTTACAACGTAGCTATCCACTAAGAAAGTATTTGATGAATTCTACCCCCAAGGGGATAAAATAGGGGATGAAAGTTTGTATGAAACTTTGACAATTTTAAACCGATCGAGCTGAGGCTTTGCACGCATAAAGCTACTATGATGGGGGCATCACGGACATCACAGACGAAGTTGCGGGCACCAGCTAATGTAATACAAGTGTCGAAGTGCCTTTTAAGTAACAGTTGTCACAAGTATTGTATCGCACACATTCGACCGCCATTTTCCGCTACCAGGGTGCTAATGAGAGCGATAAGCGATAACGAGCGATAACGAACGATAACGAGCGATAACGCGCGATAACAATAGTTCACCGTGATTATTATCGATGGCTCTTGTTTTTATACTATTCATGTGACTATGTATTGTTGACATTTGTACCATATGTTTTTTGTGTGTTTGCACAAGCTTTAATATATAAGTATCTACTTTTTTTTTAAAGAAACCGAATTTAAAGAAATAAATTTATCATCGTTATTCTGGTTATTTAATTATTATTATTATTAACACGAAAGTGTTTCATTTTAAACAAATTTAAAAAATAATTTTGAAACTCTTCTTTTATTAAGACGGTAGAGAACACAAATGCTAAATACCGTCTATGTTACCTATTGGTGTGTTCTGTGTCCCTAGTCCTTCGCTCTACATACAATATAAAATTATCTAAATATAATATTTCCGAAAAATTTAGACAGATGTTTATTCTGAAGTTTATGAAATGACGTTTTCCATTTATTATTTATTCGTATTCCTATAATATCTTAAAAAAATATTTTTATAAAAAAATCCTATCATTATCGAATTCATTAAAATACATTTCTATTTTTAAATTAAATTTCGACTTACCGTTGAGTATTTTTTAAAGTCATTTCATATCAAGATCATTATACCTTTTACAATTGATATCTCCTTCCATGTACCTAATAAAAAACCCACAAAAGAATCGAATATCGAACTCGTCTGGAGTAATAATTCGATTTTTGAATTGCAATTCAAAAAGCCGACACGTACACCGTTCCGTTAGAGATCTGCCATCGCATCGATCAATCAATTACCTAGTCATATCACGAATGCAGTGCCTTTTGCAATACTTAAGAATTGCATCATTATTCTGATATAACTGCACCTTAATTTAAACAGAATCACACCTTAATTTATACGCAATAGAGTCTTTTATAGATTGAGGTGAATATGAGAAATGCAAGCTACAAAAATTGCATTCGATATGAATGTTTATTAGGTTGAATTTGGAATAAGTTTTCGTTTCAATGTCAATACAAATGAAATATAGCCGTGTTACTGTTAGGTAAGATTCAATTTGCATTGAAGTTGGTCGCGGATTGTGTTTGTGTGCGTGTTAGCGAGAAAGCAGACTGCGTGTGCGCAGATAGCCCTGAAAGGGTGGCTAGACGGTCTACAGACGATTGGAGAAGTAATTCGTGTTTTATTCATTTCCTTTTGTGATTTTGAGTGATCGTGATAATAATTGATTCTTATACGAAAGATTTTTGGGTACGTTAACCTTTCAGACATCTTTTTAATAAGATTTAATAAACCATGTCTACAAAGATTTGCAGCAAAGGAAAATAGGATTAAGTTTTCTACATGTCATTCATAATCATTGTATGATTTGCAACAAAGGAAAATAGGGTTAAGTTTTATACAATCTGAAATATAATTTATATTACTAACTGAAACTTAAAAAAAAACCAAAAGCAAAATAGACAATAAAAAGGTATTACTACCATTAGTTATCGCGATAAGACCCGTTATATTAAATATGAATACTATAAATCGCGGAAGTTTAAAATACATAACTTCTGTGTATTTTAAGATATAGTTTATTTAATTTCGTTTCGTCGCTTATCCTGTTCACAAAGCCAATAAGATTAATTACCGGTAGCAATTAAAAAGACCATACATAAATTAATTAATATTTCCTTCATGTTTTCTATACAAGCGTATAATTTTTTAAGACAATTCAAAAATATTATAATTGATAGACGATATAATATTCTGAAAAACTGTTAGAATTAAAATCGAATCCTCTTTAGAGTATAATAACGAAAAATAGATATTATTAATTCTTAACAAATAGTTTTAAAACTGTTTATGTCAGTGGTTCTCAACTTTTATTTTGCAAAATTGATGTTAAGTTTAACTGCGAGTAAATAAAAATACATGATTAGTTATAAGCAATAATTGAATAATAAATGTTTTAAGATATTTTCGCGAATGCTTATTTTATTGGTTGTATTATTGAATCCAAAATGGCTAGCGATCTCAGCAACAAAATATTAAATTTTAATTTTCAGTGTCATTAAGCACCACTGGCCAGATATATTACAGAAAGTTTAAAAATAAAACATTTGTAAAACAATTAAATAAAACAGATATTATAAATGCATATTAACATGTCAGTTTACTTCGATTAAAAAGAAAACTTCGATTCTACGATTCGAAAGAAATTTTCAATTCGGGAAACACGGCTAACTGTGATTCTTCTAATTAAAATACTACATCTTAGTCTTACTGTCTACTGGATACACAAAGCGAAAAGAATCTATAAGATGAAAATGATAAACGCATCACAACGACCCCCATTAAGGTCACGTGACCTTGCGTCGGGGGTCACCACACGCAACACTAACACAAACACCCAGACCACGACAAACATCCGTATGGCCAATACGTTTGCCGCGAACGGGGATCGAACTCGCCACTGTTAGCGCTTCAGTCAGTTGCAGTTACCACTGCGCCAACTTGTCTATCAAATATAACATATATAAGTTTTGCTCTCAGACTTTCATAAAGATTTACATAAATTGTTTGTCATTGCATTAAACCTGAAAACCTTAAAAAGCCTTTTTCTTTAAAAAAATACTTTAGGTTTTCCACATAAATTTTCATCCTCCATTTCATCCCCTTTGATTTTTTTTCGTGACACAAAGAAGCGTATATCTTACTCCAGGGTTCAATCTATCTCTATATAAAAATCCATTAAAATTGCTTTAAAGCAGTTTAGTCGTGAAAACGTTACAAACAGATAGGCAATAGGCAGACTTATTTCTGAGATTATAATATTACTAGTATGTATAATTAGATATACATACTTCTATATAAATCAATGGAAATTAACTGAACATAAATATTTAGAAAAACCTTTCATCAATAGGATATTATTTCTATAAATTAAATGTGTAACTATCGAATACAAAAAGTATTCTACATCACTACATACACACTTATAAACGTGCAAACGAATTTTACCTCTAATATTAGTATAGATATATCTTTTAATAGCACTGCTTTCGCTGTTAAAACCAGCTTTATATATAAAATAACTGCTTCGCGTCTAAATTATTAAGTTAACATATTATAATTCAAGTGTCAACATGCGCCTCGGTTCTCAGTTCATAAAACTAATCGAATTATATGTAAAGGCATCAGGTTTGACACCCAGTTGAATCAGTATTACCAGATTTAAATGTGATGAAAATATTTAAACTAGTACAGTTTTATGTTAATTTTTGTAATAAAATTGTAAGAGTTTAAATTATGTGGTGATTTTAGAACGACTTCATAAATTAGACTAGCGGCACGACCCGCCTTCGCACGTTCTTGAAATCTCTTTAACTTTCATTTATGTTTTTTTTTTGTTGTGTTATTTTTATATTTTAGTAAAGATTCCTAATTTTATATAGCTTTACATATAGCCTATGTGACTCAGAATGAATGTAGCTTTTTGAGTTTATTCATTACAAACATACAAAATACAAATCTTTCCTCTATATAATGTTAGTGTAGATAAGAATCTTGAGTTTAATTTTCGATATTTTTGCCTTTCTGTTTGATATGTTAATAATATCATTTTGACAGACACGTTGGCGCAGTGGTCACTACAATTAAATCAAGCGCTAACGGTCGCGGGTTCGATCCCCGCTCACGGCAAACGTCTGTATTGGCCATACGGATGTTTGTCGTGGTCTGGGTGTTTGTGTTAGTGTTGTGAGTGTTTCCGGACCCCCGAGGTTACAAGGTCACGCGATCTTAATGGGGGCCGTTGAGTGTAATGCGTTTATTTAATAACGCATGATTTATATTGTAAATTTTATTATGTCGGATGAGCTTCTAATACTTTTCTTAATCTGGCTGGTACTACACGCGCCACCTACTGGATGTTAAACGTACTCTGCCTATAATATCCTTGTTAGTATAAGTAATAAATTCATAAAGTTTTATCGCAATCAGAAGAACGGTATAGCACCGTATAAGACGAACAAACAAACATTAATTCTTATATATTAGACTAACTGCTCCTCGATGTTCCACTTGCGTGATGTAATGTAGCCTATAACCATTCTCAATGAACGATCTTACCAACGCAAAATTTACATGCAAACTAACAAACAATTAAATCTTTCTTTTTAATATTAATGTAGAATATCTAAGATGGTCGTGAGTAGGTATTCATATGCTGATAAGCAATAATGTGTCAACCCACAAAAAGTCAAATTCATAGATATTAATGTATTCTAATAATGCGTTCCATGTTTAACATTATTCGAACTAATTTCAAATAATTTAAACTAAGCAAGTACAGAAAAAGTGTCTTCATTTAATGTTTTGAATATTGAATTTTTTATGATATGAAATAATCTAATATATTTGAAAACCTTATTAATACACAAAAGTATGTATTATATCTATGTGCTTTTAATTCATTATACCTTTTATCAAAATAGAAAGAGAGGATGGTTATGTCTTCAAACAAATTTGTTAAGAATGGGTTTGACATGTTTAGACGTTATTTTCTCAAAATGAAGTCCATGTGGCTTGACATCAGCGTCCATATATAAATATAGATATAATATGATATTACACTATGATTAATATGTCTTTATCATGTCGCATGTACGTAATAAAAATTTGTATGCACGTGTGGGATGCTATCTACAAATCAGTGAATCATACATAACGATTGATTCATCGATTCAACTTTGTGAAATAACACTTCAAAGGTTAAATTTTAATTATCAAAGATACATACTGTAAGGAGGCGCGATTATTAAACAAGTATCGACTGTAATTTAGACGCGAACTGGCTGATGACACTTTTAAAAACATAGATGACAATTCGTGGAACGGGCCTGCGATATAAGAAGGCGCTGTATATGAAACACACTAGTTCTATGCAGACTTTACAGACAATCAATAAATATTTAGATTGTTAAATATTATTTTTGAGACGTCCTTACAATATACTAATATAATCAGATTAAGTGAATTTTGTAGGTACGTGATAAGTAAACTCCGGAACCGTTATACCATTATTTTAAAAATTATTGTACTATTTTAAAGGCACATAATTCTAGATGGACATAGGCTATATTTTATGCATATATGCGTATTATATTGCAACTAAATTTACATTATCATAAGAGAAGCAAAAAGTACTGGTTATATATAAAAATGTTTTCGATTGAAAATATATTCTTTTTTCATAGATATTCCGTTAATAAAAAGGTGCTCTAACAAGAGTTCTTAATTAGAAAATATTCATTCTATATTATATAATTTTTTGTATGTATTGTAATATTTACGCATGAAGTACGTACAGAAGATACTCAAAAACTATTCCAAATTTATCTAATGAATGTTAAATTTAGTCTAGAAGCTTTCAACCGGTTTCCCCGCATTTACCAAATTTTATACTAATAGGCGAAAATTACGTTTGTAAGTTTTACTCTCGAGAGCGATATAAAACAACTCTATAATCTAGAAACAGATACGTCGTAAGTAGTTACGAAAACTGTGAATATCAAGTGATAATAAATTCTTTCAGCAAAGCAATGAAAAATAACTTATGTAAATCTTTATGAGAGTTTGAGAGTAAAACCTATAAGTGTATTCTTAATCATGCAAAATACTAAATTACGCCTACAATTGCAAGTAGACGGATTAACCCCACATTTAAATTTAGGCCTTGTGACTTTATTTATTTATTACACACACGTACATATCTCCTCCATTACTTATCTATCGACATATAAGCATTGGTATATACTGGATATTATTTACGGGGTCGGCTAGGGTTGAGATATTTCAATTTAAGATCGGATATTGGTAGCCGTGACGCTGCATACGTCAAGATCGGCCGAGGCGTCCACCGCTTATCGGAATATTAAAATCTTGTGTATGCAAGAATAATGTTCGTTTATAGGAGATAGAAGTTTAGTATATGCGTAGTATAGTGTACTACTTTGGTTCTTGATTATTTAATACCTTTAAATGAGTTATTCTTCTATAGTTTATTTTTCGTTATTTGTCTTTATTTTGGTAACAATACACCCAATGAAAATCAAGAATTTTCGAACAAATTTTCATTATAAAAAATCTGTTCAATTCAATCATTCAGTCGATAATTTCTTATCTAACTCTTATGTGTGGTTAGAAATAAGCCATATTTGTGTGCTAAATGAGACAAGTGAAGAAAAATAGACCAAAATAAATATTTGGGAGCTAATAAGCAATATTATGTCAAATGGCGTTTAATGTTATAAGAAGTAATTTAGCCTACTTTTTTTAGAAATTTCATTTTTTGCAGACAAAGTCTCGGGCACGAGCTAGTATTAAATTAAAAAATTCTCATTACCGGATAACCTGATGTTAAGTGACCAGTGCCTGTGGACATTTGCAGCACCAAATGAGCAAAATTTGATACCACTCTCATCACGATACCACGCCAGAATCCGAACACCTAGAAACCGAGTTGATACATTGTGTGTACATGTACATAGATAATATCAAAAGCTATTATATCTATAAAAAGCTGAATCGATATTCATCATATTAAATTAATACTTATGTCAGCAATCTATGATCCATAAAATTTGAAACTCACGTATTTAAATATGTATTTTACGAGTTTAGCTAAAATACTTTTAATTAATTTTATAGCATAATTATAATATATTTCTTTATTATACAACATTAATATAAAAATAAAAATAATAAAACTAATACCAAATAGGTAATACCTAAAGTCGTAAGGCCAATAAAAAAACATACCTACATGTATACTAATAATAATAAAAAATCTTTTTGCGTTAGATAGCCTATTTATAGAGGACGTTTATAGGCTATATTACATCACGTTACGACTCACATGAGAGAAGCAGTAACCATAAACGCGAGTGAAATCGCAAGAGACAGTTATTATATACAAGTTAATCATCTATAGCTAATTTATAAAACATACAGCTAAATCCATGTTAGTTTCTCATAGGAAAAAAAATCAAATTCGATATTCAAATCGAAATGGCAGTCGTAAAAAGCAATCAGTAGTATGTATCGTATTCAATATCGGGACGACGGGACGAGATGGCGGGACGGCGGGACGTGACGTGACAGTCCCGACCGCAATTTCCTATTGTGTCCGTCACTGTGTCACGCTGCTACGGGATATTTTTCACTTAGAAATATGTTATCTGTAAGATGTACGGTCAGGAGATAAATATTATGTATGGGAAATTGTTTTCGGGTATATTTTGATTGTACTGTATGTGAGGGTAATACTTATATGTACGATGTATGCTAATAAAATATAGAGAAAGTGAATTTTGTATGTGCGTAGTAAACTCCGGAACCACGGAAACTATTTTAAAAATCATGGTACTGTTTGAAAGGAACATTATCCTAAATCGTCATGGGCTGTATGCTTATATACGTATTTTTTTAAAAGAAAATCTATATTAATGCGAGTGAAGCCGAGAGCAAAAGTTAGTCGTTTAATAGAATTAATATATCATCTGCAAATCAATTGTATTTTATGATAAGATAATTTTAAAAAAAGTTCTGGACTAATTGAGAACCGACTCATTTTTGGAACAATTTTTACTAAGTCTCAAACACTTTAACTATGTACAATTTTGAATTTTTAAGATGAAAATCGTAATATTGTTTTATTTGAAAAAAAAAAACAAATAGCATTTATATTAAAAATTATTTTTTTCACAGATTATAAACGTACCTATTATAAACATAATAAATCAGGCTTTGATGTAATCGGTCACTTGAAAATTAAAAATATATATATACATAACAAGTATATAAATACAATATAAGAAAACAAACGAGGATTTAATTCCTAAACAGGAAATGACAATCGAAACAATCACACGGGAGCAATCTATCAAATTCTCGCTCCAAGTAATACAGAGACAAAGGCGCATCATTCAAACGAATAGAACGAACGAAACGAATGAATGAACGAATGAAATAGATGGGGTAAACAATATCTTATTTTGCAATAATCCCGCTTAGGAAGCTCTGCTAATTTCCTGAAAGAGATCGGGTTGCCGTTACCGTTCGCCATTTTAAACTTTGCTTTCATAGCGATATAAAATGTGGAAAAGGCTGTATTTATGAGTAAAAAAGGTTTATGTGTTTAGACATGTTTATGATAAATTGTCGAATTGTAACTCTTTTCAATTTAGTTTAAAGTTTTTATTTAGAATAAAACTATAAAAACTTCGATTGAATTTTTCGTAAACATAATACTTAAATTAATACATTCTTTCATAATAAAAAATATATTTGATATTATTTAATCGATTTTTTTTTTCGTAAAAAAAAAATAATATTAAAATGTTAATTACCATACGGAACTTATCACATATACTTAAACAAAAAAATATATTAACAATATTTTGTTTTATTAAGTTCAAAAGTCTCATCCATACAATGTTCGCAATGTTTTAATAAAATAATTCGGAACAGGATCGCTCGGATAAGTAACAATGTTACTACTTATTCACTTTACAACTGATTTCATACGCTTCGTGTGCTTCGAAAATGAATTTATTTATCTTAATGAAAACATATTAGTATAGACTGTTTATTGAAAAGTCTTAAAGATTATTTTGAGTATTTTTTTACATTATATATAGCGAGAAATTGAAACGAGTATGAAAGAATATGTTTTTAAATTTCTTCGCTTTTTTTGTTTTTGAATTTACGTACGTAACCTTAATTAAAGTTGGCTTATATGACTGATAACCGTTTGAATTAAAAAAATTAAGATGAAATTTACTGAAAACATGAAATGACTTTCAATTATTAACACAATCGACACATCAAAACAATCTTATACCACAAATCGAAATTCACTTCGATATCGATTCGAAATTCAATTACACATCGCGATATGAACGTAGCAGCTAAACACGAATTTCGGGAAAAATTCGCACAGATTATAAAACGTTGTATCAGTCGTGTGAAGTTAGCCGCAGTTAATTTGTCAGCGCGTTAATAAAGTCGCAAGAAGGCGCGTATTGTGGCGGCGGATTTATCGCGCCTCCACCGGGCGCCGTTTCATTTCCTGCGCTTGCCTCTTGTCGAACTCTTTGACTGGTGCAGGTTATAGGTGGTAGCGGTGGTTTTTAGTACCAAAATAAATGGTATCGAAGTTATTACTTTTTGGCTGAGAGTTGAGATTCTTGGCTTTGGTGTGTTTTTTTTTTGTAAACATTTCTTTTTTTTTTTACTGTAACCCCTTGTGCAATAAATTTCCGATGTTTTTCGCTTTATGTACTCGATTTCACCTATAAAAGTTTTTTGTAAAATATATTTTTCATACTTTCTATGTTTTTAATTTTTTGTAAAAACTTTTATCAATAAAAATTTCAATAGTTTTCTAAAGTCATATAAACGGCGTGTCAGTGGAAATAATCAAACCTTAATAATGTAATTAACACGGTTCGATTTTAGTTAATGTCAAAACCTTGCAAACAGACTATTAAACAATTTTAAGCTCCAAAACTCACTACAATCGAGCAAATCACTACGATCAGTATCATTATGAAAAAATCGCTACCTCTTATGACACACGCCATCAGGGCAATAGCAGAATGCGCGGGGATAATCACATTGTTTTGTTTTTGATTCATTGCCGTTCCTATTCGCGAAGTTTGTATTTATAATATTTCTTGCCGGATCGAGTGTTCGCGTAAATATATTGTCGTTTATGGGTTCCCAACTTGGGTATAACCCGGACGATTTAAAACGACAGTTAATTAGCTATTAAGTGACCGAAATAAATGGTTCTCTTATTTCCTCCTTTCTTTTTATTTACATGTGTGTATTAGTGTTTTTTTTTAAGGATTTTTATCAAGTCGTAGCTATAAGTTTACGTTAGTATGCATTGTAAAACTTCACGTTTGTATAGGATATTGTTAGTGACATTAAAAAAATGTCATTCTACTAAATTCCTTATGTAAATTAGGTTCAAAGAGATCTCTTGCGAAAGATATCTTATGATAGTTATCTATGTCTAATATAATAATTATTTACTTTTTTATGTAATACATACATTATACCAATTAATTTTTAATTAAATTTATAGTTTTACTAGTTGTTGTTTTGTTAGTCGATGTATCGTACTAATCAACGCAAAGATTGATTTATTTCATTTTAACATTTTACAATTTTTTCAATGTATTTTAATGTTTATTTTCTATTTACAGGTAAGTACCGGAAATAAAATGAACAATTATGAGAAGAATATTTTAGCGAGATACGTAAGTAATATAAAAATTTAAGAAAATCTTATATATAGAATTTTAGATTGAATTTTTTGTACCATCTTAAAAGAAATAGCTAATGCCAAGACTTCCCCAAAAAATTGTAGGCTGCGACCGCGCCTGATTTAAGCGTTGTTTATAGATAATTAATCTATATCTAAATTACGATAATAATGATGTTTAACTCACGACTATAGTTAGACGCGGATTTTTAGTACGGGTTCTTATAAAAATTTAACGTATATTTAAATCTTGTAGTAAAGTAGAAATTTTCTTCTTGAATTTCTTGACGAAGTATAAACTTTAAGGTTATATTTACAACAGTTACAACAATGGTTAATCCACGCAATAGCTTAATAAATAGCTCGTTTTATATAAAACTGTTTCGCAGCTTTCACTAACAAATGAATCATAAAGCTCGTTTATACTCGCGCCGGCCGATGTTAACACGTTCGGCACATAACGCCACGCCCTCTGGTGATAAGCTCCAACTATATAGATTTATGCTTTATATTTATAAATATTATTATGCTTTAACAAAAGCTTATCTATAAGCACATTTAATAAAATTGAAAATAGATTTTTAGTTATATAAGAAACAGATCTTGCCACAAAAAGTTATACATATACAGAAGGATACATTATAACAAAATTTTCAAATAATTATAAGTGTGATTTGTACAAAATTATAAAAGTTGTCTTTCGCGGCTTGTATGTGTTATGTATTATAGCCTACCTCAATAAACGGATTATCAAAAGCAAATATAATTTTTCAAATCGAATCAATAATTAAAATATTATGAATAAAGTCCAGTAATAGTATCGAAGTATAAATGCAAAAATTATATCGATAGGTATAGTTAAATATACACATTGCACGTATCAAAAAACAAGATCTTTCTGTAAAAGTTAATAATTTGGCCATTTTTACACATATAGATTTAACTATTGTAATAACTATAAATATTTTAACGACCTTTTTTAACTAATTACTTGAACATGGGCTATTACAACGTTTGTATTAATTTCGAGTGACACTAATATGACTAGTAGAATCAGCCTTTTTTACCCGTCTTCCAAAAAACGCTCTCAATTCATCGCAGATATTATAACTTACTCTAGACCTATATTACAAATACGAATTTCGATACTGTTCGATAATGTTATTTTTTATCAGTATTGTTTGGCTAATTTACCATTCATTGACTAGCAGCGCTTTAAAATGGCGCTAGATGCGCAATAGACAACGTATAGAAAATGTCGATCAAAAATTACGTTATCGGAATCATCTGAACGTATTACTCTTCTCCAACTCAACTGGATTTCATCGAATCTTGATTAAAATAATTAAGAACTACCCTCAAAAAATGTGATTGTATAATAGAAATAAATTGATGTTAGTTTACAAAAAATAATTAAATATACTAGGTACAAAATACACACACAAAAACAACAAATCGTTCAGTGGAATTAACTGCTTTAGAAGATGGTCGAAATTTTTTCCTTTAACACCAAAAATATATTTGTTAAACTAGAAAATTTCAAAAGAGATATGAAAAGAAACTAGTCAGTTACGTCTAGATTATAAAACTACAATAGTATATAAGATCGAAGTTTCTAGATCCATCTTAGCTAAAACCCTATCACAGAAACATGAATCTGGAATTAATATTAATTTTCCTAAGATTTATGTATCGAGTTATTTTCAAAGGCCATTAATAATAAATATTTACACGTAACGATCGGTGCAGTGTAAAACGTGGGAATAATTTAGCATTTGTATCGCACTATGGTTACGCAAAGCGTTATCGAATATGGAATCGATTTTGTATCGATTATTAGATGATTTCGAATTAGGAATCGGCATATATCATAACGGGAAATTGTTGTATCTATGTATTTAATTGTATATACAATACATACAACGTAACGGTATTCAAAGCATCTAATACAATGAAACATTCGCTATCACCTAAAACCAAAGATAGCAAACCATTTTAAAAAATAACACAAAATGATTCTATAAAATTAAAAAAAAGCAGTCGTCGTTATCACAATCGGAACACGGAACGTACTCCTCTCGAGTGGGGCTCAAATGCCTCAGCATGACTGTCAGGATCGCTCTCAGCTTATAATGCAATCCGAATAATTGTCGAATAAGCTACGATCGGCTCGCGAAGGCAGATTAGCCGCGCTCGGCCCCTCCACGCTGATGGTACTCCATGCGATGATATCGCTGCTCTTTCCACGCCACGACTTCGCTTTCGAGTATCGATAGAGTGGAATAAATCTGCAAAAAATTGCTAATGTTTCGATATTTCACTACGGTTCGGACGCTCGAGATTATTGCTGTATATCGATTTTTAATGTCATATCGCTTTTCTTAACAATTAATTCTTTATCGATTTACATTTTTATTAAATTTGAATTGCATTTATGATACAGTAAAGTCACAGAAATACGAAGCAATAAATGTATGCGAGTAAATGATATCGTAACCGAAATAACATTAATTTTACGTAAGAACTCTCGCCTCGATTTCGAACTATCTTCCTTGGATGCTGCAATCTCCGTATTATCTATGCGACTGCAAGGCTACAACCAGTTGACAAAGTGCACTACGTGATATTGCAGCCATTACTCCTAGTGATTCATATCGGCTCCCCCAAGCTTGGCCTCCCCCACGAGCCTTCTCACCCCCACCTTTCTCGCAGATAACGGTCCGCACGTTGTCCAGATATACCTATTAAGGATGCAACACTGAACGCCGAACATACATAAATAACCCAACTTGTAGACTCGAATGTTAGCACTCCGAACAATGAACCCCGCGCAAATGATATCGACGCGAAAAAGGACGTTTTGCAACGGAAAAAACTAAATGTCAAGTCAATTTGACAGTCGGAAAAGCGCGCGAAACTAGCGCAGCCGACCGGAGCGATGAGTGAAAACAATCAGGGAATTCAATTGAAAAAAAAATAAGTCAGACGTTTATTGTCCGCTATCACGGCGTTCCACCTCCGTTGTTTATAACAGAGACGCCCAATTTGCTCGGGAGACTTTTTATCTCGTGTTTTCTTTTTTCTACACGCCGAACAAAGAGTCGATATGACAGGTTGGTGCAGCCGGTATCTGTGGCGGGGCACGGTGAAAAACGAATATCGAGTAATCGAGCAATCGAGTAAAAACAAGAAGCGGCGGGCGGGAGCGCACCGGGCCGTGACAATTGCATCTGCACTCAAATTGCAGACGCCATGTTGGATTATTGCGCCTCTATTTCGATTAAGTCTCTCGACGACCTTGTTTTGATTTATTCACTGCTATGAATTTGAATGTTTTTTTTTTACATTTATTTATTTTAAAAAACAGATAGCTATAATATTATGTTAAAGGTAAATGATACATTAAGATTTTTAATGACATTAATATTGCATGTCACAACCAAAATTCCATTGATACAATAAAAAAGATTATAAAAACATGTGTACAAGTCTTAACACATTTCAAACACAGTATCAACTTCCAACTTTCTCGGAAGTCCACCGCACAATAGTGTTGCGCTCAAAATATTCTTATTTTAATCGAGTCGGTGTATCGAGAAGGCGAGTATCGAACGCGTTCGTGTGGAATAAAGATAGTGACGGACGTTGGTCTCGAACGATACGCGCCAACTCAAAAATTCATTCCTATTTTAAAATATCTGCCAAACGGCTTTACTTTTTAAATGTTGTTTAAAGTTTTAGATTCAAATATTCATTCGAAACCAAGGTAAGATTCATTAAATAGAATGTACTACAACATTTTATTTGTATTCAATATCAATATTGAAAGCACTTTATGGGTAATGTGTTGCAAATAAATAAAAATAGTAAATAATAGAAGTAAATATTTTAGCACGAACTGCATACAATCTTACAACATTACTAAAAATAGTATTCAAATGGGTCCAGCCATTTTCGAGTATTTTTCAAACTAACGCACGTCAATTGATTTTTTTTACAAACATATGTAGCCATATTTATTATTCCATAGACCATAGCTACGATATTTAATTAAAACTTTTTACAATAACAATTTTCTTCGCACGAGTTACGCAGTCGATTGAAAATAATTCTCTCAAAT
The DNA here is from genome assembly GCA_037950945.1 of Hypolimnas misippus. NCBI lineage: Eukaryota > Metazoa > Arthropoda > Insecta > Lepidoptera > Nymphalidae > Hypolimnas > Hypolimnas misippus. The sequence continues at coordinate 2,243,884 of JBBEEQ010000018.1, read as the reverse complement.
GACGAGCTGTCGAAAAGTTCAATAGAAACATAATGGGAATATAGGAATCAATCAAGCTTCAATTTAACTCAGACAAGCCATCCGAGAAAATTCGCGTCAATCACCTAACTTTGGCAGTTTAAAAAAAATACGAGGAGGAAGCAATCAGGTTACCGTTTTGACGTTTGCAACAAAAAGCGCGGGAAGCGACACGTCAAACGCGGGATAGATTCGAAAATTAAAATCCCGTTGGGTATGCTGGCAGATATGACGGCTGTCGCCATGCCGCAGTGTTGCCAGCTCGATTTCAGGCTTGTTCTAAATATGTCAACACTTCTTTGTTATCGAGCGACGTGCGCGCGGAAATGAAAGCCCATCGAGTAGACGTCGCTATTATCGACGCATCGCATATTATTTTAACGGGCGCTTTACAAAATTAGTAATTTGACAATTTAATTAGTGTATATTTTTACACACATGTACAATCTAGATTAAAAACATGTTTTGTAATGATCGTATCTATGAATCCATTAATAATTATAAAAAAAATCGAAACTAAAACATATTTTTAAATGAAGAAATTAGCTAACAACCAAGGTTCAGACTATTTTACATCTGGCAACCCTATCATAACTACCGCACACACGTGACAAAAAATACTCCATTTTCAACTCCTCGATATTTGTAGCAAGGAAACTTTTTCGAGTATGAGTGACGTATCACGAGGCGGCAGGCGTCAGATACATACCCATTCACCTGGCTGTCGCTCACTCGTCACCGGCTAAGCCGTCCTCGTTCTATGCCCTGCGTAGTTAAAAAACTTTTCGACTGCGACGCCAGATAGCACCGCTATTTGAACTCCACTCGAGTTTTATGCAGGAAAAACTGACATTATTCGTTTTTCGAGATTTATGCGGGAGTGAAGCGTCTATTTTTCGTTGCTCTATGGTCTATGCGATTCGCGCTTTTTTTTATCTGTATTGAAATTCAATTGAAAATTTTAATTCGATTTTAGAATATTTAAACATTTTCATTCTATATTTCTATTCTGTTTTGTAATTTTTGCTTGTTGCGTAATATTTGTTTCTTGTTTTAATAGTTTTGCGTAATATTTGTTTTGTAACATAGTGCACGCTGTGGTCTCCTATAATTGAAGGAGCACACAATCAATGTACACGTCAAGAATAACAAATTTGTGAATGTGTAGTGTGTATCTTTTGTTGGAGACCCACAAAATAAATAAAAATAAAAATTTATTTTTTATGACGCTGTAATGGAATGTAAAAGCAAAAATCTACGAAAGTATGTACGAAAAGGGTGTTCAATTATATCTAGAAAATCTCAAAATAAAAATTGACATGTATCTGTCTGATTTCTCTAATTGTTTTTATTTATAGCAATAAGGCCTATAAAATCCTAGCTGCCCCTTGCAGTTTCACTCACATTTATGGTTACTGATTCGCTTCTATAAGTCATAACGTAATGAAATATAACCTGTAACCTTTTCGATAAACGCAACCAAAAAAAAAAAAAAAATTTAATCGGATCAGTAGTTTAATTACTCCCTACCTACAAACAATTTTTCCTTCTTTATAATAATAGTAAAAATTGAGATGCATTGTTACCTCCTCACGTCATCTACTACACCCATAGACAAAATATGATAGAGATTGATGATCATCAATTAGAATTGTGATATAAAACCGTGTTACATTAATTTGATGCACATTTTGATAAATCACTTATAATAAAATAATGTAATTAGAAATTTGGAATATATGAATTTCTGATTGAACATTAGCATGTTCAGTTTTTACTTATTTACAAGGATAACAGTCTACCCGTGACCACGAACGCTGCAAAGTGCTCGAAACGTCGGGATGATAAAAATAATTATACGCGATTTAAATCCGTTTAAAATAGTTTTATTTCAAGGATAACAGTGTCGACAATGTTTATGTTAAGATTAGAAAAACTAAAATCTTTGGAACGATTTCGTGACAAGTCAAACTAAAACTCAAAATATACTTTATTCAAATAGATTTTGTAAAGCACTTTCGAATTGTCTAATTATATAATGCTCTGAATTTTGTATTTTCTTATTATAATTAAAATAAATTATGATGAATAATTTATTATATTTTAGTTTACAAACATATTACAACGGATATCTTTAAAAGTCAAAATTATAAAATTTCGCACGACTGAAGAACTGTCATAACAGAAAAAAAATTAATTTAACGAGTCAAGCCAAGAAGGATGTTTTGAAGTACAACTCAATTATAGCGTAGGGACATTCCTTTTCGGGGACATTACACATAAATCTGCTAAAACTAGTAATACACTTCGTGATTTTTTTTTGTTTTATTATTATAATTTTTTAGATTTTTGTTTTTTTTTTTTTTAATTTAACGATGCTATGTATTTCTTTTTCTCCTTAGTATTGTATTATTTTGTTTGTAATCCTTAGGTATTAAGTGAGAAATTTGCTGTTTTTTCTGTGTATGTAATGAATAAAGTCTATTCTATTCTAAGACAGTTTTTCAGAGAATGAGCTACGCGTGTCAGACAGAATAAACACTGTCATTTCATCCTTTTATAGTAAAAAAAAAGCTAGAAATATGATGATTGTAACAAACACGATATTTTCCGTGTATCGTCACGTCACCTGTCCGCGGGATCACGAGCGACGGGATATTATGTTTGTTTAATCGCCGAAAATTCTTTTGTCCGCGTAGATAAGTTTCGCGTCAATGGCTCGGTGCTCTAATCACAACTATATCTATAATATTACTGAAAAGTGTATAGTAGGCGAGAATTACACTTGTAAGTTTTACTTTCGTAACCGATATAAAACGTCTCTGTAAAGAGTTACTTATGTAACCTTATGTAAGCTGTGAGTTTAAAAAATAAGTATTTCGTGGGGACTTTCAGGTGTAATGACAATGATAAATAATTTGTGTGAAACTTATACTAATCTATGACCAAAACTTACTAGTGTAATTCTTAAAAAGAAAATCATACATGTCAAAACGTTCCGTATATTTTTTTTTTGTTTGATAGACGATAAATGATAATAATCGTAAATCAGTTCTTAAATTGAACATAAACATGTTACAGAATTCGATTAAATCCTAATTATACCTAAGCAAAACAATAAGTACATATTTATGCTTTTACTTAATAAAGTAACTATTTTCGTTAGTATGCAATGTTAAACTAAACTAAAACGAAGTTTAACTTAATATATATATTTTCGTATAACTAATTCAATAACACCCATTCGCTTATCGTAAAAACATCGAAAAATTATCATACGCCGGTTATTATCAAAATAAATAACTTCTGGAAAATCTGAAACCGTGTATAGATAAAAAAACTAATACACTAAATCGTCGTATATATGTTCAGATCCTTATCACGTGTAATCCGGCTTGTCGATTGATAAGGAATCGTAAAAAATTTGCCTGATTACACAGTATGTTATCAGTGTTAGGTGTACACTAAACGCGTGGATCTGATGTTGTTTTATAATAACGTGTAAATGAAACACACATTTCGAGTCGAATAATTCCCTACATATTTGAATTGTGTTCGATTTTAGTGAACGTGTATTTCAATATGTGTAGTGTCGTTTTAGTGTAATTTATTTTAGTGTTGAATATTTTTTTTTGTCTTATAATTGTGTTCAATTTTTGTGAATGTGTTCTTAGTTCGAAAACGATGAGTTTATTCTTTAAATCGGTTCAGAAGTAGATTTATGAATAGGTAATGTCATTTTATTTTTATAACATAATTATAAAATTTGAACAAAGACTTGACAATTTTTAATGTTCTTAACGACGTATCAAAATTCCAAAAAAGTTGAATTTTACGACTACTAAAACTGTTAATTTCTTTATCTATCTAGAATATTTTAAAACAATTTTTATAGCACCGTTATTTATTTCTTAATTCGTAAACTTTAACTCATGATTTTTGTAACTGATAATAGCAAGAATTTGAAAATTGTGAATAGTTAACGGAAAGCATTTATAAATCCTATTGCGATAGCATCTTAAATTCCAAAATTGCCTTTGAATTGGTATATTTAAATATTCAAACTTTTTTTGCTTAAAAATTGTATTCATGGAGAATTAATAAATCTTTACTTAAATAAAGTAGTAGGTATTTGTATTCAGGACGAATATATCGTTTAAAATTTTTTAAAGTCTTCATCACACGAATCACACTTGTAAGTTTTGCTCTCGTAACTCTGTAATCTGTACCCACCGTTTTTTGAAACTAGGAAATGTATTTATATGTATACCCGGTGTAGTTCTATTGGGACTCTTAACAACAAATGTGCCAGACTACCTAGTAAACCATCGTCCTAGTTGGACTTCAAGGAATCGCTTAAGCTTTGGTTTCCTAAGATGACGTTGCCTGCCATTTAGTGGTCGCTTTATGGCTACAAATAATATCACTCAAATTTTACTATGTAAAACGTTTACGCTAACGTTTAAGAGCATAAAAAAATATGTAAAAGAAAAACAGCAACTGATTATTGAATGATTAAATTATTATTATTAGTAGCTATTATTTATTATTAACATATAAAAAACTATATATGAAAAATATTCATAAAAATATAATATTTTCTATATTAACTTTTTTTAACATCTTAAATAAGCCTTTTAAAAATACTTCTTATCAACAAAATGGTAAATACTATACGCGTAAGTAGAAACTATTGTCTAACAATTTTCTAAGCAATAAACATTTATAATCATTTTTCATTTCCATAAATCATTCGCTTGTGCATTTTTCGATTTTCGCCGGCGCTGATAAGGCTTATCGCGTCTTATCGCGGCCACGCATGGTTTTCGATCGTAACGATGCTATAACTTTGATGCATTATGTACCTACTTCTAACAACATACATAGTACATTATATATTTCATATAAATTTATATTTAGTGCTACTGTGGATCGACTAATCTATATCAATATTATTTAGAGGTTAATTTTGTTTTGAATGTAGCGCGTAATCTCTGAAACTACTGTTTCGATTTGATTTTTTTTTCTGTATGTTATTTGAGAAAGGTATAAGCTATAATACACAAGGGCGGATCCAGCTTCGCCGCCAGGGGGTCACCTGGTGTTGATCAAGTTACAAGAAGTAATAATTTAAGTTTGATAATAATCGATATAGGTAAAAAGTTATAACTTCTTCTACTTGCATGGGTACGTTTTTACTGACACGGAGAAGTGTCAGTCCGGTTAAACGTTCTTCAATCATAAAAATTTATATTAAATTAATTAAATATTAAAGGTACTCTCATAAAATCTATATTGTTGTGTTATGTACAAAAAAATGTAAAAATCATGTTACCTTGATAATACATCATGCTATTACTGAACGGAGCGAAGCAGTAATCGTTAAATTTGACATATACATACCTTAAATTTGGTAGCACACTGTCTTTATTTTCAAGATTTTTTAAAGTAATTTTGACATATTTTAATATTCGATATTGTAGAATTTATTTTTATTAATTAATTGTCGTATTTGATATTTGAAGTCATCGTTACCTTAATACCAAATACATTAAATGTTTATATTACTACACAGTTTAACCTTATATTAGCTTCTGAGAAAAACTATAATCCTGTTAGATCTCATAATATTCTTAACCAATTCTGTCCTCGTCCCGAATTTCCTAATTCTCACTGACTAAAACTGAAAATAACGTGACTCTATCTTGTCATTTATCTTGCAACAACTACATTAATTGCGTTCAGAAATATGAAATGTTTTATCAATTTGTTGACACTAAGATAATATAAAATAAATAATTTAATCATAGCTCCTACGCTGATTCGAAATTTTAAAAATGATATCGAAACTAGAATTCGTCATTCATCATTAGAATTAAAAATATATCAAAAAGATCTTCATGGCCAAAAATTAACAAGGCGCTTATAAACTAATAACACATTCCGTTATTATATCTATTCGAATATCTTTAATAGAAACGATGTTTTTTTTTTTAAATACATTTTTATTATTTGCTAAAAGCATATCGTATTACCGATCATAAAATAAATTTAGAAACGTTACACACGAAAAAATATCCGTACCAGAAAAGGTTTGACATATCTTTAATATAGTCTGTATCTCTGATTAATAAAGTTTAAAATCATTTGATAATCTGTGGTGATTTTTTATCTACATCAAACATACTATCACAATGTCAAATATAGCATCTATTATTTATCGATGTTCTTTACAATTTATTTCTTATCAACTGATAAAAGGTTTGTAATAAAAATGTAATTAACATGTCTTTGATAATATATTATTTCGAATTAATAATATAATTTACTTTGTATATTAATTTCTAAGAAATCACGAGAAAAAAAACTAATTAAATATATCAAAATTATATCAATTAATATCGACATTAATTAAGATTGCCTGTTTGATGGCGTGTGTTTAAAAAAATGTACAGATTAAATAAATAGTAGCGTTAATAAGTTTTATTTTTATTTATATCTAGATAAATAAAGAAATAAAAATACAACCTCTTTTTAATTCGAAATTCATAACGGTTAGGTGCTGTTAACTGCTTTTGCACGTAAATGATTTTTTTTAATGGTAAACATTTTTAATCTCATCCATTTTAATATTTTGTAAATCTAGATAAATATCGAACGGCAAGTTTTCTATTCAAATTTTCCCATCAAATTGGAATATAATGCCTATAGAATTTAATTCAATTCGTTTTAATTTATTCGTGTAGTGTGAACATGAGATTTGGGCAAAAGATTAGAAAGTCTCATTTAAATCGATCCATAATCAAGGAAACTTTAAAACTAGAAACTTTTAAGGTTATTTATGACTACGGAACCCTAATAAAAAAAACAAAGTAACGAATAACTTGTGAAATAAACTATTCAAAATTACACAATTACATTAAACTGTTTTATCAAACGATTTCATAAAGAAAGGACATTCTTAATTTGTAGTGTATGTTTTTTAACCCCCGACACAAAAAAGGCGTTTTATAAATTTGACCGCTATGTGTCTCATACTAAATTATTCACTAAACCAAAGCTAAACCCAAGTCGTAACATGTCTTGCCACACACAGTGTCATATAACACAGTGTCAAGCGGAGTCAATTATCATTTCAAGTATCAAAGTTAGTAGTAAATTTTTAAGTAAGAAAGTTAAGATCCGTATCCGTGTGCCTCGATACCAAATATCTGTATTCGGATCCAACAACAATCCGGCACATCACTATAGTCTATACGGAACCTCAGCGAATGAGTTACACTCACTCTCCGCCGATTCCGAACGAGGCGTGGTCTGTACCGTAAAATCTGTTAGCGCCTCCCGACATTTAGTATTCATTTGACATGTTTTTCAATCTTTATCGATATTGTAACATATTGGACGGCGTCGATAGCGATCTCATTTCTTGTTTTATTGAATTAAAACGATAACGAATAATATTACAATATTCAGTGAGTGTCGAATTACCTAATGATTTGTGGTCCACGAAATGTTATATATAAATGGATGCTGATAAGCAATAATGTGTCAACCCACAAAAAGTCAAATTCGGATATATTGATATATTTTGATACTGCATCACCTACATAACATTATTTAAAAAAAGTTCAAGTCATATAAACTAAATAAGTACGGAAAAAGTCTCTTAATTAATTGTTTCGATTTCCAAGTGTGTTCCATATTTTGCAATTTATACAATAATCTTAAATGTTTGAAAAACTTTTTATTAGATAATATATTAAATATATTAATCTGCTTTTAATTCATTATACATTTTATCAAAAAAGAAAAGAAAAGATCGATATATATACTTCTTAAAATATATGTATTTGTTAAGAATAGGCTTGACATCTTTGAACGCCATTATCTCAAAATGTAGTCCGTGTGGATTGATACAGTATTGCTTATCAGCGTCCAAATGTATGTCGTAATTGGTATAAAACAATTCTGTAAACTGGTAACAGCAGCCTGAATAACCTTACGAAAGCAGTGGCTTTAAAAAAAGGCACTGGCTGTTAATAATTTCAGGTGTAAAACAACTTACGTAAATGTTTATCAAAGTCTGAGTAAAACACTTAAAAAGAGGGATGAAAGAAAATGATTTCTATGAAAAAACGTTTTAATTTATTTTATGGGAAATTTTATTTGTAAAATTAAAATTTATGTGTAATATAATTTATTGTGTTCTTCGTGTGTTATTATGTATTTTAAAACCAAGGTGTTGCGCTCGTCTTCTCTCAAAAATACATAATACGATTATTGGTTTTTAACCTTCTTAAAAAGAGAGAAGGTACTCAATTTGTATCGTATGTTTTAGTTACTTCAAAACTCCCCGATTTTTATTTTTTTTTATTAGTTGCTTTCAGATTGGTGTCATAGAATCTTTATCAAAATCTGTTCAGTAATTTGGGTTAAATATAAAATATGTAATAATACATTAAAATTAATACCTATATATATTATGTATATGTTAAAATAAAATTATACATCACAGATTAATATAAATTTAATGAAAAAAAATATATTTATGTGTCTATACCAGTTTTCATTATCGGTGATTACAAAACGACTGATTTCGGAATAACTTAATTTATTTGCTTATAATTTATTTATTAGCACTTACGGCATACACATTCGATATTTATAGCAATTATTATTTAAATTTAATCGAAAATATCAACGATATCTATTACAAGATTGATATGTATGTCTTTAATTATAAAAAAAAGTTTTTGTAGATTATTAAAAAAAACGTGTTCTCATAATTTAAAACCTTGAGACACATGATAGAACATATATTGCAAGATTAGTATTAAACTGACCGAATTAAAAAAAAATCTTGGGAAATCACAAAAATGTTGTGTACCTACTTGGGACTTCGATCGTTTTTTAAGACTTTAACGTCACAAAATATTGACAGAACTGTTATTTATTTATTTTTAAAAATCATAAATTCTGAACCACAGAATCGTGTGAAACTGAACTAGATGTATAACTGGTATAGTAGATTACCTAACTCGTTACAGAGACATTTTGAATTGTGTCACTATAATACTATGCGATATTTCACCCGAACGAAGTAGGATCAGATTGCTAGTTGTAACATATAACAAGAATATATATTTTTAAGTACATATAACAATTTGATGCTGATATGCAATAATGTGTCAACCCACAAAAAGTAAAATTCAGAGATATTGGTGTATTTTAATACGGCATCACCTATTTAACATTATTCAATAAAAAATAAAGTCAATTAACTAAATAAATACTGAAAAAAAAATCTTAATTTATTGTTCCGAAATTCCAGGTCGTTCCTTATTTTGTAATTTATGCAATAATCTTATATTTTTAAAAACTTTTTCTTAGATAATCTATTAAATATATCAAACTGATTTTAATTAATTACAGCTTTAATAAAAAAAGAAAATAAAATATGGACAAATACTTATTTAAACAAAGTTATTAAGAATAGTTTTGACATCTTTAGACGCCATTTTCTCAAAATAAAATTCATGTGGCTTGACACAGTATTGCATATCAGCGTCCAATTACCCTCAGTAATAAATCATGTTTAATAATTTTGTTTTGTAACATGTTTCGTTACACAGTCTTATTATCTTATCTATAATATAATTATTATGCGGTAAGATTTGTTTCTAAGCTTGTATGTAGGGGGTAATCCTTGCAACTACCGAACATAGGCTATATTGCATCACACTACGACTCACAGGAGTGAAGCAGTAACCATAAAAACAAGGAAACCGAAAAGGGCAGCTAGTTACTTATATTTTAGTTTCCTTGGATTGCGGACAGTCAAATTATGGACGCAAAATTACGGCCCGCCACTAAATGAGAACCAAACAATACTACAAAACAAAAACAAAATACAATACAATAATTTAATCCAACCTAAAATCGAAAGAATGCAAACGGTATGCGTACATGCTTCCTAACTAATTCTCGACAGCCATTTTGTCTCGCCGCCTACGAACCCACCCGAATAATTCAATCTTAATCGATATAAAAAATCGATATTTATTCGATGTTTTATTTGAGAATATTTCACTTATCCGATTAATCTACTCTCGTTCGTTTTAATCGTTATTAAAGCGGCCGACTTGATTTAGTGTTAATCGATAAGTGATAATGAATTGTTTTGGTGTATTGGTAACGTATTTGTAGTAATTCCACGAGAATCTAATTTTCGGATCTAATAATATATTGCGTCATCGCTTTCTTTTGTATATTTACTGTTTGTAGCGTTTAGAATGTTCATTGTTGTACAATCGAATAAATTATCGATATCTGATTCGATTTTTTTTTCGTCTATGGTCCGTGCCTAGTGATTCGTTATCAGTATTTATTTATTTAATAATTACGATAAATATTATGACAAAAACGCAGTTTTACTTCCTTATACAGCATAAAGAAAGTGTTCTTATCGAGGTTTGGAATTCAAATTTCCAGGGAAATTTATATTTTGACTAGATTCCATGTAAAGTTTACTCAAAACTTACTGACCATAGATTATTTAATTTTTTATTAAGAACTGTTAACTGTCTAGTATTGCTCGTAGCTTTTGACAATAAGATAAAAATAAACAACAGATTTTACATTAGCCATAAACCAAAGAATTGAATTGAATTAAAGTAGCCATATTGTCTCTTAAAATAATTTGGTAATTTTTTTTATAGAAATCAAGATCTAAAAAGAGGCTATGAAATATAAGAATAAAAAATCATGTATTCTGTAACGTAAAAGCACCATTTAATCTATCGAATTTCAATACTGTCTATGGTATAGATAAAAAATATGAAGTACTAAATTATTTTTAACCTGTGGCATTGTATTACCGCGAGGGTGGTCCAGAGCAGGATGTTTGAAGAGGAGACGCGTGCGTCTATTAACACAAGTGCCATCATTAAAACGATTTTTCCTGTGTTTTATAAAAAAATATATTAACACGTGGCTTAATAACTAGTACTATTATTATGTTTAAAGTTTGCGAAGATGTTTCATGCAAGCAATTTGAAAAAAAAAATCACTTTTAACCCCTGACCCAAAACGAGGGTTATTATAAATTTGACGTGTGTTGTGTGTCTGTCTGTGGCGTAGTAGCTCCCTAACGAATGGACCAATTTTAATGCGGTTTTTTGTTTGAAAGCTAATGTAATCGGGATGGGTATTACTTATAATTTGTGAAGATCTCTTCAGACGTTTCAAGGTTATCAGCTCTTTTTTTTTATCGTTGAAAGGATCTAAGCAACTTCTACTAATGTATTGATTTATACTTTTCATGATATTAAAATGACGCAATTGTGTACCTTGACCTAATGCTGCAGTATCATCAGGAATCAGCAGGTGACTCAACTTTTCACCAACTTTCGGGTTTTTTTTTTCAATTTTCAATTCCGTATTATTAGACATTATTTTTCGTACAAATCTTATCTTACCAAACATATAATATAAAATTTTAAAAACCCCCGGCACGAAATCCTTTCACGAGTAGAGAAAAGAGCTCATTATCTTGAAAGAACTATCGATAGAAAACTGTCTTTCAAATAAAAAAACCTCATCCAAATCGGTTCACCCACGGACAGGCAGACAGACACACGCGTCGGGGGTTAAAAAGAAGAATTAGTAAAATAAATGCGGTGCTGAAGTTATGCGCTTATAACCATACATCTGACAATTGATATATATGTGTATTTTATTTGATATAGGTATAATGTTTGTATTCCAAAGTAGAAAATTAAATTAAATTAAAATTATCGCGAAATCTAAAAAGGCGTATACATTTTTGCTCAAAGAGTAGTAATAAAAAAACCTGTTTTCCTAATTAATAATTAAATTAATTGACGATCGTTTTGTAAATAGGTGTTATCGTGTTTTTAATATTGTGTGTTGGGTGTGTGTTGCCAGTCAAAAATATCTATATTTTATTGTGTTTATTTTACTGCTTTTATGAGAAGAATAACATTCAAATAAGTTGTTTCATTGATTTAGAACTGAAAGAATTTGCTATCATTGCCTTTAATATTGACACCAAAAGCTTTCGTCAGGTTACCTAGTTAATAGTACCAGGTTACAGAGTTGCTTTGTCAATTACGAGAGTACTTACAAATGTAAATATCGCCTTACACGATACAGAGTAATGTCTTTATAAATGTTTTAGTTTTCCGTGTGTAACGGGATTCTAATTTTTTTTTTATATACATGATAAAGAAAACTGGTCCTATCTTTAGTCTATTTTCCTTTACTTGTGTTTCTTTAGTAACAGTACCCAAAAAAAAAACACGAAGTTTTTAACAATTTTTTTATTTCATTATAATTTTTCATAATATTTTTATTAGGATTCAGTTTAATATTCAGTCGTTAATTTCTTATCAAACTTTTACGTGTGGCTAGAAATACGCCATATTTGTTAGCTAAATAATACAAGTAAAGAAAAATAGACTATAGTGAGATATCCATTTATATCTAAATGCAAAAAAAAAATCACAAAAAAAAATTTGCACAATTTTCACAGTGTGTAATTTTTTTTTATCTGTCGTTACTAATATTATTAACACTATTTATTTTATTAAATATCTCTTCATTTACTTCTTAACTTTCTTGACTCGCTGTACAATATTAATATAACAACATTATATCCGTGGAGATAGGTTTATAATTTATAAATGTATGCAAAAGCACCCATTTTTCATGTTCTAATAAAATTTATTTCTTTCCAGGTAAGTGAGCATACATCAAAGTTATCTAAGCGCGAAAATGTAAGTAATGCGTTACGCCATTAGAGCAATCGGTGTCAAATAAGGTGAATTATAACAACACATTAGGTCTCACAAGTAACGTGGGGAGCATTCAACGAGGGCCATTGAAATTATACATACATCAATTTAAGAAAGAATGTGCGAAAAACATTTTTGTAAATAGAATACATTAAAAATTTAAATAAAAGTAACCTAAATATACGCGAGAGGTTTTATTTGCGTAGGTAATGTAATCAAGAATATAATCAATGTATATTATATTAATTACTGGTATTACATTAAAAATATCTCAAAGATACCATTACGATAAGTTTAGACTACGAAAAATTCCGACATATGTAAATGTCAGACATTATTTTCTGTGCTATTTACACTTGTAATACATTTTTGTACATCAACGGCTGTCGCGACCTTAATTATCGTGTTACAATACATTTCGCAATTAGAGACAAAAATAAAAATAAAACAAAAACATGTCAAATTATGACAGCTAAGAAGGACATTTTAGTACATAAATAAGATTATAAAAAATATACCAAATATGCAATTTCATTTGTTTAGACAACACACTAATTCCACTCATTATTTCGATTAAAAAACCAAACAACTAAACTGATTTTGATCAAAATTCTACGGCAGAAATCTGAATTTTACACTTTCGAATGAAAAATCGAAATAAACAAACACGCGCTACGAATTAAGTATCTCCTTCTTTTTTGTAGTCAGCAATAAAAATCAGAAATGATCTGTCAGAATGTAGTACTTTTTAAATATTTATTTAGAATTATTTTTGAATAACGTTAAATACATGACGCATCATCAGAATACATCAACATCTCCGACTTCGACATTTTTCCGGTTGACACATTATTGATTATCAGCATCCACTTATAAAATATAATTAAACATACCCTCTAGCAATTACTACGAATCTATCAAATTGAATCACGGCTGAAAAAAAAGAACAGATATACAAAAAAACTTTTGACACGCGAACTTTGCAGATATCCGCCCGCGGCCACCGCAGAGGAGTTACGCTTAAACTGCAGTTAATGTATTAACCTCGTTTAGCCGTGACTTATCGCTCGACAATTTATCCCACCACTGTTACGGACTCGCGAGAGTAAAAAAGTTTAATAAACTCATCTCGCCGCAAGACATACGCTGGGGTAGATTAGGGGGACCTCTAACCTAGATTTAACTTTACTTTTTTCGTATAACTAAAGTTACAACGTTATAACTAATTTAGTTAATTGATTTTTGTTTTACTAATGCCATAACTTTGTTTTGCTGTTAATTATTTATTTCGAAATGATAATTATTTATTCTTAATAAGACATTATTTACGATCATACCTTATGATCGTTTAGTGGTAATTTATTTTTATTAATTTAAAACTATTGGTATTAAATAATAAATATTTGCCTGAGCCTGCTCCCAGTGAATAAAATACTTGGATCTTAATCGAAAAACGTAAAACGCTTTAGAAATTCTATCATTTGTTTGTGTTTAAATTTCTATATATTTCTTGTGGAAAACAATACTTCAATCAAACAGATGAAAACCTTTATCTTCTACAGTTATAGTTGATTCCCGTGACTTCGACTGTGTAAAACCCTTTTCAACTTCACGCTTGTATCTTCACACCAAAAAATATCATAACATGAAAGGTCCAATCTATTTCATCAAAAATTATTGTAATGATTTAGGCGTGAAAGCATATCAAGCACACAGACAAAGTGCTTTCACATTTATAAAATTAGTATATATAGAGTACAGCTATGTATAACATACTTACAGACACTTAAAAACGTAACAAAAAATAATCATCAGAATGAAAATTGAAGCCAACTAAACTCCCTTATCACGAATAACTTGACAGAATCGACCAGGAGAGCAATTACCGAAGTTGTCGCATCACGCCATGACAAATATCTAGTCAACTTTAACAAATACGGTCGCGATTTTTTCGCCCGTCGCTTTATCTCGCCGCCCCAGGGCGGGCGACCCTTGGTACACAATTTTTCAACGCGATATAACCAACTGGCAACTTGAGTCTTTAAAAAGTTTATCTTTCAAGTTAGCACACCTCGACGTCGCGAATGATATATCGGACGGCATTCATCTTCGTTTTAAAGCGTTAGTTAACGTGACGGTGGGATGTGGCCGTTTTTGATATGGTTACTATAATATTGTTCTTTTAACTTGATAATGGATTCTTATTTTTTTTAAAACAATTACTTATGAACTTATTGCAGTATTACTTTTCATTACCTGTCCTTCGTAAACAGATAAAAAATACGAATTTATTACAATTTTTAAGTATATAGATTAAAGTAAAAATAAAACACATTTATAATAATTCTTTATTATGCTATCTTGACTATTATTTTTTTTTACCATTCAATTTTTTTTTCCTATAGGTTTTTTTTCTATATAAAAGATTTCGTAACGTGACTATGGCAGAGAAATACTCATCAAATTATTTATTTACGAACAATATTAGTCACTATTCTCTTTATAGTTGTTTACAAGCCATAAACAATAACTAACTAGGGTGACCATTCGGCCGCGACGCACCGGCTGTGATCCACAGATAAATTTACAATATCCGATAATACATTATAATTTCCGGTCCAATGGAAGCTATCGTAGATCTTGTTCCCTTAAACAAACAGATGTCTTGAAAATTTCCACTTTAATTTGTTAAAAAAAACAATCCACCTTTCAAGTTTTTTTTTATATCAAAATGCGCATAATATATTAAACGTATAAAGTGAAATAAGAAATAAAAATATAACAAAACGATTTATTGTTACAAAAATGTGATGAATAGATGCTGATAAGCAATAATGTATCAACCCACAGCAAGTCAAATTCGAAGATATTGATGTATTTCAAGTACGGAAAAAAGTTTCTTAATTTAATGTTTCGAATTTCAAGTGCGCTCCATATTCTGCAATTTATACAATAATCTCAGATATTTTCGAAATTTTTATTACATAATACATTAAATATATCAATCTGCGTTAAGCTCATTATACCTTTTATCAAAATAGAAAAGAAAAGATGGATATATACTTCTTCAAACTAATTAAGAATAGGTTTGACATCTTTAGACGCCATTTTCTCAAAATGGAGTCTTTGTGGCTTGACGCAGTTCTCCAAATGTGATTTTGTGCAAACTTCACATAAACCGTCTACTAAATAGTCCGAACAAAGCCTAAACCTTTGGTCTGGATAGGTGAGCGCGTTCTTGAGTTATAAAATTACAACAAAAAGTGGCATTGATTTTTATATTTATAGATGACTATCTAGAATAATATACCTTTCAAATGGTACCATAATTTTTTTAAATAGATTCAATGGTTCCAGAGTTGATTTCGCACATACAAAATTCACTTTGTCTATATTATATTATAGTTTCGATACATATCTAGTAATATATAGATAATACTATATTCTGAAATAGTTTTATGAATACAATTATTTTTATAATTTATCATACAAATAACGCTATAAGATTATATTACAAAATGTCATAATAATTGAAATTAATTAAATTACTGCTTCAGAATCAATTTCATACTCATTATACATTTAATATTACAAAACAAATAAACTACAATATAAATAACCCTATCTTAAAAGAAACAACAATTACATCGATATCTTAAATTTTAATTTCCCCCATCCACACCCGCAGGGGACAGCTAGTTAAGACCGGCCTCATCCAATTTCGGCGTTGATAAGAATCACTGTTTTTATTTATTACGTCTCGCTGATATCTCGGATCGTATAAATAAAGCGAATCTATTGATGTCGCTATCTGTAGATGTTAGGATATGCGATTTATTAACATACGCCCACGTTACGTCGCATGCGATACTGTACCGTTAAAGTATCTATGCGATATTAGTCATCGATAAATTATGTTGTATCTTCAGCTTGGATACTTGAATGAGTTATGACGGACTGGCTGATGCGGTTCACGTGGGCTTCAGTTCGACTAATATAGTGGACGATCTGCCCATCGCGATTTCACTCGTGTTTATGGTTACTGCTTCACTACTATGAGTAGTAGGGTGATGGAATATAGTAAACTTTCTCAATAAACTGCAACGCAATTTTTGATGAGTAGCCTCAGAGATTAACCCCTAAATACAAACTAACAAAACAAATTTAAGCTTAATATTAGTATAGATGTATGTTAAAACCAAGATTAAAAAGGAGAACTGACTTCAAACGCAAAATACTTAATTTTTTTACTTGTATGACATTCCTGTTATTTTGATTTTCGAACTAAAACTACTGAAATTATTTATTATTATTAATATTTTAATTCTATGAAACTAATCTTTGATATCTGTTATTATAGTTTTGTCTGACAATCTTGAGGTTTTGTAGCCATTTATGTTAGAACTTATTAATTATAATACAAAAAAATACATTTAAACTGACATGACACATTACGCAAAAATAATCAATTAGCATAAAATAATAACTAAAGCATCAAATACAACACTTGGAACAATAAAAATATCTATAAATAAAAAGAAAACATTATAATATCTCGAATGACCTACACCGCTCCGCATAACGACGTCCCCGCTATCTCGAATTCTTCTCGAAGCGACAAGAAAGTATCAAATACTAGCCGTCGAACACACCTGAAGCCTGGCATGTGTGCGAGCACCACCGACGTATAAGTAACAATATCCTAAACTAAGTTAAAACACGTTTCACACACGTGCATTCGTTACGAGTACGACTAAAAATCTATACTAATATGATTAAGCTGAAGAATTCGTTTGTTTATTTGAACACGCTAATTTCGGGAACTACTGGTTCGAATTGAAAAATGCTTTTTCTGTTATATAGTTTATTTATTTAGGAAGGCTATAGGCTATGTTACATCACGCTACGACTCATAGGAGCGCATCAGTGACCATAAACGCGAGCGAAACCGCAAGGTACAGCTAGTCGTATAATATAAATTAAAAAAGTCGCATAACTAAATTCGCAACGGTGCGCGAGATAAAAATCATTCGTACGTTAGCAAGAAACACATTTCAACAGAAACATGGTCGATGTTGGGTCCGAATCGAAACAAAGCGTTTTGACATCGAGATTAAAATCGATTGGCTCGCGAAACGTCGCACCAAAACGGGCCGAACAAATTATCGATTCATAAAAACATCGATTTTAAAATATTACCAAGCAGCTCCCGCGTCATTGTTGAATTTTTGATAGGGTGGCCAGTTATGCCAGGAAAAAACCTATTAAAGTCGCCCGAAGTGATGGACCGAAGAATTCTTAAGCGATCGTGAATAGATCCACACCACGCCAAGGTTACGCTGGACCAGGTATGTACGGGTCCACTTTTTATTTAATATATAGAAATAAATAAAATTGAAATGTCTGTTTGTTAATTCAAATTAGCGGCATTTCACTAAATGCATATGAAGTATATACGGTAATCACATAATAAAATTATTTGTAAAATTGTCTGTTTGTTCCGGCTAATCTATAAAATGTCTGGACCGATTTTGACGGGACTTTCACTAGCAGATAGCTAATTTTATAATGAGTAATTTAGGCTACTTTTTTTTGAGAATTTTATTTATTTTCATTTTATATATATCAGCATGTTCCTTAATAATATAAGAAGGAATTATCTACAAGTTATAAAAATCATTTAACAACTAAAATTACCTTTTTAGCTCAAATTTTGTTTCAAATGTGTATGAGTTAACACTTTAACATTATTTTACATTATAACATTTTAAAATATAATATAAACAGTTTTTGCCTGACATTTTTCCTTATATCTTCTTTGTCGAAACATAAAAATAGTAACGTTTTAAGATAAATGTATAATTAAGATCGGAATTTGCGGTATTTCACAATATAAATCATACCACAAACATCACAGAAGTGTATAATTAATTGCTTTCATGTTTGACATATTCATGTCTAATCCATATTCAATGCGAATATCTTAATAATAAAAAAAATATAGATACTTAAACAAATATAATATTATCCGCCATTCATCATATTTATTATTAAAAAATCCATATATACTATCGTCTACCATATTTGGACGCTGATAAGCAATACTGTGTCAAGCCACACGAACTTCATTTTGAGAAAATGGCGTCTAAGATGTTAACCTATTCTTAATCAATTTGTTTTAATAAGCCATTTGTCCATATTTTCTTTCCTTTTTCCATAAAAGGTATAATGTATTAAAAGCAGGTTGATATATTTAATATATTATCTAAGAAAAAGACTTTTAAATAAATGAGATAATTGTATAAATTACAAAATAAAGAACGACCTAGAAATTCGAAACAATTAATTAAGAAATTTTTTTCCTACTTATTTAGTTTACATGACTTTATTATATATTGAATAATGTTAAAAAGGTAATGCAGTATCTAAATACATATATATCTCTGAATTTAACTTTTTGTGGGTTGACACATTATTGCTTATCAGCATCCATTTTTATTCATAACAACTCATGAGTCATTCGACGCTTGGAATATTTCTTTCGATCTCATTTTAAGACGTATCGCGAACAGCTGTTTAATATATCTGTATATATTTCAACATATAAAACAAATAAAGAGGAAATAAACGAGAAAAAATCATATACATTTAAGCTAAATTCTATATATTTGAAAATTATAAGAAATCCCCGACAGTGTACTCGTATCGTCTGTAAGTAGGTAAGGAGTGTATCCTGCTTTATTCTGATGATCCTGCAGCATCAGGTCAAAAAAACCATAATGTTATTTTGATATTATTCACTGTATAGTCAATTTCAAATCGATTTTACAAGTAGAAGTTGCCCAAACAACTAGAAAAGTTCTGATTACTTTGATAAGTCTGAATAGATCTTAACAAAATGTAGCTAAACATCATCTCGATTAGATCAAATTACAAACGAAAAATCAAATCAAATTTAATCCATTCGTTCGAGAGCTAAGACCCCACAGATTCACACGTTCACATTAAAACTTATAACACACCTTTTTTGGTAATTAAAAATACGCATCAATTACACGACCCAAACTAGATTTAAAAATTGACAAGTAACAGACACAACCCTCTTTTCGTCTTAACCGGTAAACAGAGACACACGCCACCCATGGCCACCCTGTCCCCGAGACGAGCTATCAGAGCAAAGTCATACGTCATACGATATCGCGAGATCGTCTCGTCGTCGCACACAGCGAGATTTTGTCGCGATTCCGACTCCACAGTAATTCATTTAAGCCGGCTCGTATCATATAATTGTCGTGTATTTATTGGGACGGACATTCATCACTCTTGTCGCGAAAGTTTACTTATTTTCGAATATTTTATAATAAAAATTATCAATCAGAAATTCTTATGTGTTTTTCGATGGTATTGAATTATTTTTTGGACGACCTCTGGTGTTGTGGGGCTGCATGAACCGCTAACCGACGGTTGCGGATTCGATCCCTGCTCATAACAGATATTTATATTTATATAAATATTTGTTTTTAGGTACGGGTGTTTGTCCTTGTGAGTCTCCCCAGCGGGCCTCAGAGAGTTCGTAATGCTGTCGGTCCCGTTCGTTATCACAGTATCATGTTAAACATCGTTACTCTTCGTAGGGAAATTATTCTAGTCTAAATGGTTACTGACTTGCTTTCAGGTGTGGCAGAAATTAGGCAATCCTTCCGTGTAACAATCAGTAACTTGTCAATATTTGGACTAGAATAGAAAGCAGACCCTGGTATAACCGCAAAAAATGCTAGGTGGATTATGATGAGATAGCTCGTGAAAATTTAATTTTTCGAATCAGTTAATAGTTTTTAATATTAACTGAATTAACAGACAAAGTCTTTAGCTTCTAAATATTAGTATCGATTCACAAATCGTTACATACCTGTTTTACGATGTAAACATAAAAGATTATCTTTTAAAAGTTCCCAGCGCAATAAGTTATATTAAAAGATACAATAAAAAGATTTGTACATATCAAATATTCATAAATTACGCATAATATTGTCGTAACATATGATTTTATGTAATGTTACATTGTGAACGACATGCCATATCTTAAGTGTTAAGAATTACAATATATCTTTTTATTAAAACTATATTGTTAAAATTTTGTAAATAAAGTGTTATATATTGTAAAGATTGCAAAATATATAATTAAATAATAACATTTAATAGTAATAAAGTTTGACATCGCTGTATAGAGTAAAACACAAACAATTATTAGGCTTAGAAGATATTCAGAGTAACTTTATGTAGTTACTTAATTAGGTAAGGTGTCCGAGTTAAGTTTTTGTTTAAATTACATGACAAATGAAATGTTTTTGTATATAAGTAGTATTATTGTTAAGTATTATTTTTAACATTATTTATAGCTATTATAATTGGACGCTGATATGCAATACTGTGTCAAGCCACACAAACTTCATTTTGAGAAAATGGCGTCTAAAGATGTCAAACCTATTCTTAATAAGTGTGTTTGAATAAGTATTTTCTTTTCTTTTTTGATTAAAGCTGTAATTAATTAAAAGCAGGTTGATATATTTAATATATTATTTAATAAAAGTTTAAAAAAAAAAAAATTATAAATAGAATTATAATATTATAGACAACATAAGGCCAGAATTACACTTGTAAGTTTTAATCTCGTAAATTATATAAAACAACACTGTAACCCGGTGACAAATAGTTACAGTAAATAGTATGGAAAGCTGAGAATCAAAAAATAAGGCACTCTCAGTGCATTATTTTTTGTTATGTACATACGTATGTACACCTGTACAACTTTAAAAATATAATATATAAAGCAAATATTTATGAAAGCCTGAGAGCAAAACTTAAAAGCGTAATTCTAGGATTAAAAACAGCAGGTATTAAAGAAAAAAAACAAAATGAGTAAAAAGCAAAACCTTTATTCTGTAATTAAAAAAAAAAACCTAGAAAGACCGTGTCAGCGATCACGATTCGCGCGGGTGGTCATCGATGGTCCGCCGTGATTGTGGCCGCGGGACGGTCGCAGTGACACGTCAGTCACACGCTGCGTCACGTCGTGACCGCGTCGTGTTGTGACCGAGACGGCTTACTTTACAACACGTGTACATGATTTCTTGCAATTTATTCTTCTTATTTTTAACCGATTAATTTTTTTAATGTCTGTTTCCTCAGAACCCCGTTAATTCTTAACTGATTTTGAAAATTCCATAGTTTTTATCAAATTCAGTCCTAGAGATTGGTTTTTAAAACAAAATAACTGGAATTAGAACAAAAAAAAGTCACTTAATTTTTTTAAATTATAAATTATTATTATAGAACTTATTATGTATGTATTATCTTTATTACAATTTATATTTATATTACAACACTTACAGAAATTAGTTTGTCTTATTTCATAAAATATATAAACCATTTTTAAAATTATTATTACATTATTATAAATTAAAACCACAATACGCTACAATTTACTAAACAATACAAGAATGTCATCATACATAGTATCAATTACATTAGGAAGTCGATCAAAGACACATCACGTGACAAAGCGGTAGTTAGCGGATATCGGGTGCACCCGGGTGCGATGGCGCCACGTACCATTACACCAGAATGTAACGCCAGTGCAGGTGCAGAATGAGATATTTAAGATGCACTTGTACGTAATGTGACACAATACTTATGTTTTAACGTTATCTATAATTGGATGCTGATAAGCAATAATGTGTCAAGCCACAAAAAGTCAAATTTGAAGAAATTGATGTATTTGATACTACGTCACCTATTTAGCATTATTCAAAAAAACTTCAAGTCATCTAAACTAAATAAGTATAACAAAAAGTTTCTTAACTCAATGCTTCTAATTTCAGGTGCGTTCCATATTTTGTAATTTATAAAATAATCCTAAATATTTAAAAACCTCCTTTTTAGATATGATATTAAATAAATCTATCTGCTTTTGATTCATTGTACATTTTATCAAAATATTAAAGAAAAGACGAGTATACACGTCTTCAAACAAATTTATTAAAAATAGGTTTGACATCTGTAGACGCCATTTTCTCAAAACGAAGTCCGTGTGGCTTGACACAGTATTGCTTATCAGCGTCCAATTCAAGTGTGCTATAGCTTGGACATCCTAAAATAAGAATATCTTTGTTTAATAACATCTTAAAGTTGATGTTGGCTTTTGATATAGATTCTATAATGATAATGGCCTATATAAAAATAAATAAATTCTTTAATAGTTAAAGCGTTATACGTTTTAAATCATTGGTATCTTTAAGATGCCCAAGTTTAGTACAAAACTCTCAAAGGAGTGTCTGTTTATGACTATACTGTTCAACAATATATTTAGTAACATAGATAATTATTTAAGATGTTAATGTTTACAACAACACTGGTGCTAATTATGATGAAATATCACTATCAAAACTTACAGATGTTCTTTTAGTACAAAAATCAGAAACCAATGACATAATTACCTCGCTAGTTCGAGACTGGACTGCTAACAATACATAAAATGCGTGTTATAGTAACAACGTATTCAATTTATTGTAACACACAGATTCTTCAAGAGGTCAGAGTTTAAAATACAGTGGCCAAACAGAGGAGGCGAGGGGGTTAGTCAACAGAGCGTTATCGCGGCATGAGATAGAAGCGTGCGCGCTCCTGATAACGTTACCCCACCTAGCGTATATTTCACACCGCAAGCCGCCGTGCCCCGAGTTATAAGCGATAGAGAACGATCATAAAACTACGTTCTCTTAAAAACGTAGTTTTATAATAATACCGTATTCAATTTTAGGATAACGTTATATTTGTTTAAGTGATATTTGCTTTCCTTTAAGAAGTAAAGTTTAACGCGATCAGTGATGTGGTAGTTTAAGACTACAATAAATTTTAACTTTTATTAAAAGCTTGTATATCATACCAAGCTGGCCTGTTCTGAGTTATAAGCGCTATCGCTTTTTAATATACAGGGTCTAAACCGGGAATATGTTGGGTATTTTAACAGCGTTAGCTTTTCAGAATCGTTTTTCAAAATAAAAACACTCAAATAAGTTTTTATTTAGATAAAAAGGTTAGTTTTTAATTAAAAAAAAAAACAAAAACCTTCTTTTTAATTTAAGCGTTGCATCTTGTAGGCTTATATAAATACTTATATATTACATAATTTATGATATAGTATTTAAAAATAGTTCATTTTTGGTTTTAAATACCATAGATTCTGCTAACGCCAGTATAATCAAGCCCAGTTGACACCTTGTATAACGCCTATTTTTGACTGTACCGAAAATAATTACTATCACCAACTTGTACCACACAAAGCTAGCTCTTATATTTTGGACCTGACGCGTCGGTGGACTAATAAAGCGATTTAATATCGACTTCCGAACTGCTTCGTGCATAACTCGTAAAGATCGTGCTTTGTAATAATGTTCTATCAATTGTAAGTTTACTCGAGTAGTCTCGAAATTACTATGTATGAACGAAATACAATCCCTTTTAAAGACGTTTTAACCGACTTCCAAAAAAAGGTTGTGTACGGAATTCGGTTTCGTAATTCGAAACTATGTAAATTACAAGCTGTCGTGGATTCACTCGTGTCTATGGTTACTGTTTTGCTCGTGTGAGTCGTAGCGTGATGTAATATAGCCCATACTCTTCCTCAATAAACAGGCTATCCATCGCGAAAAGAATTATTCAAATCGCATTAGCAGTTTCAGAGAATAACCCCGTAATACAAACGTATAAACAAATTTTACTCTTTATAATACATATGTATATAGATCGTCTATAGTATTTACAACTTTATTATTCGTAAAAAATATGTAAAATATGTTAAACGTTAAGGGTGAATGCATCTCGATTAATTTCGCAGTGGTTGTATCAGTGCGAGGAGGACCTTATCACCGTACGGCACTCGCCTATCACGGCCGGGCTTCGACAAATACACTTAATATAAGCTTCATAAACACTTAGCGAACCTGCCTTTATGTTTGATATATTACCTTAAATATTAAATTTATAGTCGTGGTTTGTTTAGACTAGTTTTGAATTTTTAAAGAAATTATATTGAGAAATACCTATGAAGAGATAGCGAATTTTGTATATGCTAAATTAATTTCGGAATAACTGCACGTATTTTAAAAATTATTCTAGATGATTATCTGCTGTACTTTATGTATATATATTGTAATAAACATTACTGAATAAAATTGAAAATTTTATATATAACTATATATTCATTGAGGCTGGACCGATTTTGGTAAAACATCTAACAAATTTAAATACTATCGCTGAAAAACCTTTCAAATAAAAAAAACTGCATCTAAATCTGTTCATCTGTTTACGAAACACAGACAGACAGACACACATAACGTAATATCAAAGTTATAACACCTTTTTGTATCGATGGTAAAAACCATCTCTTAAAATTTAAAAAAAAACTATATTTTTATATAAAATAGCTTTTTATTATTATATAAGCAAAATTTGTTTTTTGACTCACATATCTTGACTATAATCTTGATTTATGTGTAGCCTTTTAGAGAAAAAATAGATACAATACTTAATAAATAACTTACCTAAATTATGCCAAAAATAAAAGTCATAACCAAAAGTTAATAAAAAACACTTTTATCACTTATTTCGATTTTAAAACAAAATTTTACGACATTTCGATGCTATTGAACTAATATAAAAGCATATTCTTTAAAACAAGATAATAATTTTCAAAATCGCTTAAGACACGACGGAGTCATGAGATAACAATACAAACATTAAACAAAACGTTACAAATTGAAAACTTTTTTTATTGAAGTCGGCCGTAAACTTAAAGCCTAACTGTCATACTACAAAAGACGCATTAAAACCATGTTGAACACGTGTCTAGCTAAACAGTGTTTAAGATTTAAACATTGCTTAAAATAGTATCTAAATTGCTTAACAGCGAATAAACTCATAAAAAAACTTATTGATAAAATGTTATACGTTACATTTGACAGCTGAAATAGGTTTTAGACATCTATTAAACTCACTTAAACGTATGTTAATCTATATCTAAAGCATGTTTAACTCAAAACTGTGCTTAGACGCGGATTTGTAGTACGGATTTTTTTAAACACGCGTTTAACGTCTGTTTAAATCTTTTGTAGTAAGACAGTAAATCTTTAAAAGTCTTTTCACAACGTGTCTGACAATTTGTATGAAATCTAACATATGTAAAAATCACAACTGACTGGCTGTCATATTCGCTGACTGATCGATCAACGCAGAGCTGAAGCCGCTGAGTGTAGAAACATGAAATTTTGCATAAACTGTCCTTAAATGTCGTAAATGTGCATTAAAAAATAATTTTTGAAAATCTATATCCTAAGAGGTTATAAGTTTGTAAGGTATCACATTCTTAAGGATACGCGGGCAAAAATTTTTGAAAATCTATATCCTAAGGGGTTAAAGAGAAAGTTGAAAGTATGTAAGGTATATGTGATACCTTACATACTTTCAACTTTCTCTTAAGTATACGCAAGCAAAGCAGCGGAGAAGTGCTAGTCTATACTAATATTATAAAGCTAAAGAGTTTGTTTGTTTGTGTTAGATAGTTTATTTATTGAGGGATGCTATAGGATATATTACATCCTGCTACGACTCATAGGAGCGAAGCAATCAATAGGAAGTAATATAAAAATGACGTATGTTACACTACTTGCAAAGGTCCACTCGTGTCATGTCCTACACCACAGCTACAGCTGCTACGTCTCTCATAGCGCGGTATCGCTCGCCTACACATTGTCTTTGTGAGCACTATCGCTGCTCGGAGTTCGCTGTTGCTAAAATAACTCTTTTTTCCTGCAATCCGCTTTGTAACCGTATCTGTTTCATCTTGTTGCCTTTTGATATTTTAAACGCTGTCTGCTTCGAAAATTTTGCTTTAAGTTTATTTGTGAATTTTATTACCGTGCTTTTTAGGTTTTGATTTAGATAATATACAGGTATGTCCTGTAATGTATGATTTGGAGTTCACTTAGAGGTCTCCTCTTTCAAAATATTTAAAATTTTCAATTCCACTTTTGCATGTTCCCGTTTTAATTTACTTTACAGTGCAATTAGTTTAATCTAGATTAATTATAACATACCCACGGAATGCATTAATTAAGTCATTAATTAACAAAACCCATCACAAAACTTAACACAAAAACACAAACGAAGGCTAAACATTAAACCATTAAAATGATTTCAATCAAAGCACTCCCTATCTTTTATTAACAACGATCACAAATACAAAATCTCGAGTCCCCAGACTACACCGAGTTCGCAACACGTTGCTCAGTCGTTGATGTAAAAGACGCTTATCGAGTCTGAGCGCCCGGGAGATTTGGCGCGGGGCGATAGGCGAGTGTTCGCGCGAGATAACGCCCCGCCGCTGCAGCGCCCTATCACGCCCGCCCAGCTATCACGCTAGCCGCTATCACGCCCGCCCAGTGTCATATCACACCTCTATCACGTTGAGAATGTGATTTATGCATTTTTATACAAGTTCCGTGTTCTTTTAAAACGTATCTATTGTTCGTAACGGTTCTATGCTTTTGACGTTTGAAATTTATGTTCCATACTAATAAATAAAATTGAATTTTCTGTTTCTTAATTCAAATTAATAGTTTTTCTTTAAATGTATATTAAAGTATATACCGTACTTACATCAAAAAATTAATATTTAAAACTTTTGTCTGTCTGTCTGTTTGTTCCGGCTAATCTTTAAATAGCTGGACCGATTATGACGGGACTTTTGCCGATATCTTGTATTGTAACTTGGCTACTTTTTTTTTTCAGATTTTATTTATTTAAATTTTTCGCAAACAAAGTCGCGGCTATCAGCTAGTTTAGTAAGAATGTTGCATTTTAAGATTAATAATACGACTTTTAATGTACTACATTTCGCTAGTGAATGTAAACGTAAAACCGGACTTAGATCGTCGATGGAGCGAAGTCATGAAATGCTTATTATGGCCGCGCCGAGAATCAACGCTTACATCTCAATTGTAAAACAATGTTATCTGTCCGAATGAAACGTACTCTTCAATAGTCCGTTCAAAAATCGACTTTAGACGGACTAAATTAAGTTTAAGATCAGCTGTTGTTATTTTTGCATCGTACCCACACAGAGCGCTCAAAAAATCGCAATTGCAATGGATCGCGCAAATCATTTTCAACTTTATTATTTGGGTTATACAATTGAATATCGTTTAGGTTGTTACGAAAGGTTATTTATTAGGTTAAGGGTGGTATAACGCCTCCACAGGCCCGTAGGTCTGAACGCGGCGATAGCATCGATATGAAGCTAACTAAATACGTGCAAAGTTGCCTTCGGGCGCTGGTATTGTGAGCCGAATTTCTCACTAGCATCTTTGATCGATGAACATTATATTCTCTACAAAAATAATACTGAAACATGCACTATCATTTAACCGATCTATTGCAATTGATAAGATAAATTATGGTTAGAGAAATTTTTATAATGTTTGGAAATGTATCTTATGGTTCATCTCTTTTATACAAAATAAAATTGATGAAAATATATAGAAAAGTTGGCTATATCTGTAGCTAACTTTACTCTTTCTATTATCGGACTAGCTTCCCGCAGCTTCACCTGCGTATACTTACGAATTTGATACTTAATAAACTTTCAACACTCTTCTTAAACCCTTAGGGGATGTATTTTCAAAAATCCTTTCTTAGTGTACACTTACGATATTTAAGGAACGTTTGTGCAATTTCATATTTTAAAACCCAGTGGTTTCAGCTCTGCGTTGAGCGATCAGTGAATATGTCGTGCAGTCATTTTTGATTTTAATATATGTATATAGAAAGACTAGGTACGCGGTTTTACGGTATCCCCGACGAAATACTATAATCTTTTGATTGAGTAATTTAAAGTCGAATTTTACTTGTTTTTTATTTTAATTTGGTGCGAAGTATTTGCACTTAGAATTACCAATCGAATCATTGGTATCACTCGCAAGAGCTGGTCACAAAAACGTTTGCTATTGCATCGGAAGATTCAAAAAGACTTTAAAATAATCTGGAAACTAACGACGATCTCCATTATCGTGTATTACACTGCTAGTTTTCTTATCTCGGCCGGCAATTGTGACAATATTCAGCGGTAATGCACCCGCGGGATGCGATGCTTTAGCTTTCGTAAGATCAAGGAAATACTGGTGCGGTGCTTTTGTTCTGCTATTGTTTCTTGTACATTGTATGAATAAACAAATATATATATATATATTGCTAAAATAATGTGTTTTACTTTTTAACGGACTTCCATAAAAAGGGAGGTTCTGAATTTATCGGGGATTTTGGAAAATTATTTTTTATATTTGGTCTCCGAATTCCTGAAAACGGCTAGACCGATTTGGTTATTATATTTCTTTTTTTTTGTTTGAAAGAGTCTACATTGGTTCCATCGAGTTTTCATCAAAATTGACTTAGTAGTTTGGGCTTAAAATCAAAATAACTGGAAAAAATTGACACTCAAAGCTGTCATAAGGTTACAAAGTACAAAGTTGTGTCATATCAATTTCGAGACTAAAACTGACAAGTGTAAAGTCAAGCTCCTGTATTTAAAATTTACGTAATATTTTTTCAACGAAAAGGTGTCTATACACTCGACGCTTGAAAACCCCAAATTATAGCGCTCTGGGAAAACCTCAGAAGGCAGATCATTCCACAGCCTGCATGTACGCGGAAAAAAAGATCGTGAAGCCCGCACATTGGATACCGACCATGCATCGAAGTGGTGTGGATGTTATCGAGTCCTGAGACGAAGAGTGCAATGGTAAAAGCGAGACGATAGCACCATGTCAAAAAGTTCATCAGAACACTCCCCATTGTACAGACGGTAAAAAACACAGCGAGCCAACGTCTCTCCGTACATTTAAAGGTTCTAAATCGTCTGTGAGTTTTGGATCGTCTACAATGCGAACTGCTCGGTTACAATCAAATACATATTCCATTTTAACCAAAAATAGTTGACATAAAAAGTGGATAATGAAATGTTTTTTAAACATTAAATTTGCTACATTTTATGCATCCACATCATTTTAACGACTCGTTCATCAAATACACAGTTTTGTCCTCTTATCGCAATTGCTACATACTAGCATTTAGCGACGCGAAAATAACTAATAATTCTTTGTATTAGTTTGTTTGGTCGACACGATTTTAGGAAACGTGGATGTGTTGAAACTGAAAGCGTCTCTCGTTCCCATATTGGAATAAAACAAACGGTATAATTTTAACCGATTTTCGACTTCGAAAAAGGAGTACTTACAATTCGTAATGTATAATTTTTGTTTATTGCTTCTGAACTTTCTCAAGTTTTAATCGATTTTTGAAAAGTCGTTTTTTACGTGTATAAATTATCTCCTAAGCCAAAATTCTGAATCCATTACCAGTTAAGATCTCCAAACGGAAGCAATGAATCAATTACTGCTACGGCTTAATTTGGACATCAAACTATAATAATAAATAAACGCATCACATTCGGCCTCCATGAGGATTTTGTGTGTCCAGAAACACTCAAACACCCAGATCACGACAAAGAAAGACAATACAAACGCTTACTGTGAGCGAACCCGCCACCGTTAGCACTTCAGTCAGTTGCAGTGACCACTACGCCACCTGAGGGGATGTCTATTAATCACGTGATATTTTTAGCAACTTTTCAGACCCCACCTCCCTGTTTCTACGCGATGAGGTTGTACTACAACTCCCCCACCCAAAATCACCTGTTTTTTTACATACTAAGTAGGGACATTAAAAAATAAACCCCCTCCCATCTAGTGACATTTAGTGATTTTTTCTCAGACCCTCCTCCTTTGGGCATCACGCGGACAGCTCCTTATCACAAGTAATACGGAACATTAAAACGATGCAGAGAAATCATGCACCCAGTTACTCTAACATACAAAAACACCCATCCAGCGGCTGTACATCGCCCGTACGTGCCCTATCTCGCGGCCCGCTCACGCGGCGCTAACGATTTATTTAGCGACGCCGTAACGACGTTTGCACGGCCGGCGCCACACGTCAACGCGGCAGTTGAGTTTTTATCCTGATAGCTAAGATTTGATGATATTTTGTTGTTGTGGTATGATGTGTTTATGGTATACAGTATACCAGTATACCGTATATACAGGCTGATTCTTTCAGGTGGATTAGGAGGAAGAAATTTAAAACTATAGGAGTTAGAGAGAGTTGGTAGGAATTAACGCTGTAGTTGCTTTTTTTATCCTGATAGCTAAGATTTGATGATGTTTTGTTGTTGTAGTATGATGTGTTTATGGTAAACAGTTTACCATACCGTATATACAGGGTGATTCTTTTAGGTGGATTAGGAGGAAGAAATTTAAAACTATGGAAGTTAGTTGATAAAAACCAACGCGGTAGATGCTTTTGTGTCTTGATAGCTAAGATTTGATGTTATTTTGTGGTTGTGGTACGATTTGTATGATATCCAGTATACCCTGTACCCTATAAAAGCGAGTAAAACCGCAAAGGGCTGATAGTTATTAATAAATAGTTATGATTATTATTTTATTTTATTAAAGTATAGTGTTTCTTAGGTTCAGAAAGTCGTAAAACTAAAACGCGTAATAAATTTATAGACACCATTTTATAACTCTACACGACATCCATGCAATCTATTAATACATAAAAATATCTGATAATAATATTTTGATTTATTTTATTAACAATAATATATTATACGATTATTGATATTACAATAATTGTCTTTTGTATTTAATCAAAAGTTATTTAATTTCTTATTTTAAGTATCATCACTTTAAAAAAATTAATAAATTAAATAATTTTTATTTCTATATAGTTATTAATTAGTTACGGACATCAGATTTCGCTAGTCCATACCATTTACATATAACTCATATTAATTTTTTTTTAATTTTCTATTGCAATTATTTCTTAAATATTAAAAATAATAACCAATTAATTATATAGCAAATCAGTTGTTATTTAAATAATTAAATATCCCAATAATTTTATTGCAACATCTGTTGACAAAATTCTTACGTTTGATATTTATAAACTTCGCCTGTTATAATATAGAAGTAGAAAACAAATATGTAAAAAAATCAAACTTTACTTAATCCATTTGGAAATAGCTGAACCCTTTTAAATTCTAAGAAATCAACCCCTAAACGGAACGAACAAAGCTTATAACACCCGGCCAACTATCGCGATGATATCAACCCCTAATTAAATACTCAGTATCGACGGTAGACGCTAATAGGCTACAGTAACGCTTTTGTACTTAACTCTAACTTACTTTACAAATTGACATTCTTAAGTAGTAAAAGTACTATTTAACTTAATTATTAATCGCTGTAATGCATTAATTGAGACACGAAAGAAATTATTTCGTCATCAAATATAACAGTGTATCATATTTTATATTATTTTTATTGACAAAAAAATATATATAATATATATTTATACTCATAACAAAAATAACCAAACATCCGTTTACGAAACAAATTTTGAGAATTATTGACAAAATCCGCGTAGAAGCCAGCACAACCTCGACGCGCGCAGTTGCATCGCAGTCTATAAATAGCATTATTTACAAGAACAACACAAAACAACTTAATAGAACGTTTTCAACAATAAAGTGTAATCTATTAAACGAAATCAGTACCCTCGACCGATACCCAATAAATGAACAACAGATTTATGATCTACCGGCGATCTAAGCTATCACAATGTCGGGGAAGCGGCCGCCTCTAACGGCGTCGTTACGACCGCTAACGCCGGCTAACGGCTGTTAACGCCGGTTATCAGCGATAGAGGGCGGGCGGAAGGCCACCTGCGGCTAACGTCCCGCCCGCCTTAATGCATCCGCACTTATTTATTCCCGAGTTACGGCCTGATATGTTTCCTGATGGTTATCTGAAGGGACATATTCAAACGAAAAACAGGACGCCGACTTCCGCCGTTTTATTGAACGGTTCGACGATTTAACGTCGTTAATGTTCGAGTTATTATTTTTGATATTTCAAAAAAAAAATTAAAATGCTTAGATTGCAAATGTAACCCTTTAGATACTCTTGAAATTGTTGTAATTTGATTCAAAGGTTCGATTAACAAAGATAAGAGTCGCCCTAAAATAATCGCTTTACAATGACCACTACTAGAACAGGACTCGCAGAAGCGAAGCAGTAACAATAAACGCGAGTGACACCGCGAGTTGCAGCTAGTAAATGATACAAAACAACGCTGTTACCTAGTAACAGTTAGCTAGACAACCATAAGTTGTTATGTCACTGACATTAAATTCTTTCAGGCTTAAGCAATGATATAAAAGTAAAATAAAGTAACAGCCTGTTAAAATTCCCACTGCTGGGCAAAGGCCTCGTCTATTAAGGAGAAGGTTAAGAACTTAGTTTACCACGCTCCTTCACTGCAGGTTGGCGGATATACATGTGTCAGAATTTCTCCCGGCACATGCAGGTTTCCTCACGATGTTTTCCCTCACCGTCGAGAACGAGATGTATCATTGGTTAATATCGTCGTGTTCTAACCACTAATCCATCTCGGCTTAATGATATATAAAAATAAACAATATTTCTAAATCTTATAAAAATCTCTGAGCAAACTTACAAGTGCATTTCAGCAAACCCGATATCGTTTCACTGAATAAGTAATACTGTATTAATACATTGTCTAGCCTGATCGATTTCCCTAAACCTCATTTGAGTCGAGATTCAGAAATGATAAGCCGAGCCGTAATTGCTTTTTGTGTATCCATTTTTATAAAGAAACACTCCGATTTTAAAGTCCTTCACACACTCTCGATAAAAATGTCTCAATAAGACTGTCAAGACAATTATGTCAATATTTTTTCATTTATTTTTTTGTTGAATTGTAAATAGTTCCGTTTTTCTTATTTGTATATTTATAAACGGACTTCCAAAAATGTAGGAGATTCTCATTTGTCGTTATCTTTCATCAATTACTCGAAAATGGCTTGTCACATTTGGTTAATACTTAAAAGGTACTACGCATTAATCCCTAAAAATTTACATCAAATCTAGTTCAGCTTGGTTTTAAAATCAAAATAACATCATCATTCACGTCATTCATGTAAACGTAATTATGCATTTTCCTTTTAAAGTCGGTTTCCTCTTTTTAACCGACTTCCAAAAAGGGGAAAACGTTCTCAATTCGCCGGGGACTTTCTTAAAAAATAAACTAAATTCATCTCGAGCTCGGTGGTGAAGGAAAACATCATAAGGAAACTTCCATGTACCGGGAGAAATTCTGACACATATATATCCGTCCCGCAGTGGAGTACCGTTGTGGATTAAGCTCTAAACCTCCTTAATAGGAGAGAAAGCCTTTGCCCAGCAGTGGAACATTTACAGGCTCTTACTTCACTTTTTTACTACCAGTAATCAGTGTCAGTAATCAGTATATAAGAAGAGGTTGCAAGGCTAGCTTCATAATAAGTCTCACTATTAAGTATTGTTAACTGAGTTATTCCGCTACGTGTGTCGAGAGCCTTAACGTCCGACAACGTAAAACAAATTGCCACAACAAATCATCGTAATGGTTATTTGTGGGCGAATTTCGCTGTGGAAGGTTGCGATTTTGGAGATTATATCAATTTTTACTAGTTATTGTCGAGCAATTTGATATTTCGAGTGTAATCTTAATGTAATCTAGTACTTAAAATAAGTAGCAATTTTTTTAGCTGTAAATGCGAAATGGATGAAAACGAGATTATTAAAGTATTAGCAAGAAAAATCGCAATAGACTCATATTTCTATTGCTATCGTTTTCAATTTTACTAGCTCTCCGTAGTCGTAGCGTGATGTAATATAGCCTATACCATCCTCAATAAACGGGATTATCAACGAAAAAATATTTTTTCAAATCGGTCTTATAATTTCGGAGCCCGTTCAATGCAATCAAAAAACAATAAAATTTTTGTATTACGACACTACTTTCATTCGTCACACCATACTTTGTTAAAAAAAAATAGGAATTTGAAAAATTTACGTCAATCCAAAAATTACCTTTAGAGCCTAGCTAGCACTCTCAGAATATCAGCGTAAAGTAGCTAAAATATCTACGTTTCATTACGAGTTAGTACGTATCAATAGTCAGTGTCTGTAGTCAGTGTATAAGAAATTGTTGCAAGGCTAGTTCCATAATAAGAACTGAGATTGAATAGA
The DNA here is from genome assembly GCA_037950945.1 of Hypolimnas misippus. Classification (NCBI taxonomy): domain Eukaryota; kingdom Metazoa; phylum Arthropoda; class Insecta; order Lepidoptera; family Nymphalidae; genus Hypolimnas; species Hypolimnas misippus. Next base: position 2,208,780 of record JBBEEQ010000018.1, on the reverse strand, counting down.
TCTTTGGCGCGAGATAACGAGATATGTTTTAAGGTGTGATGCCTACAGGCAGTAGGTCAGTAATGCTCGTTGTGTATTCATAGGTCTATTTTAGTTCTAAAAAAAAATTCAAAAATGTCTTTGGAAACTTTATTAACACTAGTCTATATGCAAATTTTAAATTATATATGTATATACATTATAATTCAGCTTGTATCCCTATATAATACTAATTGGTCTGTCTTTTTTTAAATTTCTTAAAATCTAAATATTCTTAAATCTTCTTTAAATGTAAATCCTCTAAAATGATCAATATACAAATTTAAATATACATGTATATATATATAATACAATACATCCTGTATCCCTCTGTTACTATATGGTCAAATTGTTTGCTTTAAACCTGTTAAAATCGAAATATTTCGTGATTACAATACTTTATACAAGCCTTCTGTCCTTGTATTATATTCTGTTATTATATATACATTACCATATTCTCCTCGCGATTTTACTAATATATGGTGAATGTTTTGCTCCTATGAATCGTAGCGTAATGTAATATTGTAGATATAACCTTTCTCAATAAACAGGCTACCTAACACTAAAAGTCTTAGATTTTCGCAATAATTATTCATTGAAATAAAACTATAAAATAGTTTTATTTCAATCCAACAACTGATTTCGGTAGTTGTAAATAATATTTTCTAAAACCTCAAATAGACAAATGTCACCTTAGTCCACCCGTGACCACGAACGCTGCAAAGTACTCGAAACGTCGGGATGATAAAAACATTTAATATACGCGATTTAAATCCGTTTAAAATAGTCTTACTTCAATAACACTAAAAGATTTTTCAAACCAGATCATTAGCTTCAGAGATTACAGACAGAGGCAAACATTTTAAAAATTGATTCTGTGATGTTACTATCGTATATACTTTCATTCGTCCTAAAGACACTTCAATTTGATTTATTCGTATAGATCGATAAATATTTGTCCCGTAGCAGTTAGCTTCGCGTTATCTCGAACAAAAATACTCACAAGCAGTGTATAGTTGGTTTTAGTTTAAAATTTCACCGGAGATATGGCCGTATCTCGCGAAGTTTTACTTTGTGCCCGCTTCCGAAGATACGAGTGATATATACCGAGGAGATAGTTGCGAACTTAGTGCTATCCGCTCCATCGTTTGAAACATTTTAAATAAATATGTTCTTATATATCTAAATATATATAATTCAAAGGCGACTGACTGACTTACATAGTGATCTATCAACGCACAACCCAAACCACTGTAGTTTATTAGTTCGTTGCGATTTCAGCTTGTAATATAGCCTATAACTTTTCTCAATAAACTATCCACCGCAAAAAGATTTTTTTAATCGGATCAGTAGTTTAGAGATTACCTCATATATACAAATTTTACCTCTTTATAATATTAGTATATTTTTTATGTACAATTTAAAACTATATGAATTACTAGCTTTTGCCTGCGACTTCGTCCGCGTTTTCGTCGTTTTTCGTAAAAAAGTAGCGTATGTCCTTCCTCAGGGTTCAGTGGTTTCGATGTGACAGACAGATCGTATTTTGGTAGGATAATATAATATGTCAATCCACAATACTTGATTTCTATGATTTTTTTATTGAATAGTTAATAATGTTAACTTTTTTAAATTAGGGATGAGTGAGAGTCTTATAAACGTAAGAGTGAACAAATATAATCAGAATGCTCCGAACTGCTAAGCTATCAGGAGTTACACGTGTTATTGTGAGTCAACCATAAAAGATAGACATACGCTGTTACGGGATATTTTTTAGACAATTTTATGTAGAATATTTCTGTCATACATGATTTCTATGTAACTTTAACCATTAAGGCTGCATACGCGACGGAATCTTAAAAATTGGAGTAACGTCTCCCGTTTTCGCAAAGTTTCCCTTCACTACTCTGCTCCTATTGATTGTAACGTGACGAAAAGTATACTATAACCTGCCCAGGAGTATGAAGAATAATTGTACTAAGTTTTTGTTTCTATAAGGAACATACATACAGACAGACAGACAGACAAAAATTTTACTGATTGTATTTTTGGCATCAGTATCGATCACTAATCAACCTCTGATAGTTATTTTGAAAATATATTTCATGTACAGAATTGACCTCTCTACAGATTTATTATAAGTAGGTATAGATAAGTGCGCTAAATTTCACAATTTTCCGCTCAATTTTCGTAAAAAGGTAACCAAAGTTTTCGCTTCACATATTAATATATAGATTATTAAATGATTTATCGAAACTGCTAGTACGGAAATGAGCCCATGTGAATCAGCTAACACAGAACAATAAACAGAGCAATACTGGAGCAAGTACCGTAGTACGTGCTCTAAGACGGTACGTGGCGATAACAACTTTAGACCTCCAATACAATACTCAGCGAACTTATTCCTGCGTGCGGTACAAGGCAAGAGAACATTGATAATTGTTATGAAAATGAATTTTAAAACACTTTTTTATTTTTATAGTTACTAAAGATATAAATAGAGAATGGGATATCTCAACAACGATGCTATCAATTTTAACAATTCAATTTTTTCTAAATATAATTTTCAAAAATAATGTCTATGTATCTAAAACTTTTAACGTATTATTAATAATAATGATGCTTAAAATTAAAAAGCACAAAAATGATTTTGTGGCCCATGAGGGGATCGAACCCGCGACCTTCGCGTTATTAGCACGACGCTCTAACCAACTGAGCTAATGGGCCAATGGAGAGAGGCTTGAAAATAACTATTATACTACACAAGCTCTTCACGTAAAAAGACTTCGACGAATTTGTACTTATCACTAAGACAGTTTAAACACGTACCTGTAAAAACAAAAATTGTTTAGAAATTTAACAAAACAATAATATAAACATTGTTAATAAATAAACAAATAAATAAACGCATCACACTCAACGGCCCCCATTAAGATCGCGTGACCTTGTGTCGGGGGTCCGGAAACACTCGCAACACTAACACAAACACCCAGACCACGACAAACATCCGTATGGCCAATACAGACGTTTGCCTTGAGCGGGGATCGAACCCGCGACCGTTAGCGCTTCAGTCATTTGCAATGACCACTGCGCCAACGTGTCCGTCGTAATAAATAGTAGAGAATATTCTAAAACTTTTTTTGAAATAAAAAAAATATATTTACATTTTTTTTTACTTTAAACAACACGAAAAGGAAATATTTTTTAATAATGTGAACTTAATAAGCTATCAATAAAAATAAAATTTCTTACATAATAATAATTACAGACAAAAATAAGTACAAGACATTACGATAAAAAACCTAAATATTTGTCATACCTAGCTAGCTATCCCTTGGGGTTTCACTCGCGTTTATGGTCACTGCTTCGCTCCTATGAGTCGTGATATAATATGGACGCTGATATGCAATACTATGTCAAGCCACGCAGACTTCATTTTGAGAAAATGGCGCCTAAAGATGTCGAACCCATTCTTAATAAATATGTTTGAAGAAGAACATATTCATCTTTTTTTTATTTTTTAATAAAAGGTATAAGTAATAAAATTGAGACTAATATATTTTATATATTATTTAATAAAAAGTTTTTTTAAATATTTCAGATTATGGTATAAATTGCAAAATATGGAACGCACTTGAAATTCGAACCAATTAATTAAGAAACTTTTTTCCGTACTTATTTAGTTTATGTGACTTCAATTTTTTTTAATAATGTTGAATAGTTGATGCAGTATCAAAATACATCAATATCTCCGAATTTGACTTTTTGTGGGTTGACACGTTATTGCTTATCAGCATCCTTATAGTCTATAGTCTTCCTCGATACATAAACTATTTAACACAAAAAGACTTTTTCAATTCGAATCAGTACTTTCTAAGATTAGCGCCTTCAAACAAACCCTTCAGCTTTATAGTATTAGTATAGATACAGGCCTATATCCCGCTGTCACCAATAAATTAAGGCACGTCCCAAACGTTGCAACTAATACGCTTTAGATGTTCTTCTAATTAAACTGTTATGTTAGTTGCACATCTAATGTCGCGGGAATGTCGCGCGAATGTTGCAGGAACGCAGTTTTCACGATAAGATTGCTTCGGAATTTGTGCATACATGAATACTTGAATGTTCTTAATGTTTTTGATAACGGACATTTGAAATATGAATACGATTTTATTTACTTCACTCGTTGTTGCTTTGATTGATGGCTTTATATTAATTTGAATATATTTATACTTTATATTTTGAGGACTTAAAAAAATGATGTATACTTTAATATTGATTTTGGATGTCATTTCAACACTAAAGTACTTTATACTAAGTTTTGTGGTTATTATCGATGCGTTAAAAATCTATATAGAATTTAACACCGTTAATTAACAATGTAATTTATTTAAACGTATTTACGTAAACCATTTTCATTGGATAATATATTTTATTGTCACGTAAACAAGGACGAAAATTACACGCTTTTTACCTGTACTTATCGCCGTTATAAGTATGTATATTTGTTATTAATTATCAACATTACGACATTCTCGTATAGCACCTAATGGTATCTGTTATCTGACGATTGCCGGTAACAGTGGAACATTCATTCCGGACATCGCTATCGCGGGATAAGCTTAAAACATTCGGATAGCCGTGAGACAAATGAATCACTTTGCCATTATGGTATAAGGGCGGGTATGTACGAGACGATTTATCAGAAAGCGATATGCCGTATTAATATTGTGAATCTGGCTGGATAGTAAATAATATTAATTAACTATTTAGCTTGTTTTCATTGTGAATATTTGATGGTTTTGGTAATGTGATTGGTGTACGTGATTTGGGTAGTTGCCGAGCAACGGACTGTTGATGTCAAGATGTATTATGGATAGTTGGAAATTAAAGACGTGGACTATGAATATTAATATCTAATTATTGCGCACTTTCATCATAAAATTAGTAATAATTCTAATATTCTATTAAATGTTTGTATTGAAATAATTTACATTACGAAAATAATATATAGTTTAACCAATACGTATTTTAAAAATAAAAATATTGATTTAATTTACCACATGTTTATTATTACACGCATAATAAATAATAACGATGCAGCGATTAGCCGGAGTTATCGACACCGGGTCGCGCCGTATGCGGGCGGCCTTACAAAGATTACGTCTCAACTGATAGAGGGGAGTGCTTTCAGAGATAAGCCGGAGACAAAATCGGCGTATGATTCAAATTGCACGCGCTGTTTATCTCGTGTTAGCCATGTTTTAAGAAAATTAAACTGAATATCCTAACTATGTATAATTTCGTCGTAAATGTGAGTCTGTTTGTTACGCTATCACGTCTCATCTACTGAACCGATTATCATCAAATTTTACATGTACTAATCCCTTCGTTTTGATAGTTATCAATCGACTTAAAAAATGATTTTATCAATTCGTAGTAATTTTTTGTTTTGGTACCTCAGAACTTCGTCATATCTTAAGACTATTCCTATATAATTAGATTAGTCTCGTAGAATTTTTATCAAAATTGATTTAGTTGTTTGGTTTTAAAATCAAAATAGCTGAAATTATATAGTATTTTGTTTTTTGAAGTCAAGTAATTATAGATAAAGTAATAATCGATCTGTATTCATCCATATTTACTCACTCTCTAAAAAAGTTCTCTGTATAAAGCTGCCAGTCAATGTATATAAAATTTGTCAAAAAAAATATTATCGAAAATTGTCACAACTTATACTAATGGTACTGTTGTTGAGGGATAGGAAAATAACTTCAAGGGCATGTTTCACCAGTTACGGATAAGTTCCTCGGTACCCTTATCGGAACTTCTCCGCCTAATAAATGCAATTGGTTTCAAAAGTCTTAAAAATACAAAATGGAAACATTGTCACAGACATGCTGGTGCAATGGTCACTGCACTGTAGTCGCGGGTTCGATCCCCGCTCACGGCAAATATCTGTATTGGCCATACGGATGTTTTTCGTGGTCTGAGTGTTTGTGTTAGTGTTGTGTCTGTTTTCGGACCCCCGACACAAGGTCACAAAATCTTAATAGGGGCCGTTGAGTGTGATACATTTATTTATTTATTTTTAAACTTCGTCCTTTTAAACTTTAAGCGACGTTGTCGTTCCGTTAAATTAAAAATGTCAAATTATTTGCAAGTTAAATATATTAAACCTTATTCGTTGGATATCATTACACGTCGGATAAAGATTTAAAACTTTACCAGGAACCGGTGAAATAGAGCCTAAGACTACAGAAGGGTCCAAACTCACTGACGCGAGCGAAATCCCGGTAAAAACCTAGTCTGCTTATCGATGTTAATAATTCGCGGATTATTATGTCTGTTGGGGAGGTGGGAACGGTTTTAAGTGGTCCAGCGCTGTATCGAGTTTGGAAGAGTGCTTTTAAATTAGGTTGATGATAAACATGTACTGAGATTAGTGCTCAGTTTTTCTTATATTTTATCTTTGCTTCATATGATTCGTATAATGTTTTTGCTATAATATTTACACTATATTTGATTATTTTAATTTATTTATACTTATAATATTTTTTGGGATAGCTCTAAGTTTAAAAAAAAGTAAGTCCTTTTATGAATGTTTGATCATACGTAATCATCTCGTTTTTAAAAGCTTAAATTTCACTATTCTATCAAATAATTAATTAAAAACACCAAATCACATATACATACTTTAAAATGCAAGAGAAATGAGAGGAATAGGAAAGATTAGGCTTCCGGCTCACTCACTCACCGCACCAAAACGCAGCTAGATTAACCACTTCACGCCAATTTTATGCGAAAGTGTGGAACTGCTCAAATCAATCCAGTCCATATTCTTGCTGTAGTCAGGACTACAGCTAAGCTCTACCACAGTGATCACTACACCATGACCTGTGGTGTTAATAAATGTCAACGACAACGTATAGAGTACTGGCCACTTATAAATTGTTTTATAAGAATACATTTAAAATAAAAAAAATTGTTATGACATTAACAATAAACAAAGTCATTGTGGCTAATACTTCAACGCAATGCGAATTTATCGCACGGTTAATATTAAAGTGATCGAAGTCTAAAATTCACATTTTTGGCTACAAAATATTAAAAAATATTTTACACTTAGGACATTTGGAAATTCGGCTATTTATTTAGACTTTAATTCCACGAAATGTCAGCTTTAGTTTTTTAAAATCATAGATTTTAAACCATATAATTATATGAAAGTAAATTCTAATTATTACCTTAGCTAACTCGTTTCATACAGATTTAGAATTCAGTCAATATATACTAAATGGGTGATGTAATAGTTTTTGGTAGTCTAAGTCAAGGGTGCTATCGACGCCATGTGTCCATCAGAGCGGCGCTATCGCCTGCACACAACGCTCAGTTTTATTCCAACAGCTTAAACCACGTTTTAAAATCACATTCGATATAAACCGAATGTTATAACTTTGGAAGAACAACACGTTAAAAACTTTCTTTATTGTCTGTGTTGTTTGATATTGTATTTTAAATTTGAAAATTTTAGAAATATATCCAAAATAGGATTTTTAGTAACCTCTTTTACTGTTTAATTTTAAATTGTAATTAAAAATATTTTTTTATTATTTAAATAAAAAAGTGTACAGAAAATAAAAACCAAAAATAAAACATTAATTTCACCGTTCAGAAATTTCCAAGCTTCAATAATTATTCAACCATTTTTTTAATATCAATCAGCAAGAATTCAGTTCTAATTTTTCGTCTAATACAATAATATTTGTAAATACCTATTAGATTCAACAATACCTTACGCAATCAATAGTTTAAAAACTAAAAATATGACGCTTTCAGAATCTGTATTAGACGTAAAAACAGTAAAATATGAAAGCTTCGTTGAATCCACTGTTTACCTTTTGGTCGTGTAAGTCAAAGGCGTTATCGCCGCGGCGCATCCATCAGGCGGGCTATCTCCGCCGCACACCGCACAGCGCGTTTTATTTCACATGTATAAACCCAGCTTTAGCGCTTAGTGCACGATGAAGCATGGTTGCCACTATTTATATTGAATTTATGACGTCTTATCTTATTTTTAAAAGTTCTTTTTTTAATTTATAATCTGTTTTTAAAGGAGATATTTGTTACTGCTTTTGACTGCTTTGGTCTTGTTTGGTATAAAGGTTATGTTTTTGACGACAGGTTGGCGCAGTGGTCATTGCGACTGTCTGAAGTGCGAACGGTTGCGGATTCGATCGCTTTCTTTTAAAGTCTTAATTATGATTATTGAATCGGAATTCAAAAGCAAAATACATAAATTTCGTTTACTTGAAATAATTATTCTAGTTATTTCGATTTGAAAACCAAATTACTTATCCGATTTTGATAAGAATTAAATTGAACCGATCTGAAACTATATCCTTTCTAATAAAACAATAATCTTCAGAATCGATTAAGCAATCACGGAGTTCTGAGGTAAGAAACAATAAAAAAAAACATAAACTATGATTTAAGAACCTTTACTTTCAAAAAGTCGATCGAAACAGCTTCTGGTCAAAAAACTCAACATCAAGGACATCAGAATCGACTCGATATAACATTAAACCACATATCGATATTTCATAAAAGTCAAGTCATTTGTACCGGCCGCTATTAGCGGTAACTCGAATTTTATCTCGGGCAATAAAGGATGGAGCGTTTATAAATAATAAATGACTAACAATAAGGCCTGGTAATTAGGATATAAATTCTAAAAGACGATATGAAAGATATGATACGGAACCTGATTTGCTTACAAGTGCTATCGGGGCGTGTTTCCATTTTACTTGGTCGGATTCGATCAAATTAACATTCTATGAACAAGATTTTTAAGCTCTTGATATGGTTCATATTTTTTTACCTTTTTGTAAATATTTACAACTCGACAAGCTCGTCAATTGGTCCAAAGATACTCGTCACTAGCTTATAGATATGTGGACGATATTCTGAGTGTCCAAAACCATGAGCTTATATTAAACTAGTCCCTTGGGTTTTACGTTTATGGTTACTGCTTCGCTCATATGAGTCGTAGCATAATGTAATATAACCTATAGCCTTTTCAATAAATAAACTATCTAACACAAAAATAATTTTTCAAATCGAACCGGTAGTTTCTGAGATTAGCGCGTTGAAACAAATAAACTCTTCAGTGTTATAATATTAATTCTTTTTTTGTTTGAAAGGATATACTTTCAGATTCATTACAAAAATCAAAATCGTTTCAATAGTTGTTTTCAAACTAATATAAGTGAAATAAGTACGACATTTTAGTAAACTAATTTACGTAGTTTGCCTGTGAAGCCACTTACCCTTTTTAAAAAGTCTTGAGCCCTTACACAATCTTATAAACACTAACAAACGTCGGCGTGATTGAAGCCATCTTTATTTAAAAAAAAAAAAACACTAAAGACATAAAAAACTAAAGCTGACGCAACCAAAACAATGCGATCAGACTCATAACGATAAGATGCTTTCAATTTTATATTTACTCCGATAACGTCTGGCGAATAGATTAGGTTCACATTAGCGATAGTATGTCTGTCTGTTTATCTACAAGTGCCCGACGCATTCGCGTCTGGCTATCATTTCTTTGATGTGAATCGAATGCCTCGTTAGATGTGTGTGGTATACTTAGTCAGTGCTCTTTTAATATTATTGTACGTCTATGATGGAGATAACTTGATATCGAAAATAGTATACTAATATAATATAGCGACACGTCACGGCTTTGCAAGGATGGACGAAATTCTTGAAATCTTTTTAACTTTCATTTATGTTGTATTATTTTTATATTTTCGGAGGGATCCCTAATTTTTTCTACCATACAATATAGTCTATGTTACTCAGCGTGAATGAAGTTTTTTAATGGTGAAAGAATTTTCGAAATCATCCTAGTAATTTTTGAGTTTATTCATTACAAACATACAAAAATACAAATCATTACTATTTATAATATTATTGTAGATAAAGGTAAAGTTCGTTTAAGCTAATCTCAGAAACTACGCGTCCAATTTAAAAAAAAAAACAATTTGCGTTAAATAGTCCGTTTTTAAGGAAGATTATGGGTTTGGGTAGAACTAATAGAACTGAATCAATAATCATAAATATCAAACCAACTACATATATGGCCGTGGGCATATATCGTTAATAGGGTTGTCGCATATGATTATAATCATCAATTAACGAACGTGAATAGCCCCCTTTTCCATAAAATTAAGAATATGTTCTGAAATTCAATTCACCATAAGAACTGGCAAGAATGAATGACATAGCTGTCATTTTGACATTTTTATTTTTAGCCTCAAATTGACATTTTTTTAAATATCTAACGAAATGTTAATTCTGATTGAATATTGATGCACTAAAAGCCTTTAACCAAAGAATTGAATTAAACACTGATGCAGTCATTTAGTTGGTTGCTCGATTGTATTTCGGAACATATTCTAAGGATTAACGCAAATTTAGTCTCTTTTTGTGTACTCGTCTTATTTGGCAGACAAATATGGCGTACTTATAACAAAATATAAAAGCTAGAATGATTGAACTGAAACCCTTTTTAAAATAAAAAAAAACGTTCGAAAATTCATGATTTTCGAGCCGGGTATTGTTACCAAATAAGCCAAATTAAAAAAATAGACTTTATTTCAATACCAATACTATTCATTCAATCATTCATTAGCTATGCACATCACTATTGCGTAATTCTATCTAACGTCATATCATCCCAACCCTAGTTACGACACACATATTCGATTTCCTATTGAACTATTGACACGAACCTTTCAAATATCAAGATAAGTAATTATAAACCCGCCCACAGACGTCACGGCGAAATGTGTAGAAATTGCATGTGTAACGTGGGATTAATTTAATATTTAATCTACTTAGTCTAAGGTTTTATACTGATTAAATATACAAGAATAAAGGCCTCTATGACTTACGAGAGAAAACATACAGTTAAAGGCGATTTACACTTTTATATTTTTCTCTTAGACTTTAAAAAAGATATACTATATATATATATATAGTGCCTTATTTTTGACATAAACATATTCTAAATGCATACAATATATCTGTTACTAGGTCACAGGGTTGTTTTATATCGCTCTCGAGATTTTCGCCTAAGAACAAAGATATTACTGAAAATTATATACAGAGCAGATTTTCGAGAGGAGTTGCTAAAGGTCCCAGTTAAAAGAAAACATTCTCAAAATACCATAATTTTTGGAAATATTTTGCATTCACAGACTTAAAAATAGTTTTTTTGTGTCTTGAGATGCAAAAATCTATACTGTGCCAGATTAGAGAACTAAAAATATCAACACTCGAAAATATCTTCTTTAATACATCTTGTCAGGAAAGATAATCTTACTTTCATAAATAACTTTGTTTAAAGCAAATAGACTTCTCGTTCCAAAAAAATATATATTTATTTGGCAAAAAGTAATACATGCAATTGTTTCTTTTACGGGTATTGAAACAAGTACTCAATACGATGACAATGTTTCTTAAAAATCCTATTCATAATCACATTATTATCTCCAGCCAGTATTAATTCAGTCTCCTTTCACAAACATTAAGAATATCAAATATACAAGCTTGTTTCCCGGTTGACCCTGGGACCTTTCAATCATACGTAGGCATTGTCGCCCACTATGCAGATAACTCTGAATATCTTGAGCCTATACGAGATCTGTGGATAGACCCACGCAGCTTTGTATTCTGTGTATATTTGCTTAATGCATTGCATTTTATATTAAAAAAAACTTTTAGGCATTACTCGTATTTCCTTTGCATACTTCGATTTAAAAAAAGAAAATTTTAACACGCGATTATTTCAAAATAACAAAATGGTGACTGCTGAATAAGACTTTTTAAAAATTAACAAAACATTAAAACATACAGAAAATAAATAAACAAGAAAATCTAAAGGGACGACGAAAAAAATAATGTAAAAATACATTGAATTAAAAGAATGAATCACTGTTAGTTTTTTTTTTAGTTTGTAATGTTGAAAAATAGTAACGCCTATAATTTTAATGAAGATTTTATAGTTATTTTTTTATATTGGTAAGAGAAATAAGTTAAAATAAAAAAAATAGACGATTTCACTTTGCCCATAGCATATGCATGATTATATATTATACTTTATTGTCATAAATTGACAATTATTATCAAATTGTTTTATTTTCTTGATAATGTATGCAAATGTCCTAAAAGCTTTTATCTTACACAATGAACGCCGATATGAAGTCCCCTCGTAATAAAGGACGATATTAAATTAACATAATATGTTTGTGTTGAACCTTGAAAAACGGATATATAAACGTTTTTTATATAAATATACTAACTGCGCCTCCAATTTTACCGATGCTATATAAACGTAAAGTAACACCCTGTAAATATCCCACTGCTGGGCAAAGGCCCCTTCTCCCATTAAGGAGAAGGCTTATAGCTTTATTACGCTGCTCCACTGCGGCTTGGCGGATATACATGTGTCAGAATTTCTCCCGGTATATGCAATTTTGTCATGAGATGAATTTAAACACAAATTTAGTACTTGAAAACTGAGTGGTCGTTGAGATCGACGTGTTCTAACCACTAGGTCATCTCTGCTCTGATAGGATTTAAATTATATATGTATCCAGGACATTAACTATGTCCATTCGAATTTTTACTAAATTCCATTAAGCCGTTACTGCGTGAAGTACACACGCTGTTATAATTATTATGGGTTATAAAAATTTAAAAATGTAATTACGTTTATTATTTATTCATATATACATTGATTAAGTTAAATGCAATTTTATAAAAATTAAAATTTTGATATTTGTGGGATAATCTAGCTATACCAAAATCTTTATTCCGTACATGAACTAATGAATGGGGATCGAACCCGCGACCGTTAGCGGTTTTGTCAGCTGCAGTGCGCCAACGTGTCTGTCAGTGTTTCGTATGACATGCAGTAGAGCCAAAAGCTTAATAAAAATCGTCTACTGTCCTTCGTGCCTCATCTTACCTCCAATTTTAACTCAGCAATGCATTTGTGACTCCATTAGTACTTCAAATTCAGACTAGATTATTACTCGCAATTTTTATTAGGAAATATTTAATTAAGACTGGACCCACATGTTCCGATGTTCTTTTACTGTTTCTTTTAATACATATCGTGTTAGTGCATATATACTTACATAAAATATAGCCTATGATCGTCTAAAATAAGGTACCTTTAAATGATACGATAATTCTTCGAATAGGTTAATTGCCTCCAGAGTTTACTTCGCACATACAAAATACTCTCTCTTTATTATATATTAGGTGCCTCTCCCGGTTTCACATGCCTCTATAAGTCATAACGTGATGTAATATGGCCTATAACCTTTTTTAATAAACGGGCTATCTAAACAAAAAGATTTTTTAAAATCGGATCAGTAGTTTCAGACATTATCCCCTACATACAAACTTAAAATCAAAAATCTCTATATAATATTAGTATTAGATTATTCAGTCTTCTTGATACCATTTCCAATTTAATTCTCATCTATGTTATATGTGTATTTAATGTGGCTGTTATCTCGATATCTCTGCATCTGGTTACACGTGGTGAGATAACACAACCACTACTCATATTCATTTTAGTGCGCTATACTTAACTATGCTCTCGTGAGTTGTGGTATTCGATTACGTGTTTCAAATTGTTTCCTAAGAACCATATGTTTTTATAATTTGATAATTAATTATATTAAGATAAAATCGATTATGATGATTTGATGAGAAAGATTAGAAATAATAGGTAAATTAATTAATAAGTCATTTTGGTTTGATTTAAGGTTACATATATTTGAATGATAAAGTCCAAAAAATATATTATTAAACACACATAAGATCTTAAAATAGGTATTCTATTTCGTTCTGAACAACTTTAAACAAAGGAAAGTTCGAAATTCAAATGAACTGCCAATAGACATCTGCAGCACCAGTGGAGCCACAATAGTTGCCACCTTAAGAAGGATATGTGGAAAGGAATGGAGGCAGGCCTGGATGAACACACACAATTTAAATAATCATTAAGCATCAACCACACTCGTAATTTCTCGAAAAGCGAGGGTAAATTTGAAAAATTTTTCGTATGAATCGTGTAACGTCAGCCTTAGCAGTAAATTAAGACGCGCTCAGATAGGGATACATAAATCCTCTATCGCTCAATGGCCGATCGAGTCTACTCTATGCCCCGATAGAATTTGTATTACAAGATGTAATCGGGACAAAGGAAACCTAGCACAGGTTTGTTACCGTATAGGTTTTATGGACATTTTTTTATAAAACATTAGTTTTATCTGTGGATTCGGTTTTAATAAGACTTTTCTTACTTTTGATAAAAAGTTTTTTCTAAACCTTTTTTCTTTAATAAATCGCCTTTCATGTACCTACTAGAAGAAAACATTTTCATAATATCATTCACATGAAATCAAATTACAATTTTTATTTTACATAAATTGCTATTTTGTCGTCTTTTTTCTTACATGTGCATGTAGTGCTTGTCTACATATACCTAGAATTACATTATATGTATAAATAGCCGTGCGGTAAATGTAAGCGTTAATTATTTCGACTTGTAACTTGACGGACGTTAAAATAAATGAATAAATAAACAATGCCTTCGTAAATTGAATCAGAGAAAAGCCGGAGTATGTGGCTAGTCAATAAATCTAGTTTTAATTAAAAATCTCAATTTCAAAGTTTCTCTTTAACAAGACAGTTATGTGATAATATATATTTTTACATTATTTACCTGATAAATGATCGAAACAGAGGAAACGCGTATCATATATAAGGTGGACATCACAAGCACCGATGACAGCAACATCCGTTGAAAACATTTCTGTTGAAAGATTTACTTAAATCATATTTTATCACGATTCTAATGAGGGAAAAAATTTGGTAGATTCTAAGAAACGTCAAAGATGTAGAATTTAAATATGGCCGCTCGTGCCGCCATTTTGGAATGATCGTCGTTTTTGTATTTGTTAATTTCTGATATTTTATTATAATTTATTTTTAGTTCTTTTGTGTTTCAACTACTGATAAAAATTCACCTAAAAACAATCATATTAACCAGTACTTTTTAAGATATAAGTATGTATATAAAAAGTAATTTGTATTTATCGATTTTACAATTTCTAAGGATATAAAATAAATGAACATGAAAAACAACATAGCAGTTCAAATAGAAACAAATTTTTAAAAGCACGATTTATTATATTTTATTCGATCACTTTTTACATATTAAATTTCGTTGACATGGTAAATGTAGTGTTACCTATAATTAAGGCGCCTTTTTATAAATGTGTTATGATGTCTTGTTTTTATCCTGTAACGATTGTGTGTCTTGTTGGTAACCCTTTATAAATAAATAAATAAATAAATATCATCACAAAAAAATCAATATCTACCAAAAAAATCTATTCAATTAGAAAAAAAATTAAACAAAATGGATACACCGAGATGCGAGATCGATGGCTAACAATAAATCCTAACACGACAAGGAACAAGGTACACGCTTGATACGGGATTCTATTAACTGAATACGAAGGACCTGGCCGCGTTGACAATGCCTAGATCACTATCTACGGCACCCACGTCCTAACTGACTTTACTTGAATACATTAAAATATATTTTGTAATAGATATTTTGTTTCTATGATCATTTTGCTCATGGTCCTTGTGGAGGGTTTAAACAGAAATGTTTGTGTTAACGATTTAAATGTAGGAATATTCAGCGCTCTTTCATTGACGTAAGTAAACATGTTACGTTAAAACTTACAATCAAATCTTTATATAGTATAAAACAAAGTCTTTTTTATAGAAAGCTAATCGTAAAAAAATGTTCATAATCCAAACATTTTAATCATGAAAAAATTATGTGAGAAATTTGTCATAATATTCGGTTTATGTTTGTGTATAATACATATGTCACTAAATAATTATAAAAAAATCTAAAAGACTTTTAAAAATTATATTATCTAATTACGTAAATATGATATGGTAAATGAACTAAAAATAACTTACACAATGCAATATCATAACATCAAAACATATAATTTATATTCGTCATAAAGCATAACATTTGTAATTAAGGACACAGTATCACTACACGACATATTTAGGCGCTGCCTGGGTGTGTGCATACTTAAAACAAATGACAAAAAATATATCAAAACACCAAAGTATTTTGTACGTCATTTTAAAAGATGCATAATTTTAACCCATTAAGCGCCGTCGTACTCGTTTGAGTACAGTTAGTTTTTGTAACTTAGCTTTTAGATACGGACGATTCAGTAAGTTTGTGACCGCTGTACTCGTGCGAGTACACCCTTCTAAAACTATCCATACTAAGAAAACGTTTTTTTAAATATGTCACTAATAATTAAAAAAATAAAAGATTTGGGTTACAATGCTGCTAGAGTCATATTGGCGCTTAATGGGTAATTATAATAAAAAGGTATAATTTAATAATATGACATTTTCTTTCGTAAATTACATGCATCGGATCAAATTATGTGGATAAAACCTACCAAAATCAGTAGTCACAACGCGGAAACAGGTGACGCGGTGAATTAATTGTAGATACATTTTATAATTATGAGTCTAGAGCCTTCAAACACAAGATTAGCTTAACAGAATAACGATAATAATGACATAATTGAAACCTCCTTAAACACAGTAAAGTCGCCAGGAGTGAATGCATTTATATTTTATTTAATCTATATTTTCATAAAAGACAGCTTACGTCAAATTAGCGTGACAGTGGGCCTTCCCTTATCTCTTATCAGTGGATGTCACGCTACACGTAGCGTGCTGGTACGCACTTTTTGAGGCGCCTTTGACGAAAACATAGATATAACGAAATCTACCGCTTTACCCTCATGTGAACTTATGAATAGTTGAAGATAAAAATTTATATAGTAATTAAAACCATATACGTAATTATTTATGTACGTTTAAATTTGTATTTTTCTTCAACTTAGCAATCGCCAAAGCAATTGTCGTCTGACCTCTGCAATCCCCGAGGGCAAGTTTCCATTCAGACTGAACAAGCGATCATTGTCAGGTGATTGTGATAACAACTGGGACCGGCAGTTTTTTTTTATTTATTGCGTACTCTACGAGTCACGGGGGATAGACCTAGGACGAAATATTGTCTAATATATTTATATATTTTTTTTAAATTTCAATTTAATTAAAACCTTTTTTTACATACATTTCTTCTCTCTCTTATTGAATGCATTTATAAAAGAAATATAAAGTAAAGTTAAGTGACAGCCTGTAAATATCCCACTGCTGGGTAAAGGCCTTCTCTCCTATTAAGGAGAAGGTTTAGAGCTTAATCCACCACGCTGCTCCACTGCGGGTTGGCGGATATACATGTGTCAGAATATCACCCGGCACATGCAGGTTTTCTCACGATGTTTTCCTTTACCACCGAGCCCAAGATGAATTTAAACACTAATTTAGCACTTGAAAAATCAGCGGTGCTAGCCAGGGTTTGAACCCACGATCATTGGTTCAGATCGACGTGTTCTAACCACTAGGCCATCTCGGCTCATTATATATAATTAAATATAATTGTATGGATTTTGACTGCACACTTTTAAATTTCGTATATATGTTTGTTTGCTAAAGAATTATATATATCTCGACGTTACGTAAAATACATAGTTATGCTTGCTTAAATGCTTTATTGATACTGACTTAAAATAGGCAAATTATACATATCGTTATTTTGTATATCGTTTAACTCATGTATGAAAATATTCTTTTATGTACGACTCTATATTCTACAACACATAATACATACAGAGCTAAACAAATTCAAAATAATTTCCGCAACAATTAATCTCTTAAAAAAAAGTTTTACATGTATTTGTCAAATAAAATATCTACATTTATTGTTGTAAATCAAACGCAATATATTAATGTCAAAATATGATATAAACAAGGAAGCGATATTGCGTGATGAAATAGAAGTATGTGCCGCATTACCATAGACAGTCGGTTCGAGGCTGGCGCTGTCATTTATAACTTTCGGATATATGATGCTACGTTCGTGAATTGTTACTTCCTAATACATTAATATTATGGAGAAATGATACTTTATTTGTATAAATCTATTGCTGGGTCATGTCTGAACAGGAAATACTTTTTTAATAATAATTTAGTGCTATGGTAATTATGTCCCAAAAATACATCGTTAATTACTTATCTCTATGGCTTTATACGGTAATATTATTTTTAATAATAACTATTAATAAAGTAATAATAATAAAATTAAAAAAAAACAAATCAAATGAAATTTCATTTAACCTTAAAAACACATGAAAAATTCACGTCTCGTGGGCCGGGCGTCGACAAGCGCGTAACAGCGGGGAGTGGTGTGCGTGCGAGATATAGATCTCGCACACATCAGACATTTAGCCATTAACTCTTCTGTCTATAGAAATAAAAGCGTTATTACAATGCTACCAACCGTAATCATGCATAGAAAATGCGTTATGAGGCAAATTCATGTCGCCTATGAACGGTTATGACGACAATTTTTGAATAGTTTTTCTGGTACAATTTGGTAAATATATTCGTCTTTTACTATGAATTGTTATTATTTAATTCAAAAGAAATGTACTATACGTCTTATGTATTAAGGAGTACTAATTCATAACAATTAACACATTAATCTATTAATTATTAAACTGTCAATCTCATACGTCTGTATTCATTATCCGCCTACGCTTTTGATGAAGCTCGACAAATGTCTTAACGCTGTCGGATGATGGATCATTTTTATAAAGAGATAACACTAAACACATACATTTATTCTACATTAGAACTCATGTCATATTTACTTCCTTTTCAGGTAAGTCCAGTAATCGAAGCCCACCGAGCAAAATGCCGCAGGTATATTTTATGCAAAGAGCCAACTCCGCAAACGTCCGGAACACACGTCCTTAACGACCCGAGAACGCGTTTTAAATTCTCAATAGCCTTTGAGAATGCACCATTAATCGACAAAGCAGAGCCGGCGACACGATATTAAGCATAATACAGAAAATGCGCATAAAAACACGTTTACAAGACAACCGAAATAAATATCGATTCATAACACAATACAATCTATAATCGAGTAAAAAGTAAGGGTGACCACACATCGGTATCTGCGGCGACATCGGTGGCCTGTCCGGTTATTGTCATTCGCGGCGTATCGCGCGACCGATCGCGAATTCGCGACTCGCGAATCGAAAGCGAGGACAGCTCGAGTACTACAGTAATGCCTTCTGTCACATTTATCTACGCTCGTACAAGGATGATGTGTGTTCCTTTTACGAACTAGCTTATTTTATATTTTTTTTTACTTTCGGACGTTGATATGCATATGATGCTAATAAATTACCGCATTTTATAATACTTTTTTTTATTTAGATGTTTTTATAGATCGAAATTATTTAAATTAAACTTTTCTCAGTGCGTTTTAACTGAACATCAAAAGATGTTTTACCACTAACAAGCAATAAGTCATGTGTTATCTCAATTTATCAACGTGTATCTAAACGACAGATTAATAATTTTATAGTTAATTGTAAATCTAAGATTACAGTACACGATTCAATCTTTAACCCGAGATCTTGTTTCCATTGCGACTGTTTCATCCGATATTCAGTATTACCTCAAAACGAATTATGCTTTTTGTATAAAATAAATATTTTCTACAACGTTTTGAAAACGGTGCACAAGTTGTAAGTTAATAATGTACAAAGATAATGTATTTTTATATCGTGGCATTACGTAGTAAAATAGAATGATTCTAAATGCTAATCTCAGTTATTTAGAAATAATTTAAACCATTGTCATTAGTATAATGTCGTAAGTAAATCGTATACCAAGGGGAAGGGTCTGGAACCCCTAAACCCTTCCGTCTTATATTCGTTCATGGTATCTAAATATATATAACTTAAAGGTGACTGACTGACATAGTGATCTATCAACGCACAGCCCAAACCACTGGATCGGCCTGAAATTTGGCATGCAGGTAGATGATATGACGTAGGCATCTGCTAAGAATTTTGAATAATACTACCCCCAAGGGGATAAAATAGGGGATGAAAGTTTATATGAAACTTTGTCAATTTAAACCGATCGGGCTGAGACTTTGCGTGCATAAAGCTACTATGACGTAGGCATCACAGACGAAGTCGCGAGCACCAGCTAGTTTAGTTATAAAATATCATTAGTCCATCGTTTTAATATAATGTAAACGGTTCCCGAGTGCGTCGTAACGTTATATCTATTTATTCGCAATCGTTCGCCGACGCGTGCTAAGATGTTTACACAAATGCCCAGCGCGCTGATTTGTAGCCATTTGTAGACGCTCTCTTTACAGGTTTACTGCGATGGCTTTAACTGACAAGTTACTTAGGTTTAACTTTATCGCTTCGAACGGGATTAACAAATACGGGTACGTTTTAAATCTTTTATTATCATTACGTAGAACTTAGAGAAATAACATTTTAATACTATAAAAATTATGTGCTAAACACAAAACGATGTACATTTAAGGTAGCTATTTAAGTATATAATGTACTTTTGCTGTCGGAAATTTTAAAATAAATATTGATACAAAATATGGATCATTAGATATAATGATCACCTATATATGGATGCTGATATGCAATACAGTGTCAAGCCACACGGACTTTATTTTGAGAAAATGGCGTCTAAAGATGTCAAACCTATTCTTTACACATCTGATTGAAGAAGCATATATCCATCTTTTCTTTTCGATTTTGATAAAATGTATAATTAATTAATATCAGATAGGCTAGTAAAGATTTTTATCTAATAATATGTTTTTCAAATATATAAAATTATTGCATAATTCAAAATATGGAACTCACTTCAATATTCTAAACATTTAATTAAGAAACTTTTTCCGTAGTTATTTAGTTCTAATGACTTGAATTTTTTTTATAATGTTAAATACGAAATGCATTATCAGGATACATCAATATCTCTAAATTTGACTTTTTGTGGGTTGACACATTATTGCTTATCAGCGTCCATATATTGTATCTATTTTTATTTTTTAAAGGTTAACTAGTGAAGGTTTATTGTGAAAGTAAAAATCGATCTATATCTGTGGTTTTGAAGATTCTATGAGTGTATAAAATAAATAAAATTATAATTATTTTTGTTATATAAAGCCTAAAAAAATGTATTTTTCTTTACTTGTTTTATTTGGTTACAATACTCGTAACGATACAATACTCGTAACGATTACGTTGACGATAAAGATGCGTGGGCTTAGTATATGCTGAATTTCGTACAGGATAAATAATAAATTTGTAATCATAAACTGTGTTGTATTTACAATACTTTAAAAGAGTAACTATCGAGTTTCTTGTCGGTTCTTCTCGGCAGAATCTGCGTTCCTAACCGGTGGTAGCTTCATTATTTATGTAATTTTTTTTTCGTTTTTTTCATGTATGACGATTCAAAAGTGCTCGTGAGAGCCTACTCGAATAAAGTATTTTTTGATTTGATTTGATAATCAACGTTTTCGAACATTATTTTTCATTATATTTTTTTATTAAACAAAAATATTCAACTTTATAATTAACTAGATAATTTGTCTTAGATTATAAACTATTTTAAACGGATTTAAATCGCGTATATTAATTATTTTTATCATCCCAATGTTTCGAGCATTTACAGCGTTCGTGGTCACGGGTAGACTAAGATGACATTTGTCTATTTGAGGTTTAAGAAAAATGTTTAGTTGTTAATAATATTGCGATTTAAATCCGTTTAAAATAGTTTTATTTCACTAGATAATTTCTTAATTACACTTATGTGTGGAAGAACACAATATTTATCTACTAAATAAGACAAGCAAAGAAGAATAGACTATACGTAAATCTCTATGAAAATCTCAGAGCAAAACTTATAACTGTAACTCTAACATTATATTAAGTTTGATGCATCACAAAAAAACAACAGTAAAACATGTCGTCCACAGGCTCTATTGATTTATCTCGGTTCGAATAGAAATGAATTCTATTAGTGTTAATTTGTATCGCTTGAGTGCTAACATCTGAGTCAGCCCACTCGCCCCCGGGTCGGTGATAAACGGCTAATATCGTTGATGCAACACATTTAGATTGTTTTACCCGTCTGCGCGATACAAGGGAGGGTAATGTGTTTATTAGTATAAGTATGTCTGTAGGTTGGTACCCTTGTGGCACTATTTAGACCTATAGTGTATTTTTCTTTACATGTCTTACTTAGCGGACAACACACATAAGAGTTTGATAAGAAATTATCGATTGAATGATTGAACTGAATTAATATTTATAATGTAAATTTATAATGCAACAAAATTATTTGATAGTTAGTGATTTTCGTTCGGGGTATTGTTTAATAAGGACAAGTAAAAAAAAATAGACTAACACGTAGACACATCGTTTGATTCGTCATGAAGACGCGAATGTCATAGAAAGTATAAAAATATGTACGTACATAGACTGATAAGCACATTGCACTCCTTTGCCTCGTGCAGTTGAATAAAAAAACATTACTCACACTTCTATTCAAAGTTATAATTTAAATGAATTATGGTAGAATTTCGACCACTGGGCAACCACTAATAATAATAATAGGAAAACAAACACACTTCAACATTTTCATACGATATTATACAACAAAATAAGAAACAACATTCTATCCCACGAGTCCTTTGTGCTTTAAACAAATAGCCAATTACGCGGGAACAGCATAGAGCACAAGATTATCGATTACAAATTATTCGCATCCATCGATTCTCGTAATTTTCACAATCGAATACCCTCCGAAATCACTACCATAAGGAATAAACATACTTTTTTATTTTTAAATGTCCTTGTTTATTGGAATGTCTTGCTTAAACCTATAACGATGCTTATAAATTATTTTAACCATCTTTGGTAAGCATCGTTAACCCTTAGAAGAATAATTGTAAACATGTGCTTTTTGTGCTTTGAATAAATATAGTTGTCGCTACCTTTTTAAACGACCAGTTTTTTTTTAATTTTGAACGAGTCTTAAAAATGGGTTTTAAAATAAAACCTTCTAGAGGTGAAGTATTAAAAAATATAATTTGTCATCAAATGAAATATCGATATTCAAAACAATGTCTATACATATAAAAGAATATAAAAGAACTTAAAAAATTGCTGTAGAGTAAAAAAAAGAATATTAAATAGAACGAAGGTTATCAAAGCCTCAAATATTTATACATATATATGTATATAATTATGTTCATCTTTATCTTATATCTTGACATGTAAAATATTATTCGACTAACTGGAATTATCTCGCTAATTGTATATATGTTCAATTAATATTATCGACTTATCAGATTCTGGAAGATTCGTTCACAAAAATAAAACTTTATATGGTCATAATTAATTTGTTACTAATGGTCTTCGACCATTAAGTGCACTTATTAAAGTTGTTATTTGTAAATCGATTAAATGTAAACTATATTTATTATTATTTAATTATTTCGATATCGATACCAGTATCGATTAGTCGGGTATGATACTTTATGTTTAATCAAGATATGTAAAAAGAATTAAATAAATACATTTAACACAACGACAGTTTTCCTTAAACGCACCAATTTAACATCAAAATGGTAAGTAACAGGTGAAACAACCATGACCTTCGTCCTCTATCGGGAAAGACTTCAAAGAGTGGAACCAACTTCAAAAGCAAACTAATAAACCAAGATGATGACTCTATGAGACCAATGGGACAGTATACACTTAAAAAAAAAATGTTAATCCGTTTTCAAGTTATCATCATACACACATAAGTCGCCGAATTGAGAACCTCCTTTTTTGGACTTCGTTTAAAAGTAAAAACGGTTTCGTCATCTTGCATAAAACTCTATTCTTTGAAAGCTTTTGATATTCCTTACTACAAGTTTGTTCTACCGAAAAAAGTCAGCCTTTTTAGTATCTGCATTCTGAACCGGTGATCTATTTTATTAAAGCCCAAGAGGAGCTACAAATGCGTCGTGGGCTAAAACGGAGAAATATATAAAGGAGAAAAGGATTTACGGAAAGAGATTTGGGAGTGGAGGTAGTCTTTGGGCTCTCTCACTCACTGCACTAAAAGCAGCTTTGCTAGCTACTTTACGCTACTTTAATCTAAGAGTGTGGTATTACACGTCAGTAGGATACAGCTGGACGCTAACATAATTGAACGCTGATAAGCAATACTGTGTCAAGACGCTGATAAGCAATACCACACGGACTTAATTTTGAGAAAATGGCGTTTAAATATGTCAAATCTATTCTTAACAAATTTGTTTGAAGACGTATATTATAGTCTTTTCTTTTCAATTTTGATAAAAGATATAATTAATTACAAGCACATTGATATATTTTAATGTATTATCTCTTAAAAAGTTCTTCAAATATTTGAGATTATTGTATAATTGCAAAATATGCAATGCACTTGTAATTCGAAACAATTAATTAAGAAACTTTTTTCCGTACTTATTTAGTTTATATTACTTGAATTTTTTTTGAATAAAGTTAAATATGTTATTTACTATCAAAATACATCAATATCTCCAAATTCGACTATTTAATGGGTTGACATATTATTGCTTAACATTTTTTTCATTTACTAAAAAATTCGTGTATTGACGATAAAGTAAAGTGTATTTAGGTTGTAAGTGTAGGTCACACAGGCAGCTATCGTGATGCAATTGTGGCTGATCTCCGTGCGGATACTGCGTGATAACAAAGACGGTTCTCAGAAACTAGTTAATGAGAGATACATACCATTGTTCACAGATGCGATAGGAATTATCTCCTTATTTCGTGTTTTCACTTATCCGTATCCGAATACGGGCGATTGTTTCGGTTTTCGTCATCGCCATGTTATTGTTTGTTCGATCGTTTTCGATCGGATCGCGATTAAATCGTAAATGATTGTTTTCGACCGGTATTGTTCGATTAATTTCACTTTTAAACAAGCAACCTATTACGTCTGTGTGGAGCGATTTTATGCTGCGTATTTAATTAACTTGTGATGATATCGTTGGTATTTTAAATTATACTTTGTGGTGTTGTGTCGATCGAATCTTAACCATTTCTAACAGTGATTTTTATCCGTTTTCTTAATATGGCTAGTTTTTTTTATTTATTATGCGTATCGAGGGTTTTGCTTACAAATAGAGATTTTTAAGTAACATATAAACCCTTTTTAATCTATTCAAAAACTATGGTGTTTTAAATATGACGTATGTATTTGTGTGTCTGTCTGTGGCATTGTAGTGCCCTAACGAATGGACCAATTTTGGTGTGTTTTTTTTGTTTGAAAGCTGATGCAATTGATACAGTTCTTAGTTGTAATTTATGAAGATCTGTTAATTTAAAGATTATTTTCTAATGTTGCAACTACGCCTGATTGCTTAACCTTAATCTGATGCTGTAGCAACATCTGGAATCGGCAGGATACACGAAACCTTACCAACTTACAGCAAGGTTTTTTTTTATTTAATTATTCTACAAATACAGGGCATAAAGTTAAAAAAATATAACTATGTTGTGTTTTAACTATTATTAAAATGTAACCATGTAAAATATATCCACCATTTACTTCGGCACAAAACAACTGACATTCAAGAGCGCGCGTTTTCCCGCCTTTTTCTATTTACCACAGATACATTCCTCACAGATATAACAAACTACGACTGTATTGTAAGTAGTCAGGAAGTACATAGTCACGTAAATAAATTTTACCATATAAAATGTTGATATTTATATAGATTTGGTCATCCAGGCCATTAATACGAATCTATTTACACATCATTCATTCAAATAGATTCAGTAGTTTAGGTGCTACGGTCAAACATACGTACATAAACTGCCAGAGTCATCCCTCTATACCCTTCGTTGTAGTCGAGTAAAAATACTTGCAGGAAGTGAAAAAATATTTTTAGCATATAATTTAATTTTTTAATTTTAATATCAGCGCGTTTTTATTCATTTTATGTAACTATACTAAAAATGTGAAGAAATTAAATTTGTTTGTATGTTTGTAAATTTGTACGAAGGGGAAATCTCTGAAACTACTGATCCTATTAAAAAAAATATTCTGGTGTTTTATAGGCTATGTGTTAACGAAGGCTATAAGTTATATTACATCACGCTACGACTCATACATGCGAAACAGTAACTGTAAACGCGTGTAAAACAGCGAGAGACAGCTAGTACAACATAAAGATGGACCTCGTTACTTTTAAGATATACCAAGAAATCGGAAAATTATTGCAATTTTTTCCATGCTCTAAAAATTTGCATCCAACGATAACATATATGACATTGACATTCACGTCAACGCGGCGGACGTCAATCGAACTGTACGTGGACGCTGATAAGCAATACTATGTCAAGCCACACGGACTTCATTTTGAGAAAATGGCGTCTAAAGATGACAAAACTATTCGTAATAAATTTGTTTGATAATTCTTTCTTTTTTTTTGTAATAAGAGGTATAATTAATTAAAAGCAGATAAAATAAGGTTTTTCTAATAATAAGTTTTTCAGATATTAAGATTATTGCTTATTGCAAAATATAGCGTACACTACAATATTCGAAACATTAAATTACGAATTTTTTTTCCGTACTAAAATTTAAACGAGTTAAAAAAAACTTTTCAATAATGTTAAATACGTAATGCATCATCGGAATACATCAATATCTCCGAATTTGACTTTTTGTGTTGCTTCATGTATTACAAGAGTTGGAAAATAAATACGTGGACTAAATTTAATTCCTTTCTGAACTCTTTAAAATGGACACTTATATTTGATTGTTTGTGTGTTTGCATTGAATAGGCTCCGAAACTATTAAACCGATTTCAAAAATTATTTCTGCTTTAGATACCCCGTTTATTGAGGAAGGTTAGTAACCATAAACGCGAGTAAAACCGCGAGAGGCAGTTAGTTATACATATAAAATGGATGTTATTTTTACTTCGAAATCATTCCATTATTTTAATATTTTTTACCGATGTTTTATATTCGAGATCAGATGTGATCTAGCGTCATCTGCGTCAGAGCAGCGCGTCCGAGCGTCAATATAACGAAGCGCATTGTATGCAAAATGCTCACTCGCCCGCGATCACTTTGAAACCGACCATACGTGGGACAAATGGTATGCATTCCTTGTAGGGTCACTGCGAAAATTGTAACTATTGAATTTAACGAATTCTTAACAGATAAAAAACGCCCAATTCAAGATTTATTTTAATCGTGGAACAGACTAACGACTATAAACGTAGTGATTATAGGTATTATAAAGGTCGTTTCGAACGTTAATGTATTACACTCTCACGGAAAACTAACGAAAAATAAATGGTTACAAAAAAAACATTATATTTCAATAATTTTGTCGTAAAAAATCATTAAAATTAGAGACTCTAAAATATAGAAAAACGTCTTTTTAAAACTAATTGGCGGAAATATTTACCATCATAAATTGAATAACATCACCGAACGTCGATTTGCGTACAATTTTTTCGTCGCAAACTTCCACGATCGCCTATTATAAGTTCCATTGTAACCCGCGATAGCCTGCACTGGAGCAGACTGATCCTTTCCTTAACATTCCCTAACTATGCACCGAGTTTCCGACCTTATCTTTTAAACAATAAAGTTCATAATCGAAAGCACATAGGAAACTTATATGACGTTCTGTCACAGGATTAATATTTCAGTAATAACGTAAGCGCCGCTTTGCATTCAAAGAATATAGGACCGTGTTGAGTCTGAATAAGGTTGATATTCGTTTGTGGGGCGCTAAGGTTAGGGCCTTTCGTCGGGTGAAGGCGGTGGCGCTATCGGAATCACCTTAATGATGCCTCGATGGCGGATAGCCATTGTGTTGGATGTAAATTTGTAGCCGTCGGCGCGGGTAATGATGTGAGAACAAGCCGAGATGCCGATAGCTGGGATCGGCCCACTGTGCGCCGATGTTCGGCTCGCTTCGTCTGATGTCGGGTGACTTTTTTTTTTGATGTTCCTACACACATTGTCTTTACGTTCGTGTCATAAGCCTTCACGGGCTGTTGTCATTTTGTTTCTTTTTATAAAAACTAATCCTAAATATTAACCGCCTTACTACAAAAGATTTAAACATAACGTTTGACGCGTGTTTAAAAAAATCTGTGTATTTATGTATTGTAACATGTATGACACTTTACTAATATGTTTTTCACGAGTTTAGTCGCAGAAATAACTATTTTAGATTGTAAGCAATGTTACATTTTAAAGACTGTTTAGTTTAAAGACCTGTTACAGATGGTTTTATTTTATCTTATGTAGGTAGTAAGACAATGAGTTATTTCTATCTTTTTCGTTTAGTGATTGTGAATTGAAATATTAAGTTTAGATTTTAATTAACATTAATTTTGTGAATAATTTTACCTAGTTATTGGCTTCAAGCTTTTAATCTTACAAATTAACATATAGCGTAGGTATCTAATGTCTTATGTGGGACAAAAATAGGCATCTTATTCTAAAGAATTACTTTCACATTTATTATGTTAATATGAACTGGGTTAAGCTTTAAACTAATCTTTTAACGAGTCATTTAGTCCCTAGTTTGAAACGATACAAAAACTTCAGTTAACCATTGGACACATTAACAGTACCCCATGACATTATACATTGAAAACAAAACGTTACATTTACAAAATGTCGACCGCGTTCATTAGCGCCCGTTATCACACTATTCTGCGGAATAGACAAAATTTTCAGTCTTTCACAGTGTCAAAATAATGAACACGATATAAAGGAAATTTTGAGGGAAACATGATAAATAAAGCCACCAAACGAGGTTGATGAAAAACGACGTACGATGCGGGCTCTTAATTTTGGCGGGAAATTAGACCGCCATTTTGTCATCACGTACAACAATTTAGAAACGAAATGACCACAGAGTATTAAATTATAATAGCATTAACAACATTTTTTGTTATAAATGAATAACATACTCAACAGATCGAGGCTTATCATGGAGGGTACATTACATAGGAATTCACAATTAAGACACTTAACTGCGACAGCCTGGCATGACATCATTATCGCGGGGAATCGATTCTTTTTCTTTTATATCGAGAGAGCAATCGGAATCGAGCGTGGCGCCGGCCGATCTGTATTATCGCTGTGTTATCGAGGACTAATGCACTCGCGCAGATAACACGCCATAAGAGCGGGGGCAGATAAACTCAGTGTGGCCATGTTAAAAATAGTTTACACGCATAGTTTATTGTCTATGTAGGGTTGCTCATGGACATATTTATTTAAATATTGCACGCCATGTGTGGGGGTAACACTAGCTTTACTTTGTATAACTGAATGAAGAAGAGTCTGAATAAGAAATTATTACCTCCCCTTAACTTTTCTTTATATATTAATGTTACTTCATATTTAATTAATAAAATCAGCGCGATATGCGTATTTTCCATAAAAATATGCCAAAATATACATATTTATAATACCTACACACGTTTCGATTTATTCTTCATACAGTATAATATGCAAAAGTATGCAGCGACGGGTGTGGTATGAATTTGCACAAGTTTACGTACTAATGTTTTAATATACAAGTCTAATCGAAATTAAACTTGTGCAAGTTAATAGCTACGTGTGTGGCTACCGTTAGACAACCAACCAGAATTCGTGATAGAAAAAAAATCGTATTAATTTATTTTTATATCAATAGATTCTAGTAAACATCCCTAATATACATTTTGATGACATGTGAAATATATTTAATAATGTTATCGAGATAATTAAGTATAAATAAATTTGTGTATCTCTATTTGAGTGCTCTTATCGTAAAAAATATTAGTGTCTACATCGTTATATTAAAATACGGTAATTTTAATTTGTTTCGTATAAATAATTCCCATATTAATAATCCTATTTTTAATAAATAGAGACAGACTCATGTCGTTAGTTTTATCACATGATATTTATGACGCTGGTCGAAAATGTGCAGCCTAATAATTTACATATAGATTAAAATGTCATAGAAATATAAGTAAAACCTCTTACGTCCAAATGTTGTCGAGATAAGGGAATATAATATAAAATATTTTTTTATAATAAATTACGAGTATAATAATAATTAACATATTTTTTATTTTGTAATTTTTTTTTTGCATAAAAATAAACGTACCTTCAATTAATTTCACTATAATTCTGTAAAAAAGGTAGTATTATGTTTAATAACTAAAATTGTTTAACATTTTATTTTAAAATAATAATTAAAGAAACCTCTTTCAGGAATTTGACATAGACATAAAAAAACCGTAACCAAGATAATTCGCCACTCTATACCGAACCTATAAATTACACCGCACAGCCCTAGCTCGGTTTTTAAAAATCGAATTCCACCCACAAATTCTTTCAAACTTATCGACAGCCGAAAGGAATACATCTTCCTTATTTAAATCGTCATTACGAACTCTTTCCCCGGCGGTTATCGTCCGCGGCCGGCTCCAGAGAGATGGCAATAATAAAAATTATCTATACAAATGGGTCCGGATTACTCGACGACATAAATTCGGCTCTCGTCCAATGAGCGAGCTGCCATTGAAGATAAAGGGTCAACGATTTTTAGAGCTCTGTGGTTTTTTTGCTATTTTTGATTGGATTCGAGTCAATTACGTTTCGATAGCATTATCTATGATGTCGAATCACAGACGTATTGGGAAAGCTGCGTTCTGTCGAAATACTTGTCTGTATGTGTCTTTGTTTTATCTATTTTTTTTAATAATCTGGAGAGTTGCGTGTGTGTGTTGTAATTATATTTGTAATTATTTTTTTTACTTTTCATATTAGTCAACGTATGTATAATAGATACATGAAACGTCATTAGTGTAATACAATGGTAATGGCTACCAATAAAATTAAAAGCTAATATTTCAGTATTCTTTTTCCGAACACTAAAAGACTTTGGCAGCGGATAGAGAAATATTTTAAAGTCCAATCCGGTTAAAAAACGGTGGAAAAAAACCGGGCCCGGTTGCCCCGGTATCGGGCGCTTACCGAGACACCGCCGCAGAGTTATACGACAAAAATGCTAATTTTCAAATCTCGAACTTTGCTCGCTACAATCGGAACTCGACAACTTTTTTACGATTCGATGTTTATCCTTCACTTCAGTCACTATACATCATTTTTTTTAATCAATTTTTTTATAATTTTCATTACCACAATACCAAAATCGAAACATTATCTGACAATAAACGAATTAAAAAAAAACAACATTTAATAATATTGTGTCCATTAATTTTTATCTTTATAAACATATCATTCCAATTATTAATTACGTGTAATAAAAATAACATCGTCAAATTAAGTTTTTACGTTGTCTACCGGTAAAATTCCAAGCTTCAATCTCCCGCTGCGCTATTAATTTTTAACGTCAAAATTAATGCACGTATCGCCTCATCTCGATTAAATCGTGTCCGATTTCGATCGCAATCCGAGCGATTTTCTTTAATTATACAAATTACATTGTGAAGCCGTTCGCGCTATCAGCGCCATCTCCCGGGCAGCGCTAGCAATTTTCGCGATAGCGTCCAACGAGCGATTAAATTCGAATTTATTAAAAATAAATACCTACATCGATTGCGAAAAAAAACTCGATGTCGATAAATGTCAGGCGAGTTAGTGATTTATTCATGGTTTCGAGAGTTCTTTTACTCTCGATATCGGCTGGATCTGTTATTGTCCGATGTGGCGTTCGCAATAAGCTCCGTCGCGTTATGAAGGGTGTCGAGTAATAAAGTTGGATAAAAACTATTCGAATGTATTGATGTCAAGAATCGATCCATACGAGTCAAACAGGATTTCGTTTTGACCAAATATACGAATAACATAAAACTGAACGATATTGCCGTTGAATAATTACGATTTTATTGCGCCCCGACAGGAATTAGAGCAAAAACATTCAAAACGGATCGAATAAATAAGTTAACAGCGAAACAATGCGTCGCATTTAGCTCATCGTATTAGATTGAAGTCCGATCCATCAAAGCCTCGTTAACACGTTCAGATGATTGTTCTTTTTTTCAAACCAGTCGGGAATAGTGTTGGGCCGTTTTTTTTCTTAGTCGATCGATTGTCGGTAGTAATTGGTATGGGAGTAGCCGATGTCGAACACGATGTTTGACGGTGAGCCAAGTTAATTATTTTCGTGTCGTAGGCGTGCACTCGAGATGCTATCCTTTATCGAGATAGTGTTGTAACAAAGGAGATCGTTTGACGTGACCGTTCTGTTCTTGCTGATGTAGCGTTTTATGAATAAATTGATGCCTCGCGGTTTTACTCGCTTTCTCTGATGTTTATCGATTAATTGATTTCGATTGTTGATAACGGGAATTGATTATGATGGTATTGAGTATATTTTAAAAGTATATCTACACTTTTTCTAATTTTGAAATGAAGTATTAACAACCCAAAATATGTCAAAACATTAAGTATGTACATCAATTTTTTTAAATAATTAATCTGGCATTAAATAATATTTTTTAATAATAAATAAATAAATAGTAGTAGTAATAGTAGTTATTCATACAAATAAAAATAAATGACTTGAAAACATTTTTTTTTTGTTTTTGAAAATTTATAAGTAAATATTAAATAAACACTACAGAAACACAAAGATTCGAGATTTATAAACGTTTCACAAATTAAATTATTGATAATATAAACATTTTTTTGATATAATATTAAACAAGGCAGCTCTTCAAAGTCAAATGGTATAGAAAGATTTTTTAAATTCACCATTAAATTCCAACTTTTTGTATCTAACTTAAAAGCATTCCAAACAATTCAGGCCGAAGTTTTTGTTGCTAAGAGTGACAACAGAAAAACGTAACAAAAAACCATGCCACCATAGTAACAAACTTCGGCACGAATAGGTAATGTCTTGTTTCATTTTTCCCAGTTAACTATCAGCGATCTTTTGCGGAACGTTATCTCCGATCGGATTCGCGGAATGTCGCGTCCGACGAATTACGCATTTAACGCACGCGAATTTCGTACGAACGAATCAAAGACGCACGCTATCAGCGCGCTCGCCATCGAAATATTAATATTCGATAGACCCGACTCGATGTTCCCGATTCGTATAATTAAAATCGAGATCCGATTCGATTGCGCGCGGATTCCGTCACGTCGTACGTCACACGCCCCGCCCACTTTTGACGCCTCCAGCGTTGCGTGTACGCAACTTTTACCGTTTATCGCGATCATATCGATATCGTTTCATCTTTAATTTTATTTTATTATCGAATTTGTTGCGATTAAAACGTATCGCGTCGGTGGCTCGTGAATTTAGCGTTATTAATCAAGCGTCGCCACATGTAATAATGGAATCGCATGTGTTTTTTAAGTGCGGGGGCTCGTGAGCGGCGCGGGCGTATCGTCGCGTTTTGCATAGATTAAAAAACTCGATAGATATGCAAATGGCCGACTGCCGTGTTTGCTTGTTTCTGAGTTACGGCGCGCCTCGGTAATAGAGCCTCGCCTATCGGAGTACACTTTTAGAGAATATGAGCGTTTTGCGATTGTGTGATCGCTGATCGCATGACCGTTGCGCGGAGTTTCAGGAAATTTATTTTGCATACAAATTGTGTAGTGCTTGGATATTATTTCTGCTAAGTTATTGGCTCTACGCGGGTGACGTTTTTTTAGCGTTTTTCGAGATGTTACGATAAGCTAGTGTTGTGCTATTTGCACGTGTGTATTTACGTTATGTATATTATAATAAATAATGTTCTTGTAATATTTATAAGTAATGTTTACTTAGATTAAAAATATTTTTTTGTACTGCGTATTTTAATACCAATGCCTTTTATTCAAGTTAAATAACAACTTATACCACAGATTAAAAAGATAAAAATTAAATTGAACCAATGATTTTTTATAAATATAACTATATTTCATGTTAAGTTCATACTATTTAACGTAAAAAGTCTGTTCCCCCTTATAACCTTGAAAAGCTTCTTAATTGTCTTCTTGGTCAGACATACTCTTACCTGTCACGCTCAGCCGTATGCTGGTTGCTAGGCAACGTCGTCCAAAATGGTTCGCAAACTGGGTGTTGAAATTCATGAGCATATAACATATCTATGGTTTTGTAGTATTATTGATTGTGAAGTATGTGTCTAATTTGATATTTCTTGTTTTTTCCTCACGATTCTATTAAAATAAACAATACACAACACATCCAGAGACGTGAATAATGTAGAGAAATAGTATAATTTATAACGGCCGTGTAATAGAATCCATTAGAGAAAACTCTTTAATACCGCTCTTATCGTAAATCTCTCATGTGTAAGGATTTTTGTTTTTTAATTACAACGCAATAGTAACGCTAGGGAACGGAATGTGGGAACTTATTTGTACTTTGGATGTGGTATTTAAATGATTAATATTTTATTTTTCGTAGAAAAATTCGAATTCGAATAAAGATATCGTTGTATATATTATACTCAACTGGTAAAAAGTATTTTTAGCTGTCAAATCAGTCTAAATACTTTTGACTGCAGGCTTTCAACAATAATAGTTTTGAATGAAATAACAGTATAAAGTGTGTTTGTAAAAACTCGAACCTAATTTAATTGATTTGACGTTTTGCGTATCTAATTCGTTATCTATATAAATAAACAACACTAACCTAACCTAACCTCTTGGTAGGTTTTTGCCTTTCATTTTCGTTTTGTTAATTAAAGGAAAATTTGAGTATACAAATTTACAAAGGTACAAAGTTTTTGCTAAACTTATTAATATATAAATATGGTGGTTCGCTGGTATGAATTTTTAGACCTCGATTCGATAAATAGTGCTTCGATTTCCTTCACACATCCTTAAATATTACATGTGGCAACACTTTATGAATATTAACATGCATTACATCAATCATACTGTGTAGATTATACACGAGATTGCAGTACTCGTTAAGAAAAGGGTTGGTTTGAGCCAACCATAACCCATATTTATATATAAGTGTTGCCCTAACAAAAAATAGCACCAAAATTGACATTAACTATATTTAATTGTACTATCGTAAATGAAGTTATAAATGCGGATGTGTGTTTGGTTGTTCGTTACGCTTTCATACTATTTGAGTACTTCAACGTTCACTAATATTTGCATAAACACTGTCAGCGGTACAGAATGGTAGAATAAGTATTTTTTTCGAAAGCCAAAAGCTGGTTCAGTGGCTTGATAAATTTTGGTATAGAATTGGACTTTGGCGAGAGACATAGGCCATTTTGTGCGGCGAATCTAAAACGTTAAGGGGGTGAAATCGGGGCTGAACAATTTATACGTAAACAAAATTGTGAAAACTATCTCGTGTTTACTATACTAATATTATAAAGAGATGATATTTATTTATAAGTTTCTATGGAGGGGTAATATCTGAAACTACTGATCTGATTTGAAAAATGATTTTTGCGTTGGGTATCCCCTTCAATGAAAAAGATTCAAAAGAGCGAAGCAACCATAAACGCGGAACACACCGCAAGAAGCAGCCAGTATATAATACATTAGCCTTGCCTATTTAGGTCACTTCTGGAAAATAGTGCAAATATTCTATGCATCGCGACCCTTATTAGTTTTATAATGTATGTATAAATGATTGTAGCTTACAGCATGCAATTTCAAGCCTTCGTCATAATAACTGCATTTAGCGTTTATTTAATATAATTCTTTAATTGATATACTTACCTCAATTATAAATCGCTTTGTAAAAAAAATAATTGATAATTATTAAAAGTTGTTCTCTATTACAAAAACTAAAAACAAAATGTTTTGACTAATTAAATGTTATAAAAACGTTTTTTTTTTTTTTCATAAAGGCTAACCCTGAATATGCGTCTCAATAAAATTATATAGCCACATTCGTTTTGAGAAAATGACGTCTAAAGATGTCAAACCTTCATAAATAAGTTTGAAGAAGTATATATCCATCTTTTCTTTTCTTTTTTTGAAAAGAGATATTATGAATTAAAAGCAGATTGATATTTTTAATATAATATTATCTAATAAAACGTTTTCAAATATTTAAGATTATTAATTGCATAAATTTCAAAATTTGGAACGCACTTTAAATTCAAAGCAATTAAGAAACTTTTTTTTTTTTAACTAATTTAGTTTATATGACTTTTTATAGGTTGACACATTATTGCTAATATTATTATTTATACATTATTAGTTATATCAAATATATAATATTATTATTATATAAAGTATATATATTTAAAAGGAAAACGTATTACAATGTGCC
Source organism: Hypolimnas misippus (assembly GCA_037950945.1). Taxonomy (NCBI): domain Eukaryota; kingdom Metazoa; phylum Arthropoda; class Insecta; order Lepidoptera; family Nymphalidae; genus Hypolimnas; species Hypolimnas misippus. The sequence continues at coordinate 2,172,324 of JBBEEQ010000018.1, read as the reverse complement.
GTTGAAGACATCAAGATTTATAGAGCCGTGGAAATGTTTATCTACCTTCGTAAGGCAGTGTTTTTGCGAGTTACCACGCCTGTGCCTTTCTTGTTCTTATGTTGACTGATAAGACATTACCAACCTACTATCACCAGTACTTACTATCAAAGGACTTGTAATTAGTAGATTTTTTTTCGCTGGCAACATTAGTCGTTTGTTTTTTTAATGTAACCTTTGTCGTTAAATCGAACGAAGATGGAAGACGGGACGGACAGAAAAATTATTACTTTAAGTTGCGATAGTTTGATTGAATTATTTTTGTAATTTAATAATATATAAATTAGGTAATTTAAAAGCCTAAAAGTGTCATGTAATAAGACATTGTTATAGATTTACAATCCGTGTATTTATAAATCCCAATGTTCTCTTTTGAGACATTAACAGACTGTTGCTAGGTAACCTTCTAAGCTACGTGTACTTCTGTCCCTTTAATTCTATATAAATTTTTCATTGTCGTTTGAAATATTAAATTAATAAAATGTCATTTTTTATGTAAAATTATCTAGATTATTTACGTAAAAAAAGGGAATAACAAGCAGAGGATGAAAAGGCTGTGATATCTTACATTCTTAATAATAACAACAATTTCGTTTAGTATTTGAATAGAATAACAGAAAATATATGCGGCTGTTGAATTAAACGTGTTCATTATATCTTATAATATGCATTCAATTTATAATTGTATATATTTAACTTGTTTTGTTCTATTTGAAACTTAGGTAATAATAAATAAAATAAAATAAAATCGCCGTTTATGTCTTACAGTTACAGTTCAATTGTTTTTTTGTTTTAGTTTGTTAGTATTAAAAATATTATTGTTATATATAAATGTTAGTAATTAATGTTATTATTATTATTTTTGGTAGTCGATTTGTATTCTGTAAGAACACTTTTTCGGCCTCCTCCAAAGATTTCCATGCGTCTCTATCTTGTGTTACTGTGGTCCAGTGGGCGCCGGCTATTATCGTGATATCGTCTTCCCAGAGTGATATGGGTCTGCCTCTATATCGTTTGCCTTGTGAACCCTTCCAATTAGGTAATATGCTGTCTTAAATACATAGTATTTATCAATATTTCGACATATCCATAGCAACGATTCGTTAAAAGAAAACCATTCGTAACCACAAACGGTTAATCGTAAACTCGAAGTCAAACCATTAAAATACAGCTTACAAATAGCGTAACTCGATAGCGGAATCGAACCCGCGATATGCAAATGGCCGTCCGATCGTGACGCACGACGTCCGTCGCAGACACTTGGAGAGATCATGGCGGGTGATAGAGAAGTTATCACAATACGTGGTGACATTCTGCTGGCAGTGCTTATACACCTACATAGTTCTCAGTAGCTTCTGATAAAGAAACCTCTTTTTAATGTACGACTCCTTGGTGCGCTTCGAGAAATGATTATATAACTATTGATTTGTTAGAATAAATAAAAAAACACTTCGGACGACGTTGCCTAGGCTGACAAAACAATTGACAAGTTTGTCAAAGTTGGAAATGGGTACAGAATTTTAACGTCAATATGAATGAACGTAATACATGTATATTCATGTACATATTAAGGGGGTGTGGGACTTAGTGGGCTCGCAACCCCCTCTCCCCCCACTTCGGACCCTTCCCTTCGACGGACCCTTCCTTCATTATGCTCATATGTAAAAATTTCCAAACACTAAAATGTATAAGAGTACAAAAATGTAATATGCAGAAGATATCTCATACAAAAAGCTAGTTTTCAAAACCTGTAATGGATCTTAAAGCGCTTATAATACTATTAAAAATCTATTAATTATTTTAAAAAAAGGTATCATATATAATGCAAACCCCACACACACAGATATAAGATTATTCTTAAAAATGTAATAATAAAAATGGTCTAGTCTTAAATATGCACATGTTATAGTAATAATTTACATAAGTAAATGAAATCATATTTCATGTTCATCCCACTCGCGATGTCTAACGGATAAACTGTTAACTGTCTCTATGATAAATGGATCTTTATCTTGTTAAAATCGTTAAGTTGCCTAACCTGATCGGTGACAGTCATTTGTTTATTAAGATCTCGAACTCCAAATCATAGACAACTATTTGAAAAAAAGTTTGACGCTACATATTTCTATTTATTAAAAATATATAATTAATATTTTACAGTTTCATTTGTGTTAAAGTATTATTGCGCTAGTATTTTTTTTAATCGTACGATTTTAATACATAAAAAAAAAAAATTTGATCCTTCATCATTCATTCATTCATTCAGTGTCTATCGTGTATCTGTATTTATAAAATTGATAATTAATGAATTAAATTATTACATAAAAAAACTTTATTTTTAATTGTTAACACAAATACTTTAAAAAACTGATAATGATACTTAAAAAAAAAAACAGATCATCGATCTGTTTTAGAATAAGCAAATAATACACGAAAACGTTATAAAATATCGAAAAACGTTAAAACAAGAAAACAAACGGGCATAATATAGAACGATTTAACGTAAATAAATTAGCAGTACAGGGTAACATTAACACAATCTGCTTGGCTCGTGTGTATCGCAGATCGATGCTGGCATTAAAAGCCATTACTATCGTTTTACGCGATCAATTTGCTGTACCTTTAAAATTGTACAAGCCTTTTTGCAGGATGCCGATTTAAATGTTGTTTAGCGATAACGGTTTAGAAAATCGATAATACGAAGTAATCAATGGGATTCTTTATTTTTATTGGATTCGTTTTAATAGTTTTATATCTTTCTTTTTTTTAATAACGTGTAACAACCTAATGCAAGTCTCTTTTTTCAATATTAGCTCTCCCTTCACTCGCGTTTAGGTTTACTGCTTCGCTCCTATGAGTCGTAGCCTGATGTTATATAGTTTATAACTTTCCTCAATGAATAAACTATCTAACACAAAAAGAATTTTTCAATTCGAACCAGTAGTTTCTTGAGGAGATTCGCGTTCAAACAAACAAACTCTTCAGCTTTATAATATTAGTATACGCAGATCTTACGAATATTGCTGCACTAAGGCATTGTTATAAACAATAATTCGAATGGATTTTTTTCGTTCAAGATTTATTGGCATTTAATAAAAATTTACGCATAATAAAATTAACGGTCGATGGATTAAATTTCAATACTTTTTTTTTAAATCACAGGTAGTGATATCAGATAACGTATTCTAGGTGATCGGTCACCGGCGTCACAGTAACAGATCCGTATCGCGTCGATTGTGACTGCCTCGATGCACGACTATTTTAATTGGACCCTGATCTCCGATCTGATAAATGTAAGGACAAGATGGCGGGTTTTGTTTTTTTTTTTATAAACATGTAGGCACGTGTTCGGTGTTTGTACGAGTTATAAAATTTTGAATGGTCGTTTAATGGTGCTTGTAAATGCATTTGATGTTTGAGATTTTTTTTCCTAATGGAATCAAATTTTTAACGTACATTGCTTTATTTTTATTTTACAACTCAAGCTAAGAGGCGTTCCTCTTTCATAATACTCAGTAATACGTTGGAAAAGACTTCGGGCCTTCTATCGTTATGACGTTGCGTTTGTTATTCAAACGCTGAGCCGATAATGTTTTAGTCTCTTTGCTTTATTAAAAGCAATGCGGGTACTTGCCGGTTCAAACAAAATAGTTATGCGAATTGCATGCCTGTCCTCTCATATAAAAGCCATTTTAACCACATTATTTGACGTGTTTATAAAGACAAAAGGATGCTGATGAATATCATTTAACGAATCGACATTCGGTTTTGCGGAGTCGTTTAAACGACACCAAGTCACGCCATCTATCTGATTGAACATTCAACCTTTCTCAACAATCACAAGTTATAACTTACTTAAGGAAAAACGGGAGCTTGAACGCAACTAACGAACTGCGATAGCTCGCATTCGGTATGACGCCGACATTAAGCTGCCAGATAAACCGACTACGTACCGAACCAATCGCGCGTCACTGCAGAATCGTAACAGCCAATCGAATTGCGCTGTGACTAGGATAGCGTGACCCGAACGCAATCCGATTCAAGTTGCATTCGTTACCGCGAGATGGCGGTCGGCGCGCGCGCCAATCGTCGCGTCCATCTTACTGTCGTGCCCATATAATGATCTTCACAGGGGCAGGAGAATGAAGTTGAGCCTCTCATTAATTGGCGTTTTGAGTTGAGATCGCTGCGCGAAAGATAGGTTAATTCCTCGCCCGGTCGAGATCGTTGTCTCTCAAAAAGGAAGGTGAGCGAGCGTTTTCTGGAAATCAGATCCAATTACAACAAGGTCCGTTAACTTTTTGTTCTGTTTGTTCGATGGTCGAAAGCATACTCACGCGCAGTGTTGACGGACGAGGGTCGTGCGACCGGTTCGCACTGACGGATCGCAGATTTTATTTCCTTAATGCACGGAAATGTTTGTAAAACATTGCATTGCTCACATAATTCAATACCCTATACCCCACCCACGCCGAACATTTACATACCGCGAGCACGTCTCAATTAGGAGCACTAATGTATGCCTCGACCAAAGCCCTGATCTGTCTGTCGTCGTCAGATAGCGAGTGAAACGTGACGAGTGACGACTATCGCGAGAAAACCGCTGCCAACTTAGCATCGCTCCGCTATTAACAACACTAATAGGAACCGATATTGTCGATTTCTTTTATTTAAACGAACTATTCTGAATCCATTTGCACATAGATAATTAAAGAATGAAACATAAAATATTCATCTTTATTTTACAGGTGAGGACGAGGAATGGGGAAACGAGAGCGAGGCGATGCCAGGAGAACCTCGCACGCCGAGCTCGGCTGGAGAGCGAGCTGCTTCGAGCGGCGGAGCTTCACCTACTTCTGAAGGGTCAGCAACTGCATCTCCACCACGTCTACGACTTAACGCGAGTCTAGCTACTGATCCAGCCCTTGCGCCTCAAGCTACATCATTAAAACATGAGCCACCCTCGCCATCTCCCCCGCCTGCTCCAGCACAACAAGCGAGAGATTACGGTCTACCTCTTACGGCGGCTAACTTCCCGGCGCTATTTCCTGCAGCCAATGTGACTCCGCCCGGCTACATGTGCAAACCTTGTGGAATACGTTACTCTTCACTGAGCACGCTTCAAGCTCATCAAGAACACTATTGCTCGAAACGCAGGACGAAGCCTGATGGTACGGAAACACCAACAGATACAGCAGGCGATGAGTCAAGCGGTGACTCTAAAACGCCACGACCGCTCGGCAAGCAATACGCGTGCACCTATTGTTCGTACAGCGCTGATAAGAAAGTCAGTTTAAATCGCCACATGCGAATGCATTCGTCTTCACCGGTTAGCAGTGGCACACCAGTACCGCCTCCTACATCAAACGGCGAAACTGTTGAGGGTCCACCAGTCCAAGATCGGTATTGTGTAGATTGTGATATTCATTTTAGCTCAGTAAAAACATACCGAGCTCATAAGGCTCATTATTGTAATACAAGACAAGTTGTTAAACAAGCATTAGCAGCGGCCAGGGCGGGATCTGCGACATCAGGATCCGCTCCACCATCACCAGGGGCAACACCTCCTGCTCAAAACCAATATGCATTAGCATTGCCAACAAATCCAATTCTTATAGTTCCATATTCACTTTTAAGGAGCGCAAGTACACTTCCAGGTACAACACTACCAGATCCAGATACCCCTTGCTTTTTGTTACCAAATGGAACATTTCAGCCCCTCAGTCGAGCGTTGCCAAATATAAATGCGGAGGTAAAAGAACCAGAGGTTTTAAAATCTGCTAACAGACCACGAGAACCATCTCGAGACGGTGGAGCCACACCTTTAGATCTGAGCATCCGTCGTACACCGGAATCTGTTACTACAGATGAACACGAAAAAGAAAATAGAATGCGTTCCACTACCCCGGAACAAATAGTTTGTGCTCCATCGTTACCAGGATCTCCTGGCACGCCATCACCTTCTAGAAGATCTTCATCGCCAAGTGCAGAAAGTTCGCCTAAGCGACGCCGACGCAATTCAAGAGGACCGACTCCAAAACCACCAAGTGTACCATCGCCTCCAGAAGAAAAATTCGCACCAGTCGTCCCACCTCCGATTCTACCACCAGCTTTGGCCTTACGACTAGCGACAGAATTACCCGTAACAGCGGCCTCACCTCAAGTTCTGGTTAAACAAGGAGTATCAAAATGTAAAGAATGCAATATAGTATTCTGCAAATTTGAAAACTATCGCATACATAAACGTCATTATTGCTCCGCTGGTGGAGGGGAAGAAAGAGCTAGTCCAGCGCCCCCAGAACCTGGTCCTCCGCCACAGTACCGCCAATTAATTTGTTTGGCGTGTGGAATTCACTTTAGTTCTCTAGATAATTTGACCACTCATCAATCATATTACTGTACGAAAAGAGAGACTCGATCACCGCGTAGCATTCCTGAGGTGCCGCGACCGGCTTCAGGGTCAGACGGTGGATGGAAATGTCCATGTTGCGAAGTGGTGTCTCCGACGGCGGCGGCAGCTCAGCGCCACATGGAATCTCATGCCGGAGTTAAAGCTTTCCGATGCACGATCTGCCGCTACAGAGGAAACACGCTGCGCGGTATGCGTACTCATATACGTATGCATTTCCGGGAGAAACCGGCTGATCTTCAGGTTGGTAAATAATTTAGTAAAATATATTGTATTCTTTAAAAACAAATTCTGTTCATTGCTTAATTCTTACTTATAAAAAAACGGTTGAGTTGAGATCCTCCTCAAAGTTTTTTGACTAAATTCTACAAAAAAAATCTAAATTAAGCCGATTATTAACTATATATTTTAAGTCTTCTGGGGAGGCTTATATCCAGCAGTGGACTTCCTACAGCTGAAATGCTGATAATGATAATGATTTTCTATAACAAATATTTTCTTTCTTAATTTCAGGAGGAGACCTACATCTCTTGCGTGCTAGAAGAAGATAACCGGGAAACGACTTCGCCTAGCCCAGCCGTGGGCGAGCGGGTCCACCGATGTGGGTCGTGTGCCTACACGTCGACTTACCGCGGCAACGTGGTACGACACGCGCGCCTCGTTCACGCCACAGAAGACCCTGAACCGGAAGAGCAAACTTCCCCCATTCCTCCCGTTGATATTAAGAAAGAACCAGAAATTGAAGAAGACACTCCTAACTTCTGCAAATCCTGCAACATATCCTTCAAATACGTTAACACGTACAAAGCCCACAAGCAGTTCTACTGCACAGCTGCCAATCAAGACGCCGCCGCTAATAATAACGTTCCGGCGAGAGTCAACGATGCGCCCGTGGTATGAATTGGATTAAAGATATTCAGCGGTCTTAACAAGGAATTCTTAACGAAAAATTTAAATCTATTCGAATAATGGAGGTTTTAAAAATTTGAAAATAGAATTCTTAAAATATGGCCGCTGTTCCCACAAGCCAAACAATATTTAAGAACACCCTTCCTTGGCTTAATTTGCTTCCAATTGTTATTAATAAAAGTGTATATCCACTAGTTTTCTGAATTATAAAGGAAAAATGTGCAATAATTTATAAAATATAATTCGATATAAGCCACGTGTATTGCATATCAAAGCCAAATTGATGTTTTGACATTAAATATTATCATCGAGTGAATGATTGAATGAAATCTCGGCTAATGTAAATAAAGCCCAAATTTAGGTTTGTTATAATTATCTTGTTATGTAAATTCATTACTAGTTTAAAAGTTAACCTCTTCGTCATTGTATTAGTATACGTTAAAATACCAAATTGTAAATATTTGTAAAGATATTATCGCATTGTAACTAAATTTTATTACCATTCGTTCTAAGTGATTGTTCTTTCTTTGTTGTTAATTTTTTTATTATTATTAATAGAATCTTAGATGAACTTTATTCAATCTTTGCTTATTAAGCAATCGAATGCTCATTCCATTTGTTGACCAGTGGTTTTTACACGGTTTTCCCGCGAATTAATGACACTACATAAGATTTTGTTGGCCAATATTAAAATTAATTTATTAAATTACATACTCGTTAAAGGGAATAATGTAAAAGTGACGCAATAGTTTGAACTTATTTAATGTGTGTTTAATCTTTAGACCTAAGAGATTGATAACAATAATAGTTTTTAAATGTAGTGTCATTAAGTATTAAAAATCTCTTAAAGCTCTAAGCGTTTGTACCTATATGTAACCTTTGATTCGAACTCAGAATTTTGTTAAATGCTGTACTGATTCACCTCTTTTATCGATGTTAAAGGAAATTATATTTAATATCAATACTAACTTATACTTGAATACTGTTGAAATAAATGTTCTGACACTTTTTTCCCATTATAAAACTGATTTTTAGTGTATCAGTAAATTTTCAAAAAAAAAAAATAACAATAATAATTCTTTAGATTTAACTTTCGAATATGAATCTATACTTTATGAAATGATAACAAAATTTATTAAAATTTACGTTTCCCTCCTCAAAGATACAATTTTCGATAAATAAAATAGCTTAATTGGTAGAGCACCTTGAAGAAATTGAAATAATATATGTTAGATAACTTTTAACTTCAAGATTTTTATTTTTTAAACAGTATTTTCACACCTTATTTTAAACATGATATGTCTGTTGTCTGAAAAGAGGTGAATAGTCTTATTTGATTCAGGAATGGTACTTGACGAAGTATATGGTCAGCGTTACCATTGCTAACTTATTTCTTATAGTTTTTACAACACTGGCTAGTAATATAAAGATATAATTAAATGGAAGAAACATATTAAAACACTATACGTCATTCTAATAGTAGGTAATTTTAAAGAGATTCCTCTCTTTTAGGCTTATCGCACACTGCGAAAAAAAAATGAAATATCTAATATATATACCGCAGGATTTCTGTGCAAATTATAAATCTCCATTCGCGTATCCTACTTTATGATTCTATATAATACAAAGTTGCAAATAAAATATGCTAGATTTTTTTTTCGCAGTGCGCGCTCAGCCTTAGTAAGAAGTTCACGCAAAATACCATGTTTTGTCAATGCCAAAGCATCGCTAGATTATTGTAATTTGCATTTATAGGTATCTCACTAATTATAGTAATAGGGTTAAGTGAATACAAGACTTATTCCGTAGATATACATATTAAATTTGTGTATTCATATTGTGTTTGTCTTAAAATTGGAATAAGTCTCGAATTTTCCAACTTTCGGGTAAATGGCCGTATTGTTGATTCGGACGGAACCAATCAGCTCGTTCGTGACGTAATTATTTGTTGTTAAGTCGTTGACAAAACAGTACAGGTGGACTAGAGATATATGATATTTATTTTAACTTTTATTTTAAATATATTGTACTTTTTAACATTCAATCTTTGTCAGTTTGAAATTTAAAAAAAAACGAGCGTAATTTTTCTTAAAAAAAACAATTTGTCTACGACTTAAACAGTACACGTAAACGTATCATGACATTGTAACAATAAAGCAACATTGCATCTGAAGTGTCGTGCCATAATCAGTGTTTAAAAAATAGTTTTTAAATGTAAGGTGATATCTCGAATAATTACGGCTAAAGTTATCAGAAATTATGTCAATAAAGTAATCGTTAATAAAATTAAATTTCAATAAAGTTCTTAATGTCGATACGCCTAGTAACATCGGCTGAATATTAATGTTGAAAAACGCCACGATAATGTAACCATATGATGTTATTAAAATGATAATACATACGCGATACGCGCGTACATTGATATTGTAAAATACGCCAGACAATAAATTATTATTTATCACATATTAAGACTGTGTTTATTTGATCCATTAATTTTAAATGGTTTCCGTTCCCTTTTCTTTGTTTTTTTCATATAATAAAGGAAAAAATCCGAAAACTATAATTTCTGTTCATGTGTTCGTCTTTATGCACGTGCCTGTCTTTTGATCCTTTTTCTCAAGAACGTGTAAATGTAATAAATTGTAAATTTTATTAAATATTCAAAATTGCATTCATTTGGAGCTGTAAAAAATCAAATTTCTAAGTCAAAACGTAAGCAAATTAATAAAAAACGCATTTTTTTTTAATGAAACAACCTTGTGCGTGAGATGCACAAGATGTACAATAAACGCATCAAGCGGTAAATAACTTAATCTTAGTATTAAAATTTTTGACCCTTATAACAAATGGACATATAAGTTGACCAAGTCCAAACAATCAATTTCACAACCACTCAGGAAAAAATTGTATAAAACAATAACGACTTATTTAATGAAGATGTGAAACATGGGGGCAACAATCTTTACAAAACAACGAAATGCAATCTATATGTCGCAGCTAGCAAATAGCGCACTTTAACGTACAGCTAGCGCCATCTCTGATAATATTATGGACACTAACTATTATGTTAACAGAGGTAACATTATTTTTAAATTTATAATTTTAGATCAAACTGTTTCCAAAAAATTTTAAGTACTTATAACAATTAATTTGGCAATAACGAAACGGCCTAATATCAAACAAATAGTTAACCTTATTGCTTCCATGAAAAAGTTTGAAATTAGTATAAATAAGAAAAGAGTGAGATAAAATATATAAATGTGTGCTTATGTTGGATACAGTAAGGACTTAAAAAGGACGCCATTTATATAGTTGTAATTTGTTGTCGTAGATGGCTTAATCTAATTAACCGCCTTCTAAATAAGGAGTAGGCCCTCAATTGGTCTAGTCATTTCACCAATTCAACTCGAAAACGGCTTGACCGATTGAAGTAATTATTTTTTGTTTCAAAAGCTGTATTTGGTTATTGGTCTCGTAAAATTTTCATTAAAATTGGTTCAGTAGTTTGATTTTAAATTCAAAATAACTCGAAAAAATTATGTCATTGTATTTTTAATGAAATTAAAGACATGAGTAGAAGGTATATTTCGGATTTTTTGCTGTTTTATACATAGATAAAAGTGTTATGTGAAAAAACCGCATTTGACGGACTATTTAAGAAAAAGACTGTTTCTTTCATCTTAAGTAAATGTTAAGAATAAAAAACACCATAATTTTTTTTTTTTTAAATTGTAATAAAAACAACTACAATACAGTCCATATTAATCTGGGTCAGAGGACTCATCTGCATACTGTTCTCTGAACTGTTCAGAATCTTCTTCTTGACCATAATAGAATCCTTCGTCGCTATCATCTTTATAGCCTGGACTGTCATCCATCCTTGTACAGTGAACGTAACTCCTACTGTCGGAGAGATCTGGCTGTTCCGCTAAAACTTTGGCCTTATACTTGGCATATGCAGCGCCGTAACGTTTCACATCTTCATTAAATAAGTCTGGTGGCTCGTCATATATCTTGTCTTCGCCTCCATCACTTGATAGGTCGTCTTCTGTAATAATAATTATAAAAACTTAAAACTCTATGATAACTATTGCAGGTGTCTGTTACATTATATATTTTAAACTTTCACAATTTATACAATTCACATTTAATATAACAAGGTCTTATCACAATAACTAATGGTAGTAATACCTTTTTATTGCGCGATGTTTAGACAAAGTTGCATTCGTCGTGGTCACGAGCCGACTGGTCTGGTCAGGTATTACTACCATTATTTATCACAATAAGACCCATTATATTAAATATGGAAAGTCTGTTTCATTGTTGAATTGATCTATGATTATACTTGTCAATCTGTTTTTATTCATTAATGAAAATAAGTATAGTGTCTTATTTTATTTCTATACATTACATATCTGAGATAATTTTAACTTAAAAATATCAATAAAAACTACTAAAAAGTATTAATTTACTCTATGAAACATCCTACGCCCCATGAATGGCACATACAATATTTTAACACAATGAATAAAAATAATAAAATTACCTATATTACAATTTTGCACAGCTTTGATCATATCCTCTTCGTCTATACTACTAGGTTCAGAATCAGGATATTCATTACGCCAGTCGTTTTCTGCATTTGAGTCCTCACTGTCTTCCTCTTCAGAGTCTACTAAACCGTTGTCTCTATATGATCCGAAGATAAGATCAGTTTCATAATTCTCTATACTGTAATGATACAGAAAATGAATAAAAAATGTTATTAGTGACAATTACACTGATAAGTTTTGCTCTTAAACTCATAAATATTTACAAAAATTGTTTGTTATTACTAAAGTAATGGGGTCTAAAGACCTCAAAAAATTTACGGTCTGTGCTTTACTTTTGATACAGCTTTCATAGGGTTGCCTATGTAACTGTTCCCCAGTTACAGTTGTTTTATATTACTAACCTAACTGTGAATGAATTTACATTTGATAAAGGAATAAGTACAGAATTCAGTAGACTATTATATTATGTGATAATTATATTTATTAATACACATAAGATTATAATATAATATACATAAATATTATTTTAAGTTAATAAAATAGTAGACATGAAAGAAAAGATTTTTCTTAATAGTTAAGAATTTACTGTAGAAGTATATTATTGTTATTGTTTAAAGTGCAGTAATTTTATTTAACACTAATTACAACATCGCACGACTGAAGTTTGCTGTTATCTCTACTAATAAATAATAATTCATAACTATATACAATTAGTATAATTAATAAATAAATTACAAGTTAACAGTATTCTTACCTAACAAGATTATCCAACATTGAAATATCAAAATCTTCTTTAGCAGCTGTGTACAGATCATACATATACTTCTCGTTCTCCTGTTCATCCTTCTTTTGCAAATCTACTAGATCGTAATCTTTGTCAGTTTCATCTTTAATTCCTCTGCTGCAATTTACAATTTCATAACGATTTTCTGAAGCACAATCCTTTCTTTCTTTACGTATTTTGTTGATTATATCACCGACCTTATGAGACGCTTTTAGTGCAACTTTATTTGGTACTATATTCTTTACATGTGTAGGCTCCTACAAAAACACATGTTTATTGTAGCAATTTTAAGTGCGTGGTTTCTGCAATGTAGGCTTATTTACGAAATATCTGTACTGAATTTTGTTAAAGTCTACTTAGATACGTTATCCAGAACGAAATGGTTCAGCTATATTACGTACCTGATTTTCCACAGTACCTCGAAAAACAAACAGTGAAGGAGAAATCTCCTCAGTGTCTGTTTTCATTCGTTTACATAAAAGTACCAAAGCATCTTGTGGATTATCTTCGAGTCGTCGTTTAACACGTAATACCGTAGAAGTAGCCATAATTAACCAAATATATATATATAATATTTCAAATTAAACAATATCGTCGTGAGGTTATGACTCGAAAACATGAAATATAAATTCTCTTTTGTCAACTTGAAGATTAAATTTTAACGTTGACATTCTAATAGTCAGTGCTGCCAACATCAAAATTTTAAAAACAGTCTTGTAATTTTGCCAAAACCATCATGAGTGGTAATTTACAATAAACAGCAATTTTAATGCATAATGCCAAATATGTCATAAACATAATTTTACATTATTTTGCATAGGTAATTTATTTTATTTTACATCTGTAGTCCTACATTTAAATCTTAATATAATCTGTACACTATTTGACATATGAACATGACATTGACAATTTAATAATCCTATATTGTGCGTCGCTTTCGAGATCGTACCTCGTCGCTTTATTACAAAAATACTTCTAATTTGTTAATTCATAAGCGTTGTTATTTCTAAAAATAAGAAACAAGATACTTTACCGTCATGGATAATTTAAAATTTAACGCAATGGGATCAGACGACAATAACTGGCGAACACAAAGCGTTAGACAAACTGTTGTATCGAAGATGTAAGTAATATTTTACTATATGTTATAAATCCAAGAATTACAAAACTTAGTGCAATTGGGATTTGTCGAAAGTGCCGTAAACTTAACCATTAAATTCTATGTTCCTATCCTTCTTTATCCTCCATTCGATTATAAGCATTTGTGTCTCCTCTGGTGCTGTAAATATTCATGGGCGGCGGTGGTCTGGTCCCTTAATAATAGGTGACCCGACTGTTCATTTGGTTGCTATAAAAAAATTGAGGCATATTATCCCCTAAACCACACCTCTTACCACACATGCATAGTTTTGGACATATATCACTTTGAAGTTCTACTGATTGCTAGCATTAGAACGCTAATGGCTCTAATAAGAATATGAGATTTATTAGGGTGCTCTGAAAACAGATTGAGATGAGTTAGTAAAAAGTAAGTCTAGTATTTAAAAATATTTTCAAAGTTGGAGTTGTTTGCTTGATAATCTCTTTTAAAAAATTGCTTGACTACATTCTGATTCATTCTTTGGGTTTTCCATAGTGTCAGTCAAATGTCAGTTACATATGACAAAATGTTTAGTTTAAGATTAAAAGTTCAGTGTTCCAATTAATCTGTAAATCCCCTTCTCGTCCTGTCTCTTTCTATTAAACCTAAGATTTGCCTTTATGTACTAAATGCTATTTAACTTTTTATGGCACAATAAGGATTGTATATTGTAACAAATTAATAAGCTAAATATAGCTAATATAATAATATAGCTAATATAAATATAGCTAATAAATAATTTGTTATTCGTTGACTAGTTTATCCCAGTGGCTTTGTCTGGGTAGAAGCTTTCATCCCTTATTTAATGTCTTCACATTTTATTTGGGCATCAAAATTTTGGGCAAATTCCCCCTCCAAGGTCTAATCTATATACAAAATTTATTTAAAACAAACTGACAGAAAGAGTTACTGTCACATTTATAATATTACCAGCAATGTACTCAGCTTTGCTGGTGCAATACATGTAATGTTACAACAACATTGCACCAATGTGCAATGTAATTTTATACAACAATACATGTATTATATACATAAACCTATCTTTCGAATCACTTTGTTTATTGATGAAAACTGCAATAAAATTGTTGCATACTTTCAAAGATCTAAGCCGACAGATCACCAGAAATGACTTTGTTTTATAATATGTAAAAATTATGGATGACTAGAAGATGATTAATTATATTCTTGATTACAGTGAAGAGGTAATCCAGAGGTCAGGGATGCAGGTGGCTCGGAACAGCAGTGAAATGGAAAATCATGTTTTCATGAAAGCTAAGAACCGTGAGGAATACATGAACATGGTCGCTAAACTAATCTTGCATGTCAGGGAAATGTGTAAGTATTACATAAGTGACAAAAAATATAAAAAAAGCCTATATCTTGTTTATATTATTTAAACAAACTAATTAGTTTAATATATTTTCTACATTAAATCTAATGAAATCTACATACATTTACGAAATCTAAAAATTGACCAAGTGTCAAAATTTTGTACTTTAATCATGCTTATTATACCACAATTACTGTTCAGCTCAACCAAAACAAAACCAAGGGGCACCAAATATGCAAGGTCCTAACCAAAACCAGCCAGGACCTAGTAACCAAGTGCAAAATCAACAAGTTCAACCACCACAGGGCCCAAACAGCCAGCCTGGTATGGCCACAGATCCAATAAACGCACTACAGAACATGGCAACACAAGGGACAAGAAACCAAATGATGACTATGGGGCAGGGGCAGATGCAACAAGGAGTTTTAGGGCCCAATCCTGGCATGGCGGGAATGCAGGGGCAGATGAGCCAACAAGGACCAATTGTGTCACAAGGGCCACAAGCTCAGACAGCAACAAATTTACTACAAACATTGAATCAAAGGCCACAAATCAATATGCAATTGCAAAATAAACTTGGTATGGTGGCCAATCAAGGGCAGATGGGGGGTAACATGGTAGGGGGAATGGGGATGGGTAACACCCTGGGAAGTCAGCTACAGAATCAGCTAAGTGCCTCAGGGATGCAGGGGCAAATGATATCAAACATGTCAATGACAAACACAATGCAAGTACCGATGTCTGGGGCTAATACTATGGTGGGGCAGATGCAGTGTAACCAAGTTGTCGGGGGTATGGGGCAACAAATGGCCCCTAATCAGATACAGGGTCAAATACCTAACCAAATGGGTAAGTTTTAACTTATTTTGATGAATGTATTTCTATACTTATCGAATTAGAAAATTGTAAACATATATTTCTTTGGCCAACTTATTTATTTCTTTTTTTATTAAAAATCTAAAGTAACAATTGGACTTGTAAAAATTCTAATTCATTATTTTTGACCTTCAATGACCTTTTAAGTAATTAAAGTTTTTATAAGGACATTTGACTATTTAAATAAGCTATTTTTTTATTTAAACACAAAACTTCACTACCCAGAATACAAATATACTTCAGTAAATTAGGCTTTTAAAAATACAAAACAAACAAAAATATGTAAATTACTTGAAAGCTACCACTCCAGCAACGTTACTGGAAATATGACAGTTAATCCAAGTTAATAATTAAGTAAGTACTTAATAACTTAAGTTTCTATATACAAATTATATAATTCATACAAATTAAAAATGTATTACAGTCGGTGGCATGGGCAACAATCAGCTGGTGAACATGAACATGCTACAACAGATGCATCGCGGGCAAGGCAAGGAAGTGGTGATGGGGGCGGGGTATGCTCCTAGGGCTCCACCGCATAACCAGTTTCTCCGACAAAGCCCATCACCATCTGCATCATCACCGAATATGCCAGGACCCAGTCCTGTATCAATGGGTGAGTTTAGATAGTATTTTAGTAGAATTTAAGTTTTATTAAAACTAAAAAGATTGGTATAAAAAATTAAATATTTTAAATTTACGCGATTAATACTATTCATATTTAATATAGAACGAAGTTGAATTCGTCCTGGTCATGCGCTAACAGTCAGTTCGTGACCACGACTGCAATTCGAATGCAACTTTGTCGAAATGTCGGGCAATAAAAAGGTATTACTACACTTAGTTATCGTGATAAGACCCGTTATATTAAATATGAATAAAAAATTAAAAACACAAATGCCCAAAAAAGTGGTACAAATATTATATATCTATTATATATTATATACCTTTTACCATTGGTAAAAGCAGTTTTAAAATGGAAAAGTAGTATTGGAGTTTGGTAATTCTTGCATAAATACCAAACAAGGTATGTATCCTATATTATACCCTATGACACTAGATTAATTAAAACAAATTTAGTGACACTTCACTATGGATGGTTTAGTTAAAGAGTGCCAATAAATTTTATTTTTGTTTTATTTTATTACTATTTAATTTATATCAATAACATAAATAGGTAAATTTTGTTTTTATGTAGGAGATGATTTCTGAAACTATTAATTGAAAAATTATTTTTTCGTTGAATAGAGGAAAGAATCCCTTTATTGAGGAAGGTATTATAGGCTATATTACGTTATGCTACGACTCATAGGAGCGAAGCAGTAACCATAAACGCGAATAAAATCACGAGACGCAGATAGTGAATATTTTTCTAATCAAGCAAACATTATAAATGCAAACTGAGTATATCGACGCAGTGTTGCAAAAGTCTAAAAATAGACAGGTCAAGGTCAAATGATAAGAAAATATTTGTATGTAAACTTTCTTCATTATTTCCTACTAAATTAATTTTATATTATTTTATATAGATAGTGTCCAGAATAGGGAAACATTTCTTGACGAATTGATTTGGTGATTTCATTCTACTAATACAACTAATAATTGAATACTGATAAGCAATTACATGTCAACCCACAAAAACTTAATTTCGGATCTATTGATATATTCTAATAATGCGTCACATATTTAACATTATTCAAAAATGTTTCAAGTCACCGAAACTAAATAAGTCTGGAAAGAAGTTTCTCTATTTAATGTTCGAATATTGAGTATGAGTTGATATATGTGTATTCTATATTTTGTTTAAACTTTTAATTAATTATACTTTTTATTCAAATAAAAAAGTCGGATATATACTTCTTCCAATTTATTGAGACATCTTTAGACGACATTTTCTCAAAATAAACTGCATGTGGCTTGACATAGTATTGCTTATCAGAATCCAATTATGTCTAAAGCTATTTTTCTATCTAAATAAAGTGTAATACTAGTTAAGTAACTATCATTGTTTATTGCATCATTACAGTTAATTGGAAACTATAAACACATTGAAACAAACAGGATAAGTAACTTAAGGAAAAAAATTAAAATAGCCTATATACTAAGTCCGCGAATTTTAAACTGACGCAGAATGTGTAACTATTTTGATCTTTTTAAAATATAACAACACTTATATTCCTATGAGGCATAGAGTATCCACAGTGCATTACCATCCCGTCCAAAATGTACATATATAAATATACATATCACAATGTTTCCTAAAAAAACTTGGAAAGAATTTTTTTTTTTTAGACTTTCGACTTTCATGTTTTTATGTGTGTATTTACCTTAAATATAGGCGGGGGAGTGTTAAGTGGTGCGCTATCATCCCCCCTCTCTGGTCTTGGTGGTTTGGGAGCTTGTAGCGGCGGCAGTCCTTCCCCCTCCGCCAGTCACCACCTGGGTGGCCACCATCCACCACAACAGCGGTAAAATTACTTTTTCACTAGTTACTAATTTGCATTAACTTATTTTAGTCCACAAGCCCAAAATTTTTCTGTGCCCATCTATTGTTTATTCAAAATACAATTTTTATAAATAATTTACAGTAGAGGATGTTCTGTTAGTATGTAACGTTAGTTGCCTTTGAAAATTAGATATTATCTTAATATAATAACCGAGATGGCCTAATGGCTTAAACACGTCGATCTCAACTCTCATCTCATCTTTTCCCGGGTTTTCCTCGGCTAGCACCGCTGAGTTTTTAAGTGCTAAATTTGTGTTTAAATTCATCTCATGTTCGGTAATGAAAGAAAACATCGTGAGAAAACCTGCATGTGTTAGAAGAAATTCTCACATATGTATATCCGCCATTGGAGCAGTGATGGATTAAGCTCTAAACCTTATCTTTTATAAGAGAAGAGGCTTTTGCCCAGTAGTGGGACAGTTACAGGCTGTTTCTTTACCTTTTTAATTTACTATGAAAATTTGGATTCTGAATCTCACATGTATACAAGGAACGTATATATTTTTTACCTTCCATCCAGTGTGAACCTAGGAATGGTAGCATCACCATCGTCGTCGCTGAACACCCCAGCGGGTAGTGCCGCAGGAGTGGCTTCACCAGGTGGTGAAGATGCAGCCTACCGCGAGAAGGTGCGCCAGCTCTCCAAGTACATCGAGCCGCTGCGACGGATGGTCATGCGGATGGTCAGCGAGGGCGAGAGTGAGCTGCCGGTCTTTTAGTATAGTTTGTTATTGTGTTCTGTGGTCAAACATTTGTATTAGATAAATTGAGATGTTGAATTAGGATTAAATTTTATTTCAAGAAAAATTCTTAATTCTATAGATTTACTAATTATCGAAGTCAGAGAATACCATATAATAAAATTAACAACAATTTTTTCAATTTAAGTATAATGCTCCTTGAAAAAAATTAATTCAAAGATTGATGAAACTGTGTTCATTTGCCCTCTAATAGACGTTGAGAAGCTGACAAAAATGAAGAATCTCCTGGACATATTGTCCAATCCCAACAAGAGAATGCCTCTGGAGACCCTGATCAAGTGTGAGGTGGTGTTGGAGAAGCTTGACTTCAAGCGAAGCGAGGGAGTCGGTTTGGGACTGGGATTACCATCAGCTGGGAAGGTATGACATATTCTTGTAAATATCACTAAATTTTGTTTAGATATTCATGATAAATCTCCCTATTAATTCCCGAAATAACATTTTTTATATTTTCTAAACTAAATGTTTTATGTAACATATTACTTATAAATATTTTTCCATTTTAGTATATTATCACAATACTATAATAGCTAAATTCTCATACAGTACCTATTACGTAGACTAGGTATCGTGCTGTGCCCATTATGCTATTAAATAGAGTTAATTTATTATGTAGGAATTTACCAATTATTATTATATAACTCAATGTTTGATTATTCACCAGGAACAAATCTTCAATCCTCTTTTGGAGGTGGTGAACAACTGTCTACAATCACCTCTGGCTAATCATACTCTGAAACGTACTTTCGGTTCCACGCTAGACGCACTCAATGGCCCTGAAATTAAGTGAGTTATCTATATCTATTCTTCTGTTCAAGAATTACACTTATCACTTTGCTCTTAGACTTTCATAAAGATTTACATAAGTTATTTCTCATTAGTTTACTCCTGAAAGAATTTTACTGTCAGTGCTTTTATTTTTGACTGTTACAGCTTTCGTACAAATGTCATTCTCACCTAATATAATAATAATTAGAGAGCAGCTATTAAATAAAACGAGAGAGCAGAAAACTGCGGAACAATTGAATTTATTACATATATAGTGGCAGTTTTTGAAAAACACATTATTCTACATGGGTTTTAGTCTGTTTATATGGGGTTAGGGTTTATATGCGTATTGTTTTAACACAAAAACTACATTTACATATATAAAGGTGTAAACAAAAGCTAGTAAAGTATAAATAATTAATCTTGCAACCTGCTGGTGTATTAATTAATTAGTACTTACTTCTGTTGTTATATTGTCGTTGTTTCCTTCAGGAATCTTCCACCACCACCTCAGAAAATTCCGAAAATTGAAGAACCAACTCTGGAAATTCCGGATGTATTGCAGGGTGAAATTGCGAGATTAGATTCGAGGTTCAAGGTAAGAAACTAAAGGTTTACCAACTCAGTTTTTCCATTTATAACTTTTAATAATAATAATTGATTATGTTCTAAAATGTCGTGATTACTTTTGAGGTGACTGAATATTAAAATTTGCGGACCGAATAGTCAGTTCATCACATCAATACATAGTATCTTTATTCCTGGACTAGTAGTCGTTTTGTCGACTGAATCGAAACTCAGTATACATTATTCCCATTGCAGGTGTCGCTGGAGACGATGCAGCTGTCGGGCGGCGGCGGCGCCATCTCGCTGATCGCGCAGCTGGACGACGTGCGGCTGCCGTGCGTGCCCGCCGTGCACGTGGCCGTGCCGCGCGACTACCCCGCCGCCGCGCCCGCGCGCCTGCGCCCGCGCAGCGCCGCCGCGCCCGCCGCCGCCAGCGCCGCCAGCGCGCCCGGCGCCGACTGCTTCCTGGCGCGCGTCGAGCGCGCTATGGACGCGCGCTGCGCCCGGTGAGTGACCTGCCGCCCGCCGCCGACTGCTTTCTGGCGCGCGTCGAGCGCGCTATGGACGCGCGCTGCGCCCGGTGAGTGAACTGCCGCCCGCCGCCGACTGCTTCCTGGCGCGCGTCGAGCGCGCTATGGACGCGCGCTGCGCCCGGTGAGTGACCTGCCGCCCGCCGCCGACTGCTTCCTGGCGCGCGTCGAGCGCGCTATGGACGCGCGCTGCGCCCGGTGAGTGACCTGCCGCCCGCCGCCGACTGCTTCCTGGCGCGCGTCGAGCGCGCTATGGACGCGCGCTGCGCCCGGTGAGTGACCTGCCGCCCGCCGCCGACTGCTTCCTGGCGCGCGTCGAGCGCGCTATGGACGCGCGCTGCGCCCGGTGAATGACCTGCCGCCCGCCGCCGACTGCTTCCTGGCGCGCGTCGAGCGCGCTATGGACGCGCGCTGCGCCCGGTGAATGACCTGCCGCCCGCCGCCGACTGCTTCCTGGCGCGCGTCGAGCGCGCTATGGACGCGCGCTGCGCCCGGTGAGTGACCTGCCGCCCGCCGCCGACTGCTTCCTGGCGCGCGTCGAGCGCGCTATGGACGCGCGCTGCGCCCGGTGAGTGACCTGCCGCCCGCCGCCGACTGCTTCCTGGCGCGCGTCGAGCGCGCTATGGACGCGCGCTGCGCCCGGTGAATGACCTGCCGCCCGCCGCCGACTGCTTCCTGGCGCGCGTCGAGCGCGCTATGGACGCGCGCTGCGCCCGGTGAGTGACCTGCCGCCCGCCGCCGACTGCTTCCTGGCGCGCGTCGAGCGCGCTATGGACGCGCGCTGCGCCCGGTGAGTGACCTGCCGCCCGCCGCCGACTGCTTCCTGGCGCGCGTCGAGCGCGCTATGGACGCGCGCTGCGCCCGGTGAATGACCTGCCGCCCGCCGCCGACTGCTTCCTGGCGCGCGTCGAGCGCGCTATGGACGCGCGCTGCGCCCGGTGAGTGACCTGCCGCCCGCCGCCGACTGCTTCCTGGCGCGCGTCGAGCGCGCTATGGACGCGCGCTGCGCCCGGTGAATGACCTGCCGCCCGCCGCCGACTGCTTCCTGGCGCGCGTCGAGCGCGCTATGGACGCGCGCTGCGCCCGGTGAGTGACCTGCCGCCCGCCGCCGACTGCTTCCTGGCGCGCGTCGAGCGCGCTATGGACGCGCGCTGCGCCCGGTGAGTGACCTGCCGCCCGCCGCCGACTGCTTCCTGGCGCGCGTCGAGCGCGCTATGGACGCGCGCTGCGCCCGGTGAATGACCTGCCGCCCGCCGCCGACTGCTTCCTGGCGCGCGTCGAGCGCGCTATGGACGCGCGCTGCGCCCGGTGAGTGACCTGCCGCCCGCCGCCGACTGCTTCCTGGCGCGCGTCGAGCGCGCTATGGACGCGCGCTGCGCCCGGTGAGTGACCTGCCGCCCGCCGCCGACTGCTTCCTGGCGCGCGTCGAGCGCGCTATGGACGCGCGCTGCGCCCGGTGAATGACCTGCCGCCCGCCGCCGACTGCTTCCTGGCGCGCGTCGAGCGCGCTATGGACGCGCGCTGCGCCCGGTGAGTGACCTGCCGCCCGCCGCCGACTGCTTCCTGGCGCGCGTCGAGCGCGCTATGGACGCGCGCTGCGCCCGGTGAGTGACCTGCCGCCCGCCGCCGACTGCTTCCTGGCGCGCGTCGAGCGCGCTATGGACGCGCGCTGCGCCCGGTGAATGACCTGCCGCCCGCCGCCGACTGCTTCCTGGCGCGCGTCGAGCGCGCTATGGACGCGCGCTGCGCCCGGTGAGTGACCTGCCGCCCGCCGCCGACTGCTTCCTGGCGCGCGTCGAGCGCGCTATGGACGCGCGCTGCGCCCGGTGAATGACCTGCCGCCCGCCGCCGACTGCTTCCTGGCGCGCGTCGAGCGCGCTATGGACGCGCGCTGCGCCCGGTGAGTGACCTGCCGCCCGCCGCCGACTGCTTCCTGGCGCGCGTCGAGCGCGCTATGGACGCGCGCTGCGCCCGGTGAGTGACCTGCCGCCCGCCGCCGACTGCTTCCTGGCGCGCGTCGAGCGCGCTATGGACGCGCGCTGCGCCCGGTGAATGACCTGCCGCCCGCCGCCGACTGCTTCCTGGCGCGCGTCGAGCGCGCTATGGACGCGCGCTGCGCCCGGTGAGTGACCTGCCGCCCGCCGCCGACTGCTTTCTGGCGCGGTCGCGGTCGCGGTCGCGGTGAGTGATCCTTACTATCAATTTCGTGTCGTGGTACATACGCCAGAGGAGTGGCCTCTACCACCGTGTCCGTACGCTTAATCAGCTTTCCGGCCCTAACACCACATCGAACAAGCTACGGATGCGTTCTGAGCACGGTGAGTGACTTTCTGTCGTCAACTTGTGTGCCCAGTGAAGTCAATGCCCGCTGACAGACAGACTGTTTGCACGCACGCGTCAAACGCGCCATGGACGCAGTATGCCTGCTAAGTGACCACCTACCGTCTGCTCCTCGCGCTGTATACGATAGACTCACTCTTATCGTTATTATATCACTGTATAACAAACCAAATATGTATCCCTACACTAATATAACCATGTATATTTGGTCCCTCACCAGGTTGCCCAAGAGCTGCTCGGTGGGTCAGCTGCTGGACGCGTGGGAGATGAGCGTGCGCCAGGCGTGCGCGCCGAGCCCCGTCGCCTACACCGCCGTGCCCGCGCTCGGTTTGTAGGCGAACTGGCGACTAGGCGAATGACGACCTTATCACTATCACATAGAGCTCAATTTCAAGTAAGGCGATTTTTCATTCAAGGCGACCAAGAAACTATATGGCAATGCCCGAACTCGGTCTTTAATGTTGACCTTTTCTCAATTGAATAAAGTTCAGTGTCCAGTGTAGACACTAATTCCCAAGCCGGCGTACACGCACTCGGTCTTCACGAAAATGTCGACTTTACTACAATATTATAAAAATCAATCTCAAGTAAGGCGACTCTTAACTGAAACTCAGGCAGTGCACGCTTGGCCTATAGTTCAAAAAGGACCTTATCACAATTACATAGAGTTTCAAAGACGATCTTCACTAGCTGTATGACCATGCCCGAAATAGGCTTTCAATATCGACCTTATTACAATTAATTAGAGCCCAAATTCAAATACCGGTGAGTAACAAGTAATAACTGAATCTGACTCTGTCTTTGTAGATTGTCGACCTTATGACAATCACATAAAGTATCGCATAAAAGGACGACTTTTTATTGATTGTCCTTATTATGGAAAGTTACCAATAAGCGCAGCCCAGATGACGCCACGAGCGACTAAAATGGACATAAAACTCAATTTAATACCGCCTATTTCTTTAATTAATTTTATCGATAGGCAACACTGTTAGAGTTTTTTTTTAAACGGAATTCATCGAAAAATACACTATGTGTCAGGAATAGTGTTGACATAATCGTTAAAAGCTCTTAGTATCACGTTATGTACTCATTATTGGTTAATTTATTCGTTTCAAATATAGTCTTTTATATATTTAAAAGCTATAAAATAAATGAGTGAAACGAAAATTATGCGAGTTATTATGGATTTAGTAGGGTAAGAATTTAATATCTTCTATCGTTCAAGCAATAATTAATTATAATATTAGCTTAAGAAATAATATAATATAATATATATATTTAATTAAACTTTATGCATCAATTGATCACAATATAGATAAATGTAGAACATTTACGAGACTTAAAACACTTTTAAATTTTATTCTCGTAATTGATATAAAACAACTCTGTAACCTCTCATTAAAGAAGACATGGCTTTATACCTTACAATTCAATTGAATATGAATAAAAATTACAACTTGGCTTTACAGTGTAATACCTTTGCCTTTTCCCTCTAAGGAAAGAAAAAAGCGAAAAAAAAGTTAAGGCTGTCAAAAATAAAGGCACTGACAGTAAATTATGTCAGGTGTAAATCAATGAGAAGTCTAATTGGCACAACTAAAAGCCATTAACCAAAGAATTGAATTGAATTGAATCAATAAGAAATAATTTATGTAAATCTTTATGAAAGTCTGAGAGCAAAACTTATAAGTGTAGTTCTCGACTAAAATTTACAAAATTGTAATTTGTTGTACACATAAAAGAACTGTCAGGGCCTTATTTATTGATATTTACGGCTTAAGTAAATAATTGTGCCAGGTTACAGAGTTTTTTTTTTTTTTATAAATCACGAGAGTAAAACTTACTAGTGTAATTCTCGCGTTATAGTTTAAATTTACTGACTTGTCTTTATTTTTAAATTAGTTATTTGTTTTAAATTATCTTTATGTATGACAATGTGTATGTCAGTATGTGTACATAAATAAGTTAATTATATCATGAATATTTTGTTTCCTATTAGTTACGTTGTATTTTTAAGATGTTGAAAGTTTTTAAATTCCTAATTATCTTCCAAAGTTGATAATTAAAATTAAGGTAGTAATAAGCGTGTTTTCGAATTCTTCACAAATGTAATGCTAGTTCCACACAATTGACATAACACTAAACATAAATGTGAAAAAAATGTATATAGACAAATTTTTATTTTTATTCGGTTTACTTGAATGATCTAATTCGTTCACCGCAAAAGACCCAACATTTTTATCGATATCGGTACTAAAAGCTAATTTTTTTTAATTATAGGAATATCTCAATTTGTAATTTGGGCGATTGTGTGAAACCAGCTTAATTTTACAAATGTTTATTAAGACTGCTTTGGTTCATTTCAATGGGTTTTTGGTAACAGAAAAATAGAATTAATGTCGATACATGACATTAAAATTACATACATTTTAGCAGTAGTCGCTTTAATACCAAATTTTTACATTTATGAAATATTAATATATTAAATATAAAGATCCGAAACAGAAAATATATTTTTGGAGCATTTTGACATAATTTTTTGCGCAATCTTATTGAAATGGACTATTACATAGAATAGATTAAAATATATTTGTAGAAGTTAAAAAAATTAGAAAATAATAAATAATACAAACTTTTTAGTGTAATTAAATTATTTTATCGAAAATAATTTGAAGTAAATTTTTACTTTTAGATACCACAAACTGGAATATTCCAAAAGATCAAAATTAAAATACTATTTTTAAAAATAGAATAATAAGTTTTTTTTTCTAATTTTATAGTCTATGTTCTTTTTGTTTCTCTCCATTATTAGTATGAACAAGTTTAAAAATTAATTAATTTTATTATTACAAGTAGATAATAAAAATATAAATTTCTTTGCTGGTGTGATATTTGTCTGTGATAATTTAGTAAAATTTCGACAAACAAAAAAAATCAATATGTAAGTTATAAAATCTATTTATTATCAGTGTATTATTTAAAATATTAACTGGCAATAAAGATACACAAATTATGAATAAAATAGTACATATCAAAAAACTCAAGCCGAAAGCCTATGCAGGCTGTCAACTGGACATGTGTTCGACACTTTACGAGCGTTAAAAATACAGAATTAAATGTCTTAATTAAAGAAAAAAAACCTTTTTTTTTCCATTGAAACGCTGGATCTTGTAGGTTCGTACAGTGTAGGCATCATTTATGTCGACACAATTTTTAAAAATCAGTAGCTTTACTTTTAAATATCGATTCTGGTAACGCTGGTAAAATGAAACGTGCCCAGTTGACAACCTGTATACTATATACTATATGACAAGAAATGAAAGTCGGAAACCCTTCCTAACTCTTCCCTTACTTCCTATTCCCTGTCACCGCTCATTCCTATGTAAACTGGCAATCCCATATGATTTTCTCGTGTTATATCTGGCGCGCAATAAAGTATATTTCATTCATTAATTCAAAGTGACTGCAATATACATCAAGAGTAGATCCAGAATTTAGTTCATTTCTTAGCTCGTATACGGGCTGGTTCAACGGGGTCAGTACCTCATTCTCAGAGAAGGCCGGTGTGAAGTAGCTAATATGTGTTTCGCATGGTGAGTGAGAAAGCCGGAAGTCTAATGCTCTCCCCATTTTATTCATCACTTCCTATTTTCTTTTATTCATTATTTCTTTTTAAACTGGTAACGCCTCTGGTGCTGCAATCCATGAACAACGATGATGATGTTAACATCACGTGACCTGCGCGTTTGCTGTTTTTCATAAAAATCTGCAGTCATAATCGTTTTGAAATAAAAAGAAATATTGATTTAAAAAACAAACGATACAATTATTAAGATTTGTTCCATTTTTAACCGATATCTAAAATTAAATTTCAAATTTAAATTTTGACAATATTGAAATAATCGAATTTGTGTATGTTTATATTTGTAGCGACATCTTGTGAAGAAAATGTTAACTAACAGATGAATGTTACATGATGTTTATTGTAACATAGATTTTATTTATTGAATTTAAATAATTAGTATAATGATGTAACCACGTTTTCTTTCGATATTTTAGTAATAAATATATTAAGTAGATAAGGTCGAATCTGTATACAAAATAATGTATGCTCAAAAATTTTTTTTTTTTATTTTTTTGTTAATAATTTCAGAAAACATAATCCATTACTTATAAATTATTTGAAAATCATTTAAACGAAATAAATACAAGGTATATTATGTTTTTAATACATTATATCATATTTTTTTTTGAAGTTGATCAATATGTTAACAAGTTTACTAAATCAATACAAAAGTTACGAAAAAATACATAAATGAAAGACACGGCTATCATTTAAATGATTGTGCTTCCAATGTCTTTATTGACATCTAAATAACATACATGGGCCAATTACAAGTAAAAATGTCCTAAATAAAGACTTCCACAGTCGAGGGTCTTTGTCCATATAATTTTGTCTGTCGAATAAAAACATTGTTCGGGAAACATTTTAACGAAGTACTTTTAAATCTTTCATGTGTTATGGATTCTAAACCTAAACTATTTCTCTTCTTCTGCGCAGACCTTAAGGTAATTTTCGAGTTTTGAAAATACGCTATTTCCCTGTCTACTTCTTCCCTATGTATAATAATGTAATTTATTATTAAGTTATATAATTTAAATGAATACTTCAGAAGAATATTATCAATGTATAAAGAAATAATAATTTATGTTGACAGTTAAGTGTAAAATACGAATACCAGCCATTTTGTATATTTTTAGAAAGTATGTTGTATGAAAATTATGTTTGTAATAAAAATCTCGTATGTGTATTCGTGTGTATTATTTTTGACATTAAAAATAGTTATAAAAGAAAAATATAACATATTTGCTAAAATTAAGTAATTGATGCAATTGTTATTACTTTTTAAAATTGAAGTTTAAGAAAAAAAAATTAATTGAACTTAATCAATTATATTTGTTACAACCCGCTCGCCACGACTACGTACGAATATACGAATTACGACTTATTAACTTTTTTATATAACAATTATTTTAACCCAAATTTTTCACTTTTCAAGGTTTTGTCACTAAGAAACGGTAGTATGCGTACTAAGCAAATTAAAAATCCATATTCAGTGTACAATATGTTTATTTATATATGACGACGTTCTAAGCCGAGGTGCGATCTCACTAGGAGACACCCTTAGACACGGACGTCCATTCTGAGCCCTAACGGGGGCTCCCAATTTCAAGGCAGAGTCTCAGTACTCAGCCCCCCCCCCCCCCCCCGGTGACGCTGTCAAGGCCAGTAGGGCCAACAGCAATACACATATCAGAAAAAAAAATACAATATATTTGTTCACGAGCGCGTATCCGAATGTGGAGTCACTGAGAACTGGTAGAGCGCGTATACGAAGCAAAATAAAAACCAATGTTCAGTGTACAACATATTTATTCACGAGCGCGTATCCGAGCGTCACAGCGAGAACTGGTAGAGCGGGCGCGTGCAGGGCGGCTCGCGGCGCGTGCTGCCGCAGCACGACCAGTGGCGCGCGCCCGGCCAGCCGGCGTGCCCGTGCCCGCAGCCTGGCAACACCAGTTATTCAAAATTTGCCAAATTGAACATTTTACGGTACACCTTATAAATAATTAAGACTTAAAGAAACCGACTTCAAAAGCAAAATTCGTTATTTCGTTTATCTGGATGACACGGTTATTTTGATTTTAAAATCAAACTACTGAACCGATTTAATGTTACTAAGGTAAACGTAGGTATGCACTTACAAATTAAAAAAAATCAAAATCGATTAAGAAATGACGGAGTTTTTAGATAACAAACACACAATGTGAATACGCCCGAATTAACAAGCTGGAACGAGTAATTAATTAAACCACAACTCGTCGAAATCTATTCTATATTCAAAGTTTGATCAATAAATGTTAACATATAATATACATTATTAGAAAAAAATCTAGACAGCGTGATTTAGAAATATTAACTTTTAGCTCAACGCCATCTATATTTCCCTAAAGTTAACTACACATTCAACACTATGCATCGAGAACCTCCTTTTTTAATTAAAATATTAAGGCTTTCAAATTATGTTAAAATTCAAGCAAGTTACATATGTTTATATAAAACGTTAAAGACAATAATTCTTAGCACACATATAGTTAATAACTATAGAACATTTCGAGAAGTTCGCCTCGCTCACGCGCTCACCCTTGTAGCCGCCGCCCATGCGCGCGCCGCAGCCGCACGCGCGCCGCCCGCCCGACGAGCAGAACGCGCAGCAGTGGAACTGGCCCGCGTGCGCCGCCGCGCGCGCGCTGCACGAGAACGGGCTGCCCTGCGCCGCAACGATACACCTACTTGGACGCTGGTAGGCAATAATGTGTCAACCCACAAACACTCAAGTTAGGAGATATTAATGTATTCTGATAGTGCGTCGCTTATTTATCGTTATTCAAAAAATTTCAACTAAACAAGTATGAAAAGAAATCTTAATTTCATGTTTAAAATATTGAAGTGTGTTCTATATTTTGCAATAAGCTATAACGTAATTTATTTAAAAACGTATTATTATATAAAACTTTGAACTACACCAATGTACTTTAAATTAATTCTACCTTTTATCAAAATATAAAAGAAAATATGGATATATATTTTATTAAATAAATTTATTAAGAATAGATTTGACAACTTTAGACGCCATTTTCTCAAAATGATCTCTGTGTGGCTTGACATAGTATTGCTTATCAGCGTCCATTTCACTAGTAGTCCATTGTTCATTTCATCTTTCAGTAGTATACCTCGTTTCACGTAAGTGTGTCAGTCTGAACTGTGCGCAGGACGCTGCGTAACAGTAAATTAAGCACCGGGACAGTCGTTTAGACATTTCGTTAATTTTAATTACTAAATGCTTTTTATATAATTATATATGTCAAATTAATGCGTTTAAATCATTAAATAATAGAAATTTTTAGTGCGATTTATAACGGACGTATTTCTCAAATAGTTACAAATGTTAATATTGAACGAGTGTAATTATTTTTCGAATAATGTAAAAATAAATAAATTTGTAATTTTCGTATATAAAAATAAATTTGTAATTTTCGTTTGGGGTTGCATTGATTTAATAGATTATACATGTTTTTTAACGACTGAGAATATTCAATAAGAGTTCGGACTCGCTTCGTATTCAGACCGACATACTTACATGAAACGAGGTATACCACAGCACTCACTGCACTGAAGGAAACTGACATAATCTGCATATACTAATATTATAAAGGGACAAAAATTTGTTTGTTTGTACATAGAAACTTCTTTATGTAAAGAGTTACTCCGAAATTACTGAACGAATTTGAAAAAATCTTTTTTCGTTGGATAACCGATTTATTAGACTAAGAGTATGAAAGTATGATTAGACTAAGAGTTTAATACGTCCATTTCCCACTAACACACAGGCGGACTTTCGAAAATTACTAAAAAAATTTAAAATATTTTTTTAGTTTTTGGTTGTCCGAGTTTGCTACCTAAGAACTGAACCGGAAATGGTGCACTGCACGGCATTCCAACTTTTAATAAGCAGACCTTGATGGGCGTGTTGTCGACGGTGACGGCGAGCAGGTAGTGTCCGGGCGCGGGCGCCGCGAGCTGCAGCGCGCACGCGCCGGCGCCGCCCGCGCGCACGCGCAGCGCCGCCGGCCGCGCGCTCGAGTCGCGCCGCCGGAAGTAGCCCGCCACCTGCGGACACGCGCTGCGTGATGAGCTGGAATGTGTCTACTGTGATACTGCGTCACGTATTTTACATTATTCAAAAAAAAAAGTCATGTAAAATAAATAAGTACGGGAAAGGTTACTTAATTTAATGTTGAGAATACTGTTGTGTTCCATACTTTGCAATAATTTAATGTATTTGAAAAACTTATTATACCAATCTGCTTAAATTAATTAAATGTATCTATTATCAAAATCGAAAAGAGACGATGAATGTATACGTCTTCAACCAAATTTGTTAAGAATAGATTTGACATATTTAGACGTCATTTTCTCAAAATGAAGACAGTGTGGCTTGACATAGTACTGCTTATTCAGCATCCAACTATATATAAGAAATGAAACTTGAAATTCAAAACGCTCAATTAAGAAACCTATTTCATTACTTGTTTAGTTTAGATGACTTGAATTTTTTTTAAATAAATTTAAATAGGTGATCAAAATACATCAATATTTCCGAATTTGCCTTTTTGTGTATTGACATATTATTGCTTATCAGCATCCAATTCTGGTCGAAAAAAAAACACTGAAAATTCCTAATAATTTTCTCCGCCGTTTACTTTTTTAATTTCAAGAAAAATAAGCTTTAGGAATTCAAATATTTTATGATTACCCGATCCACATACCAAAACATTACATGATCATTGTAATCCTTATTTCAACGAGAAAATTTGTTAAATTAATTAGTAAATAATATTGTAACTAGAGGAATTACTTACATTCTCACCGCTGTACCAAATCTTTTCCCCGCTGCTATCCCGTAGATGCAATATGACCGTGTGCTGCACGTTCACGTGGAGATCTTGTAATCCTAGTCAATTTAACGGTTTAGTCTCTCTAATAAATTGAAACGAGCATTTCTTGTACATTGTATATATGTATAATTTAATTCTAGGAAACGTCTCCAACGATTTTCATAAAATTTGGTCTGTAGGGATTTTGGAAGCGATAAATCGATCTAGTTAGGAAATATCGTTTTATCAAGCAATGGAAATTTCCTACAATTTTTTTTTCATTTATTACTAAATCTAAACATAATTTCCCAAAAACACGATCTACCAGAAAATACCAAGCTTCGCTCCATCCCGGTACTACATTATAAAATAAGATTCTGCATAATTGAAGACTCTTTAAAATACAAAGTGGAGTTATCATCTACGTCTAGTACTTTAAGAGATTTAGGAGGTTAGTTAGGATTTACTCATTTTCCGCCAGTACGCTATTATTTGCAGCCAATAGCTATTAAAAGTTTACTGTCATTAAGCCCAATTCAATTTCCTTAAAAAGACAGAAAGGACCATAAATTTGCCACCCATTAAAATCTGCCCTAGACTCTAGCTTCCTCAAAATACAGTTAAATACTTTTAACAGCCGGTAATTGCAGGGCAAATGTTTCCTCTCCTATTAAAGTGAAGGTATGAAGCTTAATCCACCACGCTGCTCCACTGTGAGGTGGATATATATGTGACAGATAGAATTTCTCCCGACACAAGCAGGTTTTAAAATCTAATTTAAAATTAGTGTTAAGTTTTTGGTTTCTGCTATATGTATAGTTAGTAAGGTTAATACTGTTTGTTTCCCTAGACAAAATAAATCAAAAAATATATCCATTTTCAATTTTACCTTCAGTATCCAGCACACACTGGTCAGGGTCCGGAGCCAGGGTGAAGAGCCTCCCGACAAGGGTGGGTGTGTTGGCAGCGGGGGCCGCGGGGGCGAAGCGCAACTCGCACCGCGGGGGTTCCGCCAGCGGCTGCAGCTCCGTGAGGCGCTCCAAGCGACGGAGCACTGGGCCGCTGAGGGAGAGGAGCTCGTCTTCCTTGCCTTCCGAGAGCAGCTGGAAATATCGCACGCTTACTAATAAATCATGTGTGGGCTTTGTGAATGTGTTGAATGTTACAGATTTAATGATTGCAAACATTTTGTTATAATATCTATGAGAACCTTAAAATGGGCATATTAAATATAAATTATCATCAGATGACTGACTGACTGGAATTGTTCGTGGGTAAGTTACGTACAGTTCGTAATTCACCTTATTTGTCCCGGCTGCTCGTTTGCCCGTTTAACCGACTTCAAAAATGCTCAGGTTTTGTAATGTATGTTTTTTTTAATGAACATCATAATGGCTTAAAAGTATCTTTACGAGCTTACTAATGAAAAAAATGAAAAATGAAACAATGTTTATTAACAAAAACAGCATTACATCACATTCGATATACTGATGGTACCAACACTAGGTATTCCTGTATCGTAGGTACTTTTACAGTTTAACAGTTTGTTTACTGTCGCTCGGTTTACACAAGTATTTACTTACGCTATTTATTATTCATGATTAAAATAAAAAGACAAAAACGAGAAAAAATAAATCTACAGTTTACGTTCCCAAAGTTTTGAACAATTATGAATTATTTAATATAGTATTATGCTAGGTGTGAGAGAAGTTTTTATGATATAATCATGATAATCTAATGAAGACAGACAAGAAATAATTTTTGTTTTGGCTTGTTTAACGAAGCAATGTTTAATATCACAGGCGCTGACTACTTTATTGTAAATAGATGAGTCTATGAAAGGACTGAAGCGTCTAACAAAACTTGACTCAATTCTAATCTAATATTTCCTTAAAAACTTATCCTGTATATTGTACAGTTCCTGGCTCGTTACCTCCTCCGCGAACTTGACAGCGTCCAGCGCGTGCCTGGCGCGCAGGTCGAGCTGCGCCGCCTGGTGGCGCGCGCGGCGGCGGTGCGCGGCGCGCGCGCGCACCGCGGCCGACGCGAGCGAGCGCGCGTGCGCCTCCACTGCGCGCCGGTACTCCTCCGACCACACGCGGATCTCGCTCTCCACTCTTGACGCTTGGGTCTGGTGTAATGAGTCAAGTTTTGAGTATGTTGTCTGTTTTATGAAGTTGTGATAACAAAATGCACACTATATAAACATGTTCATTTTACTAACATTTAATTGATTTTTATTTTATTATTAGTTTTAATAGATAGAAATTTCATTTTTAATTGCATTAATGTTTCTGGGTAAAATTCTCATTCGTTTTAAATGCCCTGTCTCAATATATTTAATTTCCCATTTCTATCTTCTGAAAACTTTACTATCCGTATAAACGAAATAAAAATTTTAACACGACATCATATAAAATAAATACTTCATAAATCTCACATCAACTTCGGCGGCGTGCACTTCCAAGATCCTATTAGCGCGCTCCACGTTCCCCGGCACGTGTTTGGCGCGCTCGCAAGCTTCGCGCAACGCGCTCGCGCGCTCCGCAGCCGCTCGTGCCGCGCTCGCGACCGCGTGCCCGCTGTGCGATATCAGGCAGCAATCCCTACATACTACCTACATGGGACAATAAACTTTTTATACTTAAATAATTTTAACAGTTTAATATTGGTAAATATTATTATTATTTTCGTCTTTCAACACATGATGTAAAATATAAATATTAATTAATATAATTTATTTCGAGATATTTTTCTTTATTTTGAGATATTTTTTAGCTATATTACCTACTCAGATTTTGTTCAACCTTAGTTACTGAGCTTCCATTGCGTCAAAATATTTCGAGATCGGGTTAACGTTTTCTTAGCAGCCTTTATAATAGTATTCCCTCAATATTTTTAACTTAAGATGAAGTAATCAAATGTAGGTACTTCAATAAGAGTCAAGTAGATAAAAGAGATTAAGAAACTATTCAGCTAAAATTTTAAGATATTTACTTAGAACTAAGAAAATTATTCGAAATATTTACCTGCTGGCAAGTAGCGCAGTAAACACTCAACTCGATCTTGGGATGCTGTCCGCAGAACCTCAGGATCGGTCCCAAAGGCTGTAAGAAATGGGTCGCGTTTCCCTTCTGTCTCGTGTGCGTCTCCCCGCACGACATGCACACGCTTACCAGACACTGAGTGCAACGGTTCTCCGCCTGGTGTGGACGAAGATTTCAATGTCAGATAAACCAACGAGAATACGTCTTTGTCTATATGGATGCTGATAAGCAATAATGTGTCAACCCACAAAAAGTGTAATTCAGAGATGTTGTGTATTTTGATACTGCATCACCTATTTAACATTATTCAATAAAGTCATAAACTAAATAAGTACGCAAAAAAAGTTTCTTAATTGTTTCAAATATCAAGGTCGTTCCTAATTTAGTTATTTATACGATAATCTCATATATTTAAAAACTTATATAATATACTAAATATATCAATCTGCTTTTAATTCTTTATACCTCTTATCAAAAAAGAATAGAAAATATGGATAAATACTTATGCAAACAAACTTATTAAAAACAGGTTTGACATCTAGACGCCATTTTCTCATAATGTAGTTTGTGTGGCTTGACACAGTATTGCTTACAGCGACCATATATAAAAAATTAATTGCCAAATGAATGTAAGCACTTATTTGACAATGACTAAGAAGAGAATTATAATAAGTTTTGCTTTCAGACTTTCATATTTTACATAAGTTGTTTGTTATTCCTGTAAACTTAGAAAATTTACAGCCAGTGTCTTATTTTTTTTACTTACGACGTACGTATATGTTACCAGGTTACAAAGTTGTTTTATATCAGATACGAGAGTAAAAGTTACCAATTTAATTCTCACCTAACAATAAATTTTGTATAAATGCAAATGTTTGAAAATTACTACAGAAGAGTAAAAATTTTGGGTTCATGGTTTTTGAAAATTATTATATTTAAATTGGTCTTTAACCCTTAAATGCATCTTGTTGCCAAATGTATACATACCACGTTTCACGTTATTTTATTGAAGTCGAGTGGTATGTGTTTCCGAGCGCACTTTGACGACCATAGATAATAAATATATTGAGTGTTAAAAAAAGAAATTATGCAAGTTTCGGCGGCAAATCTAATTTTTTTTTTTCATTTCTATTTGGCAGTCGACTAAGTTTATAGAGTTATAAGAAGCGTCTCCGTCATTTTGTATTCATTAATATACGAGTGCTATTTTTTATAAAAAATATATATATTCTCAACTATAATTAGGTTAATACCTAAATACCTACCAGGAAACATTTTTTCCAGGCCGCAATGAAAAACCATGCATTTAAGGGTTAAAAATTATACCAAAAGAAAGACTATTTCGCTTACGATAAAGTAAACCAGTAAGAAAAAACAGATGTAAACGAAATTGTTTATGTAGGTTGACAATTATTTTTATGATACTTAGTAATTGTTTGATTACCTAAACTGAATAACAACAACGTAAAATTACAAGAAACTTCTACAATTTTTCCTTCCCAATACGCAGTCCAAACAAGCCATTAGTAAAAATAGACAAGAAAAATTACTCTTTCGTAAATTAAATTTACAAAGACATGGTATGGTTTGTAAATGTAGCGTAACATTGAAAATGGCATTTTTCTGAAATCGCTTGTAGGTCGAAAAGCAATATGTTGCGCGTGAGTTGCGCGCACGTGGGCTTCGGTATTTTGAGCTTCTACGTTTGTCAGTTGTCATGATTTTGTCTACAAATAGATCTGAAATAAACTTGACAATGGAAAGATCTTCCGAGTCTTGAATAACACTTGCGAAAACACGGTTTTCCAAATACTTAGCAACAATAAATATTTAATGATGTGTTATTTTATTGTTTATAATAAAACGTTATCTTGAAGGCTCTACAAGTATCCTTGATCCAACCACCCCGAACAGTCTCTTAAGATGAGAACAAATTTTTCAATATAAGATCATTTCATATTTAATATAACGCGATAAATAATGCTAGTAATACCTTTTTATTGCCCGACTTTTCGAAGAAGTTGCATGCACTGCTACTGATTAGTATAAATCGCGAAAGTTTAAAATATATAATCAGATCATTTATTGAGAAGTAAACGGGAATTATTTACATGGGTGCTAATAATGTAATAAATGACTTTATATAGTATTATACCTTCATGAGTCGGGTGTGAATCGACAAAATAATTTAATATGGTTTAAATAATGGGAAGTTTATGGTTGTAAATATAAATTAATTGGGTAAATGGTAATTGGTTTGTGGGTACAATGAG
Organism: Hypolimnas misippus; assembly: GCA_037950945.1. Classification (NCBI taxonomy): domain Eukaryota; kingdom Metazoa; phylum Arthropoda; class Insecta; order Lepidoptera; family Nymphalidae; genus Hypolimnas; species Hypolimnas misippus. The sequence goes on along the minus strand of JBBEEQ010000018.1, from coordinate 2,134,989 downwards.
TACACGCGGCACAGTTGATGAGGGATCGCGAAAAGACTTAAAATTATTTTATAAAAATAAAGAGATATATTTTGTGTCAAACAAATGCTGCGTCCGTGCAATAAATCAATGAACTGTAGTTACATAGTACGTACCTTATTATCAGTGCAGCATAGATCACAGAGAATCGAACTGCCACCATCTCGGTTCGCCATCTTCCTCAGCAATACGTAGTTGAGCGGCAGAGCGGACACTCCGCCTATAGGCAGCTGGGTGTCTGACCCGCATGTCGGGCACAGCACGAAATGGCAATTTCTCCCTGATATCTGAATAAAAACGTGACAATGAAATAAGAATTTTGTTCGAGCTTGATAAATTACTTTGACGATGGCATTATTTGCTGGACATCGACAATCACTATTAGCGATCAGACCTAAGCGATAATCTCTAGTAATATACTAGTACTGATATAGTAGAGACATCGTGTAAACATTTTTCCATGCCCATGTAATGGCCAACAGGATAGCGCACGAAGATCACAACAATGCTTTTAGTGTTGACGCATATCTTGGTCTATCAGTACATTTTCTATAGTAATTTGTAATGGTGCCTGACCAAAACCATAAAAATTTGTTTCATAAAAGCCTATGCCTTATTCCTTTAAAAATTATACTAGAGTCAATCACTCTTTTTAGTATATGTATAAGACAACTGAATGGAAATATCAGAGCTAACAATGACACGATAAAAAAAAATGATTATCTAAAGTAATTTTTTTTCTACTTTTATGCAACCTACCTTCCTAGTAATTATTCCATATTTGCGAGGCTTTTCTAGACTCGCTTCGGAGTCAGAGTGGTGGACATCACTTTCGTAGCCTGAACCCGCCGACCCACCGCCAGACCCGCCCGGATCATGGTGAATGGACGCTGCATAATTAAAAATATTATAAATATGTATTCTTTACAAAAAATTGTATCTATATTTATGTACTCGCATTATTTGTATTTTGATTTTTTGATCGTTGCAAAGATTACATATTTTAACAGTAGTACGTGGATAATCGAGCAAAGATCGGTATATTTTTTTGTAAATAGTGTTTTTGGAAATTATATTTACAGAATTAGATATTTAATATTACAGAAGTAGATTTATTAAATGGACGCAGATAAGCCACACGGACTTCATTTTGAGAAAATGGCGTCTAAACATGTCAAACATATTCTTGATAAATTTGTTTGAAGAAGTATACACCCATCTTTTCTTTTCTATTTTAATAAAAGGTATAATGTTTTAAAATTAAAATTTTTGAATAATGCTAAATACATGTCTCTTTATAAGAAAACATCAATATCTCCGAATTTGATATTTTGTGGGTTGACACATTATTGCTTATCGGCATCCAAATATCGTGTTGCTTTTTACGAAAATGGCGGACTTTCATACAACCGTTCACCAACATTAACTGTCTTAATTTCAAGATTCCAGTCCAGATGTTAAGAACTTTTGTTTTAAAATCATAAATCATACTTCAGAAATTACTATTTTAGCTAACGGAAGTGTTGAGTGTTACTTACTCACTCATTACATCCGATGAGTCTGTAAATAAGTCGACCTCGGCGATTGACTCATAGAGTACAATTAGAAATATTAACAGCTGTAAATGTTTTAGTTTTAGTAATTATATTTAAAATTATTTGAATAGAAGGTGACATTTTCATAAGAAATGTAAGTATATAATGACTTTGTGCTTGCAATTTCGAGGACGTTTATGATTAAGATTGTCAAGTTTTTTGACTACTTAAAAACCAATTCTATTTTTAATATCTATTTTCATATTCCTTATATGTAGTAATAGTAAAATAGAAAAAAATAGGTACAGTGTAATAGTTTTTATTTAAAGAGATAACAAAAAAATATTTTGAAAACCATAAGCTATCGGATTAGGTCAATAACTTTCAAATAGATCAATCTATTCGACAATCAGAATCAGCTGTCAAACATCCTGGATTTAGAGGTTGAATCGTCATTTCGATAATGCTTTAAAACTTTCTACAGTATATTTTACACAAATAGACATATTTCAAAAGTATTTTCATTTATAAACATGTTTCTTTATGGATGATTTTTTTTAATCTATTACATAGATATAATATTTATTACTGATCTTCGTTATAAAGAAGGACAGGAGTGCCACTTTTGAGTGAGACTGAATCCATTACTTTAGGACATGAATTGTCTTTGAGTGAAATTTCATTGAAGATTATCTATTGTGTTTAGCGTTTATAGAGTCTAAAACTATAAAGTAAGCAATATAAGTGAAATGGCCTCAGCAATAGCTACACCAGCTCCGGTTCATACAACAACAGTCTGCTAGCATTCCAGTTGCATGAGATATTAAATTAGTCATTTTACTACCTTTAACCTATGTAACAAAGCGTAATAAAGTTTATATAAGTTCTTAATATTTAGTTCAATAATTGTCGGTTTATATTCTTAACAATTTACCATATAACGGTAACTGAATTAGACATTAGGTAAACAAAAGTGTTTACATTAAGCACCAATCTTCCAAACTCAAAAAAGCTCCCTCATTTCAGAAGATCAATTATAAATAAACACTCGTTTATACAAATACTCTTAAACATCGGTTATTTTAGAATCAATCAAATCTCTTTGAACATTTATTGTTTTTCTTAGAATTATTATGAACACTGTGTTCTGTTTTATATCAGAACGATTGTTATTATTAATTTTTATTTCTTTACCACGAAATTTTATTTTGGAACGATTATTGTTTATTTAACTATGTTATTCTGTGTATTTTTAGTTTACGAGTAGATCACGATATAGGAGGAATTGTAGGTTTGATCCTTGGGGAGAATTACACTATAAGTTTTGCTCTCAGACTGTCATGGAGATTTACATAAATAATTTCTCATTGCTTTACGCCTGAAAGAATTTACTGTCCGCATCATTGACCTCATTGACCTTCACAGCTTTCATAACTACTTACGACGTTACATAGTACTAGGTTACATAGCCGATTTAAAACTAAGTTCTACCTGGGGCGTAACTATAGGGTGGCAGGGCTGGTAGAAATCCACGGGCCCTTGACCCGAGAGGGCCGCGGCCTAAAGGACCTTTATTAATAAAAATCTCATTAAAAGTAAATTATTAATTCATTATAAATATGTATAAGCCGATGCTCTTGAAAATAAAACTTAACAGTTATTAAATTAATTTTTTAAATGGTTCATTAAAATTAAGTTACAACGTGACGATATTTACTGGGAGGTCCCATGCATTTGCCACAGGTCTCAGATGGTATAGTTACGTCTCTGGGTTCTACTCTAATAATTAGTATCCATCAATCAATCAAAAAATACTTTATTCAAGTAGGCTCTTACGAGCACTTTTGAATCGTCATACATGAAAATAACAAAAAAAAACATACATAAATAATGAAGCTACCACCGGTTCGGAACGCAGATTCTACCGAGAAGAACCGGCAAGAAACTCGATAGTTACTCTTTTAAAATATTGTAAATACAACACAGTTTATGATTACAAATGAATTCTGTACGAAATTCAGCATATACTAAGCCCACGCATCTTTATCGTCAAAATAAAGCAATACTGTAACTTGGTAACAATTACATGGACTATTGTTTACATATTACACAATTTTTAATGCAATGCACCACACACGTGTCGTCAACGAAACACGTGTCAGTGTTATATCTGTTTACCGACTTTCCATTAAGATGTTTTATTTATAAGTTACCATTAAAACCGCATGTTCATTAATTGATTGAATCGGACATAAAGACACGTTTTCTGTCGCCTATAATTCTCAAAAGTAATATAATAGCTTTTTCTTGCGTGTATGTAAATTTTGTTTTAAATATAATACGCTTATAAACAAAATAAAGACTTATCATCATTCAGATTAATGTACTATACAAATGATACTATAATTTTAAAATTGGATCTAAATCTGAAGAATCTGGGTGGTTGCGAAGTTTGCTTCGCACATAAAAAATTCGCTATCTATTTATTTTGTTAGTATACATATAAATATTAAGTAAATAATTCAGGGTAGATATCATTATGCTGAGATATGGTGTTATGTACTTATAATAAGCATTGAAATTGTAGTATAAGTGAAATGTGATAAAATAAAAAAGCATAGCCGAGATGGCTTAGTGGTTAGACCACCTCGTTCTCAACCAATGATCGCTGGTAATATCGGCTAATATCGCTGAGTTTTCAAGTGGTTTTGTGCTTTTGCTTTTAAATTCATCTTATGCTCAGAGATGAAGGAAAACATAGTAATATACATGTTACAAGTTTCTCCTAAAAAAATATCGCTATGTATATCCGCCAACCCGTAATGAAGCAGTATGGTGGAATAAGCTTAACTTAACCTTTTTAATAGGAGAGGTAGCCTAAGCCCAGCAGTGAGACATTTATTTTTTTACTTAATAGAATAATTTTGAAATTCATAGGATAAGAAATCTATAATAATAATTACTTTACCTTTTCATTATTTACCTTATTTTATGTTGTCTTTGTATTATTTTAATATATTTAATTTTATATTGTAAATAATTTACATGCTGTGACCATTTAAATTTGTTAGTTTTTAAATCAATAATTATTATTTTATTTGTATTACTTTTGATTAATTGAGTATAATTAATGTTGGCGAACAAAAACCAAACGGCAAAAGCATACAAAAATAATATATAATTGAAAGTTAAAATAAATTCCCGACAATGTATAAATTGAGACCACGTCAACGAGTCTCAACACGATACTTCTGCTGTATGTTATATATAGATATAGAAGTTTCTCAGATCCTTTCAACAACTAGCAAAGAGCTGATAACCGCAAAACGCCTAAACAGATTTTCATAAATTATAGCTAATAATAATCTCTATGACATAATCTTTCAAACATAAAAATCTGCATCAAAATTGGTCTACCTGTTAGCGAGCTACGATGCCACAAACAAACAGACACGTCAAACTTATAAAACCCCTATTTTCTGGTCGGGGGTTAAAAAGATTCAATGAAATAGTGCAACAAAATGACTGTCACAGATACCGCATGACGGCGAGCCGGGTGGCGCGGCTATATTTAGAATACATTAAACATGTTCCGGGCATCAATGGGAATACACAAACGTAATTACAATATAAATAAATGAATCACATTTCTGTTTGTGTTTTACTAACTTTTTATCGTAGCTTTTTTCTAATTTTCCAGGAATCATTGTATTAAAAGGTAGATGGGAATTATATTTGTTAGTTGAATTAACGTAAAACAACTCTGTAACAGTTACCTAGATCACTTTCTAAAAGCTGTGGCTGACAATAATTAAAGCACTAGTCAGAGGCGTAACTATACCATCTGAGACCAGCAAATTCTTTGGATGGGGCCTGCACGTAAAAATGGTCACGTTATAACTTAATTTTAATGAACCACTTAAGTAGCCCAAAACTAAAACAATTAATAATATTGTGTGCATTTAGATAAATATCTGATAAGTTTTATATTCAATAGCATAGATTTATACATATTTATAATTAAATAACGATTTACTTGAATAAGATTTTGATTAATAAAATTCTTTTAGGCCGGGGCCCTTTCGGATCAGGGGCCCGCGGCTTTTTGTCAGCCCTACCACCCTATAGTAACGCCACTGGCACTAGTAGTAAATTCCTTGAGATGTAAAGCTATGGCAAACAACTGATGTAAATCTTTATGAAAGTCTGAGAACAAAACTTATAAGTGCAATTCTTACAGTATACATGCAAAAGTTTGTGAGGATGCATGGATGATTGTCTTAGTAATTACCTTATACAACACATAGACTACATTTTATCGACATACCATACAGGTGAAGTTGCGGGTAAAAACTAGTCATTATAATTATATCATCGTATTAATATCCCGTTCTTTAAATTAATAAAAATAAAATTAAAACCCCGAAAAAGTTGCCGTTGAAACTTTGGGGTCCTGGGGCGATGAAGCAAAATTTCCATATATCGCCTCGTCGAAACTACAGGTGACCAAAGGGCTTGCTGCTGCCTAGGCCAGCATCAGTCTGGCCATTCAAAGAGATAAATGCCGCCAGTATTCTGGGCAGCTTGCTTCCCCGTGACATCGATAGTTACTTAGGTTTAATATAATTTCATATTATTAATTTCATCTTTATATTTTTAATAGAATTATTTGTTTATATTATAACCCGAAGCTGTGTATTGTGAACATTAAATTCGATTCAGCAATTTAACCATGAAAATGTTACAATCAGATGACAGCCAAAGACTTAAAATATAACACCTCTTTTGGCTTGGGGGTCAAACCTCGTTCACCACCGTGGCCGATTTGCAGGTAAGTCGTGAAATGGCTCCGAAGTAATCCAGTTAGCAGGAGGCCACAGTATTGCATTCATAGGACTTCTTTAAATATCCCTTGCAAAGATTCTCTACAACATTTTTAAAACGATTTTAACTCTTCATCCGATTGTGAATGTTTAAGACGGATTGACAAATTAATGTTAGTTGACTTTTTTTATATGTGATATTTTAATTTTTATCGTTCTGCGTTGTAATTTATGTTTGGTTATAATTATTAAAATAATCAATTAAATTAAATTGAATGATTTTATATTGTGTTTTATTGAAGTGGGCATCTAAATAAATTAATTAAAACATAAACAAGATTTTAATGATTAATGATGGAAAACGGAAAAGCGTAAATAACTGGTATATCGAAGTGTGTCGTCGTTCTTTATTTTTATCAAAATTATTTCATTAGTAGGCGAGAATTACATTTGTAAGTTTTACTCTCGTAACTCGTAAGTGATATGAAACAACTCTGTAACCTGGTAACCGCTACCTAGACTTATGAAAGCTGCGAGTCTGTCAAAAATAAGGCACTGACAATAAATTGTTACAAGTGTAAAGCAACGTCAAACAACGTCTGTAAATCATTATGAAAGTCGATAGCAAAACTTATAACTTAATTCTCGCCGTATACCTAGATTTCATCTAAAATCTAATAGAAAGACAGCAGTTTTATTTTATATAAATCATAAAACATTTTAAAATCTTGTCGCATATTACCGAACATTAAATATTAAAGTAAATTAATTTGTTTGTTTGATCAGTTTCACGCCTCCATATTTCAATCAACTGTCTTGTTTGGCTAATGGATTTATAACAGTGACGTATATAAAGTTAAACAAAATATTTTCTTGTTTAATCGAATTCACTCGCGTCTCGTAAAATTGGCTTAAATATTTTTGAGTAAAATAGGCACCAAGTTTCCTGAAAAGGCATATACATTCACACGTTTGTATAAATTAACACTTTAATTAAAAAAAATCTATAGGTCTTCAATTCAATTCAATTCTTTGGTTTAGTTGAGCGAATTAGGGTTGCCAGCTTTTTTTGCGATCTAAAAGAATGAGCGATAAAACTTAAAAAACGGAATTTCAAATTTTAACGCGTGACAATTAAAAATCATAGAATTTTTAATTCAATTTCGTTGGTGTTGGTGTTGCCGAACGCGGGTATTATTATTGGTTAATACTAATAATAATATAATACCCGCGTTAATTAGGGCTATATTAACATTACTCAACTGTATTTTAAATTTATCAATAAAGTCTACCACTGTTTCGGATAATATTAACTTCAGACCTGAGAAGAATCCGCGAAAGAACCGGGGTTTTTTTTAATTTTTTTTTAACAAAGCAAAGGTTGGTTACAAAATATAAAACGTATTAAGACAGTCTGAAAGCCTTATTCCCATGACACAACGAAATCTTAAATATTATATTAACCTCTAACACAAATGTTTCTTGACACCTGATTTGTACAGAAATAATGATTTGTAAATATTTAAATTCCTCTTTTTTGTATATATTTGTTGTATCTGTGGTAAATACAAAAAGGCGGGAAAACGCGCGCTCGAGGATGTCAGTTGTTTTGTGCCGAAGTAAATGTGTGGATATATATTTTTCTTGGTTTCATTTCAATAATAGTTAAAACACTACAATTTGGCGACGAGTTAGTAATCTACGCATGATTAGGAAGAATAAAGTGTAGTGAAGTACAATTAATATGGCTACTAGCGCAAACATAATGTTCGGTGGCACACTAACTTTCGACCACAGCACACAGGAATGGAGCATATTTATCAGTCGTTTTAAACAATTTTGCACTGCTAATAATATAAACGATGACAACGATAAAGCTGGCGTTAGACGACGAGCTCTGTTATTAACTTGCTTGGTAGAAGACACATATCGCGTCGCGAAGGATTTGGTTTTTCCCGCCAACTTAGAAAACATCGAATTGAAAACCTTATTGCAAAAGTTGGATGAACATTTTATTTCAAAGAAGAGTACTTTTGCTGAGAGATATTTGTTTTACAAAGCAGAACAACGAGCCGGCGAGGAACTTACAGAATGGGCAGCGCGTGTACGAAGCCTAGCACAACATTGTGAATTTAAAACGGAATTAGATACGGCTTTACGAGATAGATTCGTTTTAGGATTGGAAAATGTGAAGGAAAAAGAAAAATTATTTTCGGAAAATATTAACGAGTTAACATTCAATAAAGCTTTGGAATTAGCTACGAGTGTTCATTGTGCGAGACTAGCGCTGCAGAACGCGCGAGGTGAAGTATCAAGTGCGGAGGACAGGGCGCTGCGCGGCACCAACGCGGGCGCGGTGTTCGCTGTGCGTACCCGCGCATTTACTTCTAACCGAAATGGATCAGCTGATGTGAAAAAGTTTTGTGCAGTGTGTGGTTATAAAAATCACACGAAAGATCAGTGCCGTTACGTGAATTATGTTTGTCGTAAATGTAATGTATCAGGACATTTGCAGCGTATGTGTAAATTTAATAATATTAAGAATAATTTTATTGAAATAGCGGACGATGACATCATAAAAGGTAATTCTAATTGTTTTAATATTAAATGTATTGATGGTGCACCGATGCAAGAAAGTATTTTAATCGGTAGCGTGAATATTCTATGTGAAATAGACAGCGGCAGTGCTGTCTCGGTATTACCGGGCCATATTTATGAGCGTTTTTTTTCAAAGGAGTATGAATTGCAATTGTGTGATGTTGTATTAAATTGTTATAATGGAAGTAAAATGAAACCATTAGGATTTATTAGTGTACAAATTTCATATGAAGGGCAAAGAAAAATAATTAAATTGTATATTATTTCTTCTAATGTAAAACAACCAGTTCTCTTAGGTCGGGATTTTATTTGCAGTTTTAATTTACAATTATGTAGTACTGTGAATTGTAATAATATTGTATCAAATGATTTAAGTAATGAAATGTTTGTAAGATACTCAAAATTATTTTCTGATGAATTAGGTGCTTTTAATAGATTTAAAATAACATTAAAAATAAAACCGGGCTCACAATTAAAATTTTTTAAGCCCAGACCAGTTCCTTTAGCTTTAAAACCAAAAGTAGAAGCGGAATTACAACGATTATTAGGACTAGGAATTTTAGAAAAAATAGATTATTCAGATTTTGCTACACCAATAGTACCAGTATTACGGCCAGATGGTAATATTAGAATTTGTGGTGATTTCTCAGTAACCCTTAATAAGGTGTTATATATGGATAATTATCCCTTACCAAGAATTGAAGATCTTTTTTCCAGACTTCATGGGGGAGTAGAATTTTCTAAACTTGACCTTTCAAGGGCTTACAATCAATTAATTTTGGATGACTCAAAAAGCTTAACATGCATAAATACGCATAAAGGTTTATTCCGTTTTAATAGACTTGTTTTTGGTTTGGCAAACGCTCCTTTCATTTTTCAAAGAACTATGGAACAATTATTGGCAGGCATAAAAGGCACATGTATATTTTTAGACGACATCCTTATAACAGGGCCAACAAGATCAATTCATTTAGAAAGATTAGAATTAGTTTTAAAAAGATTAGAAGATGCAGGACTACGTTTGAAACAAGATAAGTGTGAGTTTTTCAAATCATCGGTAGAATATTTAGGGTTTGTTATAGATAAAAATGGACTACATAAATCGCAGAAAAAAATTGAAGCTATATTAAATGCAAATAATCCAAAGAACGTGAGCGAATTAAAGTCGTTTTTAGGAATGGTTAATTATTATCGGTGTTTTGTTCCTAATACATCAAGTGTGTTAAGTCCTTTACATGTATTACTAAAAAAAGGAGAGAAGTGGAATTGGGGTGAAGAGCAAAATAAGGCATTTATAAAAATTAAACAGGAGCTCATGTCAGATAGGGTACTAGCTCATTACAACCCTGATCTCCCCACGATAGTGACAGCCGATGCGGGGCCCACCGGACTCGGCGCGGTGTTAGCTCAGCAGCAGCCGGACGGAACGGAGCGCGTAGTCGCTTATGCGTCGCGTTCGTTATCGAAGGCGGAATGTAATTATGCACAAATACAAAAGGAAGCGACATCTATAGTATTTGCAATAAAAAAATTTCATCATTATTTATATGGGCGTACGGTACCTTTTACATTGCGCACCGACCATAAACCACTGTTATCTATTTTAGGTTCTAAAAAAGGTATTCCAGAGTTAGCTGCAAATAGATTACAGCGGTATGCATTATTTTTGTCGGCATATAATTTTAATATTCAATATGTCAAAGGTGAAAATAATGTCGCGGATTTTTTATCTCGGTCGATATCGATAGACGATGTTACAGGTTCGGTAATGGATGACATAGATCGTTCAGCTTTTGTTAATTTCATTACGGACTCGGTGTTAAAACCTATAACTGTTAATGATATACGCGTTGAAACCGAGCGTGATGAGTTATTGGATAAAATAATTGGATATATTAAAAATGGTTGGCCACCCAAAGTCACAGAGGAAAAATTGAAACCATATTTTTTTTGTCGTTCAGAACTATCTCTGGAAGATGGTTGTATTTTGCGAGGGCATAAAGTAGTTATTCCAAGAATTTTTCGTGAACAGTTGTTAAATGAATTACACTCCTCACACTTTGGAGTAGTAAAAACTAAAACAGAAGCAAGAGCTCGTATGTGGTGGCCCGATATAGATCGTCATATCGAAGAAAAAATAGGTTCATGCAACATTTGCGCTACGTTTCGGAACGCACCGCCGCGCGCACCACTAGCTCCCTGGCCTTACCCGAAACATGCGTGGGAGCGAATTCATCTCGATATGTTTTCGGTGGAAGGTAAAAATTTTCTTATAGCGATAGACGCTCATTCTAAATGGATAGAATGTTTTTTCATGTCTAGTACAGACAGTGAAGCGGTCATATTAAAATTGTGTGAAATGTTTAGTAGATTCGGCTTAGTACGTACTATTGTTACCGATAATGCTACCAATTTTTCCTCAATACAATTTAATGATTTTTGTCGATATAATAATATAGAACATCTCACAATTGCACCATATCATCCAGCTTCTAATGGACAGGCGGAAAATACAGTAAAAACGATTAAAAGAAACGTTAAAATAATTTTAAAAAGTGATAATAATCCAAAATCTATTAATAAGAAGTTGTTAAAATTTTTATTTGATTATAGAAATTCAAAACATTGCACGACAGGGTATTCACCTGCCGAATTGTTTCTAGGGCGTAAATTAGTTAGTCGATTAGACTATTTGCGTTCCTTGGGTTGTATTAAAAAGCCAATTATTGAATCATCTTCTTTGATGTCGTCGTGTGCTAAAAAAAAAAGGTAGGTTCTAAAAAGATATCACAATGTAAACAATACGGTGGTTTCCGGAAATTATTATTTAAAATAGGTGACATAGTGTTATTAAGACATTTTTATAAGAATGGTGCAAAGTATTATTGGAAGATAGGGAGAGTACATAAAAAAGTGGGGAATAGGCTATTTATAGTTCATGTTCCTGAATTGAATGTATACGTTAAAAAACACGTAGATCAATTATTGCACTATAAAGGCACAACCGTGCCACCTACGCCGGACGACACCGTGGGAGATTTCGTAACATATAATAAATCCATGTCATCGCAGCCACAAAAAATTATTGAATCTGGTGAAGTCTCGGAGTTCAGTCAACCGTCGACGGTACCTTCCAAAGTGGTTGATGTCGATTCACCAACAGAATCACATTCTTCTTCAGTGGAACCTAACGTTTGTTTGGAGGAGGAGGAAGCAGAGTCTAATGAAGGTTACGAATCGGCGGCGTCAACCACATCGTGTGATGAACAGACTGAGCAAGTACAAATAAATAACGATGATGATGAGAGGCCTAATCCTGAAGAAGATACACAAAATGTGCGGCGGTATCCTATACGTAAAACGAGGAATCCCAAATGTACTTACAGACTATAAGGATTATTTTATTATTTTTGTAATTTTCATTCTCTTGGTTTTGTTTTGTTATATTTATTTTATTTTCAAATAAGGGTGGAAGGAATGTTGTATCTGTGGTAAATACAAAAAGGCGGGAAAACGCGCGCTCGAAGATGTCAGTTGTTTTGTGAATTGTTGTTTTGTTTTTTTTTTTTTTTTTGAATCCGCGAAAGAACCGGGGTTTTTTTTAATTTTTTTTTAACAAAGCAAAGGTTGGTTACAAAATATAAAACGTATTAAGACAGTCTGAAAGCCTTATTCCCATGACACAACGAAATCTTAAATATTATATTAACCTCTAACACAAATGTTTCTTGACACCTGATTTGTACAGAAATAATGATTTGTAAATATTTAAATTCCTCTTTTTTGTATATATTATATAATAAACGTAATCTACACTAATATTATAAAGCTGAAGAGTTTATTTGTTTGAGCGCTAATCTTAAGACTACTGGTGCGAATTGAAAAAATCTTTTTGTGTTAGATAGTTAATTATATAAAATAACTAGCTGTGCCCGCGACTTCGTTCGCGTGGATTACAGATTGCTTGGCATGTCTCCTGCAAAGCAAGGTTAAAATAGTCTGCGGTGCTGCTCAAGAAAGGAGCTTCTTACTTTAGATTTGGGAACTTTCTGGTTGTATTTATAAGCAGACTCTAACTCAGATACGGTATTCCTCCACGGTTTTCACTATAAATGTTGAAGAAAAGTGTTTTGTGCTAGTCTTTAAAATTTCGACTGTATAACAGTATGTTCCTGCCGAGGTTCTCCTTGTATTATATATCGGGTGACTTTTTTAACTGGGCTTGATAGGCCATATCCGGAACTTTAAGGAATCGCGAAAAATACTTAAAGGAGTCGTGTCCGATTTTGAGAAATCTAAAACTGCATCATAAGTTTTTTTGATTTCATGATTCTCCTGGCCAGGAATTGAACCCACTAATTAAAAAAAAAAGAATACATTCTGTATTATTGCATCATCTACCTAATAGTGTCACTTGTAAGAATCAACTTTTGGAAAGTAATATAAGAGACAAATTAAAGGAAAAGATTTATTTTTTAACAAAATAACATTAAATCTATACATAAATTAGAAGTAATCGATTCTATATATATCAAATATACATAATTAAATCATGGCTGTCGGTAAGTTTAGAAAAAAAGTCTGCACCTACTAAAGTAAGGAAGAGTGTAAAGAATACAATCAAAAATATATAAAATGAATAACTCACAGTAACTTCTTTTATGTTTGTCTATTTTTTCTACGTGAGCTATACAAAGTTGATAGAATGTGACGTTTGTTTTGGTACCCGTCACCTAATCCGTTACCTAAGTAGGTTTAGATAATTCCTAAAAAGATGAATCAATTTATTGAAAATCTACATTTCACTGGACTCGGCTATTGTACTCACCCGCTATTAGCGTTACAATATCCCGTTATAGTTTTAAAATTTCACTTTTAGGTATGATCGTTTTTTTGAAGAATTATAAAAGATTTAATTAATGTATGAATTTGATAGTATTTTGTAAAAAAATTGCCCTTTCTTTTTGTTGCAGTTAACTATATACTAATACCTCTCTGAAGTTGATGTGACAGTATCAGATGATACAATCATACAGAATGTTAATTTTTTCCAAAATCAACGTGTTCGTTTCTGGCTAGGAGAACTTATTTTTCAAAAAACTAATGATATAGTTTTAGTTTTTATTAAAATCGTCTTTGTTACTCCTTTAATTGTTTTTCGCTTATAGTTTCGGATTCGGTCTATCATATCCAGTTAAGAAATTATCCAGTAAATATAATATTTTCCCAATTATTATATTTATATAATATAGATATATCTTCCCTATTTGAATTAGATGTTGTTCACTATTTCATTGGTTTCAATTTTGTTCCTTATTACATTAGCTTTCTGTTCAGTGAAAGTTTCGTCAAAATCGGTCCAGCTGTTTTAGATATTAGCCGTAACAAACTGAGTGACAGATAGACGGACAAAAATTTTAAAGTTATTAATTTTGTTGTCAGTACCGTGTATACTTTCATATGCATTTATTTAAAATTACAAACGGACACATCAATTATATTTGGACGCTGATAAGCAATACTGTGTCAAGCCACACGGACTTCGTTTTGAGAAAATGGCGTCTAAAGATGTCAAACCTATTCTTAATAAATTAGTTTGAACACCTATATATTCATCTTTTTTTTCTATTTCGATAAAAAATATATTGAATCAAAAGCAGATAGATTTATTTAATATGTTATATAATAATAAGTTTTTAAATATTTGAGATTATTTTATAAATTGCAAAATATGGAACGCACCTGAAATACGAAACATTGAGTTAAGAAACTTTTTCCATACTTATTTAGTTTAGATGACTTGAAATTTGTTTGGATAATGTTAAATAGGTGACGTAGTATCAATATACATCAATATCTTAAAATTTGACTTTTTGTGGGTTGACACATAATTGCTTATCAGCATCCATTTATATGTATAGATGTATAAAATCAGAAATTGTTCATTATTTTATTGGTTTCTACAATATTTTGTTATCGCGATTACGCAATAACAAAATATTAAGAGAATTATCTCTTTTTTACTTATTCATTAAAATAAATATATTTTTTTTAATAAAAGTAGCTTAAGTTAATCCTTATAATTTTAGCTAGGTATAGGGGCTGAGCATTAATCAAGTAATGTTTTAAGAACTTTTTAGACTTTGTGATATTTCGTAATTTTTTTTTCCATCCCCTTTCCCTCCTCTGGGCCTTACGTGATTAATGGACATCCCCTAACTGCAAGTAAAAGTCCCATCAAATTTGATTCATCTGTTTCAGAGATTAGTTGTAGGAAACAGACTAACAGACAAAAAATTAAAAAATTGGATTTTTGATGTAAGTACTGTAAATACTTTCATGCATTTAGTGAAAATTACAAAATAATGTTCGATGTGAACTCTTAAATTTACATAACTTTTTTATTTATGAACCGATTGAAATGAAACAATCACTAAATGTTAAGTGAAGCTTACTGCAATATATTTATGAAAACCACATCTAAATCGGATAAGCCGTTTCTGAGATTAGCGGACACAAACTCACAGATAAACAGACAAATATCTAACAAATTATTGTTTTGGGTTCTATTGCGTAGATAAAGACCTCCAATAATATTTTTTTTATATATCTGTCATGTACAGACAGCGACCCGTTAGATTTTTTTTGTACGTATCGATTAAAAATATCTAAAATAGATGTCACTCCTTATAACATTTGCTAACTGCAAGTAAAAGTACCATCAAAATTGGTTCAGCCGTTTTAAAGATTAGTCGGAACAAACAGATAGACAGACAAAAATTTAAAATGTATTTTTTGATATAAGTACTGTATATACTTTCATGCATTTAGTGAAAAGTACAAAATAATGTTCGAAGTGAACCCTTAAATTGACATAACTTTTTTATTTATGAACCGATGAACCGACATGAAACAAACCCTAAATGTTAAGTGAAGCTTACCACAATATATTAGTGAAAACCGCATCTAAATCGGATAAGCCGTTTCTGAGATTAGCGTGCACAAACGCACAGATAAACAGACAAACAGACAAACAGACAAACAGACAAACAGATAAGAATTTTAAAAATGTTTGTTTTGGGTTCTATTGCGTTGGTAAAGGCCCCCAGTAAGATTTTTTTTCATATATCTTCCATGTACAGACAGCGACCCGCTAGAATTTTATTCTTAGTATTGATTATTTATTTCCTTAGTATCTACACCACCTACCTACATATCGATACCTCCCACGTAAGTTATTGTAAGCCACAAAATTGCCGTTAGCGTTTTTACTGAATACTACACGAATTTGCATTGCTTAATGCATTCAAAGTGAAAAAATACCAAAAATCTTTTTTTTTTCAAGGAAAGTTACAACAAAATACGCCTGGAAAAAGGCGTATTTTGTTGTAACTTTCAAACTAAAACGGATTAAAAGTGCTCTACTGTAAAATTGTAATTTTGGGGTTACAACAAGTTACGTGGGAGGTATCGATATGTATTATAACTTTTGTTCCCCATATCACCTCGGATGTCTGGAAGAGATCGCTTTAAAGCGATAAGACCGCCAATTGTACTTTCATTGTTTGCGTCTATTTTACAATTACATATGTTATCATTTGTGTGTGCATGTACAATAAAGAGTTAAAATAATAATAATAAATAATTTATCAAGGAAGGCTATAGATATTACATCACGCTACGACTTATAGGATACAAACCATAAACGCGAGTGAAACCACAAGGGACAGCTAGTATCTTATAATAATAAAGCCATTTAGTAATGGCCGACATCACCACACATAGTAATCGACCTATTAACAGATACTAAACCTTTTATAGCTTCACCAGATGCACGGACAGACTTGACGTTTCAGTGTATATTGACGTTATGTAAATTTTCTTTATAGCCATTTGATGATCTTTTGTTTAAAATTCTATCAAATAGATACTAATAATATTTTAAGTATGCTTTTGTAATGAATTGAATGACTTTTAAAATGTTTGGAAACCACGGTGTTGAGTTTTAAATATATTTTTGTGGTGCCTACGGCATTGTAACTCACGAGATCTAGGTAATTACAATGTTTTTTTACATCATAGAACTTTTATTGTTTGAGAGATTGTTGAACCGAAATGGATCTTTAGAAAATACCTAAGATTCGTGACACATAAGTAATCGTTTTGGTTTAATTTTTTTTTTAATTTTTTCGTCATAATAATAAGTATTTCAGGAACGTCATATTCATGTTTTTTATCTATTTTTAAGTCGACTTTGTCAATTTGACGATGCCCCCTAGTAATTCCTGCTACATAATTGAACCTAAATTTAAACAAATACTTAAATAACCACTTTTATTATTTGGTGAAGAAACATTACCCGAGTGACATATTCGTATTGTTGAAATAGAAAATATACGAGATTTTAATCATTAGTTCGTTTATTTATTTATTACGCATTAATTTATTCGTGCATGAAATTATCATCGAAACTTAACTTTTCCTAAATTTTTGTTTATTTTATAAAATAAATACTGCTGAAATACATAAATAAAATATAATACGTAAATATAATCCTCTATTTAATACATATTTTAATTATTTCCGAAAACTGTTCGCTATCAGTATAAAAAGAATTAGTACTGAAATCTATACAAACAAATAAAATGGAAGTGTCCATCTGTAAATTCAAATTAACAGCTTTTAACTGAATACATATAAAATACATATACGATACTTACATCAAAACTACAGTTTTTTTTTTAAATTTTTGTCTATCTGTCCGTCTGTCTGTTTGTTCTAGCTATTCTCTGATACGGCTGAAACGATTTTGACGAAACTTTCACGCATATTTCACGAACTGTAAGGAGTACCTTAGGCAACTTTTAGTTTGAGCATTCTATTAATTTTAATTAATTAATAAAAAATACGGTTATAAAGTGAACAATATCCGATTCAAGTAGAGAAGGTAAACATTACATAAATAAATTATCCTCTAATTAACGCGAGTGAAGTCGCGGGGCACAGCTAGATAAAAATAAGAAAACTACCATTTACCTCCATCAATGTCTTCCCAGATCTGAACTTCCCCTTCATGGTTCAAGCCCTGGAGACACCTCGTGCAGAAGCTGTGAAGACAACCCAGTAGCCTCGGCTCCACCAGCTCCCGCCTACATATCCCACATTCCCAGTCCTTCAGCCTGATCTTCTCATAGATAGACGACCTGGCTAATGATATATTTTGACTAGCCGGTCTAGAGTTTTTACATTTTAATGGGCTATTACCAGCACTGATCGAGGAAGGTTCCAGAGATTTCCTTCTGTCTTGACGTTTACGCGAGAAGCTTCCGAAAATATAAAGAATACGGTCCACTTCCATTCTTTATTTTTTTATAGATACGCGATTATGGCCAATTCAATAAAAAAAAAGAAAAGTTTTTTTTGTATTTCTTTTTTTTCTTGTGTTGTTTTTGTATTTTATCTCTATACGATCTTATTTATCTAAACTATCTCATTTTTATTAGCGATTATTGTACATCTGTGTTTATATTTATAAAGCGCGTTATGGAATAATTCCGATATTTCCGATTTAGAAATAAACGTGGTGTCGAAACGGCTTCGTACGCTCGACTGAGCTGATCCGTTGACTCCTTCCATTTATACGTGTAGGAGGATAAGGGATACACAAATGTATTTTAGTCAAAACAATATATTCGTTTTGTTTCTCCAAAGAGACCTACTAAATTGTATATATTTTTTAAGTGTTACGCGATCGTCGATTCAATAATTTATATTAAATAAGTAACACTCAACTCAAGGGTGGTCTGTTTAAGGCCAATGGCGGGCATTTAGGCTCAAGAGAGTAACACTCTTCAATGGACTCAATAAAAATGACAGGGTTGTACAAATCACAAGTAATTAATGGTATCGTCGCGTCGTCTATATTAATATTATAATATTAAGAGGAAAACTTTAAAAATAACAGTTTCATTGTATTTCGTTACATTTTCATGTACATAAAATAATATACAGATAATATTGGTCAGTAGATTAAAAATCTAGTTGTAATGATGTAGAATAAACTAGATTTGACAAAAACTTGTATCGAATTAGCTTATTTTTTTTATGTATAGGTAAATATCTATCAAACGGACAGGCGGGCACTTAAATATTAAGTGACCATTTTCGATCACCTTTCGCAAGGTCACCTAGGTAATTGTTACAAAGTCTTTTTATGTCAATTACAAAAGTAAAACTTACAAATGTAAGTCTCGCCTTCGAAATAGTTTTATTTTAATGTAACGTTTTTATATACATATATGTACATTTTGTATGTATGAATGAACGTCAAAACTAATTATAAAACCTATTTCGAGAGTATTCATAAAATAAATGACATTCGACGGTGTCGCGATCAATTTACCGATATTTAAGGGATGGTACAGTGAATGATTATGACGGTCTATTTCGGTCGTTTCCTCATATCCCTTAAACTAAGGGTGACATTACTTAAGGTACGTGTGTTAAGTGCCTTCCGGTGTCTTATTAAAGCTATTTATATGTCATTGTGATTAGAATTGTTTCAAAATATAAATAGGTATATCTATGTTCCATTTCGTACAAACATATACTATAATCATTTAAATAATTATATCATTGATAATTAATTCAATATTTCGTAAAATGAATAGTATAAAACTAAGCTATTATCTAAAAGTCATATTTCAAAGATCGAACTAGAATCTTTTTACAATTCTATAAAAAATATTTTATTAATAATAACGATATGTCGATTAAATTACTTTTAAACTAAATAGTAATGACGTAATACATCTAAACTGTACTAATTTATTTAAGGAAACAAATATGATTTTAAAATTATTCATTTAATTACGGAGGTAATATCTTAATGTTTGTCAATATTCCGCGTGCAGTGTTGCATGAAATCTAATTGAAAGTGTTTAACGACGAGAAGCAGGACATAAACGTAAAAGGAGTTTTATGGTTTATTTCTGATTAGCTGTCCCCCGCGTTTTCACTCGTACAGCTCTTCTCCCACTAGCGGATCAGGGGCCTAAGAGGCTCAATCCTCGCCCTCTACTTCTCTATGCGTCCTCTTTCTCATCTATAAGTTCAAAACCTAATGGCCGATTACCAACACATAGTACGCTTTTAAGGATTTCAGGTTCGTCTTTACAAAGCCTATTCTACAAAGATTTGAACTGAGCCATGCCTGAATCTTGGATCCAATACTCGTCAAGCACCAAAAGCGTGTTTACAAAACAATCAAACATAATCTTTAGTTATATTATATACATGTCACTAATAACATAACATCTCTACTCTTAATAATAATAACTAGACTTCTGAAATACTAAGGTACATATATTAAGATGTAAAGCAAGGACAAAGCACTTATGTAAATCTTTATGAAAGTTTAAGAGCAAAACTTATAGTTTATTGTAAACGACCATTAATCGATAACTCTATTAATATAACTTGGTTGGCCCTCGAAGGCTGTAGGGCTATAATGGATAGCCAAGCTAAAGAGCTTTGTGTGCTATTCATAAGATTAAAGAAAGAAGATGTAACAACATTTTGTTTTAATTAATGATATATTAAGACATACCATTTTAATATATTCATAAATAAAAAATGGAAGTGAAAAATCTTTCAAAAGTAATAAATTAGTAAATACCATATTAACGACATTGCGAACACATCACTGAATCGATTAACAACAAATATTTTATATCCGAACGTTATTAAATAGGGCGCGAAGTGACCCACATTTTGGCGCGAAAATGAATGTCAGTGGCCCACAGATAATATAGACCAGTGCTATTTTTCGCGCGCGCGATTCACGCGTTCTCGCTGAGGACACGACGAAAACTAAATGTTAGATACAGTTTGTCGAGTGGGTAATGGAATTACCTTGGGATTTGAAACTGTTTCATTCAATGTTTAGATAATGGTGATTGGATCAAGGGTGATTCCGATGAGTCAATAAGATTTTTATATTTTTTAACGCAGTGTTAAAATATATAGTATCTTCCATAAAAATTTAATTACTCTGTAATCAAGAAATAATTTATTAGTACGAGGTTGTGAAAATTAATTTATCAAATGTAATAAAATTTTAGTGAATACAACGAATAAATTTCTGTTAATAATATAGATATAGATACTAGCTGCGCCTCGCGGTTTCGCTCTCTTTTACGGTTACTGTTTCGCCAAAAGCAAAAACAATTTCTCAAATCGGATCAATATTTTCAGAGAGAATATTTATAAGGGATAATCCCTTACATACAAGCTTACAAACAAATTTTACCTCTTAAACCGTATTAGTGTAAAAGGAGCAATTTAAAATAAACTATTTTTTTATAGCTATATTATTTATATTTTTTAATTAATGTATATATTTTTCATTTACCTGCGTTCTAAAATTAAATAAAAAAATTAAATATTTATGATTAGTACACTAGTATGAATTAAATGCATCTATACTTAATTGAATAAAAAAAGTATCACTATAAAAAATCACTCTGTAGCTATAAATTCGTAATACCTAAATCTAATTAAAGCATCCGCCGTCTCGTATTGATTATTTTGAAGCGTAAACTTCAATTATTTGTTTATATGCCCGGAATTGCGGTTTACACTATTCATTTGAATTAGACTTTTAGGAGATGTGGTTATTTATGAGAGTTCATTTTAATGAACTAACACACTGTAACGTTCGTAAAAAAACTTTCATACAGCCGAACATAAAACCTCAACCTTTTTCGGACTCAGTTAGAAACCAAAGACTAAAGACTAATACTTGCTTATATTTTTAACCCCCTAATATACTTATTAGTTAAAGAGCTACGGTACCTCAGACAGACGTTATGGTATCGTCTGTCTGTCTACGCTACCTGCGTAGCTCTTTAACGAATAGACCGATTTTGAGGGCTTTTTTTGTTTGAAAGCTGATGTAATCAGGATGGTTCTTAGCTATTGTTAAGTTATCTCTGAGGTTCTAGTTACTAGTTTACTTGTAATTTTGAATATATTTGTGAAAGTAAAGACGAGCGATCAATCTTAGAGAGAGGGTGGGTGCGTACTGTCGATATATAATAAGAACTGATCAACGAGGTACCATAGACATAATACAGTATTATTAACTTTTATGATATATTCCTAACAACTGTAACTCATGAAGATGTGTTTAGACGCTTAAAGGGTGTCAGTTTCTTTATTATTATTTAAGAATTAAATAACATTAACATTATTTAAAATAATTTACTGTGGCAACTCGTGTATGAACCAGCTGAACCCGAGAAGTTGCTAATATGGCTGCGTCGCACGCTGTCGTAACCCTAATCCCTTCCCATATCCTTTTACCTTTACATTATTGCGTATTCCCCTTCATACTTCATTATTTTAACGCTGTAACGCATTCGTCTCTCGTCTGGTGCTGCCATGCTGCTGATCAATTAACATCCGTTTTGTACGTTTGCCTGAAATTTTTATAAAAAATTGGTGCATTTTAAATCGGATATATGTACTATATTCTTTTTAAATATTTTTGTAAAGGAAGCAAAAGAGGCAACAAAGTATAATGCAAAGTTTAATTCGACCGTTTTTATTATTTGTTGAAGCGGCAATTAAAATATATACACGCTCAGCGAAAATTCGCTCTACATTACGGTTCATAAGATACAGTCCACTGACGGAAAGATAAACAGACAGACGGACGCTGACGGTGACTTAGTATATATACATTTTACAAAAATATATGTCGTTAGGGGTTGTTGCCACCAAATCCCTCCCTAAATATAATGGTTAGGGGTTTAACTTTTTGGTAGTTACTCTTACTAACTATGACAAACACCTAGAAAAAATATCCTCCCAAAAGTCTTGTCGCTGGGCCCGATTCCATGTGCTTAACCGGCTATACTCTTTAACAACATTTAATCCGTAGCAATTGAAATAAAATGGTTTTGGCTAACATTTGAATTCGCAAAGATCAGTTACGCATTTCTAACTTTCGCAACAATACTTAGTTTAACAGCGTACACGTAAATATATACAAATATATTCTAAGCATTTTTAATAATATAATAATTAGATTGATATTATTTCACAAATGTTAAAGATACTAGCTACTTTTAATGTTTTAATAAGTGACGTTTCATAAACCACCAAATCCTGCGAAACCGAACGCAACTGTCAGTGCAATGATCTGTAGTGACAGTGACGTTGTCAACAAACATGGTCATGGCGATTGACTCGAACTGATTTCACTACAAAACTACGTTATTTTCTAGTGTGGGTGTCCCAAGTAGTGGGAATGTTTATATTTATAATGAACTCATATTTAAATTATGTCAGTACTACAAATATCAGTGTAGTGTAGACAGTGTCGTAGTACCGTATGTTTTTGTGACGATATGTTGAATGTTCATAAATTATGGCTATTTTCAAGTCTCTGTGTCATTGTTATTGTAGTCCTATATTTCCAGTCAGAAATAGCACGGCTAGAGGAAGCTTATCGGAAACTAGGTCAGTATAAAAAAATGTATTAACCGTAGCATGTTATAGAGAAATCGGCGTCTTAAAAAAAAACTATTTTCTTTCCAGAGTACAAACTAGTGCAATCGCATTCGGAACCACGTCAATTTTTTCCAAAGGACGGATTAAAAGATGACGACGATTTAGTCGTAATATATAATAGAGTACCTAAGACGGGATCCACGAGTTTCGTCGGAGTAGCGTACGATTTGTGTAAGAAGAATCATTTTAAAGTTCTGCATATCAATATAACTGCTAATATGCACGTCATGTCGCTTAGCAACCAGTACAAGTTCGCTCAGAATGTAACCAAGTGGCAAGAGATGAAGCCAGCCCTCTACCATGGCCATATGGCATTTCTTAATTTCGAGAGGTAAGATTCTATATTTAGCACCATTAGTAGAATCATAATTCTTTCTTAATAGATTTTTAGAAGGACTGGTATCACGATGAAATGTTTGTTTATTGCATTATATTGTTATATACATGCTTGCTTCTATGTATTTACTTCAATTCTTGACCTCCTTGATTGCTTTGGTATGTCTATATGTAATCATATACCTTAACTAAATAATAATATTTATCCTCATAAAATACATATCTTTAATTCAATAATGATTAAAGTATGTATTATTTATATTCTTAGACTGGCTTACCTATGTCTTATAGTTCAATTGAATTATTTATAACATGTGTATTGATAAGCATCTATATAAGTAACTGGAAAATTTCCAATTTTATTTAATGAAAATTCCTTTTGTATGAAATCAATATTAATGACAAATGATAACATAAATTCAACTTTTATGTAAGAAAGATTAAATAAAAGGATTAATTCAAATTTGAGTAATATTTCTCATCTAAAATTAATTTAAAAAATTTCAAGAACAGAAGCAATGGAGCTTTTCAATCTTTGTTATTGTAAGAAGATCTCAGTAAAATCAAAAATAAATTATGTTTTCTAAAAATCGGGTTATTATTTACTGTAAAAGAGTTTACAACATTATGTTATATTTCGATGTTATATTTGATCTTGAATGATAAAAATAAGTATCAATAAAGGGATACATGACATATTTTATGAATGGTCCAAGTACAGCCTTTATTGCTGATAAGATTTTACTCACAACTAATAAAAGAGATAAGAGATTAGATAAAGATTTATTACATGCAGATATATATTTATGTTTGTGGTAAATAAATAACATCAAAAATAACCAACTTTAAAAGCAAATTATGCAATTTTGTTTACACAATTGACATATGTACTTATACCAATTATTTTGATTTTAAAATCAAATTCAAAATTCTACCAGACCAATCTGAACATATATACGAATTTTCAAAATCAGTTAAGAAATTACAGAGTTCTGAAGTTACAAATATTAAAAAAATATAAACTGTGTATTGAGAACCTTCACATTTTTTAAGTTTCTTGAAAAGTTCCTAGTAAGAAGATCAGAAGTTACAAGAAAACTAAGTAGGAATTGATATTATTATTAATCTTATAACCCTACTACTAAAGGTCGGGTATTTTGTTACATTTTTCCCAACAGAATAATTTTGTCACCCCATTGACCTTTATGACAGCATTTATTACTGATGTAATTGATTTTAATTTATTGATATGACTGTCTATTTTAAATGTTTATAAATCACTAGACTGACAGGACTCAAATTTTAGTAAAGTTTTGGTTAGTTTTAGATATATGTCCTTTTGTCTACAATGCACTATATTACTGTAGGTACTCATAGATAGATATTTTGTTATGGTATGAATAGTGCAACAATTAGTTTTGCTCTCAGACATTCATAAAGATTTACATAAGTTATTTCTCATTGGTTGACACAATGAAATTACTGTGAGTGCATTAATTTTGACATACACAGCTTTCATAACTATGTATAAAGTATCTGTTATTAGGTTACAGAGTTGTTTTATATAACTCCCGAGACTGAAACTTACAAAAGTAAGTCTTGTTTAAGATTTACTTGTTTATCATTGCTTTTACACCTGAAGAAATTTACCATTAGCGAGCCATTTATTGCCTTTCACAGCTTATGTACGGTTACTTAGATAAATAAGAGTTAAACTTACAAATGTAATTCTCGCCTAAAGGTATAAAAATTTACATTTGATAAAAATACAAGTATGGAATTTAACAGAATATTTTGTGATATAATATTTATTAATACAAATTAATGAGATTATATGGATGTTGTAAGCCATAAAACCCCCAAAAATTTTCATTTGGTGGTATTGATTTATTCTGGTAATCATATATTTAACATTATACAAAAATCTTTCAAGTTTTCTATATTAATATTATGAAGAGGAAATATTTGATTGTTTGTTTGTTGGATAGCTCATTTATTTAGGAATATTATATTGCATCGCGCTACGGCTCATATGAACAGAGCAGTAACCATAAACGCGAGGAAAACCTCGAGGGGCGAGCTAGTCTTAACTGTAAAAAAATATGCATAAGCCGAACATAGAACCTCCTCCTTTTTCCAAGTCGGTTAAAAATAATTTGTAAAAAAAAACCTGTTTTAAAAAATTCATCTTGTTTCAGATTGGGAACAACATCGAAACCAATATTTATAAATCTAATAAGGAAGCCTTTAGATAGACTAGTGTCATATTACTATTTCCTAAGACATGGCGACAACTTCCGTCCACATCTTGTGCGGAAAAAACACGGTGACAAAATGGTATATAATAAAAAAATATTCTTTTACTTGTACTACTGTTCATACTAATACAATAAATGGAAAAACATTAAATGCTGAAACCTTTAGAATCGGCACTTCTTAATTCCTTACATGAACTTATTTTTCAAAATCATCTCATAAAAAAGTAAAGTAACAGTCTGGAAATGTCCCATTGCTGCGCAAAGGTCTCCTTTCCTATTAATGAGATGGTTTAGCTTCCATGCTCCACCACGCTGCTCCATTGCGGATTAGCAGATATACATGTGTCAGAATATCTCCTACCATATTATGCAAGTTCCCGATGTTTTACTTCACCGCCGAGCCCGAGATAAATTTAAACAAATTTAGCACTTGAAGGGTCAGTGGTGCTAGCCCAGGTTCGAACCCGCGATCATCGGTTAAATTCGACGTGTTCTAACCACTAGGCCAGCTTGGCTCATATTTAATTTTATTATAAATTATTTTATTATTTACTAGCTTATCTAGCTAACACCATATGATTCCTATTCCTTTATTAGCCGATCCAAACGAAATTAATTTTTCTCCATAATATATATTTTTATTAATTATTCTGCTATTCGGAGCAGAACTAAACACAACAATCAAAGATCATAAAAATCAGCTGGTCTTAAGTTAGAAATGCTGTAACTAACCCGACTTTATATGTATGGATTTTCTATTATTTGCAGACATTTGACGAATGTGTGGAAAAGGGGCAGCCGGACTGTGACCCTAACAACATGTGGCTGCAGGTACCATTTTTCTGTGGTCACGCTGCTGAGTGCTGGTAATACAACAGTTTTTATTTAAGCATAAAACTTGTATTAATATATTTGTTATGGGCAAAGTGATTAATTCTGCATTATTCATATTGCCCGGAGCATTATGAATAATGCCCATTATTCACTTTGCCTAAACCGTATTAATATCGTAATTTATATTAAGTGTATGATTAAGAAATAATAATATTCTTTATTTTATTAAAATTATCACAATTAAAAAATATATATTAATGACTTAAATAAATAATTTTCATCACATGTAAATTTTCGAAATAATATATTTTTATATATTATGGTATCATACATTACTAAATTGGTATTTACTAATTTCGCTCATTGGTTGAAGTTTACCCGTAACAGTTATTGAAACCGTTTTCAAAACTTTTTTACTAAATAATAATATTAAGTCACCAATAGCAACAAAAACATTTCTTTAAAGGACTGAACTGTTTTCTTTAACCTATTTACTATATGTAAATAGGCAAAATAAAACAGTTCAGTCATATATATGTTATCTATTCCTTTAGGAAACCGGGTAGTTCATGGGCATTACAGCAAGCAAAACACAACCTCGTCAACCACTACTTGGTAGTGGGAGTTACCGAGGAAATGTTAGACTTCATATCAGTGCTCGAAGCAAGCTTACCAAGACTATTCAAAGGAGCCACAGAGCACTATTTAAACAGTAACAAGTCACATTTAAGACAAACTAGCTCAAAAATCGACCCATCACAGAGAACTATAGAAAAAATCCAACAATCTACGATATGGAAAATGGAGAATGAGTTATATGAGTTCGCGTTGGAACATTTTAAATTTCTAAAGAAGAAGATATTAATGAGAGAAACGAACAGTATAGCACAAATTTTCTTCTACGAGAAGATACGACCAAAATGAAACGTTTTTAGTTAATAGTTGAATATTCCTTGTACAGTAGACACGGTAGAATTTCTATGTGGTAGACAAACATTCCATTTCGAATCTAAGAATCTTATTTATTAACTAGTTGATTAGTTAACTATTATTAATTGTTTGTATATTTTGATTATATAACTGGGAAGTTAAAAGACATTTTACGGTTGTTTGATATGAAGTTAGCGGGATGTCATTTTATGTATTTAATTTCCAGAGTTTCCTAATCCTATTTTTATTTAGAGAATATCTTCGTTGTATATTATTCGATATTTATTAAAGAGACATTTTTAATGCGATTTCATATAATAATGATGGTTGTAGAGTTTAAGTATGGAGATAGCATATCAACATATTATTTTGATTTGATTTCACTGATGAGTTTTTAATTTTATTCTTATAGACGAAAAATATTTGTTCTTCTGGAGAACACTTGAAAGTTTTCTTTGTAATTTAAATATATTTGCATAAACATTTTTATTATTAAAGGTTTTTTTTTTGGTTTTCATCAAAAATCGCTTTATAAGGAAATAGAGGAAAAAATTATGTAGAAAGGAAATTGTTAAATTCTTTTGTTTAATAAATTGAATGATGGCCATAGATTTTTTAAAGTTTATGTATGCACTAACAATATTTTTATAATTATAAATATTGTTACAGAAAGTAACAAAAACCTTTTATTACAAACATAAAAAAAAACTTGAATAAAGTAGATTACTTTAATTTAAGTAACTTTTTTCTAAGTAATAGACCAGAACTGACTTGAACTTTTATAATCTATACATCTCATTCTAAGACACATGTTTAATGATACATCGTTAAAATCCGTCTCTTTCCCCCACCCTTGTGTGAGCGAGACACATTCTAATGTTTTTTCTTTTGTTTTGTACAGACAAAATATTTTATACTATTTTTCAAACCAGTGCGTGTTTCTGAGACTAATATTACGTGAAATGTCACTACGCAATATCTATCTCTTTCCCGCACTACTATGTGCAAACGAGATACATTGATATAGTCAGTTTTTCACTTCTTGTCTACATTTTAATGTAACTTAGAAGAATAAAACTCTATGGATGTCTTGTTATCGTCTCGATTAGTAATTGTTATTAATAATAAGTAGTTAATTGTATATTATGATTTGTATATTAGCATTTATTAGGTAAATGATGGTTCTTCCACTTTTAAGTTATTTCTAAATATGGTTATGTTCCGAATTACAAGCCAGGGAACTGGTCAGTCATAGGCGTTGCACAGACTTTGATACTTTTGTGTCGTGTGTCGGACGCAAGACATATGCATACTTAATTTAAAACTTTAAGGTGGATACCTTAAAGTATCCACCGTAAGTGGGATAAGCGAATTTCGGTTATTTATTTTCTTCCGATTATCCACCTTGACTATGTACATTCAATAACACGATCAATTTAATTCTTCAATTTGTTTAAAAGGTTTTTGTATAAGCTTTTTTAAGCATTTTTTTACGATTAAAAAGCATTTGGATTATTATGTTTAACGAAATTCTAATAAAGTATATAATATATATTTAATACCTCACTTATAAACTGTGGTGTAAAATTTGAAGAGCAATCAGATTTAAATGCCATTCCCCGGCCAGGGTGGATACACAATTCTATTCCGAAAGGGGATACCCTTAGGGTGGATATTTTGAGGTGGATTAACGGAAACATCTGAAAATGATTTACTAAAAACATTAAGTTATATAATATATATTTTATTTGCTCGAATTATTTTAGAACATCCCATATTAGTTGATGTCTTATTAATAATTAAAATCTACATTATGCTCATATATATCTACATATATCTTATTTTAACAATAGTTTCGACCGGTTTCGAATCTAATTTTTTTTTGTATTCAATTCAAGATATTTTTTATGTACATTGAGTCTTTTTTATTACAATAATATCTTTTGAAATCGAATTCTGAAATGTTTAGCTGGAAGTCGTTTTTAAGTAAAAAAGGTTGTTAATTTTTTATTGTGACAATTTTTAATAAGTTGTGAAATCATTTTAATGATATTTTGACCGTTGAAGATTCCATTGATATAGTGTAGTTAAAAATACATTGTAAAAATGTATCATTTTATTCATTCCATGGTATCATGGCCTAGGTTTTAGATTAAGCATGCCATCCTTTATATACGCTTAACATTTCAAAAGGATGGCAATAATTTTATGTTTGACCATAGATTAAATAACAGATATTAAAATATTAACATACATAATTTTAACTGTTGTTTTGAATATCGAATTAAACGTAACGCAACATTTTTAATAAAGCTATGTTAAATTTTCTTTTTTTATGATAGCGGTGCCGTCATATAACGAACGTTATTTTGTTTGAGTGTTGTGGTGTTTACAACACTACATCTTAGTGTCATTCGTCGTAATAAAACGGTCGTTAGTTGCCGGCGCTGTTATATTAAGATAGTAGATTTTTACACGTGCATGATAAAGCTGTCTTTATGGACGCGCAAAAGTGATTGTAGATTTAAAAAAAATCTTACAAATTTTCTGTCTATGAATGTTAATTTGTGAAGTTTTAGACTTATTTCGAATTTATTTATATAATTATTTTAACGTTTGACATTTAACTAATCTATTTTTATAAGATTTTTTATACAATAAATCAACTGTCATTAAAATATTAATAGGTTGTATCCGTCATTATAATTGGACGCTGATAAGCAATACTGTGTCAAGCCACACGAACTTCATTTTGAGAAAATGGCGTCTAAAGATGTCAAATCTATCCTTAATCAATTTGTTGGAATAAATTTTTATCCATTTTCTTTTCTTTTTTGATTAAAGGTATAATTAATTAAAAGCAGAATGATATATTGGATGTATTATCTCATAAATAGTTTTTGAAATATTTGAGGTAATTGTATAAATTGTAAAATATGGAACGCACTTGAAATTCGAAACAATTAGTTAAGAAATTTTTTTCCCTACTTATTTAGTTTACTTCATTTTTTTTATTAATGTAAAATAGGTGATGCAGTATCATAATACATCAATATCTCCAAATTTCACATTATGTGGATTCACACGTTATTGCTTATCAGAATCCAATTTCGTAATAATTCTTATTTGTTTAAGTAATAATGCAAATGTTGCAGTAAAATATTTAAATGTATGATTTTTTTTCAAATATACTATTCGTATGAGGAAATGTATAAACGATGTTAACGGCCTAGAATGTCACGAGGAAAATTGAATTAAGAAAGCTTATTTTTTAAATTTCGTTCATTCATTTTACACTTCAATTCAATTCTTTGGTTAATAGCTTTTAGTTGTGCCAATTAGACAAATGTTATCATTTTGCACTTACTCATACACAGTAACTCTCTATTTAGTTGATTGACATTCGAATGTATATTATGTTATACATTTTTGTTCTGCTAAAGTACTTACAGTAAATAATATATTGCAATTAACATCGTGATTAATTTTGAATGAAATTATATTTTAATGCAAAATCAAGTAGAATAAACATATTTATAACCATAGATATGTTAAATGCATTCTATTTGGCGTTAAAAATCCGTACTAATTTCCAACTTTGACAAGCTCAAAGTTGGCCCAAAAAGTTGGCCCTCGTCTGTCATCTGGTTGCTAGGCAACGTCGTCTCAAGTGGTCGGCATGTTGGGTGCCAAAATCCATGACCTTATAACATATGCATAATGTCATTGATAAAACATTTACGAAAATACATGTATAGGATCTGTTTTGGTGTGACAGAAAATTCTTACTGTTACATTAATGAGTAAATAGCTGTTCCCTATTTTTCATGACAGTTTCAATTGTTCATTTTTATTTTGTAACTTAATCGTTAAAATCAATTTTTTTTTTGATTTTTTCAAGTATAGCTTGAAATTAATGTATATTTCCTTAATCTATATTATTTTTTTTGTTTATCACATTTTTAATATATACATTAATCATTACAGTAATCTCAATTAAAGCCAATAATAAAAAAAAATGAAATATTACTACTACTATTACTACATTCAAAATATCCTGTGCTCCCAATATGATATTATTTGTTTTAAAAATAACCTAAATAAAAATGTGTTTTTGTTTGTAAATTGTTCGATATGTGTAACAGAATCTCCGCACACTCAGGTTATAATGCAGTCAATGTTGAATAAATAATCAGTTTTTACATATAAATGATTTTTATTTTGGTCCTTTTAAGCATCTGTTGTTATTTATATAGAAATTAAAATTGTGAAATTCTTATTATAATAATGGTCTTATCTTTAAATTTTAGAATAGAAAGTCTTATGAAAACTGTTTTTCTTAATTATTTATATTATGTAATTAATAATATATTAGTTCAGTTATTTTCATTTAAAACCTTGAATTAATTTTCTGAGAAAATATATACAAAATATATTCTTGAATAATATGTTATATTATTATCTAGAAATTTTACTATTTTTGTTTAAAATTTTTACAAATACATATTGTTGTTAAGGGTAATTTTTTGCTTAATATGCCATTTATCGCCTTAACTTTATTTAAAATAACGGTCAAGGAATTTAAATTGTAACTTTTATCATGTGTTGCCAGCTATTATAACTGTAATTATATCCTCCGTTTCAAATGTTTCAAAAATTTTTTAAGTATAGGTTCGTCATAATTACACGACTCGATATCATGTTATATGCTTCGGAGAAATGGGGAAAGTTCTTTCAACGTATCAATTATCGAATGTGTCACGTTTGAATAAATGATAAACGTCCCTGAGCCTCGCTGAAAATTTTAGTAAGTTGACCTTAATCGTCTTGTGAGTTAACCCAAAGCAAATATCCCATTAGTCATTTTCTTGCAAGGGCCTTGCATTTTTACTGTAATTGTACACGCATTCATTCAGGGAGGCGTCGATTTAATTATTCAATGTGTCGTCCGTCCCTTTCTAATGGTCGCTTTCCGTTTAGCGCGAAAGAGACGGATATATAAGAAGGTGTGAAACTCGGAGAAGGTAGTAGAAGTTGGTCAGTCGCGCGGTAAAGTTGCACCAGAGCGGTCGGCCCGCGATGCACGCCCGATTCAGATCGCCGGCAGAAATGCTCTCCCGCAGACACAACTTTCGAATAACCAAAGAGAATTTTATCAGTTAAAACAAACGAAGATGATAACTCGTCATTTTTTTTGTTTTATTTTCAAATAAAGATTTTTTTATGTTTAGTTGTTTTTGATGCCCGATACGAAGGTCGCGTCCTTCAATCGATGAACAATTAAATACGTGTGACCACTGTCCACATACCGGACTGTTTTTGATACATTATTAACATAAAGTGCCAACATAAGATTAAGCTTTATAAGGACCCTTTTAATTTTTTTTAAAAGATTTTTTAAAATCATTTATCTTAATGGAATATGGGCATCTGCTTAGACACTGGTAAGTAATGCCCCACGTTGGGCAACACTTTTTTAAGTATCTTTTATAAGTGACTATTAAAAATAATACACAGTATAGTGTGTTTTTAGTTTAAAAGAGAGAAAGACTTCAAGAAATACGTAAACTTCAAGGAAAACATATTTAATTAATGAATAATGGATAAAATACTATAAAGCCAAAATACGCGAAAAGCTTCACACTGACATAATAATTGATGGAACTTAGAACTTTAACAAAACTCCATGACATGACAAAAAATAGCATTTTTACACACAATAAGCAAATAAATACACACTGAAACTGTCGACAATTTAAACTTAACGTACTATAGAAGGACCAAATGATGATGCGAGAGATTTATATATTATCCTTGTATTTTCTAGAGTTCTTGGTTTTTATAAATATTTTGTATTCTCTAATAATAGAAACTACTTTAAAAGACTAACTTTCTTATAGTATGGTACTACATTTCGACGACAGCTTATCGCAGTGGTCACTATAACTGACTAACTAACGGTCACGGGTGTTTTGTTGTTGGTAAACACGATGATTTTCAGGAACTGTTGTTGTTTATAGTGTGCGCGCATCGGAGTCACGTAGCAGAGAGCGAGCGCTGGAAACCGGATCCCAATAGTAATAATGTCACAGAGTATCACTGTTACAAATGTCACAGACTATACAGTCACTTGACAGCCCATAAACCTTACGCCGATTGAGCGCAAATATATGATAAAGAAACTATCTAATCAACGATTATAGAACACCTCCCCCTTTAAGATATACTCATCTAAAACATATAATATTATTATATAATTTACATAATATTAATACTTAACAATTTTTAAACTTATATGTCACAGATTATAAATTTGTTTGGGCTTGACAGTTCGTCCGCTTCGTGTTACATAATGTTTATTGTTTACATTATAATTAGTATGATTATTATTATTACAATTATCATTTGATATATCATTTTCAATTGGTACATAATTATTAGTAAAATTTTCTACATCACTATATGACTTTCTCAAATGAAAACTATTGCGTCTAAATGGTCTCATATTAATATTTTTACTAATCATGTATGACCTAGGCTCTTTACATTTATTAACAATAATACCTTTTTTCCAATAGCTATCTTGCTCTGTACGATATACAACATGATCACCAGTTTCAAATTTAACCTCTTTCTTTTTAGCAAATCTGTCATGATAAGATTTAGTTACCTGTTGTTTTAAAGTCAATAATTTATGTATGTTTGTTACAACTTTAGGTTCTAAGTATGATGAACATGATGGAATATTTGACCTTATGTTTCTACTATTTAATATTTGAGAAGGAGACACAGACAACCCAGATAAGGGGCTATTATTATAACTCATTAAATAATCACGATAATCTTTACCATCCTCCATGGCTTTTTTAATAATATTTTTACTTATATTAACTGCTTTCTCAGCCATGCCATTACTACGAGGATAATGTGGACTACTTGTAATAATAGTAATATCTTTAGACTTATAATATTCAATACATTCATAAGATATAAAGGGATTATTATCAGCTATAATTATTACTGGATATCCAAATCTAGTGAAAACTTCTTGCATACAGTCAATGACAGATCTAGAATTCTTATTTGATAAAGGTCTTATTTCAATCCAATGTGACAAATAATCTACTATTATAAGATATGATTTACCTGCATATTCCATAATGTCCATTCCTACTTTATAGAATCTATATTTAGGTATTTTGTGAGGCAAAATAGGTTCATGTACATTGGCAGGTCTATATTTTTCACAAGTTCTACATTTTGATATGAAAGTTTGAATATCTACAGACAAACCAGGCCAATAGAACAACTGTCTAGCTTTGGATATGCATTTACTAATCCCTATATGTCCTTCATGTACTAAATTAATGACATATGATTGAAGTTTACTAGGAACTACAATTCTATTATTAAAAAATAAAAATCCATCATAAACATACAACTGGTCTTTTATTTTTGAAAAATGTTTACAACTTTCACTTAATTTACTTGGCCAACCATGATAATAATAATTACATATTTTTGACAATACAGGATCATTATAGGTTTCATTTCTGAAAATAGTTTTTCTTTCATCTGACATTGGTAAATGTTTTGACACAGTATGTACCATTTGTAACATCTCATTATCATGTTCTGTATATTTTAAACTATTTCTTGACAACATATCAGCAAAGTGTACAAATTTACCAGGAACATAATATACATTTAACTTATACATTAACAATTTTAATCTTAATCTTTTTAAACGGGGAGAACCAATTTTACTTATATGTTTATTCATAATAGATACAATAGGTTTATGATCAGTTTGTATATCAATATCAGAGCCATATATATATTTATGAAATTTTTTAGTACCAAATTGAATAGCTAACAATTCTTTTTCTGTTTGTCCATAATTAAGTTCACAATCATTCATTGTTCTAGAAACACATGCAATTAATTTAAATTTACCAAAACTATCAGGTTGAAACATACAGCATCCTAAACCATTACTAGATGCATCACATTGTAACACAATTTTCTTATTAGGATCAAATGGACTGAGAGCTGGTGCACTACTCACCTTATCTTTTAACATAGAGAACACTTTATCATGTAATGGTAACCACATAAATTCAATATTATGTTTTAAAAGCTTACAGAGTGGTGACATTAATTCTGCCATTTCGGGTACATATCTTCTGACATAATTAAATGAACCAATAATCCTTAACAACTCATCTCTATTAGTGGGTGGCTTTAGTTTTAACAAAGACTCTACTCTAGTTTTATCAATTGACATTCCATGTTCATTAAAAATTTGACCAACATATTTAACTTCACTTTGCCTAAATTGAAATTTATTTTTATTAAAAACAACCCCTATCTCTTTGGCTTTTAACATAACACTCAATAAAGCCCTATCATGATCCTCAATGGTGTCCCCCATAACTAGTATGTCATCAGCCCATACTACAACATTATTAAGTTTATTAAAATAAGATTCTAATATGTCTTGAAAAAGTTCTGGAGCATTCATTAGACCATATGGTAGAACTAGATATCTATAAACACCAAATGGTGTTGCAAAACAACATTTCCAAGATGAATTTTCATCTAAAGTTATATGATGAAAACCTTCTGATAAATCTAAAACTGAAAAATATTTTTTTCCTTTTAACTTTATGGCAAGCTCATCTAGTGTAGGCAACAATTTAGGTTTTTTTACTATATATTTATTAAGATCAGAAGGATCCAAACACAATCTAACCTTTTTATTGGGTTTTTCAACGAGTACAATCCTGTTTATGCAAGAATTTTCTTGAATTTTATCTACTTTTACAATTGATTTTCTACTCTCTAATCTATTTAGCTCATTTTTTAACGGTTCAATAAGACAATTAGCAATCCTAGACGGTGGATAACAGATTTGTTGATCAAATGTTCTAGTTACAATACTATATGTACCTGGAAGTTTACCTATGCCTTGGAAAACACTTTGATGTTCCATTATGAACTTTTCCTTTGACTTATCCAATTTGGACTCTATATTATTAACTCTTTTTACTAAATTTAGAGATATACACCCCGGTAATCCCAACAACATAGATTTACACTTAACTATGATAAAATTTTCAAAACTTTTCATATTTTTAAATTTACACATTAAGTTAACCATTCCTATTGGTTTAACTACACTACCTTCAAAAGATTCTAATTTGATATTTGTATTTAACAATTTAATATTTAGTTTCTTATTTATTTTATTAAAAATTTCTAATGGCATAATGCTAACGTCAGCACCTGTATCTAGTTTACATTTAACTGGAAAATTTTCAATAATTATATTCTCATACCAATTATTTCTACTTACATTTATACTTGATTTTATTGTAGCCATATTACAATAGACCGGACACATGTCTTCTGGGCCAGAATCATCACTTTCCGCGCACTTTAACACTTGTTGCACCTTATTATGTACTTTACAGCTGACTGCGAAGTGGTT
Organism: Hypolimnas misippus; assembly: GCA_037950945.1. NCBI lineage: Eukaryota > Metazoa > Arthropoda > Insecta > Lepidoptera > Nymphalidae > Hypolimnas > Hypolimnas misippus. Next base: position 2,097,587 of record JBBEEQ010000018.1, on the reverse strand, counting down.
CTTGATACCACACTTCTTGCACCTCTTGCCGAAGGCCGGACACTGCCTGGGACCATGGTTTCGTTGACACCTCCTGCACTTGAACACGCCCTTCTCGGTCTTGTTCTGGAGCTTATTGGAATCTATTTCCAATGTGGGGTTCATCTCCTTCACTTGCAGTTTACTCTGTTCTGATGTTCTACAAAAGTTTGTAGCCTTCTCTAGGGTTAGGTTGTCTATACGTAGGAGATTTTCTTGCATACCTTTGTCGCTGATACCCTGGACTATCTTGTCCCTCAGGAGCTGGTCTTCGATGGGTTCGTTTTTGCTTTGATAGTTGCAATTTAACTGTAATTGCTTGCAGTCAGTAAAAAAATTGTCAAAACTTTCGCCCTGCTTCTGTTTCCTCTCGTTAAATTTGTATCTTTCGAAGACTTCGTTAACACGTGGACTCACATACTTTTCAATAGCGGCCATTACGCTATCGTAATTATTCTGTTTTTCGTGCGTCAGCGGTATTGTTAGCAGTACTCTGGATGCCTCGATGCCTAGCATGTTTCTCAGGAGTGCTATTTTGACCTTATCGTTACTTACATCTTGTTCTGTCGTAAGCATGTAGTCTTCGAAGGATGTGCGCCATATTTTCCACTCCGACGCAGCATTGGGGGCCCGTAGGTCGAAATTCGGTGGGAGTTTTACGAATCGATCCATCTTGTAATCGTATTTAATCCAATGTTTAAACTTACGAATCTCGTTCTTATTTTCCTATTGCGACTGCGCCATGTTTTGTTGTTGGTAAACACGATGATTTTCAGGAACTGTTGTTGTTTATAGTGTGCGCGCATCGGAGTCACGTAGCAGAGAGCGAGCGCTGGAAACCGGATCCCAATAGTAATAATGTCACAGAGTATCACTGTTACAAATGTCACAGACTATACAGTCACTTGACAGCCCATAAACCTTACGCCGATTGAGCGCAAATATATGATAAAGAAACTATCTAATCAACGATTATAGAACAACGGGTTCGATTCCCGCTCATGACAGCGCACGCTTAGTATTAAAACGACCAAGTTCAAAATCCGTGTAACACAAGTTAGCTAAGTTAGCAATTAGAATTTACTTTAATATATTTCTGTAGATACTCATGTATGATTAAAAAATTATTATTCTATCAACGTGTTGTAACATTAAAGTCTAATTAAATGTCTGAAGTACCAAGTGTAAAACTTTTTTTGCGTTTTGTGCCAAGCGTGCGTAGTATAAGCCATATGGATTTTTAAAATTTTTTAGTACCATCTGAAAGATACAATATTCTAGATGATCATAGCCTATATTTTATGTACTTATACATGTATGCGTATGCGTATATAGCAAAAGCTGTTTATTTATATTCGTTTCCTAAAGTACCTAAATAATTCTATAGAACAAAATAATGAAGATTTCGAGACGGGAGGAGAGCGCAGTCGCCGTGAGAGCGCGTGGCCATCAACGCCGTCCGGCGTTCCCTTCCCGATGCAAAACTCCAGCCACGTCAAGTTCGAGCCGCCCAGCGTTCCTGTTATATTCGTCTTGGGTAACTTACATTAGTGTAAAGTTAGAAACGGAGATCTAAAGATTTTGAAAAATTCATTAAACTTTCAACCGATTTTAAGATTCACCACAGATAGTCAATTCTTAATTTGACCACAGACGGACAATAAACAAAAGAGTATATATGCGTGTGTGTAATGTATTTTTATATATTATTAAAAAAAAAACTACATCTATACAGACATCGCACAGAAGTAAAATTCACGAGTAAATGTGATTATCCAAAAATATAAAATAAATTTAAAAAAACTCTTATTAATAGTTTGTTTAAAGGCCCCAACCTTAGAAGCTACCAGTTCAATTTAAAAAATATGAAAGCTATCAACGGTTCGAAATGTAGATTCTACCGAGAAAAACCGAACATACCTATACATATGGAATATATTCCAATTAATACCTTTCTCCATATTTTGTATGACGAGGGCAGTTTTCAAATGCTTACCCAACCAGGCACATTTGCAGGGGGCCCAGGAAGCGGAAAGGTGACACATTGCGACAACCTCATGCAGGAGCGCCGTGGATTGGTGCACATTAACATGACAGACTTGCTCCAGCAGTACGCAATTGGTAATGGTAAGTCTTAGATTGTGTTAAGCTATGCACGAACTGCGCGTTTTTGGGTACGTGTAGTCTGAATTTGAAATTCAAGTTTTCTGCAATAAGTAAGCCAAAAATTAGAAAAATAACTAGAATTTTCTGCGATAATTCAAAACCATATACAGTGAACCCATAATTTATTTGGAAAACACGAAAATATTTTTATTTAATCACGTGAGGCACGCGATTTAAATGTGTACGCGTGGCTGAACTTACAAAGAATACACTTCAGAGAACGTGTACCCGACTACGCGTAACTGAAAACGTCCAGTCCATACATGGCTTTAGCTGATACATTGTTGATATATGGTCATAAGAATTGTCTTCTAAAACAAGCACGGCATTTGCACCGTCGACTATAGACATGCTGCAAAAGTCTATGGGCGACGGTGACCACTTAACTTTAAAGAGACCATCTGCGCGTTTCCTTTAGACGTTTATAGCACGAAATATATATTTAATTTTTTGTTTATGTTTAAATTACGAAAGCTCTGTTATTTAAAATATTGCAATTAGTAAAAGAAGCTAGTTCATTTCCATGTAGATTCAAATATTGTTACTTATTATATTTTTGAGTAAATAAGTACAATAAATATATTTATTGAAGACGGAATATCTTTAACCTGCTTTGAACATGGTAATAAAAATCACTTGGTAGCATAGTTTTTGTAGTAAATACTTTTAAAGAACACTTAGTTAAAAAAGCCCCAGTAACGTATAAACATTTTTATTACTTCACATTTCAATTGAAAATCGTGATGATAATTATACCTAGATAACGTGATGGCATAAGGTCAGAGTCAACAATGTCGCAGCAGTCGCGATCGAATCGTTGGATTATTCAGATGTCCTACAGTACTTATGACGTCACGAGTCTTACTATATAGGAATATACGACCCTCGACACAGCAACTAAGTTTTCACTCCTTGAGGGTGTCCCTGAAAAGAACGTAGGGTGTCTTCGGATATATAACCCAGCATATTGGCCAGTGAATGGCATCTATAATTGACGTCTTTAATTGTCTATCAATGTAATTCGGGTTCAATTCATGGTGTTATTAAGACTAACCTATATGCAAAATTATATATAAAAACTAACTGAACCTACAAGCGTCTTTTGCCATATTTTACTGGGTCACCACTTAGAGGTATAAAAATAGCTTACAATATTCTCAGACCTTACGAATACACTAAAATAATTTCATAAAAATTGGCTAAGCTGCTTTGGAGGAGTTTGGTTACAAACACTGTGATACGAGAATTTTATATATTCAGTATGCTCGTCAGATGGTATATTAGATTGGCATTATTAAACAAGTTGTCAACTAGCTCAAGTCTCAGTTAATTCAAGTTTTTCTGGGCTCTATTTGAGATACACCAAATACATCAAAATAAATATCATACATCTTTTTGTATGAAAATATTATTTTATTAGTTTTGAATGTATGTTAAGCAGAAAATAATATGTAGATATGAGGATGACATGAAGAAGATGATATGATGATAAGACGTTTCCTTTTGATAAAGATTTTTGTAGAAGGTGCCGTTACAATTTCTTTTTTGCTGGTCACTTGTGCACTTCGTCCATACGTATTAAAGAATAGAAAACTTTTGCCCATTAAAGTTGGAATTTTAAAACATTTCTATCGATCATAATATCAAGCGATTCCATCACCGTCCTTGACCGTTATAACTACATATAATAAAAATACAAGAAATATTAACAATACCGAGGGATAGTCGGTAATTGTAAATAATTACGCGCGTCCCATCCATGGGAATCGACACGTGGCTGTGACACAACTACCTATTTTCAACCTTTGTTTTATTATTTATTGAAATTATTTAAAGGAGTTTCTTTGGAGAAGACTCTGCTGGACAAAGGCTCTTATTAACAAGAAGGACAGGTGGAATACACCACGCTACACCAATGCGGATTGCCTGATGTATATGCATTCTCATGACGTTTTTCTTCACGGCCTAGTGCGAAATGAATTTAAACACAAAAAAGCGAACGATGTTGCCAAGGCTAGGACCCGTGATCATTGGTTGATATAGATGTATTCTTACCACTTGGCCATCTCGGCTCTTATTATTGCATCATAAATGCAACGAACTATTACTAAATGTGTTGTTATTATTTATGATGTTTGCGAAGATTTTGTTATTATATAGATCTTAATTTTTACATAGTCTTACAAATATAAACAAACATAGGCCCGAAGTTAGAATTTCCTATTTTATCCTTGCAACATGTAACATTAATAGAACTTTAATTTAGAAAACTATAGAATAGTTATGATTAGTAAAGCTGAACATAGCTCTTTTAACAGACATGCAAGACTTTGGGGTGTTGTCAAGCAAAACTGTGACGGAAGTTCTAATGCTGGAGATGAAGATGGCACCCACGGCCAAGACCTACCTCGTATCTGGATACCCAAGATCCATGAGAGATGTCGCTGAATACTCTGATAAGGTAAGATGTAAACATATATTTCAAGCTTTAGGATTATTACCGGCGTGTTAGTGAGGTTCTTATGTTTTATTTAATATATCTTATAGTTTTAACAAACACGTTGTAATGACCGTCGTGGCACGTTGCGACATCGTGAAACATGACGCCGCGTCGTGAAAATCTACAACGTGTATAGTAACAAGATAAAATTGAAACCGGAAATCTCGTTGAGACCATTTCAATGATCTTCAACACGATAGATTCCTGTCCCTACCAACAAAGATTTTTTTCTTCATGGCTAAATCTATACTAATGTTATAAGGCTGAAGAGTTTGTTTCTTTGAACGCGCTAATCTCAGGAACTACTGGTTTTAATATATATTTGGTCGTTACGGATTGAAACATTATTTTTGTGTTAGATAGTTTATTTATTAACGAAGACTATAGGCTATATTGCGTCACGCTACGACTCATAGGAGCGAAGCAGTAAACACGGTCGGCTTGTTAATAATGATTATGTTATTGGGTTAATTATTAGGTCCATTCCACACACGATTACCTATTAATAGGTCAAAAGTTCTAAAGTCATACACTATAGGGAAAATTATCGATAATTCGAAGGTGATTTTGAAAGACTAATTTCAATATTTTGTGCAGTAGTAATCTGTTTAGCACCATTTAATGACCTCGTCACTGAATCATTGTGGACAAAAGACCTTCGGTGTGTGGGAAACCATCAATTTTATTTTATACGTGAATGAGTCAGACATCTTTTTCAGAAAGTTTGTACTATTGAAGAATTAGAGTGTATTGGCTAATTATGTTTTTATTTTATGTATTTCTGCACACTTTCCCACCCAAGCGTTTATAGATTTCGATTTATCTAATATGAAAGAGAAGTATTGCAGATGTAAGGTTAAATTTCACGAAGTTTTCGGTTATTAAGATGAATAAATGTATTTTTATCGAATTAGGAATTATGTTTTAACTTTATTATATTTGTTCACCGATTTAGCCGTGACAATATGATAGAACATTGAATGTACAGACAAAGTTACATATTTATATATTTAGTATATCATTGACATAACTCTCTAAAATAGCTTGAATGTAGAATACTGAAATTCAGTAAAGCTTGTAGCTTTCAATTTATCTGTGCCTTACTTTTTGAGAAATATTTTAACGTAATAAGTTTTTGCAGGAAGCTTTGCACCAATTTTGATACTTCCTTACAAACTTCAAAACCCCCATCACACATTTTTTTCATGCTGAATTAGCAAAAATTCATTCTTAGCGAATGTCTACGATTAAATCGAATCCATTCGATTTGAGCTGTGCCCAGTGCTGGATATACTATTGGGCGGCAAAATTTCTAAAGGTGGCATTTGGAAAAAAAAATCAAATTCATTAGGTAGGCAACTCACACGTAAAAAATCAGACGTGGTTTTAAACGTTATGTAAAAAAATCAAGTGCAAGTAAAATTTACAAATTACTCGCCGGATCTAAGAAGGGAACCGATTGTAGATCCAGACTTGGCTGTGCCTTAATAGATCAATGAGTCACTGTTTCCTTTTATAAATAAATTATAATCTTTAGTTTCAGTGGAGACGCTGAAATCATACATTTATAAGGAATAATATTTTTAAAATATTTTCATTATACACAATACACCAGCTCAGTACTGTTCTTCTATTTCCGAAATTGATTCTTCAAAAGATTTAACCACTTATCAATAATATATTTCTTATATATTACTTGACAAATAAAATAAATTCTTTTAAATATTCCTTCACCTTATTACGATATTAATTATTAATCGATTCGGAAGGTTGATTAAACGAAATTTTGTAGCTAGTGTGTCAAGGACGAGAAATCCTCAATATAACGTATCAAACTATCTTTACAGAAAATTATACCTTGTAATTCAAGACATTAATTCAAGTACAATCACTTACAGACTGTGTTATTAACTGGTAACCTGTCAGAAGAATATTTTTAGTATATAATCAATACTAAAAGTTAAAATGACTTCATATAGTGAATGATAGATGTGGTGTTAAATTTTTACGTTGCATTGTTATAGAATGTTTTTTAACTTTGTATGTTTATTATTTCGTCCTGGGTAGTACTAACCTCTGTATAAATTCTAGAAAAAGTGTTTTTGTTAAAGAGAATATTTACGCTGCACATTTCATGTCTCTCAATTTTATAATCAATTTTCTTTTATGCCTCACGTAAACGCGCTCGTTAAAATGTATTTAAATAATTAATCAACGTAACTTTAAACACGTCATATAAATAATTACTTTAAATACCTTCGATTTAAATATGAAGGAATGCACTGTCGTCTATTCAATAGGTTTATTTCTAGTGATACAAATGAACCTGCAATTTTATTTACACTATCTTATGTTACTTATACAAGTTTGTTCGTATATTTAAGAACTAATATTGTAATGACTTAATAAATCATTTTTTAAATACTGGTGGCTCGTTAAAACGTTTTACTTAATCTTAACTTGTTTCTATGAGCAAAAACATTTGGGATTTGTGAGATTCTGAAAAGCCATAAGTGTTAAGTTTAATTTGTTAAGAATTATGATAATGTCATTCTTAATTTGAAATCTGACAAGAGAAAATTAAGATGCATTTGGAGGAGGGCTTGCGTTCCTTCGTCTCTCTTCCCTGAATCCGCTAATGAGTACACTTTTCTTCTAACATCTAGTTTTTTTTTAACATTACAAGCCATTTTGCATGTACCATACTAACTTATATTTTTCAATATTTAGAGTGCTTGTATTTTTATTTCAAAACAAACATTATTTACCGTAGTCATTTGACTAATGATAAATAAAGGATAATGTGTTTTTACGTACTCTTTGACGTCATTAACTCTGTCTTTTTAAAACTTCGTAACGACTCTATGTATAATTATGTATGCACAAACAATGTTACCGTATAAATCAGTACGCCACTAACCAAAGAATTTAATTGAATTGAATTAAATCAGTACAAATTTTTCAACTTTACAAAGCTTATTTATTGGCTTGTAGTGCTAAAGATAATCTCGCCTGTCGTATTCTGGTTGTGGCATTTAATAAGGAGATAGATGTTGAAAGGTTCTAAGAATCTTTTGGTTAAAAAATCTTCTATTAATGGTGAGTCCAGACCAAATATGTATAAAACCTTAATTATATAATATTTCCGCTTTGCTTAGCATTGTTAAATAACATTGTAACGCATGACAAGATTGTAGGTACACATTTATAATATAGCCAATGGTACAAAACTGTTTATTTTTCCCCGAATGTTTGAATTTCAAATAGGTATTTTCTAGATTAGCGCGTACCAACTTACGCGTCAGTATTGCTTATCACCCGGTTTGATTATACTTGATCATATGCGTCGAGAGCTTGCATAGGCAATTTATAACATCAATAAAAGAGTCAAAACTTTAAAATAAGATTATTTTCTTATGATGAAAACTATAATATTATATAATACGTATGTACATCAAAAATATTTCATGTTTAAATAATATAATAAGAGAAATTTATGTAATAAAAGATTACTGAACACTTTTTTTATTTTATCGAATCTTTAATTAAATCGTAACATAACTTTACATTATTTTTAATAATAATGATAATAATTAATAGTAATTTTATGTATTGTGCAATTATGGAAACGTACATTTGGCGTTAATTGTTTTGAATATATTCTTTCTCTTTATCTTCAGTTACCCGTTCCTGCGTGGGTACGCGTCCTTCGACTTAAATATTTTCAGTTGATTTTTGAAAAGTTTGTTTGATTATTTAGCTTTTGAGGTTTTTGTTCTAAAGCAGGTTCTGGTGTGACACAATTTTCTAGCAAATTCGATAATTTCGGTCTTTTAAGGTAAAAATCAGTGGTAACGATGGGTTTGACTTGGAATTATATATTTCTTTCGACTGCTTCATCTACCCGTGTATCGAAGTCTTGCATGAATTGAAAGTATGTCGTTGTCTGGTTTCAATATCAGTTGATGACCGAGTATCTAGGTATATTAACAGCTGTTGATTCCGACTTTTGAGCTGAATATTAATTCTGTGAGATTACAAAATAGTTAAAAAAATATATAAATTGTTTGTTACAGTGATTTGTACATATTTAATAAATTTAAACCCTTGGGAGTAATGAGAAAACAAAATCAAAGCGTTTCAAAATTTTCAGGAATTTCTCAGGACAACTGACGGTGGAAAAACGAAGTTTTTCACAAAAATCCTTAAATACTCCATTTCTTACTTATTTTCAGGCGATATTTTCACTTTGAAAAGATACACTTGTCAAAAACTGCTTCCTGGATATTATATTAAATGCTTTGCAGTTTTTTTTAAACCTTCCTTCTATTTTCTGAACAATCATTATTTCCCGAGTAATTGTTGATTAAAGTTAAAAAGGAAAAAAATGCATTTTTCCCTCAAAGTAAGGTATTTAATCGAACTTTCGACGATGGCATAGCAAAAAATAGCATAACCATATTACTAAAATTACTTTTAAAAGATGATTAAAAAATCTATAATACAATTTAAGTAATGATTGCCAATACATTACGGATATGGGTTCGACTAATGTAATTGTGTAGCAGCGGGACCTTTGGGACCAGAATAAGTAATGGTGTACGCAGAATCGATTGTGCTATAATGTGTTAAGCGATCTAGACGGGAGCGTCTTTAACCTAATGGAGGCCCTGGACACATTACAAAATTGGGGCCTCTGTGACTTTTAACTGTGATGTTTATTTCTTTACTGTCACATTCAATGACGTATAATATTCACAGAAAATCTATAGAAGAAATTTGTACAATTTTACTAGAGGCCAAAAAATTAATAATTATGGTGCCCACATCGATCGCGGGGCCCTGGGCAAGTACCCAGAGTGCTCAGTGCTAAAGAGGGGCCTGGATCTAGAGGGTATATTAACCGATTAGCTGACTAGCTAATCCATGCGATATTACTCGCGTTTATGGTTACTGCTTCGCTCCATTGATTTGTAGCGTGAGGTAATATATATATCTTCCTCAATCCGTAGGCTATCTAACGCCAAAGGCGAGACTTACATATGGATGCTGATAAGTAAAAATGTGTCAACCAACAAAATGTCAAATTCGGAGATATTGATGTATTCTGATAAAGCGGTCCACATCTTATCTAAATAAGTATGGAAAAGAGTTCCTTAATATAATGTTTCGAATTTCAAGTGCGTTTCTTATTTTACAATGTTTGTATACATATATTTCAAAAACTTAGTATTGAATTAAACTTTTTATTTTACAAATCCGCTTTTAATTCAAATTCAAATTCAAATTCAAAATATACTTTATTCAAAAAGGCTATTTATAGCACTTTTGAATCGTCAAGTTACAGGTCCATTGATTATAGATTTTTTTTTTTGAAGCTACCACCGGTTCGGAATGTAGTCTCTACCGAGAAGAAAAAAAAACATTCATACATTATGGATTTTTATAACATTTTTTTTGAAATCCTGTGAGAACATCAACGCACATTAGATCCAGTCCTCTTTGTCGTCAAAATATTCTTGAATGTTATACGATTTATTTATTAAAGATTTTTTAATGTAGGCTTTAACCTTATTAAGTGGCAAATGTATTTAATTATTAGTAATTCTATCAAAATAAAAAAGAAAATGATATATACTTCTTCAAACAAATGTAACAAGAATAGGTTTGACATATTTAGACGCTATTGTCTCAAAATAAGGTCTGACTGGCTTGACACAATATTGCTTATCAGCGTCCATACCAGCCTGTCTATTTGTCATATTACACCGAGCAATCTCCTTCGTGTCTTCTCCATCCCATGTAACATTTGTGAAATCATCTGTTATCATTTGGCACAACTAAAAGCCATCAAATCAAAAATTGAATCGAATTGTCATAATATCGATTTCAGTTCACCACGCAGACAAAGTCGCGGTATCGGCTAGTAATGAATGTATTAATTATACACGCGATCGAGTTAATACGCTATCTCGCATGTCATACCTGATACATGCAAGTATGAGGGACACATATTTTTCTAGAAGCTTCTCTGTTGTTATTAATAATTTTTAATTGAAAATTAAATTCCGAAAAAAATGTATAACGAAAACTACATCAATTTTTATTTATTCATTTATTAATAATACTGTGTTCTGCGGTTTTCCCGCGTTAATTTGAGGGTAAGTTATATTTATGTTATATATACCTTCCCTATTTGAATCGGATGTTGTTCACTATTTCATTAGTTTCTATTTTACTATCGCGTAGCGTTTAAAATAAATGTTGCCTAAGTTACTCATTATAACATTAGCTATCTGTGAGTGAAAGTCCTGTCAAAATCGTCCCAGACGTTTCAAAGATACAAACAATACGGGACAAACAGACAAAAATTATATAAATTGCGTTTATGATGTAAGTACCGTGTTTACTTTTATATGCATTTAAAAGCTGTTAATTTAAAATTAGTATCACAGAAACTTAGATTTCCCGAATGTAATAAAACGATTAACGACATGCTGATGAGTAAATCTTACCTAATTCTCACCTGAAACTTACTATTCGTAGGGCCAGTACGATACGAGCTAACAAATACGAGAATTTTTAATATTTAAATATTAATTACTAACTGCTCTTCAGTTTCGCGTTTATGATTACTGCCACGCTCCTAAGAATCGCAGCGGCATGTAATGTAGCCTATAACATTCCTCAATAAACGCGCTATCCAACGCAAAATGATTTTATTTATCGGATCAGTAGTTTCAGATGTCGTTGTCTTAGATTTTCGCGATTATTATTCATTGAAATAAAACTATTTTAAACGGATTTAAATCGCGTATATATAGACCCGTGTCTACCCGTGACCACGAACGCTGCAAAGTACTCGAAACGTCGGGATGATAAAAATAATTAATATACGCGATTTAAATCCGTTTAAAATAGTTTTATTTCAGTTTCAGATGTTACCCTTACACAGAAACTTACAAAGAAATTTTACATCCTTATAATATTCGTATAGATGGCTTAGTGCCGCTTGGATACAACAGAATCTAAAAATATCATCAAATGGTATGTAATTTTCTAGTAAAAGCCGCCTATAAATGTCTGCTTTAATAAAAGTTATATATTTAATAAGTTATTCTACCAGTAAAGGGCAATGTCTTTCATTACTTTGTTGCTGTAAAGGTCTGTAAGTCAATTTATTACTGGTGTAAAACACGCTTTTCAACATAACAGTACATTAGCAATCTAAAATATGCTTACAACGATATTGACTACAGGTTGGCGTAATGGTCATTGAAACTAACTGAAATACTAAGGTCGCGGATTCGATTCGCGTACATGACTAACATCCTGTGGCGGATTACAAATTTGACTCCTATGGGCTATTCTTTGCAGTAAGCTATTCAAATTTCGCCGCCTCTACCGAACTTTACAATTCCATATCATAGTTCGCAATCATATTCCGATTATACATATTACTTAAAATGGCCCCTTTGCCTCCCCTAAAATCCGCGGCCCTAAGCTCCAGCTAACTCAGCTCCTGTTGAAAATATCATGCTGGTAAATATCCCGCGTTACGTCCGAGCAAATAGACATATAAGATATTAATATAGCTTCCAATACTCTAAAATCTTTATTAATCTAAAATCTTTATTTAAACAAAATTACCAAAAATTTACCAAAATCACATTTATGAAAGTAGTTTACATTTTTAATATTATTAGTTTTTAATTTAATTACTAGGTTCGCAGTTTTTGTGGTCAAACCTATCAAGTTATTAAAGTGAAGGTAGATCCAAAAATATTATTGATATTGTTACTAAATAGCTTGTAGCTTCTACCCTCACATATTAATTACTTTTGTAGTTTATTATAAGAAATAAAATTGTGTCGTCGGAAGGGTCTAGCGTTTAAGATACAGGCTCGGCCTAGTTTAAACGCTAGTGTTTTAATTAATTGGATGTTATAATATACACAATATTATACTGTTTTAAGTTAACACTAATGTACTTTTCTTGGCGTAAATAAAGATTTATTTATTATTTATTATTTATTAATACACATTCAACGTTGACGTTTCTCGCCGTATTCGCATACTAGTTGTCCTTTTCGGTTTCACTCGCGTTTATGGTTACTGCTTTGCTCCTATGACGTAGCGTGATGTAATGCGTGCCTATAAACTTCAATAAAAAGACTATCCAAAGCAACAAATATATTAACAGTTTTAATTGAGACCAGTCAGTAATCACTTCTCCAAAATCTAGAGGAAAGTAGGGGCCCTCGATCGCGGGGCCTGAGTACAATTTATGAATAAAAGATTTATATAGTTACATAGAGTTTTTGTGGAGGCACTTATTTTGTTTCTAACGAGTAGCAAACAATATTTTTTTCTATTGTTTCTATATTATATATCATTACCATAACCAATTCTTTCGGCAGCTCCACCAAAACGATTTTTAATTGTTCCTAGATCCAGACAATCAGTGGTGTGGTCCTCGTGAGCTGGAGGCAGCGGGTGCTGGAGCGCCAGATCGAGTACGGAGCAAGACTGGGGCATGTCGTGCTCAGCTTAGCGCGGATGGAGCTGAGCAACTTTTACAAGAACGTGATGCCGGTTGCTGACTACTTCGACCAGAGCAACATGCTGGTGGCTGTGAGTACTAGATATATCATTTGACAATAGGTTAGCGTAGTCACTGCTGACTACCGACTGAAGTGCTGACTGTCGCGAGTTCGATCTCCACTCATGGCAAACGTCTGTATTTGCTATGCTATTTATTTATATATGGATCTTTGTCTTGGTATGTGTATGGGTTTCTATAGTGAGTTTCCGAATTCCCAATACAGGATCATGAGATCCTAATGTAGGTCGGTGAGTGTGAAATCATTTAAAACTAAAGAAACTTTTTGATGTGTTACGTTTCTGTATACTATTTGAAGTTAAAACTCTGTACTCGTTTCCAATTTTAACTAAATACTAGTCAAATGACTTATTACCCTAATATTCCTTGCTTGTCATACACAATCTATATCTCGTTGCTAGGGAACGTCGTCCAAAGTGTTCCAGTCTAGATTATATTTTCTACTTAATATACATGAGTTGATTACATATCTATGTTTATATAATGACATTTGTTACTGTAATACCGTATTCTATAAATATTTTGATAATAATATAAATGTTAGAAAAAAGGTTTAGAAGCTTTAAAAGGTAGTCGTAGTTTTTGCTACTTCCTACATCGGCCCATTAGCTCAGTTGGTTAGAGCGTCGTGCTAATAACGCGAAGGTCGCGGGTTCGATCCCCTCATGGGCCAATATATATTTTTGAAAAAAAATAGTAGTAAAAAAAAATATTTAATTTTGTTTAAAAACGTAGTATCATAATAAGGTTTATGTAGTTAATTTATAGCCTCTCAAGCGAGTATTACATCTGTAAGTTTGTACTCTCAAGAGCTATCGTGAGGAAACCAATATGCGTCGGGAGAAATACGGACAATTGTATTTTTTTATTTATCCCTGCTAATATTATATATGCGAAAGTAACTCTGTCTATCTGTCTGTCTGTCTGTCTTTGTACCTTTTATTGTAAAAAATGGGATTAAGACGTTGAAATAGAGGTTAAAAGTTTGTATGTGATTTCTTAATTTTAAAAGATAAAACCTTAAAACTTTTTATTAAAGCACTTTGTTCTAGCGTTTTTGAAATTTTGACCGATGAGGGGATAAAATAGGGATTGGAAGTTCATATGAAAGTCCTATGTTAAGCGCTAGTAAAACCGCGAGGGGTCGCTAGTAATAAATATATGGCAAACGAGCAGACGGGACATCTCATGTTAAATGCTCACCCTCCCATGGACATTTGACCAGAAGAGCAGAAGCAGAAAAGAGCAGAAACGCGTTATCCGCTTACATATGTATACGGGATGAAAGAGTTTAAAAAGTTAGGAAAGGAATGCGTAAATGAGCTAATCTTCCGAATCTCTCACTCACCCGGCGAAACGCAGATATTTTAGCTACTCGACGCTGATATTCTGTGAGAGTATATATTCTGTAGTCTACTGACTACAGCTCGTATACGAGGCTGTACCACAATCTATCAGCTATTAATTTTTGATACATTATCTTTATTTATTGTGTACATATACGAGTATATTGTAGAATTCTATACGTGTATTAAATAATCTTTATTTTATTCTTAATTTAAATTGACAGACACGTTGGCGCAGTGGTCACTGCAACTGACTCAAGCGCTAACGGTCGCGGGTTCGATCCCCGCTCACGGCAAACGTCTGTATTGGCCATACGGATGTTTGTCGTGGTCTGGGTGTTTGTGTTAGTGTTGTGTGTGTTTCCGGACCCCCGACGCGATCTTAATGGGGGCCGTTGAGTGTTTATTTATTTATTTATATTATTTACAATTTTTTTCAATAGTATATAGTACCTTTTGTTCTTCTATGTAATTATAGTACTGTCCTCTTTTCATAATATTGTACACCACCGTTTCTAATTTCATATGGACGTTGATAAGCAATACTATGTCAAGCCACACGGACTTCCTTTTTAAAAAATTGCGTCTGAAGATGTCAAACCTAAACCAATTTGTTTCAAGACGTATATATCGATCTTCTCTTTTCTATTTTGATAAAAAGTACAATGAATTAAAAACAGTTTGGTATATTAAATAGTTTTATGTAATAATATTTTTTCAAATATATTATATTATTGCATATTGTAATATATAAAGCACGTTTCAATATTCGTAATATTAAATGAAGAAACATTTTTCCATATATGATTTTTTTGATAATCTTAAAAAGATTACTCATTATTAGAAAACATCAATGTCTCCGAATTCGACTCTTAGTGGGTTGACACAGTATTGCATGTTAGTATCCATATATTGTCCTATGCTAAGCCGGTTGTCTGGAAGAAATCTTTTTTCTTTTATAAGGCCGCCGATTGTATAATGTGTGTTTTGACTATCGAGTTTCTTGCCGGTTCTTCTCGGTAGAATATACATTCCGAACCGGTGGTAGCTTCATTAAGTCTTCAGATATTTCATTCATTCTTTCATAAACTTAAGGGTTAATATTTAGTAGCTTACTGTCTAACTAGTAATATTTTTTTTATTATTAAGTAAGTAGTTACAATATAAAAAAAACAACGACATGAAAGTATCGTATATAAAAAGAAGGTATTCTTTATTTCTACAAATGACAACATCGGCCCATTAGCTCAGTTGGTTAGAGCGTCGTGCTAATAACGCGAAGGTCGCGGGTTCGATCCCCTCATGGGCCACATTAATATATTTTTTAATTAATTGCATCAAACATAACTTGTCAAACAGTTGTCATATAATTTTCTGTTATTATATAAAATATATATTTCGAAGTTTCTTTAAAAATGCCAAGAAAAATATTGAAATTACTTCTATAGAAGGAAGCAATGCTGTCTCTTCAAATGACTGTATGATAAGATTTATGATCTACTTTTCTACCCGGCATGCATTACAATGCCCCCTGAAGTAGATAGAATTTTTTGGGCCAGGAATCCTCGTGGTCGACCCCAAAACCCCCTACAAAAGTTCACAATCCGATCAACTGTCTCAGTACGCATGGCGAACTAACATACATACAGACATTGATATTCATTTGTATAAATTATATCACATTATGAATTTTCATATTTATACGTTTAATATTTAGTATATACAATCGCAATTGAAAAGCTTTATTTATTTTTACCAACATCTAAATCGGACGATTTTAAATCAACTGAATTATTTTATGTGTATGTAACACGATACTTTCATCGTAGTAAAAAAAACACAACAAATTGTCATTTCGATTTAATAGAAATCCAACAAAAACCAGTTGGATTATGGAACTCATCACAGGACGTTGAAATCTGATAAAATTTTTATTTAAAAAAAAGTTTCATTTGCTCAAATTTTCATATTTATAAAAATGAAAACTTTTTGGCCCATGAGGGGGTAGAACCCGCGACCTTCGCGTTATTAGCACGACGCTCTAACCAACTGAGCTAATGGGCCGATACTATCGCTTGCGAAAAGAGACAACATCTTTATGATAATAATGTTACTTGTAACGAATTTTTTCTAGTTAAATTAAAATCCTAACCATTTAAAAGTTAATGTGTGAATCCACATTATTTATTCATCATTATTAAATTACTTATTAATAAGTAGAGTCACAAAAAAAAACCGTAAAAATCTTAATATATTTTAAAACGTTTATAAATTTATCTGTAATCTTACATATCATAAATTATTTTATTAATATAATTATATTATCTTATATTATATACTATATTTTATCAATGTAGGTATATAGCTTATAGTTATAATCTTAAAACTAATCCTTGTTACGAGTATTATCAAAAAACTCGAGTATCATTATGCCTAGTTAGAAACCAAAAATATTTCATGTAGAAAAGGTACTATCCAATTATTTCATCTAATAAGATTTCTAATTAAATATATTTTAATTTCATTTTTAATTAATAAAATAGCTACTGATTGTAGCTTCGCTGGTAATGTTGGTTTAATTAAACATAATAAGTATATCCATATAAAATGTAGCCCATGACTATCTTGAATAATTTATCTATCAACCAAATGGTACCATAATTTTTAGACGGCTCTGACGATTTTCATGAAATTTAATCTGGGGGTTTTGAGGACGACAAATCGATCTAGCTTCATCAGGTCAAGATTCATTTTAGAAAACGCCGTTTTATCCGTGTTTTATCCAATGAAAAACCTTCTCTTTTTATTACTAAATCTAAATATAATTTCTACGATTTACCAAAAGAACCGAGCAAAGCTCAGCCATCGAATCTCATAATCAAAGAAAGCTACCTCACGCGGTATCACTCGCGTTTATGGCGGTTGTAGCGCCATGTTATATAGCCTATACCCTTCCCCAATAAACGGGCCATCCAACGCAAAAAAGATTTTTTTCAAATCGAATCAGCAGTTTCAGAAATACAACCTTACATACATATCGACTTCACATCTTCATAATATTAGTACTTGTATAGTCTATTTGTCTTTACGTGTCCTTATTTAATTACCCCGAAATTTCTAATATATTTTCTTTTATTATAATTAATTCAGTGCAATCATTCAAACGATAATTTCTTATCTAACTCTTATGTTAGAAAAACGACATATTTTTCTGCTAAATAAGACGAGTAACGAAAGAAAGACTATAGTAAGTAGCAGTAAGTAAGGTAAGTAAAGAAAACGTAGCCGCCGTCGGTTACGCCTGCATATTTAATATGAAAATAGCCAGTTCAGAACCCTTGGCTCATTACGTTTGTACCGTAAATTATTGTGTTCCTTTCATATGTAAACAGGGCTACCTGTAAACTTGCAATTGTTCATGTAATATTCAAACTTTAATACGCCGCCGATGCATAGCCGAGTTTGAACTGCGTCGGAAAATTACCTTTTTACGAAATTAAAACGCGCGCGTTTATATATATTATTATGATGATGTTTTTGTGTTACGACGTAAATTGGTGTTATGTTTGAAGATTTTTTCATCCGACTAACCCAGAAAAGGTTTTTCGCGATATGTATGTCCCGTTGGAACTTTCTCTAGCCTAAACGGCTGTATCGATTTTAAAAAGTATTATTGGATTGGTCTTCTTCCCCATCGTGACATATCAAATTCAAAATAAACTTTTTCGTTGCTAATCAAGCTTAAATCCTTATAGATTCTAAACGGTATTTCGGATTAAAAAACGTTTTAAGAAACCCTAAAAAAGGTTTTTTAATACCTATTTAACTATAACCCACTTAACACAGTTCGTCAATTTTAATTTTTTTCTTTTTTACATTATGGTGTCAAAAACCGGCCATTTTGATTTTTCCAAATTATTATACTTTCTATGACATTTGCGCTGTTATGACAAATCAAACGACATGTCATATATTAAAATCGGTCCACGCGATTGGTCTAAATAGTGACACAAAGGTACAAACCCACATTCATACATAGACTTATAAGCACATTACTCTCCCCTGCATCTACACAGGTCTGAGGCAGAATCTTCAGATCAAACAAAGGCGGCCCATGCACGTCTTGACTGACCCCGATGACTGAATCACTCTGGCGAACGCTCCATTCGTAGGGACCGATAGGAACAATTCACACTCACACACACACCGTCTCGCCGGCGGAGACGAGGTCCCCGGTTTGCGACGGCTCGGGCGCGCTTAGGAGCGTCGTGAGACCGTTACCCCCACACCGACGAGGCTCTAAGCCAAGATGCGATCTCACTAGGAGACACCCTTAGACACGGACGTCCATTCTGAGCCCCAACGGGGGCTCCCAATTTCAAGGCCGAGTCTCAGTACTCGCCCCCCGGTGACGCTGTCAAGGCCAGCACGGCCAACAGCAATACACAATTCAGAAAAAAAATACTCTCCCTTGCGTCGCGCAGTCGGGTAAAAACCAACCTTGCAGTAAATACTTTCATTTTAATGAAAAAACTATTTGACAATACCTAAGAAACATTCTCAGTTCTTCCATAGTAAAGTGACAATTTTGATATTGAAAAACTAAGAATATTCAGCTGTTAAACGACCTCGAGGGCATAGCACTGCTGTCGTTTTTAATCCGACTGCACGACGCAGGGGATAGTTTTGTGTTTATCAGTCTATGTATGTATTAAGACCAAACACATCGCTTGATCCGTCGTAACAGCGCGAACGTCATAGAAAGTATAATAATTTGAAAAAAAACCCACAAACCGTTTGCCGTGAGCGGGGATCAAAACTACGACCGTAAGCGTTTTAGTCTGTTGCAATGACCACTGCGCACAACGCTGTATCAGAAAGGCCTTTACGTAACAGATAATATAAAAAAAAAAAACTATATTTAATATTAATACGTAAAAACTTTAATATTTTATTCATAGCGTTGTTACGTGACTCAAAGGTTAAGTAGAAAAATTATAGTTAGTTTACTCATTGGACGTTTATTATTACTTTACGATATGAAGATATTATTGTGATAGTGAAAAATATCTGGTTTTTGGACAACGTTCAATCCATTTTGATTAAAATTGTAAGGGTATTTGTACAAAGTGCATTTACATAATTATTATGTATAGTCTATTTTTCTTTTCTTGTCTTATTTAACAGACTAACATGGCGTACTTCTGACCACAGATAAGAGTTAGAGATGGGAAATTATCGATTAAATGATTGAAATGAATTTTAACAATTAAAAATAACGTTAAAAAATTCGTAATTTTCGTTCAAGTTTAATTTTTACAAATTTTGGAAACCTATTTCATCTCTTTAAGTATTCAATAAAAATAAATTATTTTCCGTTCTATTCTTAGCGGGTGCCTACTTTGTTATGAATATCTTGTGCCAAATTTCACCCCAATCTGTTCAGCGGTTTGAGCTTTTCAGTTGAGTATAGATCTTTCAGTCAGTCAGTCATGGTTTCCTTTTCATTAATTAATTTATTTTTATATTTGTTTTATAATGTGTCAACCCACAAAAAGTCAAAATTAAAGCTACTAATGTCTTCTGATAATGCGTATATAACATTATTCAAATTTCAAGTTATCTAAACAAGCAAGAAAAGGTTTTGTATTTAGATATATACTTGTTCAAAACATTTTATTTAGAATATAAATAAATATAAAATATACCATTTTCACAAAATGATGTCCGTGTGGCTTGATATAGTATTGCTTAATATGTTCCATATAATATCCATATAAGTATAATTTTCTGACATTTATTTAAGTAGGCGACAAATGAAAGATATTTTATTTGTTTCCTTTATACAAACTTTGAATCTTGAGAGATACATTTTGAAAACAATATTTCGTAACATATACCTATATTATAATAGCTACCTTCGTGCAAAATTTCAGTTCAATCCACTCAATTTTGATTTGAATTATGTTTTAACCGATCAGTCATTCAGTAATTTCCCTTTAATACACACAGATTAAGACAAGACAGTTCGGACACACTAATAAACAAAGCTAAAGCCGTGACATCACACACACGTATCGCCGAGATCGATAGCCATCAATAAACCATAGTCGCGTTTAGTATCGACCGCTCTGTCATATTACCGTCGGGTACAATGTCAGTGTCTCGACGATTACCGCTGTAATTTGCGTTTAAAACCATACGGGTATAATCACATGCGAGTCTTAGGGCGTTTGTACACATGGCGTTTTCGTATGCTCGTTTTTGAACTCAAATAAGGGCCAAAACGCGTAATGAGGCACGCCGTGGCTCTTTTCGAAGCTGTGAAAGGTTACGGTATCTTCTCATGAATATCTACAAAGTGTGTTTAACGATTTCCAAAAAGAATGGAGGTTCTCAATTCGTCAGAAACATTTTTTTACGTATAAAAGTAAAGTAACAGCCTGTAAACACACCCCACTCTTGAGCAAAGGTCTCCTCTCCTATTAAGAGGTTCAGAACTTAATTCACCCTGGCTCTACTGCGGGTTGGTTAGTGTCTACGTGTCTCCCGGCACATGCAGTTTTCCTGACGATGTTTTTCTTAACCGCGGAGCTCGATATGAATAGCATTTGAAAAGTCAGCGGTGCTAGCCGTGGTTTGAACCCGCGATTATCGGTTGAGATCGACGTGAACCTAACTACTAGACTATCTTGGCTCCAATCTTTTTTTTATCTATGTTCACCGATTACTCGATTTGGTTAGTTCTTCCGATTGGGATAGAAATTTAAAAAAAAATCATCAAAAACAGCTCCATAGTTTCTTTTTAAAATCGAAATAACTGGAATAAGTATGTCATTTAAGTAAACGCAATTACTTTTTTTTGCAGTCGGTTCACCTTTTTTTTAAAAGTGTTGTAAATATTATGACACAAAGTCGCTACGCAGCGACATGATTTTTAATTTGAAATCCATAAAAAAAGACATCATGCCATAATCATAACAGGCTGAATATTTCAGATGGGTCAGTAATGAGAAGTCTAAAATTATGACAGCTACAGAAATGTATTGAAAGCAACCGTGAGACCTATTTTGAATTAAGAAAAACTGCATTGAAATATTTGCTGAAAAACTCAACGCGTCCGTTATTTTTTGTTACTACTCGTTGAAAATAACAAAATCTTTCTTGTTATTAACCACTGAGGGTGTTACATTTATTGCTCACAACCTTCTCTGTCATATTCTGCAAAAAGCAGTAATAGTGTCCGGCTTTTTTAATTACCAGCAGAGGCGTAACTAAACCATCTGAAGCCCGTGGCAAATTCTTTGGATGAGGCCTCCAAGTAAAAATCGTCATGTTATAACTTAATTTTAATGAAATAATTAAATAGTTACCCAAAACTATTAATTATATTATATGCACTTTAGATAAATATGTGATAAATTTTATTCTTATGAGCGTAGGTTTATCTATATTTATAATGCAAAAAAAAAATTACTTTTAATAAGATTTTTATTAATACAATTCTTTTAGGCCGAGGCCTTTCTGGTCCGGGGCTCGTGGCTTTTTGCAACCCCTGCAAGCTGTAACTAAATTACGCCCCACTGATCTGGTGCCATTCCCGAGCCGTCTACAGTTTTTCCATATCTATGAATTCAGTATTCCTTATAATATGGTTCCTTGTAAAAAAATTGTCTAACTTCCATAGTTTCAGAAATTTCCCTACCATTTGCTAGCAATTTTTCACCTGAATGAATCACCCACAATCATCATCATTAACCCATTAAGCGCCAAATCCTTTATTTTCGAATTATTAGTGACATTTAAGTAGAAAAGAGAAAGGAATGTTTTCCTATTATGTAGAGTTTTTGAAGGGTGTACTCGCATGAGTATAGCGGTCACAAACTTATTGAATCGTCCGTATGTAAAAGCTAAGTAACAAAAACTAACTGTACTCAAACAAGTACGCCGGCACTAAATGGGTTAACCATCATCATATAATATCATTTGTTACAGTAAACAGTTTGCAAAGTATTGGTATATCAAATGTATATCTCTTTATAGAGAATGCAATACATACGTTATTATCATAAAGATGTGTCGTCTTTTGGACGATGATAACATCGGCCCATTAGCTCAGTTGGTTAGAGCGTCGTGCTAATAACGCGAAGGTCGCGGGTTCGATCCCCTCATGGGCCATTATTTTTTTTAATAAAAAATACAACCATTCGTGGATGAATGACTGTGTTTACCTGTAATTACTGATGCCATTTGTTTTTTTTGCATTGGACAGCCAATTTAATAAGGAAGGTTATAGGCTATATTACATCACGCTGCCAATTACAGTCGTCAAGCAGTGAACATAAACTCTAATATAATCATAATCTAAAATTAATGAAGTTAAACATGAAAAAAAATCAGGAACAAGATTTTTTTAAAAAAGGGAACCGACCTCAAACGCAAAATGCGATGAAAATTCTCTGGAATCGATATGAGTGAAAAAATATTTTTGGCCCATGAGGGGATCGAACCCGCGACCTTCGCGTTATTAGCACGACGCTCTAACCAACTGAGCTAATGGGCCGATGGACAAACCGTCGAAAAATAAAAGTATATTTTAAAATAAGTTCATGATATTTTTAATATCAATACTTTCTAATATGCAAATATATTTAATGCTAGCTAGCCCCTAGCGGTTGCACTCACGTTTATGGTTACTGCCTCACCCCTATCAGTCACAACGTGATGTAATATAGCCTATAACCTTCTTCATTAAACGGACTATCCAACGCAAAAAGAATTTTCCAAATCGGATCAGTAGTTTCAGAGATTACCCCCTACATACAAAATACAAACAATTTTTCCTCTTTATAATATTAGTATAGATGGCTATCAAAACTTCTCTATAAAATACAGAACTAAGTTGTCAATTCGTTTTGTGGAAATTATGCACATATTATTTCGCCAATTTCACGTGGAGTGGAGAAAATACAATTGAGATTGTACGGTGGGTCGAGAATCCAACCTTAATTAAATTTTTGAAACACCCTAAAATAGTGTGAATTTTATTATTAATTACAGGACTAAATTGTCTGTCTGTTAATGACAGAAAACTTGGCCATAGAGTAACATAAACAAACATTATCGTACAAATCTCCAATTACCGTCACACCTCATACATATTTGACTACACAAATACACGCTTCAGAGCTTTACTCTGAAAATATCGATGTTTTGATGTCAAGTTCGTCTCGAGTCAAGGAGAATGTACGATCGAATGCGTCCAATGTGCCAATGTTGGTGTGTTTGAGCCAACGTTTTGACTTGTTACATTGCAAGTAAATTTGGTTAATGGCTTTTAGTTGTGCCAATTAGACCATGTTATTTCGCCAATGAAACGTGGAATGGAGTAAACACGATCAAGATTGATCGGTGAGGTCGAATCCAACCTTAATTAAATTTTTGGAAACACCCTAAAATAGTTTGAATGTGTATATATAAAAAATATCGTTACACAGGCTTCAAACACTCTGTAGAATAGTAGATCCTACCAAAGCTATGCCATATCCGTATGTATGTGTGTGTGTACGTTTGTATGACTGCGATTTTCTCAAAAAATACTGCTTCGATTTGGATGGGGTTTGCGCTATTTAAATGCATATTTTACAAGGTTTTAGTATATAATATATTAGGATCTGATGAATATCTTGAAAGGTAAACAAAGGCTCTTCAATTACTAACAGTTAATGCTACTATAATTCGTCTGTGTGTAAGTAGAACAACAGTTCTGTTTGATGTCGGTTATGTTTTTCTACGAAACAATAATTACAACATAAGTTGAACATTACAATATTGTTTCTTTCTCTCTCCTGTTAATTAAGATATGCTGATCTTTTTCAACTTTTTGATGGAAAATCGTATGTATTTTGGCATTACAATATTACATGTGTGCGTATGAAAGCCGTTTTTTTAATTTGGATTCCTTTGTAGGTAACGTATCAACACATTTTATTTATAATATTTACATTGTTACATTGCATGCCAGCATAAAATGTAACACAAACCAATATACAATTCCCCGCTTGATCAAACCTCGACAATGAAACCAGCTGTGAGCTCCCAAGTAACTTGATCATTACGAGTTGGTTATTAAGTTGATTAATAATTACTATTTAGCCTTCCATGCTGTACTTGAAAGTCTACAGCGTTGTGCGTAACGTATATTTTAGTTACAATTATGTCTTTGCTTTTACAACTGGTAATTTATAGTTGTATGAATTATTTGGATTTATAACTGATCGGGTAACTGATAGGTTTTTTGTCTTAAAAAAAGAAGCTCTTAATTGTTTTTTTAAATGTTTATTACGTCAGTTCAGATCGTTGAAATGATGCTTAACTTATCTTTTGGTGTTTTCTATAGAGTTTTCATCAACATCAAAATAATTCAATAAATGACTCTGTCCGTTTTATTCTAAGTCTCATTATTTAAGTTGTATTATTTATTAGCTTGCGCCCGCGACTTCGTACGAGTATGTTGACAAAAAACAGCGTATGATCTTCTCCAGCAATATTGGACTGGGATTTTGGTTTGGGAAGAGCAGGCCTTGACCTAAATCTTCTTTGAGGAAAGCCATTGTCAAGAACTTTAAAATCCTTAAAAAAATTACATCAATTGTTCATTAATTTTAAACGAACAGATGTATCGTGGAAGAGAGGATTGAAGTCTTAAATTCACGAATAGCACCAGAATTCCAGTTATGTCCAAATAAGAACACAAAATTTTTATTCTATTTGAGAGAAAATTTAGCCAAAAATTAATTTCCAAGTATTATGAAATTGTGTGATTGTCAGTTGATAACATTTTTATTCATAGAATATAGAAATATGTACTTAACAGTCGATGATTCAGTATAATCGATACGTTCGCGTTAATATTACATTACACTTAATGTGAAATACTTAGTGTAAATATTCGATTTTAGATTAATACTGTATATTATGATAAAGGAAAAATATTTTAGAAACAATTAAACAACATATACGCTAAAAATAATTAAATAAACTTTTCCTTGAAAAATTGTAAGTACTATCAACTTATAACGTCATTACACAATTAATATGACATAAAGACGTTTGACAGATTTTTGAATTGGAAAAACCATAATTAAAAAATAAACACTAATCAAATAATTGAATTGAATATTTAAAAAATATTTGATTATTTAACACTAATATTAATAAAAAGGGGAAAGGTTTGATTGCTTATTTGGATTGAACAGGCTTTGAAACTATTAGATCGATTTGCCAAATTTTTTTTTGTGTTGATTAACCCGTTTCTTGAGGAAGGCTATAGGCTATATTACATTAGGTGACGACTCACAGGAGCGAAGCGGTAACCATTAACGCAAGTGAACCACACGGGACACCTAATGTTGAACTGTTCAGACATTGATAATTATAAGTAGCACAAATACACACCAAACCCATTCCATCTTCAATAACACATGACATTGTAAACTATATCGATCGACCACAACTGACTATTACTTTTAAGCCATAAAAATTTATAACAGAATCGAAGCCGAGTCCCGATGCGTGCGACTCTGCAGGTGTGCAGGTAGGCCGAAGTGAAAATTTAATAATAACTGCCAGAAGTCCAGCTACCTAACGTATCATTTTATTTCTACACGTGCCGGGGGCGCGGCGCGAGGCCCCGCGAGACGCTCGATGAAAACTTTATCACTTCATCAAGGGGCAAGTTATGGAATGTAATGGCGTATCTTATATTATATACTAGCTGATGCTCTCGACTTCGTCTGCACAGGATTAGTTATTACGATAATGGTTGTACAATTCGCTGGAATCATAATCATTAGGTACGCCTACGTCATAATAGCTTTATGCATGCAAAATCTCAGCCCGATCGGTTTAAAATTGACAAAGTTTCATACAAACTTTCTTCCCCTATTTTATCCCCTTGGGGGTAGAATCAATCAAAATCCTTTCTTAGCGGAAGCCTATGTAATAACATCTACCTGCATGTAAAATTTTAGCCCGATCCGTCCAGTGGTATGGGCTATGCGTTGATAGATCACTACGTCAGTTAGACAGTCAACTTTGAATTATATATATTTAAATTCAAATTCAAAATATACTTTATTCAAATAGGCTATTTACAGCACTTTTGAATCGTCAAGTTACAGGTCCATTGGTTATAGATTTTTTTTAAGCTACCACCGGTTCAGAATGTAGTCTCTACCGAGAAGAACCGGCAAGAAACGCGATAGGTACTCCTTTAAAAAATCATTCATACATTATGGATTCTTATAACATTTTTTTTGAAATCCTGTGAGAACATCACCGCACATTAGATCCACGCCTCTTTGTCGTCAAAATATTCTTGTATGTATACGCTTTATTTATTAAAGATTTTTTAATGTAGGCTTTTTAACTTATTAAGTGGCAAATGTAAAACTGTTTTACATTTAAATATATACAGGTGAGATTCACCGGTAATACTTCTACTATGATCCGTAATGTGATATATGTAATTATATAGAATCGATCTGTTTATGTATGTATGTCTACCGACTAAAGTCCCTAGAAAAAAATTACAACGATATGTAGTAGCCTCTAACGTATCCAGGGGAGGAAGGGGACTAAAGGATATAAGCCTCCATACCCTTAATGAACCCGATTTCACCGATTTTCCGACGAATCTTAATTTAAACATCATATATATTCAGTGGCCAGGTAACCGTGGGCCAGGGCCCAGGGTACAAATAATAAAATAACCTATTACTATCAAAACTGATTAGGTTTTAACAAGTAAAAATATGAAATGTACAAAAATATGTACAAATAATAAAAATATTAATAACGAAATAAATGACTTAATATAGGTGTTGACTAAAAGAAGGCATTTTCGAAAGTTCAGTTCGATCGAGACTTTCTGGTAAGCATTCGAGGGCCCCAGTTCTTGAGGGCCTCCATTGCTCGAGGGCCCCAGGGTACTGCTCCGCCTAAGCCTTAAGTAGCTACGCCACTGAACCTATTATCATAAAATAAACCAATTCAAGCATTCTTTCCATCAACCGATTATCAGATATTTGTAACTAGGACCAATAATTGGAAGTGGTGTCCTTGTGAGCACAAGGACGAAATGGAAAACAAACATTGCTATGATATATCAATAAATATTTGTATTGTTTTTATTCCATTAGCTTATCCACTATAATCATGGTTAAAAGCATGTCACTAATCTTCTCCCTTCAAAATAAATAACATGATTATAATCAAATAAATATGGACTTTGATAAGCAATACTGTGTACACAGCAACTTCATTTTGAGAAAATTGCGATGTCAACCTATTCTTAATCAATTTGTTTTAATAAGTATTTGCCCATATTTTCTTTCTTTTTTGATAAAAGTTATAATGTATTAAAAGCAGGTTGATATATTTAATATATTATCTAATAAAAAATATTAACCTGAAAGTTAATTCATTCAGATATAAACGCAATGATAAAGGGACGTCAACCCACAGAAATACGAATTCGGAGATATCGATGTATGATGATGCTCCACTTATATAATATTTAAAAAAACGTCGTCTAAACTAAATAAGCACGGAAAAGTTTCTTATTTTAATCTTTCGAATATTGATGTGTTCCTTATTGTGAATTATGCAATAATCTTATATATTTGTGTGGTATATGAACAAAAGAAGCGTTGCGTTGACGCGTTGCTAGGTAAGCCATTAAAGAATTTACAAATAGCTCCGAGTCTTATTTAATGTTTTTATATAAATACACAACATTTTGGCGACGAGGAAGGATGTAAAAATGTTTGGTGGCAACCTCGTATTCGACCACCGTTCGCAAGAGTGGAGCATCTTTAAGTGCCGTTTCATACAATATTGTCGGGCGAATGGTATTGATGATGAAACCGACAAGGGCGGTGTGAGACGGCGGGCTCTATTACTGACTTCGTTGGTGGAGGATACTTTCCGCACTGTAAGAAATTTGACGTTTCCTGAAGAAATAGATTGTATTGAGTATAAAAAACTTCTGAACAAATTGAATAGTCATTTTCTGTCGAAAAAAAGTATATTTGCGGAACGGTATAATTTTTACAAAGCGGAGCAACGTCCAGGTGAAGATTTAGCCGAATGGGCGGCGCGAGTGCGTAATTTGGCGCAATTTTGTGAATTTAGAACTGAATTAGAGATGGCATTACGTGATAGATTTGTTTTGGGACTAGAAAACATAAAAGAAAAAGAGAAACTGTTTGCTGAGAGCATCGATTTAACATTTGATAGGGCACTGGAATTGGCACAGAGTGTGCGGTGTGCTCGCGTTGCTCTACAGACAACTCGACATAGCGGGACCACGGCCAGCACGGAGGTATCGGCGCAGCATGTGTTTGCAGTGCGGCGACAGCATGATCATAGCAGCGTATCTTCGCGCAGATTTCAAGGTTGTGAAGTATGTGGGTACTCTAATCATACAAAAGAAAAATGTCGATTTGTAAATTACTCTTGTCAAAAATGTAATCAAAAAGGCCATCTTAAAAAGATGTGTAAAGTTAGAAATAATAATAACTTTTTAGGTGCGGATGACGATAATACAGAAATTGGTATATTTAATTTATTTAATTTTCAAAAGCCTATTCGGGATGATCCAATTTCATGTTTTATATGGGTACGTAACAAAAAATTATTATGTGAGATTGATTGTGGAAGTGCCGTCTCAGTTTTTCCTTCTGCAGTTTATGAAGAGTTTTTCAAAGGCGATAGTAATTATCGTTTACAATCTTGTAACGAGATATTTAATTTTTACAATGGAGTTAAAATCTCACCGATAGGTTATTTATTGTTGCCAGAAGTATCGTATGAAGGTCGAACTAATCCAATGAAGTTCTATGTATTAACAGCGAATGAAAAGCGTTTGCCTCTTTTAGGTCGCGATTTTATGAGATTGTTTAATTTACATTTATGTAGTCATGACTGTCATAATTTTCAGATCAATAATATTGATTGTGAAGGACTTAAAAAAAAATATGCATTATTGTTTAGTGATGAATTAGGAAAGTTTAATAAGTATAAAATTAACTTAAAAATTAAGCCTGATGCTCAACTAAAATTTTTTAAAGCGCGGCCTGTTCCATTGGCATTGAAACCGAAAATAGAAAAAGAGTTACATAATTTAGTAGAGTTAGGAATTATAGAGAAGGTGGATCATTCTGATGTCGCTACACCTATCGTTCCTGTTTTGCGACCTGATGGTAATGTAAGAATTTGTGGCGATTTTTCTGTTACTCTAAATAAAGTTTTATATTTAGACAATTACACAATTCCTAGGATTGAAGACTTGTTCGCAAAACTTCACGGAGGCGTAGAGTTTAGTAAGTTGGACCTTTCTCGGGCGTATTTACAGCTGGAACTTGATGAGTCGAAGAAATGGACGTGTATCAACACGCACAAAGGTTTATACCGCTACAACAGGTTAGTATTCGGTTTAGCAAATGCGCCATTTATTTTTCAACGCACAATGGAACAGTTACTTGGTGATATTGATGGTGTTTGTATTTATTTAGATGATATTTTAATTACTGCGGCATCTAGGGATGTTCATTTAAGAAGATTAAATATAGTTTTAAGTAGATTGCAAGACGCAGGATTAAGGTTAAAACGAGATAAATGTGAACTATTTAAAAGTTCAGTTGAATATCTGGGCTATATAATAGACAAAGATGGTTTACATAAATCAAAAAGTAAGGTTGAAGCTATATTGAAATCGCAACCTCCGAAAAATATAAATGAGTTAAAATCATTTTTAGGACTTGTCAATTATTATCGTTGTTTTGTTCCGAATACTTCTTCCGTGTTGAGTCCACTTAATTTTTTGTTAAAGAAAGGTACTAAATGGCAATGGGGTGACGTTCAAAATGATGCATTTCTTAAAATAAAAGAAGAATTGGCTTCAGAACGTATTTTGGCGCATTATAATCCAGATTACGAAACGATAGTCACGTGTGATGCGGGTCCAGCTGGCTTAGGTGCGGTACTCGCACAGCGCCAACCGGACGGTTCTGAGCGGGTAATAGCTTACGCTTCGCGGTCCTTATCTAAAGCTGAAATGAACTACGCTCAAATTCAAAAAGAGGCTACATCAATTGTGTTTGCAATTAAAAAGTTTAATCATTACTTATACGGTCGTACGGTACCATTCATATTACGTACTGACCATAAACCTTTATTAGCTATTTTTGGTAATAAAAAGGGGGTTCCGGTTTTAGCTGCAAATAGATTGCAACGTTATGCTTTATTTTTGTCTGCTTACAATTTTAATATTGAATATGTCAAAAGTGACGATAATGTTGCCGATTTTTTGTCACGTTCTGTTGATAAGCAGGTGTGGAATGACTCGGAAATTAAAGATAATTCGCTTTATATTGATTTTATTGGCGAGTCTTTTCTACTTCCTATCACGGTTGAAGATATTAAAAATGAAACTTGTCGTGACCATATTTTACAAAATGTTATGAAATACATCTATCAAGGTTGGCCTTCGAAAGTATTGAATGCAGATTTAAAGCCTTATTATTTGTGTCGGTATGAACTTTCTGTCGAAAACGGATGTATACTACGTGGACATAAGATAGTAATTCCTCCAGTTTTTCGGGAAAGACTGTTAGATGAGTTACATACATCTCATTTCGGGGTGGTCAAAACTAAATCGGAGGCCAGATCGCGTATGTGGTGGCCAAATATCGATAAAAACATTGAAGAAAAAGTAGGATCTTGTAGCATATGTATTACTCTTCGTAGTAATCCGCCGCGAACGACTTTGTCTCCATGGCCGTATCCAAAGTGTGCTTGGGAACGTGTCCATTTGGACATGTTTCTATTTAATGGCAAACAATTTTTAATTGCAATTGACGCCTTTTCCAAGTGGTTAGAATGTTTTTATATGGAAAAAGTTAATAGTGAATCAATTATTAGTAAGGTTAGTGAAATGTTTAGCAGATTTGGATTAGTTCGAACCTTAGTTACAGATAATGCAACAAATTTTTGTTCTAATGAGTTTGAAGATTTTTGTCGTTTAAATGGGATTAAACATTTAACTAGCGCTCCTTATCACCCAGAATCAAACGGGCAAGCAGAAAACAGTGTAAAGACGGTCAAAAAAGGGTTAAAGGCTATTGTAACTGACGGTATTAGTTTAAAGATCTTAATGATTAAATTATATAAATTTTTGTTTGACTATAGGAATTCCGTTCATATGACAACGGGTTTCTCGCCTGCTCAATTAATATTTGGTCGTCCTTTACGTTGTCGTTTCGATTTAATGCGTACGCGCTCAGAGCAAATTGAAAATTCTATTCCATCGTCATCTGCAGCTAAAGAAAATGTAGGAAAAAATCAAGTGTCTCAGGGTAAGCAATTTGGCGGTTGTAGGAATATAAATTTTGTAGTAGGTAATAAAGTACTTGTTAAACATTTCTTTTATAATGGTAATAAGCATGTATGGAAGTTGGGCATAATTAAAAGTTGCATTGGGTCTCGTATGTTTGTAGTATATATACCCGATTTAGATGTTATTGTTAGGAAGCATATTGATCAATTATTAGCCTACAAAGGAAAAGAATCTTTAGACGAAGATGACGACATTAGTTGTTGTGAGAAAAATTTTACTGAAAACCTGAACCAACAAGATAATCAGGAGAACATACAACAAGAAACAGTTATGTCGTCTCCAGCGTCGGCGGTGGTAGAAGATAGAGAAATGGGTTCAGACGGTAAACATGACTCGGACGATGAACTAGAATTTTTCGACGCTGGGCCTTCAGAGTCAGAAAGGAATACAATTTCGGACCGCCGATATCCAATAAGGAAAACTAGAAATATTATTAATTATAAAATGTAGTTGAGTTTTTTGTTTAATATATTTGTTTTATTTTTTTTTATTATTGTAAGTTAAGGGTGGAGAGATGTGGTATATGAACAAAAGAAGCGTTGCGTTGACGCGTTGCTAGGTAAGCCATTAAAGAATTTACAAATAGCTCCGAGTCTTATTTAATGTTTTTATATAAATACACAACAATTTGAAAAGGTTACTATTAGATAAAAACTTTTATTACACCAATCTCCTTTGATTTCCATTGTACCTTTTATAAAAATAGAAAATACACGATGGATGTATTCTTCTTCTTTGCTTATCAGCGTGCAAATAATTACCTTATGTAATTCTTATAAAAATCTTTAAGCAAAACGTATAGATGTTATTCTCGCATTTGGATGGATATTTTTGATGATACTTTAAACCAGAATAACGTATATAGGATATTTTTAAATTGTTATTGAATTACGATACTAGCTATACACAATTACACACGTCAAACTAATGTAATCAAACCGAACTAACTATAACACCCCTATTTTTGGTCGGGGGTTCAAAACAAGCCAGCTGAAAACTTCGACTAATAAATACATTGACTCATTAATTACTTCGGCCCCGTTTCATCGACTTGTGTTATTTCGAAGAAAATGTTTTTGTCCCTTAAATGGGAAAATGGAACGATATATAAATTATTAGTATTTCAATCATCGGAAGAATATCGAGGAATAGATAATTGCTGAATTGCTTACTAATTGTACTGATGTGTTCTCGTTGTTTGGTGATAAGGAATAATCTCAATGTGTGTTAATGCCTTAAAATTTTTTCATCTGTTTTTTTTTTTTTTTTTAATATTGTCCCCATATTTCACACACACCAATGTTTTCATGTATTGTAATTTTAATAATTAATAATATGTAGTTAAAATCCATTATCCACGTCCAAAACGCATCATCGGACGATCCTCGAAACTCTTCCATCATCAGATTAGCTTAATAAAAGCAAATTATTGTATTGTCATCGATATTACAAAAAAATGCAAAGTTTCAAATGTATACCACAATTGGATGCTGATAAGCAATAATGTGTCAACCCAGAAGAAGTCAAATTCGGATATATTGATGTATTTTGATCGCATCGTGTATTTAACATTATTCAAAAAATTCTAATTATGAAACTATAGCAAAAGTAATCGTTTTAGCACAATACATCTGACCTAAACATCGAATTTTTGACAGATTTGACAGACACGTTGGCGCAAAGGTCACTGCAACTGACTAAAAGCACTAACGATCGCGGGTTCGATCCCCGCTCACGGCGAACGTGTGTATTGGCCATACAGATGTTTGTCGTGGTCTGGGTGTTTCTGTTAGTGTTGTGAGTGTTTCCGGACCCCCGACACAAGGTCATGAGATCTTAATGGGGGCCGTTGAGTGTGGTGCGTTATTTATTATTATTATTATTATTTTTGTAACATTCATAGTTATTTCTCAATCTCATTCTGTATTTAGTCATGCTGATTAGTACATATTTAATAACGATAAATATTTTTACATACATGCATTTAAAGTAAAGCAACAACTGAAGTTTTAAACAATACATTATGTTAATTGGCTGCTCGGCCTCTGTAACCGTCGCCCCGGCCGATCACCCCTTAATTCTCCATCGCACGTCACTGCCCATGATTTACTGCATATTGGTAACTTAAGGACTGCCTCTTAGAATGCCAACTACAAACTAGCTCGCGGCTTCGCTTGCGTTTATGTAAATGTTATTAAAAAATAATACGCGTTTATACAGAAAATATAGCAATAATGTAGCATTCAAATGGCATTATAATTTTTAACATAAATTCAGTAATTAATATTGATTATTCCAGGTTTTTTAAATCTCAATAAATGTTTGTAAGATATTAATAAAAGATAGGCATGTGCTATTCATAAGCGTTTGTCTCTTGGTATACTATTTAATTACATGTTATGAAAGTTCCAAATACAATATTAGTATGATTAGTAGAACACGAAACATTTACCGTTATATGTTTACAGGTAAACGGTGAAAGAAACCCAGAAGAGGTTTACAAGGACTTTCGAGCAGCAGTTCTGCAGATCCTAGGTGCGGTAGAAGAGCAGGGCATGAATGGAGTTGGCGTTGGGGCTCGAGGTGACGAATACAATTATTTATTTATAAAAGAATTCTTGAACAATATTTTGGCACAGTAACAGTGAAGCTGTTTTAAGCTTCAAAGGTCAAGAATTCAGTTTCGACTCTGTATTTATAGTTTTTTGTCGTAATACTTATACATATATCTTATCATTGATTAGCAATCAAACTATTTGTTCCAAATTATTGGGCTGCATGATGTATTAGCAGCACTGACGAACTTACCAGCAGGTTGACTAGTCTACAGTTTTAATGGAGGATTTTGGAGCAACTTTGGGGCTCTTTTAAATTCTTACTCCAAAAACATTCATACTTATACTGAACCAAATGTTATTAGGTCCCCATAAACAATTCAACAAGTGGTGTCTTTCACCACTTATATTTACAATTTGCGTATTCGCTTTTAGTTGCGATACGGGAACCAGTGATTTGTATTATCGGAATATGACTATGAAGGGGCCGGTAAGAGCGGCATTTGAATAGCCAACTGACGGCAAAGAATAGCATACAGATGTCAAATGTGTAAATCTGCCAGTAATTTACAACATATAGGAAGTATTAATAAGTTAAAAACATATATAGAAAATCATTTAGATCTCTAAATATTTATTTTCAGGTATACCAGGTGAAATAGTTGGCGTCGAGCCAGCACCAGCAAGGATTCGTGAAGACGATCCATTAAAAGCTCAAGATGTTGACATTGAAGATGAAACGTTACCTGTAACGCATATACCAGTTATGCCCCCTGCGCCAGTGCCCGTTGTGCCAATATCAACAACCCACTTACCAGTCGCTCCCGTGCCGAAAGTTCTGCCAGTCAATGGCAATGTCGAAAGAGTTTTAAGTCCTAAGGTATTTGAAAGTATATTTTTATTGTTTCACTAATCGAGAAAGGCTTTTTTTATGAGAATAAACAGAGTTTAATCCACTCTCTATTGAAACTTAACTAACCAATGTCTTAAAATTTCTCCAGACTTTAGATTTTCCTGCTCTGTTTTTTCATCGTCAAATACATAAAGAGTTTTAAATGCTTCAGCACTGATAACAGTCAGTGTTGCTTAGTCAGAATTAAACAGCTGACCATCGTTTAAGATTTACATATTCTATCCACATACCTATATTCAGTTTCACTTAATCCTAAACCCTCCTTACTTCTTATTTGCTTTCATCCTTCACTCCTTTCAAGCTGATAACGCATTTGGGTCTCCTCTAGTGTTACAAAAGTACATGAACGGCAGTGATCATTTAACATCAAGAGTCCTGCTCGTTTGCCGATTATTTTTTTATAAAAAAAGAACTTAAAAATAATGGTTACTAATTTTAGTCATTGATTACATTAACCAACGGTTATAAGATTATTGTTTAACAATTTATTAATTTTCCTATTACGCATTTTCAGTAGGCTTTTACGTAATCAATCATTCAATACTTTATGTAATCCTAGGCTGAAGTGATAAGGGTTCACGGTGTGACGACCACACCGCCGACCTTGTGGGTGGTAGGAGGACCCGGCAGTAACAAGGCTACGCTATGTGAACGAGCTGTGTCTCAGAAACAAGGTTGGACGCATTTCAGGTGAGTTTTGATTTTTCAACGAGGTTCTCAATTCGCATTGTAGGTTATTTTAGTTTGTCAGAACTCCGTCATTATTTAAGCGATTTTGAAAATTCTTTGTTATTTTAAAAGGGTATACTAACGAACTTCCAGCAGGCTGACTAGACAAGAGTTTTAGACGGAGGATTTTAAGGGCAGTTTTAGGGCTCTTTTTATGTCTTACAAAAATTCTTACTCCATTTTTTCAATTTGAAAATTGAATTTGAAGATTTTGAACCTTCTTTGTTATTTAAAAAGGTATACTATCAGATTGATCTCATAAATTTTTATCTTATCCGGTTTAATAATTTGGTTTTGGTAAAATCTAGGTAAAAAAACGACTTATTTTGCTTTTGAAGTCGGTTGCTTTTGTTTAAAAAGTCTTAATGAATCATTTTAGTAAATAGTTCAGTAAACTATCTATTCAACCGTTTTTAAATCCATTTTGATTAGTCTGTACGTATATATGTGAACGTAAATATAAATTTATGTACCAATATATAGCTACTAAACAACTATAAAGTTGCATAATGTGATTTTGTTAGGTGTACAAAGAAATTTGTCAGAACTCCGTCATTACTTAAAGAAGTGATATGCTGTTTGCATTTTTATCATTTAGCATTAAAAAGTATACAAACAAGGCAAACTTACCTTACTTTCAATGAATTCTCAAGTAAGTTTTATTACCTTACCTACGATAATCTAGCATCTTATTCTCACATCAATAGCTTGGGACAACGTCTCCGAGCATTAGCTGATGCCGGTGGAGGACCAGCATCAGATGGTGCTATTGCTCGAGCAGCCGTTAGTGGCGGGGAGCTGGTACCAAGAGACCTGATCACCAAGCTGGTGACAGCTGCCGTCACTGATGCTTCACGCAGTGGACATGGCATCGTTCTGGATGGATACCCAAGAGATCTCGACCAGATGCAGCTGTATGAGAACGAGGTATGTAATTTATCGCTCAACTATGAAGTGGCAGATTGAACAGTATATGACTGCGATATGCAGTATCATCAATCATATCAGCATATAGATGCACGCTAAGCGCTAAATACGTTTGAACATAGCAAGTCAAAACCCAGTAGTGCTTGTCGGCATAGAACCCATAATCGTCTGTTAAAATCCATCTATTTTATCAACTAGGTCATTGTGTTTAAACTTTAAAGTTAGATTTTGATATTTCATTTATAACGTGGATGAACAGAAGCATTTTTTTTTTCAGTTCAAAGTGACTCCTCGCATGGTACTCCTAGATTGTTCGAAGCTGCAACTCGGTCGCGGCAGACGAGATGACTCAGTGGCTGCTTTCAGAAGACGTCTCGAAGTGTTCCGGGAACAGAGCTTACCCATGCTTAAAAGCTTGGATCAGCAGCATCGCCTTGTGATCGTAAGTAGCCAAATTATGCTTATGTTAGAAAATCTCTATAGTAAAAACAACTTGACCAAATGCAAATAATATATGTTATGTATTGTAACGTAAAATTGGGTTTTCATCCATTCGATATAAGATAGAAGATCAATTTTTGTATTTTATGTTTTTGAAAAAACTACATAGAAATGAATAGCTTAAAATATTTTTTAAAGAGAAATGTGAGCCGAGATGGCTTTGTAGAACACGTCGATCTCAACCGATAATCGCGGGTTAAAACCCCGTTTAGCACCAACTAAATCTGAGTTTTCAAATACTAAATTAGTGTTTAAATTCGTCTCGAGCTAGGCGGTGAAAGAAAAACATTGTCTGCATGTGCCCGGAGAAATTCTAACATATGTATATCCGCTAACTCGCAGTGGAGGAGCGTGGTGGATTAAGCTCTAAACTTTCTTCTCAATAGGAGAGGCTTTTTTCAGTGCCGAATATTTACAAGCTGTTACTATATAGGAAACATTAGTTTCAAATAAATTTTTAGAGAAATATTTTAAATGTTTGAATGCAACAGTCTTTGAGAAGACTTTTTTGACGCATAAGTATTTTTACAAAAGTGTTAATATAAAAGACAAAGAAAGAATTCTTTTCCTATATACAAAAGATAATTTATTACAAAAATTACTTATGCTAAGATTATCTTCTTTATCAGGTGGATGGCGACACTGATTCCTCGGATGTACAGCTGGAGTTCACCAGAGTGCTGCTGGAGGAGATGGACAAGGCAGAAGCTATCGCAGCCATGCCGCAGAACAACCATACTCAGACACCTTTACCTCAGAATGGTAAAGTTTCAGGTATATAAGATGAGTGAAAAAGTACTTTAGAAAAAAACAA